>CM061063.1:248865777-250087504 GCA_030762895.1 Sophora flavescens | reverse complement strand
AATGTTAATGTTATTCTTCCTATCATGTCAAATTGTTGTTAATGCTCATAATATGTTCGAGAATGTTTTTAGTTATTGGTATGCCCGTTATATGCCTATTTGATAATGTTGAATCGCTGATGTTAGTATGTTTGATTAATCATATAACATTGGTTTCATTGATATTGAGACACATGATAAGAATGTTGTTGATTGTTGCGCTTCTGCTGCCTTACAGACTCCCGATGATTGTCATGGTATCGTTGAAGATTAATAAGATTCCCAATTCGGTTTAATTAGGACTGTTGCTTAATATAGTGAATTAAGGGATTTATTCCTCAATGCCTAATAAAACAGAACTCAGTGAGAGAGTGATTGATGCCAATCGATTAGCTCAAAGACCCATGAATTGATTTGAGTGTTTGTGGAGTTTTGCCTAAGAACAAAGCTGGGAATCAACACGCACAGTATGGATCGCCCCAAGAGCATCAAATGAGTCGTAATGGTGTGACACGCCGTGTTCTAGTTGAATATAGCGGAAGGCAGACTGCTGCCAACGAGCACGTATCAGCAGACAAAGGAGCACAGATCGCGTTCATTTGGGCGGCAAAGACGACTGCGTCGTGAGCATGCCCTGCCTCTTTACCTATCGAGATCCAGATTAAAGGAACAGCAGGGCGCCTAATCCCAAATGTCCTTAATAATGTAAATAACACACTAAACTAATGAAGAAGAGTTAGATAACTTTAATTATAAGATTAATTAGATAGGCAACATTGTGGTTAAGCTAAGTCACGCGCTTCTTTGACTACTATGATTGGGACATGCTTCTTGGCGCTTTTGGCCAAAGCAGAATCAGATGCTTTTAATGAGATAAGTTGATAAATTAAACCTAGTTGCTTGGCTAAGTGGGCCTTGACCTGCAAAGCGTTGAGGTGTTGATGTGTTGAAGATGGTGACAAGCCTTGGTGCCACAGCCCGGCTAAAAGGAGTGCAGTGGTTGACTTCATGTTTGATATTAGTTCATGCATTCATATGTTAGCTGTTAGTGTAAAGTTCAACATGTGGGAGGCCATTCGAGAGAATACGATCTCTCAGTCTCTGGTGGTTCACCCGCTGTTTGGTGAACTATGTGCACTCACGGCAGTAATATCCACGTTATGATGTATAGGGTTATCCGCGTTCACCCATGGCTCACGAACCCTAGTGGCTGGTGCTTTTGGCCAACGCGGAATATGTAACCGGGTTGTTTCGCAGATAGCTTGATCCACATGCATAACGGAAGCGGAGGTAGTGCCGCACCGTGCAGCATAGCATATGTGTTGACGAGTTGATATGTTATTACAATTGTTATATAATGATGTTATATGTTGTTATATTATTATGCCATGTTATGATGTATACCTATCTTAAGCGCATTATCTCCATATGCCGTCAGGTGTTTATTTGATTTTCTTACTTCGGTTTTCCAGCCTTCTTGTTGGTAATGTGTAAGGTTTTATGCAAGAGGATGCGAGTAAGCCGTAGATAGAGTGACTTGAGGAGTCACAACCATAGTTGTGATTTGCTTCTTCAGTCTAGTAGCTTCAAATATATTCCTATGTTTATCTTAATAAGCTATACCAACTTATATATGGGACATCTGGGTCTTGTATATGATATTGCTTCACAATGTTTAATTTCCTTTAAATTTTATGTTATTTCCAAGAGTTGTTACATTTTGTGGTACTCTTTATCCAAGTTTTTATTTTTAATGAAATATACTTATGTTTTTATATTAATTTTTTAAGCAAATGCTTTACAAATAATATATAGAATCCACATTTAGTAGTATGAGAGCAGTTCAAAAGTCTCGTCTCCCTGATGTAGAGTCTCATGGGAGTATGTTGTGTGTTTGCTTGAATTGTCTATAAATCATATATTAAATAAATATATCATGGGTTGTAAGTCCTTCTTACTTGAGTTCATGCACTTAATAACGTTCGAAGCATATGAACTTATGGTTATAAGAGGAGGTATAAATGCCGACAAAGTATCGATATGCGCGCAGCACTCCTAAACAATGTGCAGACGCTTGCTCGCATTAAATAAATGGCAACGCGAGTGACCACCTGGGAGTTTCAGTGAGCCCAAGGTTTGCTAAATGGGAACAACTGCCTTTTGGAGGAGACAGACCAAGGAGCTTTGTTGTGATGAGGAGACTGAGCAGATCTCGCGAGCTTATAGACCGCAATGACGCCACTGTGGTTATCTTTCGCGACGCTAATGCTTACCGAAATGGCGAGTCGTACCTGTCCCGGGAGAACTTATTACTGCAGAGACGGTGGTCGAGTGGGACAATAGTCACCATTGTCAGAGATAGGTTTAGAGAAGCATTTTCCCGTGATGTGCCGTGTATAAGATGGGAGATAATTGGGTCACGTGAAATAATGTCAAATGAGAAGATAATAAGTTTGGAGGAGTCATGAGAATGGCACACCTTAATGTGTCATGGTGAATGATCGGCCAGTGTGTAAAGTTTACTTCTGAGGATGGACTTCGCCCGGAGACTGGTGAAAGCGACGCTATCAAGAAACGTAGGCTCAACTCTTGGAAGAATGTCAGATTTACGAGATGCCGGCAAGTCCAGAGGGCTAAGCCGGAATTGCATACTGTACAGGTGTAAACATTCAGGCAGAATGACATCAAAGCAAAGATTATTACTCCACTGGAGATGATTTGCCAGTAGCAAAGAGCATGTAGTTGCCAGCTTTTCGTGATTAGTCCAGTGGGGTGGTAATTTAACACTTGTGTTGTCCATGAAGTTGCAAGAAGTGCAAAGAACTAGATCACTTCTACTATCAGTGCGAAAGGAATCGAATGTCATCCGGTTTAGGTGTGGCAAGCACCATCATACTGCAATGATTGGTAAAGAGCAAAGTTAGAACCCTCCAAGTGCTAAAGTGAAGAGTCGTGAGTCTCAAAAGAACTCCACCCAAGACTACCCAAGAGTTCACTCTTGGGAAGGAGTTTATGGCTCCTGTGAATCGATGACTGATCCACAAATGTACTTAATTGATGGAACTCCTTTAAACTGTATTGTATGATTCGAAAGCACAGACTATTATATATAATATAATAGGCTGAGAGTCTTAAATTGCCCTACATTTTCTCGAGTAATGATTTAGGCTGTTTCTTACACCTACAAATAAGCATGTTCTGATTTCTCATGCATGTAAGAACTGTCATATTACCATTAATGGTAGAACCTTTATTGTAAATCTTGTATGTTTGCCTCAAGCGACTCTGATGTCATTTCGGTATGGATCAAGTATCTTCCAACCACATCCTTCTCTCTTCAATCGCTTTCATAAAACCATAGTTTTTAGAACTCCTTGTAGAGTTCAGACTTGACCCCTTCTCGCCAACCAAGCAAGAAAGCTTCACGAAAGACGGGCTCAAGGCAGCACGATGCTGTCTTACTTGAACAGAGAGCCCCTCCAGAGCTGCCTGGAGGCTCACAGTTGTGAATTTCAAGTGTTCCCGGGATGTTTATAACACGCCTAGAGAGATGTTGAGTCTAACACATAGATTTAGTACCTGCACCTGTCATTTCCATAGCGCCATAATGTCTCCTGAGCTATCTAAGTTTTGAAGGCAATAAATAGAGGATTTATCTAGAAGGCTTATTAGGTTTAAATAGGCCTTCAAAGCAAAGAGTTGCTAGTAAAGAAGAAGGATGGTATGATGAGGTTGTGTGTCGATTACCGATGTTCTCAACAAGATGATCATCAAGAATCTGTGATTCCTATAACACCCTACTTTTATTTCTACTTTTTATAAAAATATTTTCCCGGTATTAACCGTGGTAAATGTATTTATTTATATTTTTCCGAGTTCTAGAGATTGATTTTTATGAAATAAAAATCATATTCATACTCTATCTTTGTAGTATTTTACGATAAAATTTGGGTTGAAAATTTGCATTTTAACCCTCATTCGTTCCACCTGAGATAATTTACCGAAGGTGAAACCAATTTTTACTCCTGGGAATCAAATGGTTTATATTTAAATCATATTTCTTAACTAGGTTTGTTGTTTTGAAATTTTCAACTGTAACAAAATATTGCGCTTTATTTGGGCGTGAAACCCTGACCTGGAAAAAACGCTGAGTCGAGAAGCTGAAGGGACCCGTCAGAGTGACAAGATTCATCCATGATGACTCATGATGAGCTCACCACATTTAGTGAGCATTAAATGCATGAATCTGACATTTATAAAAAGACCAAAATACCCCTAAGCTATATATTAATAAGACGCATTCACGACTCTTAACCACCATTTTACGTGGAAAACCTCCCACATCACTACAATTTCGTGATCCACCTCCAAAAATTTACTTATTTTATTTTGCTTTCGCTTTCATTATTTTTCTCTCAAAATCGACGTAAACGACGAGTCGCTGCAGATTTAATTTCCTGAACCGCTTAACGATAAGATCGGCGACTATTGGGGTGAGTCACTTGTGTGCCCAAAATTACACCTCCCATCAAATGTGAGCCATTATTTAAATAACTATAGTTAAAGTAACCTAGTGAAGCACTTAGCTTAAGTTGCAATTATTAACCTACTTAAGCTTTACACTAATTTAATAATCACAAAACCCATTAAACCACCTTAACCAAATAAGGCATAATATTACTCCTATAATTATCTTCAAACCGTGTCCTCCTCACCATCTTCACTCATCTTCTTCATTCTCTTCATCTTCCCCACCAATTAAGCTACCAAAACCCTAAGAACACGGAATTCCCACTAAACATATGACCCTCTTCTTTTCTGAAACCGGACACTCAACAAAAAGTTGTTCCTTCTTTCTCTTATTTCGAATAAGCTAAAGATCATCAAAAACGGATATGTATTGGGAGATAGAATCACAATACCGAAACTGCCTAGAATTTTCAGCAACCCACTAAACATCAGAAAGAAGTCCTATTTCAACTTTAGGATACGAAGCAAAGGAAATTATCTAAATAAAAGTTGTTTCTTTTCTTATTATCTTTCTATCAAGCCAGAGTTCACGATTTTGGAGGAGCATATTGTGAGATACACTCACAATACCATCACACCCTCAAGCTGTCCAGTTTTCAACATGGTGATGGGTTGATCATTTTCTTCTCATTTCTTCTCATCTTCAAGAGGTAAAAGCTCATCTCCTTGATCATATAAGTTTTATTATTCATGTATTTCTCTGGGTTTATGCTGCTATGAATCATATTTTTCCATTCCTAGATCTAGAACTTCAAATAATTTAGAAAATTGTAGAAAAATCATGAAATGAAACTAATTCTTCCGATCCAGTTAGTATCCTCCTTTATTTATCCAAGAGCATTGATCAAAATCATTTTCCCTTCCCTAATAACCATTAATCCCTCTCCTAGTAGGAAAATGGGTTTGGTGTTTTGTTGTTTGTTTTGAATGTTATTACTTGACTTTGTCTCATATCACATGTATAGTTTAAATCCAAGAGCTTAGGTCCAAATAAAATCCTATTAAAATTCCTAATAGTTGTCAAACTTAACCCCAAAGGTTAGAGGATTTTGTTTCAAATTCTAAGTCTTGTAATAAGTAATTTATGTTGTTTGACTTGTAATTGGATCCAAAAGATGGTGTTGAGAAGATAACTAAACCTATTTTTCTAAGTTTGCCTATCCTAGCCCTCAAAGTGTCACGGTCATAGTTGATTAATTGTTATGTTGAAAACGTGGTTGTGTTAACTCATGAACTAATCGCCGGGGACGGCTTCGGCAAATCAGGTGGGAAAAGAATCAACCTATCGTTCAATCTATAATTAGTAGATTATATGATAATTGGGGTAGGGCACCTTAAACCCAATAGTAAATTAGTAATTGACATGACCAAAATCCCATTGAAACTTTTTTTCGTAAAACCCAATGGTGATTCTGTGGATCAGAGGTTTATTCGACATTGCTGATTTTAAGTGTTTGAGGATGTTGGATTTATGTTAGTCACCCCATCAGATACGGCCGAGGTATTCCATCTCCACGTGACGATTATTTCTGTTTGGAATATTTGTGGGACATTGATATTTGAATATTTTCGAATGTTATGTTATTCATAATCTGCCTGCTTTTAATATTGTGCTTAGATGATTTTGGCAATGATATGTGTTGTTCGGGAGATGACTGTTGGGTGAGAGAATGAATTGATTTGAGGGTGTTTAGTTAAATTAAATTATCTAAACAGAGATGACATAGAATGCAAGTGGAGGTTGGAGGAATAGCTCGAGGTAATTAGGTTGCTCTTGATAAAAGTCAAGGAGAATCATATCTGTGTTTATGCACCATTTCCCATGAGAGATTAGGAATAGGGGCACTGCCTGACTATTTATTATATGCTTACGGCTATTTCAAATGGGAAAAAAGGACGCATATCGTGCTTAAATACATATTTCCTTTTAGAGATTAGGGAATAGGCCCACCGGTTATTATTTATTATGTGCATATATGTTTCCCCAATGGGGGAAGAGGACGCATATCGTGCCTATGACTATTTCCATGAGATTGGGGAATATGGACCGAAGTTATTATTTATTATATGCTTATGGTTATTTCCCAAACTGGGGGTTAATAAAGGACGATATCGCTGGCGCATCATTTCCCTGTAAGAGATTAGGGAACAACGCGGACCTAGTTTTGATCCAAATAGTTTTGGGACTAATGCAAATGACAGAGTGAAGACGGCAGTATCAAGATAAAGTTTTATGAATGGCTTAGGGTGGATGAGACATAGGAATCAGGATGATTGCTAAATTTGAGTGATGCGTGTTCTGCGGACACATATCGGATAATTTACTATATACTCTTTTTCCGCTTTTGATGATAGAACTGCTTTATTCCCTAGATCTTTCTGGTGTGTTGTATTTTATTTTAGATTTAGAAGACCCGAGCAAACCGATTTGAGAGTTAGACGGAACTCCTATGAAACTTATGGTCGGAGGTCGATGCGTGGTTCAAGGCGGACAGAGTATAGACATTTGTCCAGAGATGAAAAGAGTATTTACATTTCGCTAAGCATGTCCTCTTTAGTGAAGCTTATGCTCGGGAGGGGATCCTGCCTGAGGATACCTCAATGTTGTTGGAATGTAATAAATAAACACGTATTATGTAATATAGTTTTGGTGTGTTTTATATTTGGGTTATATGATTGTTAAAAAAGTTTTAAATTTTTACGTATTTCAACTATAAGCACATCAAGTAAATGAATAATAAGGTTTTAATGTAATAATACAATGGGGCACAATGGTGTCTCATCCCCTCCCCTCGGGATGAGGATCTGATGGACCGGCTTGATAGGCGCCCGCGTCTTCTCAAAGATAGATTTGACGTTGGGGTGGTACCATCGCATTCGAGCTAAGTCCGAGGTATATCCCCAAAGACAAGATTTAGGATGCTTATGGTCACTATGAGTACTTGGTTATGCCTTGGTGTGACTAATGCTCAAGTTCACGGAATACATGAACAAGACCTTTCGCCTTACTTGGATAAGTTTGTGGAGCTTTCATAGATGACATCTTAGTGTGCTCCAAGACCAAGGAGGAACATGAGGAACACCTGAGGATTAGCTTCGGCACTTTAAGGAGAAGTAGTTGTATGCTAAGTTGCTTAAGTGTGAGTTTTGTTAGAGGAGGTAGTTTTTAGACACGGCCATCTCTAAAGGTGGGATAGCCAGAGATCTTGGCTTAAGGTCGAGGTGTCTGCAAGAAGCTGTCAAGAACAAGATTAGGAGTTTTTGGTTTAGCAGATACTATAGGAGGTTTATAGGAAGATTTCTTAAGTTGGCTTTACCTTTAACCCTGCCTCACCAAGAAGTGACAGCTGTTCAGATGGGACTCTATGTGGTGAAGAGAGTTTCCAAACCCTTAAGGATAGGTTAACATCAGGCCAAGTAATTAGTTTTGCCGATCCAAATAAACCTTTCGTAGTGCTCTATGATATATCAAAGCAAGTTTTAGGTGGAGTGTTGATGCAGGATGGCAAGTAGGGCTTATGCTTTCTAGGCAATGAAAACTCAGTAAGGAACTACCCACCTATGACCTAGAGTTAGAGCCGTGATATTTGCCTTTAAAGATTTGGAGGCATTACTTGTATGGCAAGGTTTGAGGTCTTTAGTGATCATAAGAGTTTGAAGACTTTTGACTGTATGGAGCTGAATATTGGACATCATAGTTGGGATGAAGTTTTAAAGGATTATGAGTTTGATCTAACCTACCACCCAGAAAGGCCAATGTAGTGGTAGATGCTCTGGCAGAGACATTGCACCCTCCTCTTTGATGGTTGGGAGATAGACCTGATTAGAGCTAGAGACCCGGGTTTAGTTTGGAAGTTACCCCTAAGAGCATTAATCTTGGAACCTCGAGGTTACCAACAATTTGATGGATTAGGTTGGAGAGGGTCAAGACAGACAAGTTTCTCTTAGACCAAAGGAGAGTTGCTCAGGTAGAAACCTTAGTTTTCGTGATTTAGTGATGGAGTTTTGAGGTTCATGGAAGAGGTTGTATGCCAGACGTCCTTTAACTTAGAAAGTTGATCCTTAAAATATGACATAGGGGGGATTCGAAAGCACCTGTGCCACTAAGATGTATCGTGATCTTAAAAGGATGTTTTGGTGGCTCTAGGATGAAGAAAGATGTGTCTAAGTTTTGGTATGCTTGTTTAGTGTGGTATAAGTAAGATAGAACACCAGAGGCCGTCAGTAAGTTGCAACCATTAAGTATCCTGCAATGGAAGGGATAGTATCCCATGGATTTTGTGTCTGAACCTCCTAGGACTCCATCTCGCTTCGAGGCTATATGGGTTATTGTGGATAGACTAACTAAATCCGCCTATTTCATCCCTATGAACATGGAATACCCCTTTGGAAAAGCTGGCAAGTCATGAGATACCCCGATGTGTCCCATCGTATTATTACATTAAACCTTAATATTTAATTACTTAATCACACCATCATGGAAAATACGTAAAAATTAAAAACTTTAGTTAAACAATCATATAACTTCTACAAATATAAAACACACCCAAGTTGTATCATATAATTACACACATGTTTATTTATTATATTACAAAACATCGCTGAGGCATCCTCCTGTAGATCCCTCACGCATAAACTTCACTATGCATACATACTTAGCATTATGAATACTCCTTTGACACACCGTCATCATGTCTATACTCTAATCGCCCGGATCACAGTCACTCTCCAAGATCCTGGCTCATACTAGAGTTCCATCTAACTTCTCAAAGAATTGGTTCCTCCATCTGGCTTGTCGGATTTTATCACATCGAAATAAAGTACATCACACAGATAGATATAGGAATAAGAAACAGTTCTATCATCAAAAGTTTAAAAGAGTAATATAGTAAAATTATACAGAACTGTCTGCACACGCATCACTCAAAATCAACAATCATCCTCAATCCACTATATCATCCTCTACCTCCCATGCAACTAAAAACTGTACATCCGTGGGCCATCTTCACTCCCCGCCACATTAGTCAATAGTCCGACGCCCAAACACTCAATAACTTTCGAACGCATCAAAGACCAAACACTTATTAGTCTAAAATGGTCCAGCCAATAACATACGAACTCGCTAAGGAACATCCTTCCATAACTGGCCCAAAGGCCAAGAACATTCGAACTCGCCAAGGAACATCCTTCCATAATCTGGCCCAAAGGCTAAGAACATTCAACTCGCCAAGGAATATCAACCAAAATGGTCCAGCTGCCAAGAACATTCGAACGCGTCAAGAACTAAAGAGTATTACCAGTTCACCCAAGATCCAAACCGTAGGGCACTCACCCGCAAATATCCGAGATCCTCAAAATAGATATCCCGACTCGTGTGTTCCACCCACCACTGACTAAAATGCCTCGATAAATGAATCTCCCAAAATTACACAATAACAACCAGTACCCAACCTTCCATCAAAGTCTCAACACCTTTTTCCTCTGGGATAAAAACCACTTAATTAGGCTAGGCACATCTAAATCACCTTTATTCTCTCACCCAAACAATTACTCTGAACAACACATATCCTCACTTAAAATCAGCTACATAATATTAAAACCGTGCAGACATGCATAAACACAACACCAGAAAATAATTCAAATACCACAAAAATATCCATACTAATGAAAATAATAATAACAAATTCAATCAACCTTCGTGACAAGATAAAATCATCCTAATGTCGAGTAAACCAAGCAATCCTCAAATCACCATTATCTACTAGAAAAGATTTCCAATATGATTTTGGTCTTGCGATTATCAACTACTAGTAGGGTTTAGGTCCCCACACAATTATCATATAATCTACCACTTATCGATTCCGACGATAGTCGATTCTTTCCACCTAAGCCAGCACCGAAATCTCAACTCGACGCTCCTCGCTACCACACCACAGCTTAATAGTTTCACTCTTAACCAAACAACATAACTAAATTAATCAAATAACAACCATCTATGACACTTTAGGCTAGGTTGCCAAAACTTAGAAAATAGGTTTAGGGTTATCTTCTTAATGCCATCTTTGGATCCTAGTTACTGAGTCTCTAACTAACATAGATTACTTATTACAAGACTAAAATTTGAAACAAAATCCTAACCTTAGGTTAGTGTTTCGCCATATTAGAAAATAGGCTAGGAATTTAGTTGATTCAAGCTCTTGATAATGAAAGTGGAAGACATCACAAGATCATAGAAATTGGTTTCACATTAAAAGGATTTTTCTACAATTTTCTAGAATTATTTGAAGTTCTAGATCTAGAATGGAAAAATATGGATGAGTGTGATTTCACCTCATTTTCCATGTACATTTCTCATGCATTTGCATTTAGTTAGCCATTTTAGTTGGATTTGCTTAGTTTTTCATTTGGAACTGATAAGGTGGTATTGTGTGTGTTTTATGTGATTTTTGATTAAATGCCCAAGTTTTAGCCATGAGGAAGTCGAGATGAAGAGAAGCCTGAAAACTGAAGAATAGGGGCAAAAGTCGAATCATAACCGGCCGTGATGGTTATCACGCCGTGACCCAAAACCAAAGAAAGAAAGAGACGATTCGTTTCGCCACAACGTGATAGAGATCAAGCGCGTGAAAAAGTCAGTTCGCGACGCGAATAGATAGTTTCGCTCACGAGAGAGTGATTGTGCCAAACCCCAAAAGTCGAGACGATTACTTGACCAGCCGTGATGTGTATCATCACCGTGACCCAGAAACCTCCAAAAGTCGTGAGACGATACGCCTGCATCGTGATGGGGGATCACGCATCAAAAGCCTGGCCGCCGCGAATAAGTGTCGCCAAAAGAGTAGTTTGGCCAGAATGAAGAGACGAATCTTCCGCCTGGCCGTGATGGTTATCATCGCGGACCGCCACTTAGTAATAAAAGAATCGAAAAGCGGTAATGTAAGAAAAGGCATTCAAAACCCTAAAGAAAATCTCTCCTCCGCCGTGGTCAGTGCATCATCTCCATGGGGCTCTCTCGTTCATCTCTCGTAATTTTCTTTTTTTGTTTTCACTATGTGTAGCTAAACTTCCCTTTGTTAGTTAGACTATTGCTATCCGAACTTGGTTGTAAAATGACTGATTATAATGCGCTCTTCCTTGTTCTTTATGAGTGTTTGATTCCATGTTTAATGCTTTCTTAGGCTTATCACCCTAGGAATGATTAGTTGCTTTAATAGATAACGGAAGGTTGGTGTTAGAGCTTGTCATGAATCAAATGCCGAGTAGTTCATGAGCCTAGGAATAGGTCTTGAGGTGCTTGTAATCTTTATAAGTCTTTACTTAATGTATCTCAAAGTTACTCCACCTAAGGAATTAGGTTTAACTTGAGGTTTTGGGCTCAATGCACCTAAGGAATTAGGCTTGAGTATTTGTGAAAAGACTAGATTGTCATAATTGAATTAGGAACTGTGTTAGTTATCATTTCACAACAATCAAGTGGAGGATTAGCTGTTTAACCCCAGCAATTCTATCTCATTGTTATTCATCTTCTCCGTTTTCACATGAACTGCTTGAAAAAATCCAAAAAGAACAAAACATTTTCTTCTTGTTTGTTTGTTAGATATTAGAACAACCTTCACTCCAAAATTCGACGCCAGATAGTAGTCAAATTTACGAAGTGGTACTGTCCACGATCCCCAGAACGATATCCTACCTTACCGCTTTATTACTTTGCACAATCGTGCACACTTGCCAGTCCGTGTCAATATGATTCATGGCATAAACATGATAAATACATGAATATGAAAGCTTATATGATCAAGGAGATGGTTTTATCTCTTGAAGATTGAAGAAATGAAGAAAATGATCAACCTTCACTATGTTGAAAACTGACAGCTTGAGGGTGTGATGGTATTGTGAGTGTATCTCACAATATACTCATCCAAAAATTACGAACTTGGGCTTGATAGAAAGATAAGAAGAAAAGGAACAACTTTTTTTTTAGGCTTCATTTGGTTCGGATCATAACAGGGTGAAAAGGGCCTTCTTTATGCTGTTTCGTGGTTGTTGGAATTCTGGGCAGTTTCTGTATTTTGAGCCTTTCTCCCAATCCACTTATCCTTTTTTGATGATCTTTATCTTGTTGGAAAGAAGAGAGAAATAGGAACAACTTTTATGTTGAGTGTTTTCCGAGTTTCAGAAAGTAAGAGGGTCATATATTTTGGTTGCAAGATTTTAGGGTTTTGTAACTTAGTTGGTGGGGAAGATGAAGAGAATGTAGAAGATGAGTGAAATGGTGAGGGAGGCCACGCTTGAGTGGTATTTATAGGAGTAATCTTATGCCTTGTTTGGTTAAAAGGAATTGGTTTAATGGGTTTTGAGATTATTAAATTAATATAAGCTTAACTAAGGTTATAATTAACTTAACTAAGGCGAGAATTAACTTAATCAGGTTATTTTTTGAAGCAACTATGGTTAATAATACGTGGCTACATTTAGTGTAGAGTGTTGGCTGATTTTGGGACACAAGAAATGACTCACCAATGATTCATCGATCTTATCCATTAGCTGCTCCTAAATTCGCACGCAGTCGGCTGCTAATTCGATTTCTGCTGAGAGGAAAATAATAAACGAAGGAAAATGAAATAGTTAAGATTTATTGGAGGTGGAGGCACGAAATTGGGGAGATGTGGGAGGTTTTCAACCACGAAATGATTGGTTAAGAGTGCGTAGATGTTGTCTTGTTAATACCCTCAAGTCGGGGGTATTTTTGGTCTTTTTACCTAAATGTCATGATTACATGCATTTAACGCTCATAAATGCTTGGTGACCATCTCCATAGTCATCTGGCATACTTGCTATCCCGATCTCGGGTCTCTGTAGTTCCGCTGACTCGCGCTTCTCGACAGGGTTTTACGCTGCGTAAAGCGTAATATTCGCTTTGACTAAAAATTTTCAAATGACCAAACTTGTTGTAAAAATGATTTAAATATAAACCATTTTCGTTCACGAGTCAAAATTAGGTTTTCTGCTCAATAAAATTATACTGCGCAGGAAATCGTTGCACGAGTCCCCCTGAATTTTCAACCCAAATTTTTATCGTAAGCTTCTACCCTAAGATAGAGGAATATGATTTTTATTTCATAAAAATCAATCCATGAACTCGGATAAAAATATAAATAAATATATTTATACTTGGTTAATATAGCGAAAATATTTTTTACCGAAAAAAAAAAAATCGAAAATAAAAGAGGGTGTTACAAGTTGTATATCAAAGAGATAGTTAGGTTGCATGGTGTACCTTCTAGCATAGTTTTTTATTAGAAACCCGAGGACTACCTCTAAGTTTTGGAATAGTTTGCAGAGGCTTTAGGAACCAAGCAGGCTAAGTTCAGATTATCACCCATGATGATGATGTCAGAGAACCACCCAGTCCTAGAGGACTTGCTTAGAGCTTGTTTGGTGGGTGCACGGGAAGTTGGGACAAGTTTTTGCCCTTGATAGAGTTTACCTCAACAATAGTTTCCATTTCGATTGGGATGGCACCTATGAAGCCTTTATGGAGAAGATGTAGGACACCCCGTGCTGGAGTGAACTCCGTGATAAGTTGTGTTAGGACTCGAGGTAGTGCAAGAAACCATGAATAAAGTGAGGATGATTCGGGAAAAGATGAAAGTAGCAAGAGTAGGGCAAAAGAGCTACCATGACAAAAAGAGGAAGACGCTCAAATTCCGGGAAGGTGATGTGACACCGCTACCCCGCATGTTATAAATCATAAAAGAGATGGACAATCTAACAAATCATGCATCAACATTTAATAAAATGTTTGTCCATGGGTAGAAAGGTCCTACGTGAACTGGGGTTCTCAAAATCACTAAAATAAAACAAGTTCAAACAATTAAACACAACAAGGAAATAAAACACACCCAACCCCGATGTCACATACGGAGAGCCGGAGTATAACTGCCCGCAAAAATCCATGGAATTACAATCAAGACTAATAAACTAATCAACATAAGACAAGCTTTAACAATGAGTGGCGGCTCCTCGAGTCACTCCTCTCTGCGGCGTCATCATCGTCTGTAAGGTGCCAATCGTGCCAAACAAACAAACAAACAATGGGAGTAAGAAATCAAGTAAACCTATTAGCAAGGAGGTAAGAGGTAAAGTAAAACATACATAGCACCAACGTGAAGCATACATCAACAACATGTATAAACATACATCAACATCATCAACATCAAGCATGCTATGCAAATGCAATGCAGACTCCGCTAAACCAACAATGCATGTGGATCCACTAAACCCTGGGATGGACGACTTTGGGTTAAATATCCATATTGAGAATTGACTCAACGCCGGAGAATCTACTCCTTGGATGGCCAATGCATCAAACCAACGAATACCTCGCCACTGGGCGCAAGGAGAATCTACTCCATCCCTGGATGGCCAGATCGCCGCACTCTAGGACAACCTCCCCTATGTTGAACATCCTCAACAACAACAATAACTCGGATGCAATGCACAACACAACAAACAACGGCAATCACAATCCCATTTGCTTCAACTGAATCAACCGAAGACTTTAGCTGAATCAGCCACAAAAATAAATCTACCGCAAAACCTTTAATCGTGGAATCTACCACAACACATTTAAACTAACCGGTCAAGGCTCCTCAGGGTAAACTCTCGGCCACCAAAGTACAACATCAATAACTCCTCGACCAATAAGCGCGAGGAACTTTGCAATAAGCACCAAAGTTACCAACATGCGGTAACTCAACGGATACCACTTGACTAACTCAACATCCACCATCTCATATTCTTGATCATCTTTGTTAACCATTAACTCGAGTTATCTAATCCATCACATTAATTGATTGTGTTATCTCATCATCGTTGGGGAATTAGGGTTGTAAACCCTTAAAAGTTCTTAATTCCATTTCGATTTGTAGGGAGAACGGCGTATTATCCCTCACGGTCGGCTTGCCACTTATGGAAGCACGGTCGTACTTCCATTTAAGTGAAGACGGCTAGTGCTTCCTCGTGGGCACGGTCGCGCTTTTGTCACCGCAGTCGTGATAAATGCCGACCACTTTCCAGAAATTCAACTGGGAGCACGGCGCCCTCCCTCGTTCAAAGACGTGCCAGTGCTCAATGCACGAAAGATCGCTTAGGGATTAAAAAACACAGCTTCTAGCCAATTATTTCAATGATTAAGTCCATTAATCCTAATCCGTTTTAACAACATATTTTCCAGATCCCACATCCTCATCAACTCAATCATAACATCAGCATATTTTCCAGATCCCACATCCTCATCAACCAATCATAATCAACAACATCAGAAATCAACGAGTATTCAACACCTCATGTCAACAATCATCCAACATAATCATCATGTTCATATAAGCAACATAAACATCAAGAACGTAGTATGAACATAGGCATATAAACAACATATTAACAACCAAGATCATGTTATCAAAATAACTAACAAATCAACATATAAATCATATACTCATACAAACAAACCGGGGATATGGGAACCCCTTTACTTTACTCTAACCCTAAGCCCCATGAGTACACTACCCTTCTCCCCATACCTGATTGAAGCGTCGCTCCAACGTAAGCTCCTAACAGCAAACTGCTTCCTGCTCCCAAAGCGGCTCAACACAAACTCAACCTTAGCTAAACCAAACACAAACCCATTAGTTTCCTATTCAAAAATTATGAAAGGAAACCACTTAGGGAAGGAACCTTACCTTTAAACTGAAATAGATCAAACAAGCTTCCAAACGAAGAACCAACGCCGTTTCTCTCAAGCGGCTTGACTAGCTTTCAAGCCTTGGTCAAACAAGAGGTTAACCATTAATCCCCAATTCAAGGAGAAGAAAGGAGGTTAACAAAAAGGGATGACAATGTGCACGAATTTTACCTTGTTTAGATCCAAACAACAAACAAATGAGCATGTGTTCACAAACGGTGTTCCCCAATTGAAGAATGGGTGGAAAATGATGAACAAAATGGTCCCTAGAAGATAGTTTTTAGAGAAAAGAGATGAGACCTCAAAGAGAAAGGTGGGGGCAGTTTCTCGGTGTTGGAAGTCTTTAAATTAGGGTTTAGGGACGTGACTTAGAGTTTTAAAATGAATTAGGGGTGCAATCAGGGCAAATGAGGCCCCAAAATGTCACTAGATTCAGATCTGGGGCTCAAAATTTATGCCGGGGCTGACGCTAGATCGGCTCTCGAACGAGGCCGGATTTGGAAAAACCAGATGTGAGTTTTTCTGCATTTTAGGCTCGCTCATAAACTTAGCCGAGCGGATCTCGAAAAACCATAATTCACTATTAAGATCCTTCCAAAGGCTAAAATACCTTTAACATACACATATGCATAAATATCAAACATATCAAACATATAACAAAATATATATGCGAAAACTACACATATAAACATATGGTAAACCCTAACATAACAAATAACATTAATACTAACATTGACTTATAAAAAATATATGAGCATAAGATGCACCAAAAAATTGGACCTCTAACAACTTGCAGTCATTTAGAAATGAATCCAAAATCAATTCTAGGTTGATCAATCCAAGAAAAGCATTAAGCATAGGAGATATTAACCAAACTGAATGAAATAGAATTGCAATCGAGATAGAAATCAATTACATCAAGTTTCAAATTGAAATCATCCTAAACCTAACCTAAATGATCTAGCTACTCATATTAGAAAGGGAAAATAGAGAAGAACAAGAGTGGAAGAATGTGGAAGACTCTTGGAAGCTCCAAATCTTACTCCCAAGCTTGAATCTTCAAGAAAGTGGAGAGAAAGTCGGAACCAAGGTGAGAAAATGTGAAAATGAGTGAAAGATCCATTTCCAATAGCCAAGCACGTATTTATAGGGTCTCTGCTGAAACCCAGTCTCGAGCTTCCCGATCTCAGCCAAGTAATGGCCTCTCTGCACCAAAACGGCGGCTTGCTTGCCTTCACGGGCGCTGAGCTGGGAGGCTGGGCGCTTTTCGCCACGCCGGGCGTTCACCGCTAGCTGCAGCCTTCGTTTGTCCGGCCGAGCGCCAGATCTCGAGCCGAGCGCTAGGACTTCAATTCTACATATTTTCAACATGTTTTTGAGTATATTTTCCATATAAAAGGTTAAAACTCTAATCAAATGAATCCACACTTTATTCATATCAAAGTATGTATTTTCCTATCACTTTTCGTATGTTTCTAAGATTATTTACAAACTCTTTCCTAATTACACTTCCAAACTTAACATAAATTGCACATTCATCACAACCCCAAACTTAGAGTTTTTGTTTGTCCTCAAGCAAACAATTAGATTCACATAAGGGTTTGAGAAATGGATTTTCATGTTCAATTCTCTTGTGAAGCACATTACTCATGCAAAACTTCAATTCCTTAACACTTTTGCAAAATACACAAGCATCACACAATCATTCAAAATTCCCATTGATCACATGCTTCATGCTTTAAAACAATCAAACATACTACAAAATTAGCTCCATTGAATGCACAAGAGAATCCCTTGCAACCTCTCTATTTAGTGTTTCACACCCCCTCACTTGGTGATATTTACTCTCACTTCCAATCACAATGCTCTCCCCAATCCTAATCTAGATAAGATGCTAAGAACACATATCACAAATGTCAATTCAACACACATCATGAGGTCTTTTATTTGGTTGTAATGGGGCTAAGGTGGGGTAGATAAAATCAAGGATGTCAGCTAAACTACTTTGACTTCAAGGAATGTGGACTCTTGGTACTTCCCTTGCTTAGCTAGTTCACAAGCATAAAAGCACACAATTTGTGCTATTTTCCCTTTTATTTTATTTACAACTCTTTATTTTTCTTTTGTTTTCTTTCTTTTTGTTTTCTTTTTCTTGTTTCATTCTCTTTTCCTTTTTATATTTCTATTTTTGCCTTGTTCTCATTTTTGTTTATTCTTTGTTTCTTTTTCTCTTTGGCTTTTTCTATTTTTCTTTTTCTTTTCAGTTTTTCTTTTTCAATTTTTTTTTTCAAGTAGGCATCTTTAGTGGCCTACTCTCACCCCAAACTTTATTTGCTTGCTTGTCCCTAAGCAAGAGAACAACCACAAACTTAAGTCCAAACATTCCTCTAGGCCAAAGTAGTGGGACAAAATGGTTTTTTCACTTTTTGGCTTGTAATGTGGTATCATTCCAAGAAAAATAGGCCAAGGCTTAATTGGGCATAGCAATGGCAATATGATAGGATATCAATTATGGCACTGAGCTTAAACAAAGAATTATTGCCTCAATCATTTATGCATATGCAAGAACATTGCAATAGTGGCAAGCGTCAAGGCAAGAAAAGTGAGAACATGCAAGTGATGGACAATCACACATGAAAGAAATCAAGTCATTTGGATAATGTGCCGGAGCATTTGGGTTCAAAAGCTCACAGTTTATGATCATGTGCAAGAGAAAATCCATGCATTCAACATTGCATCAATCATAGCATGAAAAATTGGCACAAACAATTCACAAGGATCAATGGTTTCAATGAAATCATATGCTCACTAGTACAAGATGCATCATGTTAGAAATTTCAGCCAAGCAAAAGTTCTTTGCTTACTAGAGAATCTACACAAAAATCCATTCAACATAAGTTATGCAATATGTGCAAGTTCGGGCACTTTATGCCTACAACTAACTAACAATTAAGGAAGGAAAAAATGAAGAGTTTAGAGCACCCCATTTTCTTCTGCACAATGGATGAGCATGTGCAAATTTTTATTTTATTTTTACATGCTAGCGCTCGTGCTAGGAATCCACGCCGCACCCAAGGTACAGTATTTTTGTTAAAACGCTTCGTTGCGCTAAGCGCTCACAGAGCGCCGAACACCCACAAAGGGCCATTTTCACCCCTTCTTTTGTGTCATTTCTCCCATTCCTTTGGTCCTTTTTCCTTAGGATGTGCCTACACAACAATTCAAAACAATTCTACCACATTTAATGGCTTACACATCAAGGAACCACTCAACAACTCAATGGATTACTTATTTTTTCATGATAAGGAAGCAAAAAGAATAAGAATACAAGAAGAAAATGCTTGGGTTGCCTCCCAAGTAGCACTTCTTTAACGTCACTAGCTTGACGCTGATTATTTGATGCTCAAGGTGGCTTGAATGATGAGAAGAATGGAGCATTTTTGTTGCTTTTCTTGCCACCACTCCTCACATTGTTCTCAACATCAACCAATGGTGTATTGCCTTCTTTGATGAATTATCTTCTTTTGGCCAAAGTGGTTGGAATTGAGATGACCATTGAGACTTCTTCTTCTTCTTATTATTCTTCATTTTACTTCTTTTCCCATTGCCCTTCTTTTTCTTCTCATGTTCATCTTGTGAGTTTCTTGAACCTAATGATTTTGCACAAAATGAACTTGAGCATGCATAATTGGTGAAGTTCCCATAGGTTCTCTCTCAAACATGTTCACAACCAGTTGTACTTCATACACCCTCAATATAAGCTCACCCTTTTGGTACATCTATCAAAGCCCCGGTAGCTAAGAAGGGTCTTCCAAAAATCAAAGGAATGCTCACTCTTCCTCAATATACAACACAAAGAAATCCATGGGAAAGATGAAGTTTCCTACTTTCACAAGTAAGTCCTCCCCCAAACCATATGGTCTCCTCATTGATCTATCCGCAAGGTGTAATGAGATCATGGTTGGTACCACATCATGAATGCTAAGCCTCTTCATCATGGATAATGGCATAAGATTGATACTTGCCCCAAGGTCGCATAGGGCTCTAGCCTTTATTACATCTCGAATGACACAAGGAATTGTAAAGGATCCGGGATCCTTCAACTTAGGTGGAAGCTTGTGTTGATAATTGAGCTACAGTTTCAGTCAAGGCCACTACCTCACTTGGTTCAAATTTTCTTTTCTTGCAAGCCATTCCCTCATGAACTTTGCATATGATGGCATGCTCTCTAATGCTTTGGCAAACGGAATATTTATTTGCAATTGTTTGAAGATATCCAAGAACATATCAAATTGCTCTTCTTCTCTTCCCTCTTCTTCTCAATTGATATGGCGCTTTCACATAAGAAGGAATCTCTTGTGGCTTGCCCCTTTCTTTCAAAAATTTGACTCACCATCTTTCTCAAGATGGAATTTTCATCAACTAATTCCAGCTTCTTTTCCTTCCTATTGTCTTGAGGCTCCTCTTCTTCTTTCCTCTTTGAACTCTCTTCTTTCTCACTAGTATCAACCATCTTCTTTCTCAATTCAGAATTTTCAGCATTTTGACTTGAGGAATGCTCAACACCTGGTTCTACTAACTTTCCACTTAGCAACATGATGGCTTTGCACTCCTCCTTTGGATTATTAGTGGTATTTCCAGAAAATCATGCACTTAATGCACTAGAAACTTGTTTAGAAAGCTGTCTAATCTGCACTTCAAGGTTCTTTATTGATGCATCGGTATTCTTGAAGTTAGATTGTGTGACTTGGATGAGTAGAGCGCTCTCTGACTTGTTCATTACTCATCGGTATCACGATGTGGTTGATTTTGAAGTAGTGGTTGTTGTGAAGATGTGTTGTCTTGTGGAGCTTCTTGTGACCGATGAAGGTTAGGGTGATTCTTCCAATTTTGATTATAGGAGTTTGAGTAAAACTTCTGCTCTTGTCTTGGAAAATTCCTCATGTACTTTGCTTCCTCTTGAGAACTTAGAGATGCTTCACAATTACCATTATCATGCTCTCCTACACAAAAAATCACAACTCATGACTTGTCCTTGTGTTGGCCCTAAACTCATAGCATTTAGTTGCTTCATGATTGCCTCCAATTGATTAGTGATGATTTTGTTTTGAGCCAAAATTGTATTTTGGGAGTTAAGCTCTATCATCCCCTTTGTTGATGTGCCTCCTCTATCATGATTCATGAGATGATCATCAGATGCCATGGCTTCAACCAACCTCAAAGCTTCTTTCGCGATTTTTGAATTCATAGAACCTCCCGCCGATGCATCTAGCATAAGCTTTGTAGATGGTCTCAACCTATTACAAAATATTTGTATTTTATGGAGATCACCAAAGCCATGATTAGGACACTTCCTTAGGAGCTCCTTGAATATTTCCCAAGCATCATATAGAGTCTCACCATCAGGTTGCACAAAGCTTGAAATATCACCTCTCATCTTCATAAACTTAGACGGTGGAAAATATCTTGCCAAGAATTTTTCTTCCAAGTCATCCCAAGTAGTGATGCTTCCCTTTGGTTGAGATTGGAGCCAAGCCTTGGCTCTATCTCTCAATGAAAATGGGAACAACCACAATCTTATCGCATCATGCGTAGCTCCATTAATCTTGAGAGTCTCACATATATCTAGAAAATTCGAGACATGATTATTTGGATCTTCGGCATCACTTCCTCCAAATTGATTTTGTTGCATGATATGGAGCAATGCCGGCTTGATCTCAAAATTATTTGCGGCTATCGGTGGTCTAACAATACTTAAGTGATTCCGGTTGGTAGGACCATGAGAATATTCTCCCAATGTCCTTCGGATACCTTGCACATTTTCAGCCATGATAACCTCTTGTTGACCTTGTGATGTAGAAAAAGAATTCACTTTTTTCCTTATCCCGCTTCTTTCTTTCTCTTGATTCTTTCGATTCCTCTTCTCGGTCTTTTCAATTTTGGGATCAAATAACAACTCATCTATAGATTTACCTCGCATACACTACACAAAAATCTCAAACAAGGTGAGAATATCCAATATATCAATTATTTAACCAAAACAGAAAATTAACAAAAAGAAAAAAAATTTGTTCAAATTAACAATGCCTTAGCCTTGTTGATATTGAAATCAACAATCCCCCGACAACGACGCCAAAAACTTGTTGATTGTTTGGCAAGTATACCAAATCGCGACAAGTAATAGAGTGAGAGTAGAGTATCGTTCCCAACGAGGATTGTGATCAAGTATCAACATAGCCTAAGCAATAGCTATTTGAACGAATGAATGTCATGTTTGTAAAAGAGTTTTTATGAATTTTTGTATTTAGAGTTGTCACAACAATGAATGAATACAATGCAATTAAGGAATGAATTCAATATAGGTAAAGCGGTTAAGTATCGAATCCTCCAATTCTCACTTAATCTAACTTTGTTCAATCTTAATCTCAATTCATTCCACTCATTTGACATTCAAATCACTAACTTAGATTTATCCCTAATTCCTTAGGTGATAATCCTTTTGTACTAATTAAAAAGCATAATTCCTTAGGTCATTCAAGCATTAGCACAAACATTAAGCTCGAGATTCATAAGAATGCATTGAAACATAGTTCTATTCCTAGAATCAACATTCCAATGGCAATCTACTTCGATTCCAATTCAATAACCAATTTTCCAATTGTGAAATTGAATCTAACATCAATCTAGAGTTGATCAATCAATAGAAGCATTAAGCATAGAAGAGATTAACCAAAGTACTGAAATAGAATTGAAATCGTAGAATAGAAGTCAATTACACCAAGCTTCAAATTGAAATCATCCTAAACCTAAACTAAATAATCTAGCTACTCATATTAGAAAGGAAAAGAGAGAAGAACATGAGTGGAAGAGTGTGGAAGACTCCATGGAAGCTCCAAATCTTGTTCCCAAGCTTGAATCTTCAAGGAAGTGGAGAGAAAGGGATGAACCAAGGTGAGAAAATGTGAAAAATGAGCAAAAGATCCATTTCTAACAGCTAAATCACGTATTTATAGGTTCTTTGCTCGTAACCCAAATACTGGGCTTTTCGGATCTCAAGATCGGCGCTTCGAACCGCCAAAACCTCGGTCTCCTGTCTGCTGGCGCTGAGCACAGCACACCAACGCTGGGCGCTGGTTCTTCTGCAACATCCTAGCGCAGAGCGCCCATACACCAACACTAAGCGCTGGTTGTTGGCCTGCACCTGCTGTTTTCTTCCGTTTCTGTTTGGACTGAGCGCCCGGTTCCAGAGCTGAGCGCTCAGCCTTCAATCCTGCATATTTTTTACATCTTTTGAGTATATTTTTCACATAAAAGGATCAAAACTCTAATCCAACTTTATTCATATCAAATTATGCATTTTCCTATCACTTTTCCTATGATTTCTAAGATTATTTACAAACTCTTTCCTAATTACACTTCCAAACTAACATATTTTGCACATTCATCAATGGGTTAAGTGGGATTTATAGGTGGAAAATCTCTTCTCTTAGGCTTGTGCCTTGTGACTTTCTGGGTCACAAGCATGGCTGTGCTTGTTAAAGAGCACGATCGTACTCGTTGAGAGTGTGTGTCTCGCTGACGCTGAGTTGAGCATGCCGTGCTCAACAGTGAGCACGCCCGTGTTCATTGGCAGGACGCGCTTCGCAAGTGCTAAGTTGAGCACGGCCGTGCTCAGGTCTCTGCCTTTATAATTAGAACAGTAACCGAAGGTTATGAGTTAAACCCTATTTTGGTTCTTTTAGGCAACTCTAAGTGTGATGACAACCTCTCTCGTTTGTTCCCTTTGCATCCAATCGTTGTTTGGTGTTCCGTTCGTGTTTTAGAGAGTGGAGTCACGCGTTAAGTGACAATCGTAAGGTAATAGTTCTTCCTTTTTAGTTTCCCTTTTCTTGTTCATGTTGGGAACTAATTGGTTAACCTTTTCGTGTTAGCCAAGTCTTAGGATTGTTTGTCGAGCCGTTATGGGGAAATAGTTAGGATCACGTTGGTTGTCGTGGTCTACCGTTTGACGTTCTACTATCGAATTCTTCATACCAGGTATAGGGAGAAGGATAGTGTATACATTAGGCAAGGGGGTAGCGCAAGATGAGGGGTTCCCATAACCCTGGTGTTTGTTAACTGTTATGAATGCTAATGTTATCTTCGAATATGCCTAATTGTTGTTAATGCCTATAACATGTTTGACTGAATGTTATTAGTTATTGGTATGCCTGTCATATGCCTATTTGATGTAGTTGTTGAGCTGTCAAGATGTTGTATGTTTGATGATAACTGTTATACCATTGGCTCATTGATATTGATGACAATATGATGTGAATGTTGTTGGCTATTGTTGTTGCCCATGATTCTGGCTGATTGTTGTGGTAATGTTGAAGACGTTAACATATAAGACTCTAATTGGTTTAATTAGGACTCTTAGTTAACATAGGAATTAAGGGATTAATTCCCCAATTCTTCATAAAACATGAACTGTTAGTGAGAGGTGAGGATTGATGCCAACTGGATTAGTCAAAGGACCCTAGGAATTGATCAGAGAGTGTTTAGGGAGTTTTTGGCTCCAAGAACATAAGTTGAATCTGCCTGAACAAGTGTGATCGGCCGAGAGCACGACTCTTGGGCAACAAAGGAGCACGCCCGTGCTCCCAATTGAATTCGGGAAAGCGAGGTTGCACATTAGCACGCCGTGCGGGAGCAGGTGAGCACGCACCAGTGCTCCACTAAAGTGGCAAGCATGACCATGCTCCACTAAAGTGGCAGCACGACCGTGCTAGGGGTGAGCACGCCCGTGCTCCCCTTACTAGTCAGAATCAGAGATTAAAGGAACAAAGGGGTGCCAAACCCCAAATGTTCCCAATATTGTAATAACACACCAATCGAATGAAGTAGAGTTAGATAACTTAATTAAAATATTAATTAAGATAACAAGATTAATAAGTTGGTTAAGCCGGTGCCCTTTAGACTACAAAGAATGTTGACACGCTTTGGTGCTTTTTGGCCAAAGTGGCCTCGATGCTTTTTGGTCGAGTTGTTGATACGTTGAACCTTTGTGTTTTTTGGCTAAGGGGTCCTTGACCCAGAAAGGTAAAGGTGTTGATGTTGATGATGGTGATAAGTTTTGGGTGCTTATTGGCCCAAGCATAGGATGTGGTTGCCTTGTTTGTTGTTGTGTTCATGCTTTCATACGTTGAAGTTGTTAGTGGGGGAAGTTCAACATAGGGGAGATGATCCTAGAGTACGGTGATCTGGCCAAGTCTCGGGTGGTTCACCCAAGGTTTGGTGAACCATGCGCCCCAGTGTTGACGAATCTGGGCAAGTATACCCAGTCGTGCAAGTAATACGGTGGTGAGACCGATTTCGTTCCCACGGGGATTGGATGTCATGTACCAGTTCACAAACCAAGCAACTATCTAGACTAAACTATAAATCAAGAGAAATCAAAACATAAAATAAAAGGAATAAAATCTTTTTGTATTTTTTTGTCGAGCACTTGGAATGCGAAAAGGATATGTTGGGATCAGATTTCACTAAACCTCTGTCTCATGTACTACCAGGACTAAATACCTCCCATTCATGCTTCAAATATTAAAATCAATCCACTAAATTACTCAAGCCCTGATTCCTCAGATGACAAGAGCCTAAATCCACTAATAGACCCTAATTCCTTAGGTGGCCTAGATTAATGAATTGCATTAAGATTAGGGATTACGCGATTACTAGTAAACCAAACTCCATTCCTAGACGCAAGGGTTACTAGGTGATTAATTTCAGTTCGGTTCTAATCACGAATTTCCCAATTGCATACCAAAACACTAATCAAGTCATGGGGGTGCTAGCCACAACAGGCATTAAGCATGGAAAATCAATCACTAACAGAGAAACATAAACACAGATTAATCAGTCAAGACAAATACATGAAGTTTAGTTTAGTTACATCTAATCCCAACAAACAGGGATTAGCTACTCATAATTACAGAGAAAGCCAAACCAGAAAAGCAGTAGAGAAAAGGGAAAGGGAGAACTCCATTGAAGCTTCCCACTGTCATCACAACAACCCCCTAACTCAGCTCCCTTTTAGGGTTGGAAACCCTCCTTGCAACCATCTGGGTCGCACCCTCCTTTAGCAGCTCCAAGTCTCTTTTTTAGGTCTGAAAAGTCTGTGTCAGAGACCTCAGAATCCCCCCAGAATCTGTCTTCTGCGCTCATATTTATAGAGAGGCCACGTGTCACGGCCGTGATGGCCATCACGGCCAGGCCGTGACGTGTTCTGGAGTGGGCGCGCTTTCAAATTTGGAGCATCATGACCGTGAGCCTCATCACGGCTAGGCCGTGATCGGTTAGCTGGCTGTCACGTCGTGGATAGTTATCACGGCTAGGCCGTGACAGCTTCCGACTTTTGCCTTCAATCTTCTCGGTTTTCTTGATCATGGTCAGTGATGGTCATCACGCGGCCCATCGTGATGGGCTCTCGCTTGGCTTATTTTCTTCACTTTTCAAGCTCTATTTCATCCAAGCTCCATCAAGGCTAATTCTGAGCATTTTTCCTTAAATTCCTGCAAAATAGCACCAAGAAACCGCTTCACCCGTTCGAAGGGAAAAACTAACTAAAATCAAATAAAGAATGCCTAATCTATATGAAAAATGCATGCAAAAGTGTACAGGAAACATGATGTAAAATCACACTATCAAATCACCCCAAGCTTATTCAATTGCTTGTCCTCAAGCAATCACTAAGGACAGAAGATATAAATAATCAAAGCGTGAATAGTGAACCAAGAACCCGAGTAAATGATCCAAGCAACAGGCATTTCAAATAATTCAGCAAGAGACAATCAGTTTCAAGTCCAATTAGAGGCTTAGGTTTCTTAGACTCATATTCTCACTGATTCGGGCACTCTTTCTCACCTGAAGGTCACCCCAAGCTTGTTCATTTGCTTGGCTCTCTTTCTCACCTCACTCAAGTGTTTAGGGATATATGACAATTCGCTCGATTTTCCTCAAGGAATGAATTCTACCATAGGCTTGACTATCAACCAAATCTCTACTTTATTAATGAAAACAATTAAGAATCAAGAGGTCTTTTACTTGGGATGTAATGGGGCCATGAGATTAATCGTTAGGTGGGGAAATCAAGAAAAACAATAAATTTTTATTTGTAGCCTTATCACAAGAATAACAAATTGGGTTCAACAATTCACTATCTCAATTTAATTGGCACTTCGTTTTCATAATTTGGATGCAAAATCTAAACGAGGGCAATCTAATTGTGTGATCATGCAAAGCTATCATGAAAAACTATATGAATGCAACATGAAAAATGCACAAGTATACAAAAGTACCCCTACCCCAAGCTAAAAAATTTACATTGTCCCCAATGTAAATAATCAAGTTAGAGAGAGGAGAAAAATGGAACGACTTACTGAGGCGGTAGCGGGTGCTGGCTCACATTCCAGTCAGAAACTTGTTGGGAAATTCATCACGGCCGTGAGCCTCATCACGGGCAGGACGTGATCAATTCTGATCCATGGGTGTTGGCCTGTCACGGTCGTGAACTCCATCACGGCTAGGCTGTGATGCTCTCTAATCTTCAGGGTCTTCTCATCACTCCCGTGATGGGGATCACGGTTGGGCCGTGATCCTTTCTAATCTTTAATTCTGGCTCATCACGGTCGTGACCAGTGTCACGGCCTGGGCGTGATGGTTGCTGACTTTGTTGTCTCCCTGCCCTTTTGCTTCTCCTTCATTCTTTACCTGAAAACACCTAACAAAACTATTAACAAATCTCTTGATCTTCTCAAATTACTCAAGAGTTGAAATCAAAAACGAAAACTAACTAAAGAGAAGGGTTAAGAAAACTTGGGTTGCCTCCCAATAAGCGCTTCTTTAACATCACTAGCTTGACTCATTAAGAAGTATCCACCTGGATCCCAAAGCCTGTGGTATAAGGACCAAAGGGTGCTCAAGATGTGAGATCCTCCACCCGGATCCCATGGTTTATGGAGTGGCGATTGCGTAGCGTATGACTCTATCCACAATTCCACCTAGCTTGTGTGTGTGAAAACTCCATTGACCTCTTCAGCTGCAATACTGAATTTACTTCCTCTCGGGTCAAATGGTGTTTTCACGAGGAAGTTTAACAAACAAGTGGAAGGGACTAACTTAGCAGTGTCCACACATGCAGTTAAGCCGACATATTTGTCTAATGCAGCGAATTCAGATTGCTCAGCAGGCATGGTGGAGTCCACTACCACTTCATCTTCATTTTGAACTATCCCCAAAACCAGATTTTGCTCAAATTGTGCTGCATGTGACTCTTGTACTAATTGTTTTCAAATATCCTCAACTTGCGTTTTGAAGTTCTGCTTCACATCTTCGATACTGTCACAGTTGGTTCTGATTTTGGTCTCAGAGGTGGATAGTTCTTGGGAATATTGTTCTAGAGCAGCTTTCAACGATGTCTGCTCATTCCATTCCCATCCCTCTTCTTGTGGCTCTTCTACCACCACCACTTCATCTTCATTCACGTCCGTACTAGCAAGTAGATTCTCTTCAATTTGAATTCCATGTGGCTTTTCTGCTAGCAATTTAGAGAATTCACTAGCTTGTTCTTCTAAATTCTGTAAGTTGTCACTTAGCGATGCCGCTATCTTACTAGTATTTTTCCCTGCTCGCATTTCATCCCTCTGAATCATGGAACTAACTTCCTCCTTGCTACGCTCTATGATCAAGATCAAAAGATGAGCATCTATATCCCAAAGAATCTCTAGCAAATCGGGGTCCAGCTCGAAGTGTGGTGGTGGTTACAAGGATGACACATAGGATTCCCATTCCTCTTTGGAGTAAATCTTCACGTGCTTATTGGTGATACCATCAAACACGATCCAATCAAGTTGAGATCCCCAAGTTGGATAGTAATGATCGTCCATGTGTTGTCTCAACCTTGCACAAACAAACACTCAAAATAAAAAATCAAATATGTACAGAGAAAATGTCAAATATATACAGAAAATATAAAAAAATGTCTAAATTAGTTGCCTCCTTTGTTATTAATGATATTGGCAAAACCAATCCCCGGCAACGGTGCCAAAAACTTGTTGACGAATCTGGGCAAGTATACCCAGTCGTGCAAGTAATACGGTGGTGAGACCGATATCGTTCCCACGAGGATTGGATGTCAAGTACCAGTTCACAAACCAAGCAACTATCTAGACTAAACTATAAATCAAGAGAAATCAAAACATAAAATAAAAGGAATAAAATCTTTTTGTATTTTTTTGTCGAGCACTTGGAATGCGAAAAGGATATGTTGGGATCAGATTTCACTAAACCTCTGTCTCATGTACTACCAGGACTAGATACCTCCCATTCATGCTTCAAATATTAAAATCAATCTACTATATTACTCAAGCCCTGATTCCTCAGATGACAAGAGCCTAAATCCATTAATAGACCCTAATTCCTTAGGTGGCCTAGATTAATGAATTTGCATTAGGATTAGGGATTACACGATTACTAGTAAACCAAACTCCATTCCTAGACGCAAGGGTTACTAGGTGATTAATTTCAGTTCCGGTTCTAATACGAATTTCTCAATTGCATACCAAAACACTAATCAAGTCATGGGGGTGCTAGCCACAACAGGAATTGAGCATGGAAAATCAATCACTAACAGAGAAACATAAACACAGATTAATCAGTCAAGACAAATACATGAAGTTTAGTTTAATTACATCTAATCCCAACAAACAGGGATTAGCTACTCATAATTACAGAGAAATCCAAACCAGAAAAGCAGTAGAGAAAAGGGAAAGGGAGAACTCCATTGAAGCTTCCCACTGTCGTCACAGCAACCCCCTAACTCAGCTCCCTTTAGGGTTGGAAACCCTCCTTGCAACCATCTGGGTCGCACCCTCCTTTAGCAGCTCCAAGTCTCTTTTTTAGGTCTGAAAAGTCTGTGTCAGAGACCCTGAATCCCCTGCACCGTCTTCTGCGCTCATATTTATAGAGAGGCCACGCGTCACGGCCGTGATGGCCATCGCGGCCAGGCCGTGACGTGTTCTGGAGTGGGCGCACTTTCAAATTTGGAGCATCACGGTCGTGAGCCTCATCACGGCTAGGCCGTGATCGGTTCTTCTTGGCCTGTCACGGCCGTGATGGTTATCACGGCTTGCCGCGTGATGACTTCGACTTTTGCCTTCAATCTTCTCGCTTTTCTTGATCATGGCCGTGATGGTCATCACGGCCAGAGCCGTGATGGGCTCTGCTTGGCTCATTTTCTTCACTTTTCAAGCTCTATTTCATCCAAGCTCCATCAAGGCTATTTACGAGCATTTTTCCTTAAATTCCTGCAAAAACAACACCAAGAAACCGCTTCACCCGTTCCAAGGGAAAAACTAACTAAAATCAAATAAAGAATGCCTAATCTATATGAAAAATGCATGCAAAAGTGTACAGGAAACATGATGTAAAATCACACTATCACCCCGGTGGTGGCGCATTCACGTTATGATCGTCGGCTATCCAAGGGTTCACCCATGGTCCGTGAACTAACGTGTTGGTGCTTTTTGGCCAATGTGGATATGTAACTTCGAAGTTGCCTTCCTGAGATAGTTTGGATCCAAATGCATAACGGAGTAGCGAAGTAGTGTGCACCGCATAGCATATGTTGGTTGAGTTGATATGTTGTTATAATTGTTATATAATGATGTTATATGTTGTTTATTGCTATGCCATGTTATGATGTATGTTCATCTTGCTTACTATCTCCATGTCGTTGTGTTTACATGATTTCTTACTCCCGTTCTCTGTCTTCTTGTTGGCATGTATGGTTTTATGCAGAGGATGGCGAGCAGTCAGGAGAGGAGTGACTCTGAGGAGCCGCCACTCGTAGTTTGGATTTCCCCGTTTCTGGTCTAGTAGTTTCAGTTGTATTCTAAGGGTTTATGCCGGAACGGTTATACCAGCTCTATATGTGACATCGGGGTTGGGTTATGATATTGCTTCGTTATGTTTTATCTCTTTTAAACCTTTATGTTATTTCCGCGTTGAGTTGTTACAATGTGGCACCTTTTATTTAATGAAATAAATGCATGTTTTTATTACATCTTTTAAGTAAATGTTTTATAAATAATATGCGTGGTAGAGGGTGTCACAACGAGGATTAAGTTTATTTAATTTGTATATTAAAAAAAATTAAAAATTGACAAATATAAATAATTACTAATAAAAAATCTTGTTCATAATCATATATACAAATATTCAATCTCTAAAACTTAAGACTACACCATCAATATCACAAAGTATTCATTAATTTTATAATCACTTCTTACAAAAATTATATTTATTACCAACCTTTTTTATTTATTTAAAATGTCTCATTTCACAGTAGCACCACCCAAGTTTCCACCCATTTAATAATAGAAATCGGTCAATGATTTCTTCATATTTTTATAAACATTTGGTTCCCCCCACCACCCTTTATCTATCATATTTTCTTCATTTGTTCCCCCACCACCTTTTATCTATAATATTTTCTTCATTGGTTCCTCCTTCATCTATCATATATTTTTTAAAAAACATGTTATTTCTTTTTTTATTTATTTAAAACATCTCTCATTTCTAAAGTTGCACACAGTAGCACCAATTTCCACCCCCTTTAATAATAGAAATTTGTCAACGATCTTAGTAATCATACACAACATAAATTCTTCATATTTTTATATACATTTCGTTCCCCCACCACCCTTTATCTATCATATTTTCTTCATTGGTTCCCCCTTCATCTATCATATATTTTTTAAAAGCATGTCATTTCTTTTTTATTTATTTAAAATATGACTCATTTCTAAAGCTGCTTTCCACCCATTTAATAATTGAAATTTGTCAATGATCTTAGTAGTCATACACAACATATTTTCTTCATATTTTATAAACATTTGGTTCCCCGCACCATCCTTTATTTATCATATTTTCTTCATTGGTTCCCTCCCTTCAGCTATCATATATTTTTTAAAAATGTCATTTCTTTTTTATTTATTTAAAATGTGTCTCATTTCTAAAGTCTGAGATAGTAGCACCACCTAAGTTTCCACCCCCTTTAATAATAGAAATTTGTCAATGATCTTAGTAATCATACACAACATATTTCCATGCATGGGGCGGCATTGTAATAACACAATAATTTAGTAATATATAAAAATTATTGTTTTTAAAGTTAAATATCAAATATCAAATATCAAATCAAAATTTTAATTGAGTACCTAATTAATTAACATTTATATATTCATAAATTAACATATGAAGTATGAAATAAAGGATATATCACATAAAGATAATGGAAATAAAAAACTTCCACATTAAGCTTGAATTTTAGCATTGCTCCCGTTAATCAAATTGTTTAGTTTTGCAAAAGTCTAGCAAACCATTGGTAATGTATGCTTCAGATTCCCTTCGGTTCACTCATCGGATGTTGCAAGGAAAAATTCTTTCAGCATCATCTTTGATAGTCCAGGTCAATGGCTTGGAGATCTGTCCCTCTTTTAACTAATTGACAGGCAAATTCTACAAATAAAGAACATCGTTATTTAGTAATATTGGGAAAAAAGATTAATTTACTAATACTATTATAGAAAAAATAAAGAATTATCCTACCATGTTGTTATAGGTAGCTTGTTTGTGATATAAACATCAATAGTCTAATTTTAAATATAGACACCAGTTGTATAAAATTCATACAAAATAAAATAAAAGTAAATTTTGACAACATAGATAAAATATAAAAAAGTCCATAAATTCTAAAAATTGATTGCATTTCAAGAAATAAAAAGGAAGGATTCAATGCTCAAATATTTAAATATAAATATAAATATAAAATTAGAACATGAAAAAAAAATAGTGATAATGATTATTCACTGCTATTCACCAATATTTTTAGGTAGATAATTCAACCTCTTGTTATATTAATATAAAAATATAAATACTATATATCATATCATATAAATAACAATTATATTTGTTTGCATATAACCATCGCTAAATAACAATTTCTTAAAAAACACACTAATTCAATATCTCAGTCTTTTTAATTTTTATTGTAAGATTTTCAACCCCATAATAGTATAAAGATAAAAATAAATATTGAAATATTTCATAATTCTATTCATTTCCTGTATAACTTAACCATTTTTAGAAGATATTCCTATCTATCATATTATTTTTTAGTATTTGGCATTTCAACAAATACTTTAGTGTTATACTTGTCTTAACATTCACTCCGTCTTTAGTGGACAAACATCTTGCAGATAATCCCAACAATCCGATGTAAGTTACCAATTTTTAAAAAATATACTTACGTATCATATTATTTTTAATGTTTGGCGACTTTCCCAATATTTTTAACATTTGGTATCATTCAGTTCTCTCAACGTTAACTTTTATAGTGAATCACATTTGTGTTTTTTTTTTAAATAAATATAAATAAAATTGATTGCATTTCAAGAAATAAAAAGGAAGGATCAATACTTTGATTTGTAGATTATCTGTAACCATTCTCCTCTCACAACATTGAAATTTTTTATTCTTTTGTGAAAATTTATTTATTGTAAGGTAGATAATTCAACCACTTGTTATATTAATATAAAAATATAAATACTATATATCATATCATATAAATGACAATTATATTTGTTTGCATATAACCATCGCTAAATAACAATTTCTTAAAAAACATACTAATTCAATACCTCAATCTTTTTAATTTTTATTGTAAGATTTTCAAACCCATAATAGTATAAAGATAAAGATAAATATTGAAATATTTCATAATTCTATTCATTTCCTGTATAACTTAACCATTTTTAGAAGATATTCCTATCTATCATTTTATTTTTTAGTATTTGGCATTTCAACAAATACTTTAGTGTTATACTTGTCTTAACATTCACTCCGTCTTTAGTGGACAAACATCTTGCAGATAATCCCAACAATCCGATGTAAGTTACCAATTTTTAAAAAATATACTTATGTGTCTTATTATTTTTAATGTTTGGTGACTTTCCCAATATTTTTAACGTTTGGTGTCATTCAATTCTCTCAACATTAACTTTTATAGTGAATCACATTTGTTTTTTTTTAAAATAAATATAAATAAAATTGATTGCATTTCAAGAAATAAAAAGGAAGGATCAATACTTTGATTTGGAGATTATCTGAAACCATTCTCCTCTCACAACATTGAAATTTTTTATTCTTTTGTGAAAATTTATTTATTGTAATTATTCTCCTTTCTCGTATAAATTAACCATTTTTAAAAAATATATTCATTAGTTGTATTTCTCATCCTTTCTCATTCAAGCTAACCATTTGGCATTTCTCCCACTAACTTATATTCAACTTCTCTAAACATTCAATTTTATAGTGAATTTAATTTTTCCAAAGCAAAAATATAAATTAGCACTAACCATATAGAGAGTGATATTACACATTTATACATTTAATACATAAGTAAAGATAAAAATAAAATTTTAAACCTCCGAGACCCAACTCATCTAAACTTTATTTCATAAAAAAAATGATAAAAGAAAATTTAGGCAAAGAAAAAGTTTTTTTTTTTTTTGGTATACAAAGATAGAAAAAAATAATTTATCCCATAGTAACACGGATGCTTTCATTTTTTTAGGATGACGCGAGATTGAGAAAAATATTTAATTATAATTTGTAAATATTGTATTTAAAAAGAATCTACATCAAATGACACACCCCATGTAAAAAATTATTGACAGGATTGGAAGAACATCTGTTAAGATGTGATATAGAGGAGAAAATAGTGGAGAAAAAATAAATAAAAACATAAACTTGCACACATCCATAAAGTTTGCTTATAAAAAAACAACGATAATAACTTGAATACAAAATTTGTTTGGAAAATAGAATAGAACAAAAGGTTAACAATAGCGATCTTGTATCCTGATTGAGCTGTGTAGTCTCTAGAAGAGTGACAATTCCAAACTACTCAGTTGGGGCCTCGACAGATAGTCATAGTGTACACAACTTCAACAACCAAAGGTTCCAATAACTGTTCCAGTCTTCCATCAAACATGATTTCGGCATGCAAAGCCTTCAGCCCATTAAAAAATAAAGAGATGATTAGAAGGACCCCCTATAGAGAACTGGAATAGTCAAATATCATATTGGCAGTAAATATAAATGTGAGCTGAAAATGACTTCTATAAAAAGTAAGTTCTTTAATTAGAAATTTATTAGCTTACCTTAATTCTCTTTGTTCTTTTTATTCTTTTTTCTTATCCTTTTTTTTTGTTTGATTAACCCTTCTCCTATAGAGAATCAGAAGTTGCCAAAACAGAGGTTCCCCTTTGAGCTTGGCTCCAGCCATTGGAGGCCGCCACAACAACTTTTCGATCTACACAAACATCAGTTGCTGATTGCAAGTACCTGCTGAAATATTGCAACATTCATCTTCATAGCATGAAGAAAATCAAAATTTGAAGAAAAGCAAAACATAAACCAAATAACTACCTGTGCCATTTGACTGAATCATAAAAAGAAAGTCAAGAGAAAAGTAAAGAGATTAAGGGACAAACATCAATAAAAAAGAGGAAGCATAACAGAGTGAAACAAAGGTTACCCAGAAGAAATAATAGCATTGGCAGAGCAAAAGGAATGTGGAAGTAGCAAAATGAACGCGACAATGCTACCCCATTCTTTTAATGAAATTAATACCCACTTTGTTATGTCTATCATAAATATTTCATTTTATATTTATAAGTGAGTTCAATCGCTAATCTTACTAAACACACTTCAAATTCAATCCGTCAGTCTTTCAACTAAAAATTAGTTTATCAGTTATAAACTAGCTTATCAGCTATTTTTTATAAACAAAGCCTATATATATGTGACCCTGTTTTAGTATGATTATTAGTTGTAATATCAAGTCAAATTAATCTTTGATAGTATATAAAGAGTGCACATGTTAAATTAGAGGGAGAAAGAAAAGGCAATATGCAACTGCTAAATTAAATGAAGGAGAGAAAAGACAATCCACTTCCTCGTCCTTTTCCCTCTCTATCTCACTTAAACTACCATGAGTCCAGGACCGTAGAAAGATCTCTAAAAATAAGAAATAACTCAAATAAGTAATCAAGGAAAGGAGAAAAAAATATGTAATTATAATTATATTATACTGTCATTAGAACAAAACCCCCAAATGCTAATATCAATTATCAAGCATGAAGCAACTGTGCACTTCTTTTATGAATCAGGACAAATACAAAGAAATGAGATAATGAATTCACCAAGAACAACCAAAAAGATAAAATAAACTTGGAAGGAAAAAAAAAGGAGAATTAAAAATACATTATCTGCACTGTCATTAGCTGAAATCTCTCCTCATATTGTGTAAGATACTGGATCCAATTCTTAACTATGATTTCCATAGCTACTAAGATTAAGGAATATTCTGCCCCCCAACTGAACTCTCAATTTGTCTAAAACCAGACAGGACTGCTATTATATAAGATAATGAAAATATGAAGATAGCTGTTGGAGTATTGACCTAGTCCTCATCCTAATCCTATCCTTAACAGCATTTGGTTTCAGTTTGTTATGCTGTTATCAATTTTGTTTTATCACTTCTAGTCATTATCTGTTATCATTATCTATACCTTTCAAAATTCAAAATCTTATGTACTCTATATATGCACAATGATGTACAGAAGAAAGTAATGAAAACAGATTCAATGAAACAAAGTTACTGATATTTCTGTATGGTATCAGATTAAGCCTCAGCCTAACAACACTTTTTTTTTCGATCCTCCCTCCAATGGCATCCTCCACGACTTCCAACAAACCTCTTGTTGAACTCACCACTGCTTCCACTCTTCCTATCAAACTCAATTCTGGAAATCATCATACTTGGTACAATCAAATACTTCATCTTCTCAAGGCCAATGAACTTTATGGCTATGTTACAGGTGACACTGCCTGTCCTGAACCTAAAATCGGTTCTGGAGATACTGCCATTGACAATCCAGCCTACTCTCTCTGGAAACATCAGGATCACTATGTCTACCTTGCTCTTCTAGGGTCGTGTGGCCCAGATGCCCAAATTGTTATGACCTCGACTGAATCGGCTGCTGCTGCATGGGCTCGTCTGAACAAACAATATGCCAATCGTTCTCGTACTCGTGTTATGTCTCTCAAAGAAAGTCTTGCCTCAATCTCCAAAGGCACCTCCAGTGTTGGTGATTATCTTCGTTCCATCCGAGTTATTGTAGATGAACTCGTCCTTATTGGTCATCCGATTGATGATATTGATCTCGTAATTGCTGCTCTTAATGGCCTTGGTTGTTCCTTTCGTGAATTCTCTGCGTCAATTCGTACTAAAGACTCTCCATTGTCATTTGATGAATTGTTTGACAAACTCATTGACTTTGAAATATTTCTTCAACGCGACTAGTGTCAACAGTAGTCTCTCCCTGTCACTGCAAACTATACTCAACGCACCTCTCGTGGCCACTCCCATGGTCGTCGCTGATATGTCCTTTACTGTAAACAAACTCTCTCAGTACATGCATGCTCCCACCACTCTCCACTTGCAAGCTGCCAAACGTGCACTTCGTTATCTTAAAGGAACACTGGACTATGGCTTACACATTCGTCGTTCCAATGATCTTCAACTACATGCCTTTTGTGACTCTGACTGGCCTGGTGATTCCTCTGATATGAAATCCACTGCTGCTTTCATCATTTACTGTGGTCCGAATGCTATCTCATGGTCTTGCAAAAAGCAGCGAACAATAGCTAAATCATCCACTGAGGCAGAATATAGAACCATTGGTTCTACTGCGGATGAACTCCTTTGGTTTCGAGAGCTCTTCCAAGAACTTCATCTACCATTTCAACCGCAGCCCACCATCTATTCTGACAACATCGGTGCAACATATCTATGTGCCAATCCGGTTTTTCACTCGCGAATGAAGCACCTTGCCATCCATTACCATTTTGTGAGTGATTTAGTGTCAAACAAGGAACTTCAAGTTCTTCACATACCCTCCAGTCATCAACTCGCTGATCTTCTCATCAAAGGACATATCCAGACACAGTTTTCTCACATCCAAGATTGGTGTTGTTTCATCCACCACCATCTTGCGGGGGCGTGTTGGAGTATTGACCTAGTCCTTATCCTAATCCTATCCTTAACAACATTTGGTTTCAGTTTGTTATGTTGTTATCAATTTTGTTTTTATCACTTCTAATCATTATCTGTTATCATTATCTTGTACCTTTCAAAATTCAAAATCTTATGTACTCTATATATGCACAATGATGTACAGAAGAAAGTAATGAAAACAGATTCAATGAAACAAAGTTACTGATATTTCTATAATAGCTTGGTCATTTGAGACTAGGATTTCTGATTAGCTATTATTGGTCATAAATCTGGAATTATGTGACAAGCACATGGCACACATTATCCATTGCAACAACAAAATTACATCCATGTATTGCATGATGAAATGGGGTATCAAGTCAATGGCAACATAAGTAAATAAAATCATATGTTCAACAAATGGAAACTAACCAGAAAAGGTTCTTAGTGCTTACATATGGAGCTCCATTTTCATCAAGGATTACAAAGACAGTTATCACAAAAAGCAACCGTTGCCCACACCAGAATTGAGTAGGATACAATCCACCACAAGAACAAGATATTAGTTAGTTATAGTTTGTTAGACTATAATAATTATGCTATATATAACAATGATCTGTATGAGCATTGCTCACTAGATCAATGAAAGAATTCTCATTTCATACTTTTCTCTATCTGTTATCACTGTACTAATACAAGACTTTGTGATTACAATTCATCCCCCATATCACTCAAAAGTTTCTTCTTTTACTGTTCAAAATCAGTACTTCTATTAACCTCAAGCTAGTTAAAGGTATAGATAGCAAAAGGATGCAAACTGATCTCCAGAAATCCAAACAGTAATTCTATTTATTGTTTTGGATGTTTATTGTATATTTACTCGTTTTGGATAGGTTAGATGTTTTTATTTAGTTTGATACTTTGATTTATAATGTTTCATGCGTAGATTTGAAATCTTTTGATAGTTTTTTAATCGAGTTATAATGTTATTTTTGCTATTTATTGTTTTAATTTTTCTTAGTTAAAGTGCGGGTAATGAATCCGGGTACAAGTACATATCCAGAGAGGGTACGAGTAAAGTTGCTACCTACGCAGGTACGACTATTTTTTTAAAACGCGGGTATGAGAACGTATATTATAGTATCCTACCGACTGTCATCCCTAATTTTAGTAAATAATTATGTCCCTAATTTTCTCTTTTCTTCTTTTATGTGGAGAAAAGTTTTTGTGTGGGTCTTACCGATTATCTCTTTCTATTTTCTCTTCACAATCAAATAAAATAAACTATAAAATCATTTTACTTTTCTCCTTCTGTACTTTTATCAAATTTTTTTTTACTCAACGCAAACTGATAAAGTGGTGTGTGAAACATTAAAATTACAATGAGTAAAAATATAATTTTTTTCAGTAATTACATATCATCGGGTGCTTTACGTTTTGTCACAATGCATCTTGGCTATAATATGTAATGAAATGTAGGTGATATTTTTCTTGGAAGTATTTCCATCTTTCATTCCTTTGACTAGTCGCTTTTAAGAGTGTTCCCGGCGACGTGAATTGAATTGAGTAATTCAAATTTTATTGACACATGATAACTAACAAGTAAATTTAAATAACATCAACATAAAATATACAACATATTAAAAATTAAAAAAAATTATGTTTTAAACATTAAAAATAGTAAAAAAAAATGCATCACATTCAAACTCATAAGTATTATTAGGAAAATAAAATCAGCAAATAAAAAGACAATAATGTAAAAAGTTGAATTACTAAGTATTAAATTATATATATGTGACCCAATTTGGTTCGGTTCAATTTCAAAAATTAAATCCGAAAATTGTTCCAATCCTATAGATTTTCATAAAACAAGATCCAAAAAAATCCAACAAAATCATCATTGTTTGGTTTTCATGTTTTTGGATCGTTTTTTTTTTCCCACCTGTTTGGATTTGAACACCCTTATTCTCATTAGCAAATCCCACATTATCAGAGGGTACAACTTGGTGACACAATAAAAAACGTTTTTAAAATGATTCATAAGAATCAGGAAATATACCCAAACATACTCTTAATACACTCTTATTATAATCAATTATTACAATAATCAATTATCCGTGTAATTGATTATTGATATAATCTTTTTTTTCGTAGGTGTCTCAAACACACTCTCGGTACCCTAAATTCATCTATTTTGAAGCAGCAAAGGTAGCTTTGAAGAAGGCAGAAAGTGGTTCTCTAGCAGGCAGATTTTCTTTAACATCTGGGTGGTTGACAAATTCTTGGCTCCATTTGTAGAGTTTGGGAAATTTCTCACTGGTAAACAATTGCAGTCCTGCAACTTCTTGAATTATAGGAACCCAAAATGCAATGAAGGCAGCAGCTATGTCCACCAAGCCAAACTCCTCACCACCAAAGAACTTGTCCTGGAGCTCATTCTCAAGAAACTGAAGAGCCTCAAATGATTCTTCAAAACCCTTCTCACGCTCTTTCTCATCAGGGGTGAAAAACGTTTTCCGTAGAGCAGCAAAGCACTGATTTCCCAAAACAAAGCACTTATTAGTAATTATGATATAAGTTAGAATAATAGTTCAAAATAAAATAAATTTATGAAAATGAAATTTTATGTTAACTTTGATTTTTTATTTTTTTTCTTGTTAGAAAAAGTTTGAGGAGAAGGATGATTTCTTCACTTCAAGGTTATTTCGTGCCTCATGTTGAGTTCGTGCCTAATTTATTTACAGATTTTAAGTCTAGATATCCTGAAAGTAGAAATAAATACTTTTGTATATGTTCACGAGATAGAATTATATAGATTATTGGAAAAAACTCAAATCTCACATTGACTAGAGATAGTATCCAATAAGAGCATATAATTAGTAGGCAATTCTCATCCTATGAGTTAATTTTTGGGATTGAGTTAAGTACAAAATCTAATATAGATAAAGAAATAAATATAAAGACTTTAAATATTATGTAATTCTCAAAGTTTGTGCAGCACTAAATAATTTATACGATGGACATGTCATCTATCTGCTTGTTAGTCCAAGTGGATGGAGCTTGACCCCCTTAATCAAATATGACTATTGAATATTAAAGGTCTAGAAATAAGAGACTCCTTTATAGTGTACAAAAGTATAAAATGAAAAAATAAGATTGATTGACATTTGGTTAGTTAAAACGTATTGAGATCTTAACTGAATTTAATTAATTAAAAAGGATGTACATTTATTTACTTTAGAGGAACCTAATCAATATGAAAAAAACACATGAAAAGATGTATTCTCCGCATTTAATTTATGGGAGGGATTAGTTTAGACGACTCCATGGAGGGTGCTAATTAATCCCTTCCATAGTTACAAAGCAAGAAAGACAGAAAAGTGGAGTTACCTTGTCATCTATGAACTTGGACCAGAAACGTGCCCTGGATCTCTGGTAAGGGTCAACAGGCAAGATGGGTTTGCCTTTCCAAGCCTCATCGATGTACTCAACGATCACAAGGGACTCTAATATGGGCTTGTCATTGTGAACAAGCACAGGAATCTTCTTATAAACTGGGTTGTATTTGAGAAGCAAATCACTCTTGTTGTCCAACTTTTCTTCTAGAAATTTGTATTGTACTCCCTTCAACTTGAGTGCAATCTCCACCCTGCAAACAAATGGGCTTCCTAAACTTCCTAAAAGCTTCACCTCTTCCTGATTTGCAGCCATTTCAAACAGTTCAACAATTATTGGCTCAAAACAACTAGCAATTTACTTACTTCTTGTTTTCGGTATATGATTCCTAAGGTCTTCTACTTTTATAGAGTCGGGATTAATGTTCAACATATACATAGTCAACTAGAAAGCTATATTATATTCCGTGTGTGAACAAAAAAGAGGAAAAAAAGGCGTAGTTATCCAGAAGGCGCAACAACCATTTTGATTTTTTACAGTTGATATCAAAAAATGATGTAAGGTGTTGTGTCATACAAGAGGCAGTCAACCAGGGCAATCAATTTAATAAAGTATTTTCATACAATTATTTCAAAGTCTACAAACAAAATATACCATTTCCTGTCATTGTTGATATAAGCAAACCATAGGATAATATTTTATTTTATTTTTTTTGTTAAAACTCCATGATGGTTCGGAACTTCAGATAGAAAAAGGTTGATCAGCCATATACGGATTTGAATATTTTTGGAATGCCTAATGTGTTGAACATGCATAGCATTCCAATATTGACAAAGTCAACGATTCAAAGATAAAGTTAAATGGTCTGTTTGTTTAAACTTTCTTTCAACGCCAAGTGGCGTTCAAACCGTTTGGAAAAAGCTCCCATGTGGAGCTTTCGGAAAAATTGGATTTCCACGCCTTGGGAAATGTTTTTTTTCTCGGTTAGCGTCCATACAAATCTTAATCAAACATACACAATTTGAAAGTCTTTATGATATGGCAAGAATAATTTGCATATTTTTTTCTTTCACAAGACACTGACTTCTAATTATTCACCTATGGTTTTTTTTTTTGACGGAGCTATGAGTTTAATATAGAATCAATTGATTTTTATTTTATTTTCATTTTAAGGCACCAGAAAAAAAAATTACCCTTACGATAGAAGATTGGCACAACAGTCAAGTCATCATGTTTCTATATTTAGCTAATTTTCATATTAGACTATGCTGCATCTACATCTTATTCTAGAAATTCTCTGTGTTCCTATTAGTTACTAAATAATAAGTTAATAACTTATTTCCTCTTGTCCAATATATAAACAAAAAAAATTTTATTACAATATATAAGTAAATTTTGTTTTCTAATTACTCATTTAATGACATTATTTAATGAAAATTGAAGTTTTAAATGAAGGATAATTTAGATAACAAATCTAATTTTTTATAAGATTCAATAAAATTAATTAACCATCTTAATATATGTGTTTTATTTTTTTTATTTTTGCTTATAACACGAACAAGAGGGATATCTATTTACAACTACCGTGGATCACATATAAGTTTATACATTTGCGAGTTACCTTTCTTCCTTCTTTTATTTGTTTCTATATATTGATTTGCGAGTTGAACCAGGTGCCTGCCTTTGATTCCTCCTTTCTGTTTCTATATTGATTTGTACAATGGCCAATGCAGTTGAAGTCCTTTTGTCCATTTTGTTTCATCGGTGGTAGGGGTTGATTGGTTTGGATCATCGATCCGGTGACATCCGAAAATTTGAATGAAACTAATTAAATTGGTTTGGATTTTTTGGTGTTCGGATTCGAACCAAACCAATTACTATATTTTAATATTTATATATATTTTTTAATATTTAATTATTATTATATTTAATATTTATATATATTTTAATAGTTAAATATTTTATATTTAATATATTTTATTTGATATATATATATATATATATAATTTTATATTTTATATTTTTAATATTTTCGGATCCGAACCGAACCAACCCGATTTTTGATTGGTTTGATTTTGATTTCTTGACAAAAAATTGTAAATCCGAACCGAATTGAACCAATTAATTTTGATCGAACTAAACCGACCCGTGAACACCCCTATAATTGGTGGTGGAAATTCATGAAAGTTTACTGAAAATTTTCATGCACCTGATGTGGGTTTCTATGATTTTCATATTCTTTTGTCCCTTTTCCTTCCAAACTGTGCTGATTTTCTTCTCTGTATATCTGGCTTTTATTTAGTTTTGAGTTTGAGAAAGTTGTAAGTTTCTAGAGATTTGACTTTGAGCTCATTCTTTCTCACGAAATTGCATACCCTCAAATCAAATGATTGTTAAATTTTAATGTGTATAATATGTGGATTAACATTAATTGGTTATTAAATTATAATTTAAATTATTAATATATCAGTTATAAAATTAATTCTTAATTACGTAACCAATTGGTGAAATTGTTGTTGGGTATTTACTAAAGAGTGACCCTATGATGGGCTGAGTCATTCTAATGTTAACCCGTTGAGAGGTCCCTACTCTCTGCTGGTAGGTTATAAGAATAGCCTCCCCATTAGGCATTCTAACAGACAGACACACTGCCAGAAAGAGAGGAGTAACCCTCTCACATTCTCTCACATTCTGATCCATTGGTGATGGATTCTACGAAGCTGCAAGGTACACAATTTTTCTCCTATCCTTCTATTATCATGTGTAATATGCTATGATTTGTATCTGTACGATGTTTAGATTTATAGGTTATCCTTCAATTGGTATCAGAGCCATGATTGGATACAGATTATAGCTATCCTTTAATCGATAGATAGTCAGTGTGCCTTGTATGTCAAACGCTAACTCTGGTTTTCGCTCATCGTGGTTCATGCAAAATTCTTGAAAAGAATATATCGCTATTATATGCATGAAATTGAAAATTAATCAAGGGTTTCCACTAATTGCTAAGGGATGAGATATATAGTAACCCGTGGCCAGTACAGTGAGAATTGGTGGCTTCCTTTTGTTGCTTTTATGCGACTAAAAAAAACCAGTTTTTCATCAGATTGCATTGGTTGATTTGAGAGAATCTCAGACATGTTTAGCCGCTGGTTTCGCATGAAACCCCAGAAATTTTCAGGCATAGTTTCTCTTAAGCGAACCAATTAATCTCGAAATTAATTTGGGCTTCACTATTTAGAATCCATGCGAACAAAACCCAAGAAAGGTCGCTCGAAACGGTGCTGAAATGGAATAGAACCGACCGGGTCTTCTTGGCGGGTCAAAGGACCCGTTTTCTGGTTTGCGGGTGAAGAAGAAGCAGCATTCTGGTTCGTTTTGTCGCCCCGCGAGTTTTGCTCGCCTCGCGATTCTGGGCATCAGCATCTGTGGAATTCCAGATTCGCCTCGCGAGATTATTCTCGCCTCGCGAACCTGAAAGCCAGAAGAACAGTGAAATTGTCATTCTTTCTGGGTCGCCCCGCGACTACGCTTCTCGCCTCGCGACCCCGAAGACTGACTGTTCTAGGAAAATGAAAGGTTTCTGGGTCGCCTCGCGAACACTTGACTCGCCGCGCGAGTACCCGCGAGAAGACCAAACGTTGCTGACTTTTCGCTAGATTCGCCTCGCGAGATACCTCTCGCCTCGCGAATATTTTATATGGTTAAAACCGAAAATTATATTGTATTTTTTAATACTGTACTCTAAGGTTTTGATCTAAAATTTTTGGATTGTTCTCTACTTTTTTGTGACACTATGATATGTTATACTCTCTTTGATCATGTGTCATATAGATGGAATTAATTTTAGAGCCTTATGTGAATTAAGTTGTGTGTTCTATGCTGCATTTGTTATACAAATTAATTATTCTAATGTATAATTGTAGCATGACTGTTAATATTTTGTATAGTTATGAACTCACCTATCGTGGGTATAATTATACAAAATTTGTGTTGTTAAAAAATTAATTATTCTAATGTATAATTGTAGCATGACTGTTGATATTTTGTATAGTTATGAACTCACCCATCGTGGGTATAATTATACAAAATTTGTGTTGTTAAACGGTTAATTATTCTAATGTATAATTGTAGCATGATCATTGATATTTTGTATAGTTATGAACTCACCTATCGTGGGTATAATTATACAAAATTTGTGTTGTTAAATAATTAATTATTCTGATGTGTTATATTTGTATTATATTAATAATAATTATACCCTATCGGTGTACTATTATTAATGTAATTCGTTATTATACATTGTACTATTGTCTTAAAGCTTATGTCAATTATGGTTTCAAGTACCCTATCGGTATTAGAAATTTTGGTGATGTAAGTTTTGTACATTGTATTATTCTTCTTATTGTATTTCTTATTTATTATGATTCGGGACCCTTAGGCGGAATTATAATGAATAAGAAATTTGTATTATGGGCAAGATTGGCTGAACATATATATGGAATCATATTACCCTTCAATTCTTAATGATTCCTTATTCTATGTTTTATGTCAGCCTCCTTCCCAAATTCTGTCAAAACTCTAAATGGGACAAAATATGAGGACTGGAAAGAGACTCTAAATCTCTACTTAACCATTGCTTGACTTGGATCTGGCCTTGAAGGAAGACAAGCCAGCTGCTCTCATAAATGAGTCTACTGCAGCACAGAGGATTGCTTATGAGAAATGGGAATACTCTAATAGAGTGTGCCTGAAAGTGATGAAGTATACTATGGAAAAATCCATCAGGCAGAGTATCTTAGAGACTGATAATGCTAAAGAATATCAGAAAGTTGTTGGGGAGAAATTTATGACTTTTGAGAAGGCTCTAACATGCTTTGAATCCAATGTCATTGATGTTCCTCCAAATACTTGGTGGTTAGATTCAGGTGCAACCATTCATGTTGTGAATTCCTTGCAGGGGTTCACAAGCCTGAGGAAACCAAGTGATGCTGAGTCTAAGATTATTATGGGAGATGGAGCTGGAGTTTCTGTTATTGACATTGGAATTGTTTCTTTACTTTTGCCTTCTGGACATAATTTGCTTTTAAGAGATGCTGTGTATGCACCTTCTATGAGAAGGAACTTGATTTCTGTTTCTGCTTTGGATAAACATGGTTACACTTTTAAGTTTTGGTAGTGGGAAATTGATTGTTTATTCAGATTCTGTTTCCGTTGGTTCAGGAGTTTTACGTGATGGCCTTTGTATGTTAGATCTACATGACATGTCTGTCAATTCTGCTGTTGGAAACAAACGCAGTAGGATTAATGAACATTCTTCTATGTTATGGCATCGACGTTTGGGGCATATTTCTAGGCCCCGTATTGAGAGGCTAGTCAAGGAAGGTATTCTCCATGATCTAGACTTCTCCGATTTTGATACATGTGTTGATTGCATCAAGGGCAAATTTACTGCTAAGGTTAGGAATAAAGCAGCAAATAGGTGTGATGATGTGCTACAGTTGATTCACACCGACCTGTGTGGACCTATTACACCCACTGCCATGGGTGGATATGGGTATTTCATTACCTTTATAGATGATTTCTCGAGATATGGATGGATAGATCTTCTTCAAGAAAAGTCTAGTTCTCTAGATGTTTTCAAATCCTTTAAGGCTGCTGTTGAGTTGAAAACAGGTAGGAAAATAAAATGTGTAAGATCTGACAGAGGTGGAGAATTCTATGGTAGATATAATGAGACGGGTAGAAACCCAGGACCTTTTGCCAGATTTCTTGAGGAATGCGGTATTGAAGCTCAATACACTATGCCTGGTACTCCTGAGCAAAATGGAATTGCAGAGAGGCGTAACCGCACACTTATGGAGATGGTAAGATGTATGTTGAGCCATTCATCATTGCCAGACTTTCTTTGGGGAGATGCCTTAAAAACTGCTGTCTATATTCTAAATCAAGTACCCAGCAAGTCTGTACCAAAAACTCCATATGAGCTCATGAGTGGAAAGAAGCCGAGTTTGAAACATTTTCATGTATGGGGTTGTAAGGCAGAAGTTAGACCTTATAATCCTCAGTCTAAGAAGCTTGATCTTAAGACTGTTAGTGGCTTCTTTATTGGCTATTGTGTGGGTTCCAGAGGTAGCAGATTCTATTGTCCATCTCCTTCTATGCGAGTCGTCGAATATGATCGAGCGGTTTTCTTTGAGGATGACTTGGATAGTGGGAGTGATGTACCACGACCAGTTACTCTTAAAGAAGATCGCACCATTGTTCCTATACCAGCTGTTCCTTTTCCTACAGAAGTTTTGATTCCTGCTAATGATGTTGATCAGAATCTTCAACAAGAAGATGGTGTGGCAGCACCACTTGTAGATGAACAAGAACATGATCTTATTGTTGATGAAATTCCACTGAGACGATCTCAAAGAGTGCGCAGACCTTCCATACCAGATGATTATGTTGTATATCTTCAGGAACATGAGTTTGACCTCAATGATGATGATGATCCTATTACCTTTGAGGAGGCAATTTCTAGCTCTCATGCTTCTGATTGGCTGAATGCTATGCATGATGAGTTGTCTTCTATGTCTCATAATGGTGTTTGGAGTCTGGAGGAATTACCAATTGGTTGTAAACCTGTTGGATGCAAATGGGTTTTTCAAAACCAAACGTACTCTAGATGGTAAAGTTGAAAGGTACAAAGCCAGACTAGTAGCTAAAGGCTATAACCAAAGAGAAGGCATTGACTATAAGGAGACTTTCTCACCAGTCTCTACAAAAGATTCATTTCGAGTTGTCATGGCTTTGGTAGCTCATTTTGATCTAGAACTTCACCAGATGGATGTGAAGACGGCTTTTCTGAATGGAGACCTTACTGAAGATGTTTACATGGTTCAGCTTTCAAGGTTTTGCTGAAACAGGCAAAGAGCACTTGGTTTGCAAGCTGAATAAGTCTATTTATGGACTGAAACAGGCCTCCAGACAATGGTATTTGAAGTTTGATCAGGTTGTCACTTCTCTTGGCTTCAAAGAAAATGCCACAGATCAGTGCGTTTACTTGAAGACTTGTGAGGGTGAGTTCATCATTCTCGTTCTATATGTTGATGATATACTTCTTGCTAGCAGTTGTGTTAAAATTCTGACCGAGACAAAACTCATGTTGAGTAGCCACTTTGATATGAAAGACCTTGGTGATGCTTCTGTTGTTTTAGGCATCCAGATTTATCGTGATAGGTCACGTGGTGTTCTTGGATTGTCTCAAAAAGGATATATTGAAAAGGTCCTCAAAAGGTTTAATATGCATTCTTGCTCCCCATGTGTTGCACCTGTTCAAAAGGGTGAGGAAAAATTCTCTAAATCACAATGTCCTCAAAATGATGTAGAAATAAATGAAATGAAAAAGGTCCCATATGCTTCCGCTGTTGGCAGTTTAATGTATGCTCAAGTTTGTACTCGTCCCGACATTGCTTTTGTTGTAAATGCTTTAGGGAGATACTTGAGCAACCCAGGTTTGGGTCATTGGAAAGCCGTAAAAAAGGTCATGAGATATTTGCAGGGAACCAAAGATAATATGTTGACCTATAAGAAGTCTGATCAACTTCAGGTCACTGGTTATTCTGATTCTGATTTCGCAGTTGCCCCGACGACCAAAAATCTACTTCTGGCTTTATCTTTATGATGGCAGGAGGAGCTATTTCTTGGAAAAGTGTCAAACAGACGCTTACAGTTACTTCTACCATGGAAGCAGAGTATGTTGCTTGCTATGAGGCTACTTGTCAAGCCATGTGGCTGAAAAATTTAATTTCTGGCTTTCATATTGTTGAAAGCATATCTAGGCCACTTGTGATATATTGTGACAATACTGCTGCTGTTAACTTCTCTCATAACAATAGAAGCTCTTCTCGCACTAAGCATTTTGATGTGAAATATTTGTTCGTTAGAGAGAAGATTCAGGAGTTTCAGACTCGTATTGAGCATATTGATACAGGAAACATGCTTGCTGATCCACTAACCAAAGGCTTAACTTTTGGAATATTCCGGAATCATGTAGTTCATATGGGCTTAGTTAAGTCTTTTGATGTATTGGATTAGTGGGAGTCTGAAACCATTATTTGCCCATTATCGTTTTTATGAGATATGTAAATTGACGTCATTCTTGTTTTCATATCTCTTATAACATTTTAAGATGCTTGGACCATTTTTTGAATTGCATATTTCTCTTTATTAATTATATGCAATTTTATATTCATCAATCTTTATGTGAAATATGAGTCTTTAGCATGTATGATTTACTTCCCTATCGGATACTATTTCTGCATTGTTAAAGCTTGTATTTCTTATACTGCTGGTTAACGTGTGCTTTGATCGTAACTGGTATTTCTCTTTAATAATTGATTAATGCTATCCAAGTGGGAGAATGTTCAATTTTAATGTGTATAATATGTGGATTAGCATTAATTGGTTATTAAATTATAATTTAAATTATTAATATATCAGTTATAAAATTAATTCTTAATTACGTAACCAATTGGTGAAATTGTTGTTGGGTATTTACTAAAGAGTGACCCTATGATGGGCTGAGTCATTCTAATGTTAACCCGTTGAGAGGTCCCTACTCTCTGCTGGTAGGTTATAAGAATAGCCTCCCCATTAGGCATTCTAACAGACAGACACACTGCCAGAAAGAGAGGAGTAACCCTCTCACATTCTCTCACATTCTGATCCATTGGTGATGGATTCTACGAAGCTGCAAGGTACACAATTTTTCTCCTATCCTTCTATTATCATGTGTAATATACTATGATTTGTATCTGTACGATGTTTAGTTTTATAGGTTATCCTTCAATGATTCCTCTCAACGCCGATCTATGTTTCTTTCATATCCACATTCAACGCATTCACAGACCCGAATTCCAAATCTAACAAATCAAATGCTGGTAGCATTGTTTAAGCTTCAAACTCCAATGTCCAAACTATTTATAAGGCCATATAAATCATTTTTTTTTGTGGATTCATATAAATCATTTAAAAGATCATTCAAATGCTGTTCTTTAATATTATTTTTAAAGTCATTAAAACTATTTATATTTTATTTCCACTAAAAACCCTTAACCGTTTTTTTTTTCTTTTTTACATTTTCATCTTTCAAACTAAGAAATCAAAGCAATACATCTTAGATTTTAGAGATAATTTCAATCGAGGTTGATATATATACAACATAAACAATAGCCAAAAGGCTAAACTGGTGCATGAAGCACTTTTTACGTCAGGTAAAAATGCTTTATAGCGTCTGATAAAAGCCTGACGTTATTCGAGCAGACGTTAAAAGTGTAACTTTTAACGTCCGTTTAAACTGACGTTAAATCTGCTACTTATAATAACGTCTATTGTTATAAGTTTTTTTTTTAAATTACTTTAAACGTTGTGAACACCTAATTTTGTCCGGGTATTTTCTCCTCTTATTATTATTATTATTACTATTATTTTTTTTTATTTAGTTTTTTTTAAAAGGAAAAAGAAAAAATAATAAATAAAAATCTGCAGAGAAAACTGAAAAAAATATATCCATTATTTGACCCATCTCTTTTAGCCCAATCCACTTACATCATCCCATCTCAAACATAAAGGGATGCTTTCTTTTGTTTAAAAAAAAAAAAAAAGGATGCAGCAACGTTCAGTACAGTGGCAAAAGGAAAAACCAAATTCTCTTAATGAATATCAGCAACCAGAAGAGCAATGGCAGAAGACTTAGGCATTTGTAACAAAATGGGTTCTTTTTTTAGCACCAATAAGGTAAAAATGGGAAGAAGGAATGGTCTGCTACCTTTGAGAGAGTCAAACCTGAACCAAAGAGAAAAATACTCAACATGAACAAGGAAATTTGCAGCATCAAGGAAAAACTCAACAATCAAAGAATCAGTGAAATTGGAAATGTTGAAAAGGACCTTGCATTGCAACCATAGCAGAGGACATTGGGTCCTCTTTTGGAGTCTTGCAACAGTAGAAAATATATAAAGGGCACAGAGAGCAAAATCTAAAAGGGGGGAGCATACAGGGGAAACGAAAGAAAAAAAGGACAGCAAAAAAGACTTCCCTGTTTCTCCATCTTCCTGCCTGCATACAACAAAATACGAAGAAAAATCAGAAAAACCAGAAACCAAAAAAAAAAACCTTCCTTTTTCTCTCTTTCTTTCTTCCTGCTTCATTTTTCCACCCAGAACCCACCTCCTTCATCTCCCACTGCATATCTCCTTCTTCCTCTTAACCCCAACCCATCTTCCTCCTTCACCCAAAACCCAATAAACATCATAAACCCATACTTACCCACACCCAAACAACACTTCTTCTTCTTCCAAACTCCAAGACAAAGCTTCATCTTCTTCCTCCCCCTCTCAAATCCGGCGCCACCCTCAGACACCACCACCATCCCTGCTGCAAACTCCACCCGTGACCCACGCCTGTTCGCCACCCTTCGCCGCGCGCACCCCCTGGAAGCTCGCCGGAACCGCGCTACCTTACCGCCAACGTGAACCAGACGCGGCCACCAGATCCGCTTCCATCCATCGCAACCATCATACGGATCTGAAGCTACTATGACGAGTGTCCCCCCCTCTGCCTCGCCGCTTGACCGTCGCGCTTCCAGGGCCGTCACCGCTCGCCGCCGCCATGCTCAACCAGTCGTGTTTCTCTTCCCCTGCTCCTGCTATTGATAGCTTCAGATTGTTACTCGGTATTGATAGGTTCAGTAATACACTAATACCTTGTTCTCTGTTATTTATTTTTATGTATCATATTTTTGTTAGGGTTAATGTTTTTGGTCTGAAGGTGGTACATGTGGGCTTACTAGTGGGCTCAACTTAAGGTTTGAGAAGGTAAAAACAAAAAAAAAACAAAAAAAACAAAAGGGCTTCTCTGATCATGGTTTTTTTTTTTTAGAATTGGGTCAAATTTGTGTTTTTGTCTCATCAATAAAAATACATCTTCAAATAATATAATTCCTTTTATAAAAATAAGACAAAATTTTATCCAACTTTACAAGAAATAAATTTCCTTGAATCCACGCAACAATTTACAATGTTGATGTATGATTTTTCATCCTCAAGTGTTGTATGAATTGTAAGGGTTTATCGTATAGCTTTGCTATCTTTAACCATGTGCAAGAGTGGATCCCCTTTAAAAAATATTAAATGTTTTTTTAAATTGATACTTTTAGTCAATTTTACCCAATTTCATTCTTATAAAAATAAAATAAAAATCTCTTTTTAATTCACGCAACAATCTACGACGTTGATGTATGATTTTTCATCCTCAAGTGTTGTATGAATTGTAGGGGTTTATCGTATAAAGACTCGCTATCTTGGACTCTATGCAAAAGTGAATTTATTCTGAAATAAAATCTTTTTAAATAAAATAAATAAATCAAAATCTTTATCAAAATTAAAATCAACCAACCAATCAAATCTTTTCAAGAGAACTACGTGGCTTTGAGTTTCCCATCGCACCCGGGAATACGTAGGAGCAAGATAAATCATCTTGTCGGGCCAAAACTAAATTTTCCTTTTTTTGTGTCTCTTTTTATGCTAAAATAATTAAAAAAATTAAACTTTTCCCCTTTTTAACAATAAATTCAAAAAAATAAAATTTAAATTAAAAATTAAAAAATAAAAAATATATAATCCTTTCTTGTAAATAATTTTTGGGGTAAAATAAATATTTAAAAGGCTATTAAAATGTTTCTGCACAATTAACTTGAGGTACCGTTTTTAAAACGGGCGATGTGGGGTGCTAACACCTTCCCTACTCGTAACCGACTCCCGGACTCATCTCTCTCTCTCCTTTTTTTTTAAGACCAGTTTATCTTTAAAAAACAGAGGAGTCGCCACTAAGATTTTTATTGGGAAAATCTTAGAAAACCCCTCTGTTTTTTTTATTTCCTTTTCGCGCCTCCCGGACGGGACGGTCGCGACAAACGTCAATTTGTGACATTGGTTTTGAACTAACAAAAAAAAAATGTTAACAGAAAACACTTAGAGGAGAAGAGAGACGTTCTTGCAAAGAATAAACCCACAAAAAAAGAAAATGAACCCAGAAAGTTTCAATAACAGAAAGCATCAAAGGTTACAAACCATAAACAAAAACAAACCATGAACAAAAAACAAGAAAGTTTGGAACTTTAAAGAAAAAGTAGGAAGTTTATTCACAGATCTTCAATTGCATGTCTTCTTCTTAGCAGATTTACTCCCTTCTTCGAAGATCTGACCCCTTCGCTCGCAGATCTGGCCCCTTCGTTCGCAATCTTCTTTTTCGTAAATATGGTCACTTCTTTGCACAGTGGTTCCAGAGGCGGAGCGCTGAACAGAGGAGCCGTAGTCGATGACTTCAAGGTGGTGAGATGACAGCAAACACATATCCAAAAGGGCGAAGAGAATTGAGAGTTTTGCGTTCGCCCTCTACTCTGCCTCTAGGTCTCACTGCGAGAGAGGAAAGAAGCCTTCGAAGCTGTCAGTCTTTGGTCGTCAACGATGGTGGAGCAGAGATAGAGGGTCGAGAACGAGACATTGAGGGTTTCAAAATGAAATGAATAAGGTTTGGGACTTGAGTCGGGGAGGATTAGGAAGAGAATGAACGAAAGAGGGAAGCGGAGAGAGGCGCTGCTAGGGTTTCTGAAGTGAAGGCTGTGAACACTTTGTGAATTGGTTGGACCGGTTAAAACAACTTAAAAGTCATCTTAAACAACTGAAGTAAAAAACAACTGACGTTAAAAGTGATTTAAGTGAACCTGATAATTATGGTTCTGCCACCGCCTCCTTTGTTACCTCTCATTTTTTGTTAACAAACGTGTACCCTTCTCGTTTATTACATATTTTCCACTAGCACTGATTAAAAAAAAATAGCTAAAAGTATATTGTAATTTAAGGGTGTAATGAATATAAGACTATAATATGTGTGGTTTCATTTCAGAATATAAAACTTATAACTGAATTGAATTGATCGGTTCTATATTAATCCAATATAAAATGATCCAATAAAAATCTTTGATAAATTTTATAAGTTCAACTTGCAATGTTTTGTGTTTTTTATTTTTTTTTATAAGATTCAATGTGAACACCCTAATATAAAGGAGTTGCTTTCAAGTCAATAGGTGTAAGAGCATTGAAGAAAGGAGATAAATGCTACCCTCTCCATAATTTATATGATGGGGAAAAGGATATTTGTTTTATTGACTCAAATAGTCAAAAAAGGCAACTGGATCCTAGGATTTTTTTTCAAATGGAGAAATTCTAGGTTACAAATATCAATTTCACTTAAAAATTAAAACAATAACACAATGGATATTTGTTTTATTGACTGAAATAGTCAAAAAAGGCAACGGGATCCTAGGATTTTTTTTCAAATGGAGAAATTCTAGGTTACAAATATCAATTTCACTTAAAAATTAAAACAATAACACAATGGATATTTGTTTTATTGACTGAAATAGTCAAAGAAGGCAACTGGATCCTAGGATTTTTTTCAAATGGAGAAATTCTAGGTTACAAATATCAATTTCACTTAAAAATTAAAACAATAACCCAATGACAGACAAGTATTCCATACAATATTTCTTATTTTGAGTTTCAGTATCTTAAATTGATCTATTTAGATGCAATAAGCGAGCTTTGTAGTAGGAAACAAGTGGTCCTCTAGGAGGCAGGATTTCTTTGACAACTGGGTGGTTGAGAAGTTTTTGGCTCCATTTGTAGAGCTTGGGAAATTTCTCACTGCTAAACAATTGCAACCCTGCAACTTCTTGAAGTACAGGAATCCAAAATGCTATCAAGATAGCAACTATGTCCACAAAGCCAATATGCTCACCACCAAAGAACTTGTCCTTGAGCTCGTTCTCAAGAATCTGAAGAGCCTCAAATAATTCTTCAACACCCTCCTCACGCTCTTTCTCATCAAGGGTGAAAAAAACTTTTCGTACACCAACAAGGCACTGATTTCTCAAAAGAAAGCACTTATTAGTAATTATGATAGAAGTTAGAATAATAGAATTTATGTGTTACATAAAAATAAAATAAACTTGTGAAAAGGAAGTTTTATGATAACTTTGATTTATTTTTGGTAAGAAAAAGTTCGAGAAAAAGGATGATTGCTTTGCTTCGTTTCAAAGGGTCATGCCTCATTTTGAGTTTGTGCCTAATTTATTTAGAGATTGTAAGTCTAGATATGCTCCCTGCCAAAAAAAAAAAAAGTTTTAGATATGCTCAAAGCAGAAATAAATACTTTCATGTATATTTTTCACATAATTTTATATTAAGGATGTTTTTCACATAATAGAAATGTATAGATAGAGAAATAGATATTCAGATTTTAAATATGATATTTCTCTCACAATTTGAGCAACTCTGATTAATTTAGGTTAACTAATTATTTAATTCTTATACGTGATATAGATTTAGACTTTAAATGTTATACATGAAATTTTTTGAAATCGATCCCAATATTTACAATTATTTTTAATTTCTGTTTATTGATGTTATAACTTCATTCGTTAGAGTTAAAATATATCCATAAAATTGAAAATGATAGATAGAAATTGGACTAGAAATTAAGATAGAAAAGTGGAGTTACCTTGTCATCTATGAACTTGGACCAAAATCGAACCAAGGCTCTCTGGTAAGGTTCGGTGGGAAAGATGGGTTTCCCTTTCCACACTTCATCAATGTACTCAACAATTACAAGGGATTCTGATATGGGCTTGTCATTGTGAACAAACACAGGAACCTTCTTATATACTGGGTTATATTGGAGGAGCAAATCACTCTTATTGTCCAACTTTTCTTCTAAAAATTTGTACTCAACTCCCTTCAACTTGAGAGCAATTTGCACCCTGCAAACGAATGCGCTTTCTAAAACTCCTACAAGCTTCACCTCTTCCTGATTTGCATCCATTTCGGCACTTCAATTATGGACTTAAACAAGTAGCAATTTACTTCTTGTTTATGGTATGTGATTCCTAAGGTCTTCTACTTTTATAGAGTTAGGATTAATGTTCAACATATACATAGTCAACTAGAAAGCTATATTATATTCCGTGTGTGAACAAAAAAGAGGAAGAAAACTCGTAGTTGCTGTTGCAGAAGGCGCAAACATTTTGACAATGATATCAAAAAATGATGTAAGATGTTATGTCATACAAGAGGCAGCAAACCAGGGCAATCAATTTAATACAATTATCTCAAAGTCTACAAAGAAAATCTACCATTTCACTATTGACAAAGCTAACGATTCAAAAATAAGTTAAGGTCTTTATGATATGGCAATCTCAATTCATATTATAGCTATTAGCTAGCAAAGATATATGAGAGATTTTCAAAATTTTATGAAAAGGTTAAAGGTTATAAACAGTCAATAAATATTGCATGATATCATAGTCATAAGCTTGCTGTTAGCCCAGCGGTTGTGATACTTCCAGTATTTGTTCGGGGCATGAGTTCGATTTCTGTTGGTGGCAGTTTTTGGGTTTTAGACTACTAGGAATCAAACCCGGGTCTCTAAGTTTGAGGATGCATCCGCTGACCACTAGGCCAACGGATGTTTAGTCTCAATTAGTGAGCATTAATGCTATTTATGTATTGTATTTGACCGTTTGTGGAACATTTGAAGAGTTATTTTCTTTCGCCAAGTGACATGAGTTGGTCTATAAATAGAACCATCTGCATGCAGCAATGGATATGAAAATCTCATAATTTTCCAAGCATTCTTCACTCCAAATCACCTTTTTTTCTCCCTTATGTGCAGAAAGAGTTAAGGAGACTATTGTTCTGTGAACTGTCTCTGACGATACGCTTTGTTTAGGGTGTGCAAACCAAACCAAGGTTCTCCATTGTATCATGAAGGGGATTCGCCGGTTACACCTATTGCATCCAATCTACGATGAGAGATTGGTGGGGGCGAATCGAATCTAAAGCCTAGTGTCCTCACATGCACGCCTTGAAGATTGCACATTATCTTTTGTTTTCTCTTCTTTGTTGCAGACCAGACCCCATTTTCTAACAAGATACAGTATCATTGCATTCAATTACAAGAATAATTTGCACATTTTTCTCCTTTCACAAGGCACTGACTTCTACTTATTCAGCCATCCGTTTAATATATATGGAATAAATTGAATTTTTTTCACTATTTAAGGAATCCGTGAGCATCTAATTTTGTCCGGATGTTTTTTTAATTAATGTTTTGAAAAAAATAATAAACAAAAAAATTTATAGATAAAAATAAAAACTTTGCAAAAGGAAAAAAGTGTTTTTGTTCTTGGCCCATTATAGGATTAGTGTAGCCCATTTTCATATCTGGTTGCAAGTGGCTTGTTGAGACCATGATCCAAGTCCAAAAAAAGACTTCTGATTTTTATTTTTAAAAAATATAAAAATAATTTTTAATTCTTTATCCTTTTTTTTTCCATCATTACCAGTTTTCTCTTTTATTTCCCTTGTTTTCTTTCACTTTTTTCCAGAAAGAGGAGGACGCCATCCCTACCCTTGCACCTGCCAGGCAAAGTAGTGGGAGCAACACACCATAGCACCACAATCTGTCCAATTTTTGTCCTCGCAAATAACAGATCTTTGTTTTCTTCCTCATCCTATATATACATGTTACATTTCAGAGGAAGAGGGGGGGATTTTCTGGTTCTCATCAGCATAAGGTAAAAAATTTAGTGTGGAGAACAAAGAAAAGAGTCATATATACAAAATGTTTCTCAGATCAACGAACAAAATACACAGAGAGAAAAAAACTGTTTAAAAAGAAAAGAGAACCAGAGGCCGCCGCCTAGTTGCGGCTAGGCCACCCTTGCGCGCCGCCACTTCGCACCGTGCTCCTCCACGAGCTCTATCACTGCTTGCTCAGTCACCATCACGCATTCTGAGACGTCCTCCGCACAGTCCCACTCCACCACGAAAAAAACCACAACGCCTCCGCCGTCTTAGTCACGGACTCCACCTCGGACCTCCGCCATCCTCGCCGTGACCCAGCTCCGCCATAACCAGCACCATACCCGCGAGCTCCGCCTTAGATCGCCGCCATAACCCGTACCAGACCCACGAGATCCACTTGTCCTTGCTGTTCGTGTCATCGCCGTTTGCACCCTCCGCCATGTCTCAGACCAGAAACTTCGCCGTTGCGACCTCCGCCATCTCCACCAACCACGGATCTGCATACGACCCTCCGACCCACCACATTTGCACAGCACCCGTCTCTGTCGCATCTCACTGTCCTATCTACTCCGCCGCAAACCACACGTGATCCGCGTCACCAGAACGATCATCCACCGTGCGAGTCGCCGCGCGCCAGAGGTCCACCCTCGCCTCCGTCGCGCCTCCCTCCTTTCACGCCTTGACTCTCCTTGGTCCTTCTCTTTTCTGTTGGTAACAAAGAGCCTCTGATACTTTCCTTTCAACTATCATTCTTATTCTTTTTAATTTTTGCTTTATGTTATATACTTAATACTTATTAGGTTCTAATGGTTTGACCTTGTGCAGCATGTGGCCTTTTTATGTTTCTAATGCTTTTTGTTTCAGTAGGATTTGGGCCAGGCAGAAAGCAAAAAAGAGAAATTTGTTCTAAAAAAAAAAAATCTTTGGGCTATTTCTGTTAGGTCCAAAATTTTTGTTTTTTTCCAAAATGTTTGTAACTGGACCAAGGATGTAGTGAGGCCCATCAGAAAGAAATATAAGCTATGGGCTAACTACTAGGCTTCTCTCTTTTTTTCTTGTTTCGTGTTTTATTCTTATTTTTTATTGGCCAGAACCAAAATAAAAAAATTGAAAAAATCAAAAAAGGCTCTCCAAAAGAAAAAATTCTTTTTATTAAATCATTTTCAAAAATTAAAATCAACCAACAAATCAAGTTTTTTTTACAAGAACTACGTGGCTTTGAGTTTCCTATCGCACCCGAGAATACGTAGGAGCGGAATCAATCATCCTGTAAAGCCAAAACTAACTTTTCCTTATTTTTAGTGTCTTCTTTTATTTGTGAATAACTAATTAAAATATTTAAATTTATATTATTTAGAGATGCTCTATGGACACGGTGCCATGTTCAATCACTTTGATTTGAGGTTTTCATGTGGACTTATGTGCCATGTTCAACATCATTTAAGTTTTATCAACAATAATTTTTAAAAAATTAAAAACCAATAAAGAAATACAAATATTAAAAAAATAAAAATATTTCTTTCTTGTAATTAATTTTTGGGGTAAAACAAATATTTAAAAAGTTATTAAAAATTTTGCACAATTAACTTGAGGTACCGTTTTTTTAAACGGGCGATGTAGGGTGCTAACACCTTTCATATTCGTAACCGACTCCCGAACTCAATTTTTTTTTTCTTTTTTAGGACCAGTTTTCCTTAAATAAATGAGTTTTCCAAAATTTTCCCAATAAAAATTTTTTGGTGACGACTCCTCTATTTTTTACCTTCTTTTTCGCGGCTCCCGAATGGAACGGTTACGGGAGCACCCAAAAGAAAATTTACCCTTGCGATAAGAAGATTGGCACAAAAATCAAGTCATGTATCTATGTTTTGCTAATTTTCATACAAGACTCTGCTACATCTATGTCTTATTCTTAAGATCCAATGTGTTCCTCTATTAGTTACTAAATAATAACTTACATCTATTTACAACTACATGGATCACACATAACATATAACATATATATACGTGACTCTGTTTTAGTATGATTAGTTGTAATATCAAGTCAAATCTTTGATAGGATATAAAGAGTAATATCAAGCATGAAGTAACTGTGCACTTCTTTTATGCATCATTATGCATCAGGAAAAGTACAAAGAAATGAGATAATGAATAGCTGAAATCTCTCCTCGTATTGTGCAAGATACTGGATCCAAATTCTTTCATTAGGATTTCCATAGCTAAGATTAAGGAAGGACCAAGTACTCGAAGTAAAGTGGATTCAAACAGAAGAAGTTCATTGAATCTTTGGACCTTGGCTTTTATTTCTCTATATTAGCATCGAATTGTTATGTGACAGAACAAGTTAGGTTAGTCATTACTCATTGGTGTATTGAAGGATACAAGAATAGAAATATTTTCCATTGAAAAGTTATATGATGATAGGAAGATAGATACTTTATTTATTTTTTATTAACTGAATAGCAAAAATGTCAACAAGATATTAAGATTTCTTGGACAGGAGAAATCTTAAGTCACATACATCAATTTGACAAGAAATTCAAACAGCAATAACTCAAAGAAAGACGAGTAGTTCATACAATTTTCCTTAGAACCCTAAATTAATCTATTTTGATGCAGCAAGGCTTTCATAGCGAGCTTTGAAGAAGGCAGAAAGTCGTTCTCTAGGTGGCAGGTTTTCTTTGACAATTGGGTGGTTGAGAAATTCTTGGCTCCATTTGTAGAGCTTGGGAAATTTCTCACTGGTTAACAATTGTATTCCTGCAATTTCTTGAAATATAGGGATCCAAAATGCTATGAAGACAGCAGCTATGTCCACCAAGCCAAACTCCTCACCACCAAAGAACTTGTCCTTGAGTTCATTCTCAAGAAACTGCAGAGCCTCAAATGATTCTTCACTATTCTTCTCACGTTCTTTCTCATCAATGGTGAAAACAGCTTTCCATGCAGCAGAAACACACTAATTTCACAAAGCACAATACTTATTAGTAATCATGTTAGAAGTTAGAATAATAGAATTTGTATGTGTTATATAAAAATAAAATAAATTTGTTTAAAGGAAGTTTTTATGACAACTTTGATTTTATTTTTGGTAAGGAAAAGTTTAAGGGGAAGAAGGATGGTTGCCTCATTTTTTAGTTCATGCCTAATTTATCCAGAGATTCTTTGTCTAGATATATGTGGAAAAAGAAATGAATATTTTCATGTATTATTTTCACGTGATAAGATCATACAAAATAAAAATAGATATAAAGATTCTAAACATGACATCATTGTCAAAATCTATGTGACTTTATTTAAATTACAAGTGAAAAACAAATATAAGAGTAAGATTGCTATATGAAAAATATATATATTAAAGAAAGAAAGAAAAATGGAGTTACCTTGTCATCTATGAATTTGGACCAGAAACGAGCCAAGGCTCTCTGGTATGGCTCAGCAGGCAAGATGGGTTTCCCTTTCCAAACTTCATCAATGTATTCAACAATCACAAGGGACTCTGATATGGGTTTGTCATTGTGAACAAGCACAGGAACCTTTTTATGAACTGGGTTGTATTTGAGGAGCAAGTCACTCTTTTTGTCCAACTTTTCTTCCAGAAATTTGTATTCAACTCCCTTCAACTTGAGAGCAATCTGCACCCTGCAAACAAATGGGCTTCCCACAACTCCCAAAAGCTTCACCTCTTCCTGATTTGCAGCCATTGCAGCACTTCAATTATTGACTCAAACAACAATCAGTAGCAATTTACTTATTACTTGCTTGTTTATGGTATGTGATTCCTAAGGTCTTCCGCTTTTATAGAGTCAGCATTAATGTTCAACAGACACAAAGTCAACTAGAAAGGTATATTATATTACGTGTGTGGTGGGAAATAAGTGGAAGAAAACAAAACACGAAATGCGGTCCCCCTTACTTAATGCACAAGGCGCTGCCATTTTGATAGGCATACTCTTCTTAACAGACCCATTATTATTGGGTTGGGTGAATTTCATTTTCAAATCATATATTATGTGGTTCTTATATAAAATCAATCTAATAATAAAGTGTGTTAATAATGAGTGTGATGTTAGAATTTTTCTTTTGTCAATAATAAATTGATTGTGCATATGGATTCACACATGAGAAGGATCTAGAAAAAAGGGTAAAAAAGAATTTCTATAAAAAAAAAGGTTAAAAAAGAAGAAACTTATAGGTACATTAATGTCAAAAATGATGTAAGATATTACGTCAGGCATGTTTCATACAATTTAATTGTACTATTGCAGTCCACACAATTTTTTATGAAGAAAGATGTCGACATGTGTTATGGTTATATGCTGAAATAATTTAGAATTCGATTCGATTCTTTCATTGTTTATGCTATATTTAACCAGAGAAATGATATTTGGATATAAAAATGGTATCCAATATAGTATAAAAGTATTTATTTCTATTTATTTATTGTTTTGTTCTTTATCATAATGTATGTCATCACTCTCAAGATACTCATAAACTCTATGGTGTTTATACAAAATGTCCAAATTGTGTGTAAAATTAAACTACACTCAATTTTTAGAATCCATCAATGCCCTCACTAAAGCTATTACTGACTTCACTATTTCAGAGAAACGTCACCATGAATCTTTTCTCAACTCCTTCAAATCCTTAAAAAGCCAGTTTCCACATCCATCCATTACAGCTACTAAAGCCACCCTTGCCAACCCAGCCTCAACCCTCACCACCTCTGCAATTGGGCAATTCAAAACCCCTTGTGTGTTATTTGGCTCCCGGACCTCCACTCAAACCAGGGACCGACTGCCATTACGAACTAGAAACCCGACCTCCACTAGCACCCAACTCGTAGTGGGACAGTCACCATAATCGAACCATGCTATGAGACAGATGACCATGCAACTAGGGATGACAATTTTACCCGTGTCCGCAGATACAAGCGGATAAAATCTGCAACGGGTACCGGGCGGGTAGGTAAATGGGTACCCGCGGGGTAAAATAAACGAGTATTCCAATTACCTGTCTCTTGGCGGGCGGGGGCACGCATTGTGGTACTTGTGCCTGCGGATACTGTTGTTTTGGCTTCAAAGACTCAAGAGGAGGGGGGGGGGGTGAATTGAGTTTTCTTAAAATATTTCCCTCTTAAAAACTTTTCACAAAACTTTAGTTTTCAGATTTGTGGCCTCAGGATCTTTATTAAAACAATGAAGGGTTTATATAAAATCTTGAATTGGAAGATGATGAAGATAAGAAAGATTAATTCAGAAAGATAAATCACTAATAAGATTCAAGTTCACAGCTCACAGCTATCAATTAAACAGTTATTGAATCAAACAAAAAGAAGTTCAGTTCAAGGTCGTACAGGTATTAGATATAGGCCTTAATCAGTCAAGAACTGAAGTTACAATATATCAGTTTCAGTTATCAAGAACAGTTTTAATCAACTCAGTTTTGAGCAATTAATAACCCAAGATTGATTACAGTAATACTCTGGTTTCAATTCAAATTAAACAAATCAAGAACATAAGTTGTATTGATCAAAGAACATCAAGAAACTCAGTTATTTGCATACAGAGCATAAATTAAAGAGTTTGAGTTTAGAGATACCACACAACCAGATTTATCCTGGTTCAATCACCACCACTATGACCTACATCCAGTCCTCACTCCACCTGTGGGTTTTCACACACTAACACAACAAGCTTTAACCAGGTAGCTTGAAAAACCTTCACACCACAGAGCACTCCTTCACCTCGAGATACCACACTCTTGTGAAGAGCCTCAATCAATGTTCTTCCTTATGATTCCTCACCCTAATCACACAGAGAGACTCCCTCTCTCTTTACAATCGAAAAATACAGAAAGATGGATTCCTAACTCTCAGAAGTCAGATATACAAGTTGAAACTCTAATGAGAATTGAAACACTCTTTTTCACAATGAAGCTCAAGCAAGAAGATGAATGATTTTCACAATTGATCTGTCAAATTGAATTTGTAAATTTCTGATATGTTAAAAAGTGTTTATTTGATCCCTCTATATATAGGAAACAATTTATAGTCGTTGGGATCAATTAAAACAGATCTGGGTTTGATAACAGAATCTGTTATCTTGATTCTGGTTCTTGAATAGGGGTTGAGTACAGGACTGTATTAACCAATTTCATAATGATAGTTCTTGTACACCTGTGTAGTACATGGTTGTACGTGTTTTTCAAAAACTTGAACTTGGTTAATCCACCACCAGTACACCCATTCAGTACCTCTATGTATTAATGAACATCAGATTTTCTAGAAACTTGAATACACGCGTACATAGCATATGTACAGGGCTGCATCCAGTTAACCATTTGTAACTGATCTGATTTCATATTGTGCATAGGTGTAGTACATCTATGTACTGAATCAAGAACCTTAAATTCATTTGTCAGTTACATTAGCAGACATAGATCCATTGATTACATGGCTGTACCTGACAAATAATTTTCTTATTTCCAAAAATCATTTTCATTAAAAAAAAAAACTTATTCCTTTTAATGCAGGCTATGAAAATTGATTTTCTTCATGCATCTTTTTAGTTGAGCTATTTTGTGACTAAGAGATTTCTTTCTCTTACAAATCATCTAAGACTTAAATCTAAAATTCTCCTTTAAGCTTGGTCTTGATGGTCCTTTGATCTTTGATCTTTGACTTTGCTCTTTTGATTTCTCCATGCAGCTCATTGATTCCTTCAAGTTCTTCCTTGAATATTTTCTTTGAATTTGCTTAATGAACTTGTTAATCACTGCTTGATACTTGTCTTTGTAATTTGACACTAAAACACTTGCACATATATTAAATTGTATTTGTCATATATCAAAATCTCTAAGTCATTAAGTCTTACAAACTCCCCTTTTTTTATTATGACAAATCTTTTAACAAATTATAAGATCAGAGAATAAGTGTAACAGAAGCTAAGTGTTTTCGACAGATTTATATCATGGTATCAGAGCAGAAGTATATTAGAGCAAAATATATTATCAGTGCAAAATTTGATTTACTCCCACTTAATCATGCAAGCTTATAAGCTCCCCCTCAATATATGCATGTATAATTTGTTATTATCCCCTTTCTCTATATCAAACTTTTTCCTCCCCTTTTTGGCATTATCAAAAAGGTAAAGAAAAGAAACATTCAAAGTAATGGAGAAGGCAAGCATTTAAACATAGCATATAAAATTGTTCATGATAGAGGGATAGGTGCAGGACAAATCAAAAGGAACAGAATCCATCAGCCAAAATTACAAACTAAGGAATTTTACCTTTCAAAAACTAAGTTCTAATTCCTATGAATTCCTAGAACTAGTTGTCCTTTTTTTTTTTTTTTTGGCCTTCAGGTGATGGTTCAGCAGGGGTGTCCTCGGCTTCCTCCACAGCAGCTCTTGCAATGTTTGCAACATCAACATCTTCTTCAGTTTGAGCTGGAGGTGCAGGGAATTGAAAGTCCACTCCTAGGGCATCTTTGAGTTTATCAATGTCCTTTTCTGCTCTTTTTATCCTTGCATTCACTTCAGCAATTGCAGCCATTTCAATTTCATGATTTTTCCTCTGATTTTCCTCAACATTTTCCAGCATTTTCATAAGTTTTTGCAGGAAATCAGAAGGTACATTTTCTTGTCCAATTGAAGTACCAGCTGCAGTATTTACTGCCTCTCCAGCTTTTCTTATCCATTTCCTATTCACTTTTTCAAGTTGCATCTTCCCAACAATTTGTTCTCCAAACTTATGGGCCACTCTTCTTGCAAGCTTCTTGTCTTCCCCATCAAAAGGAACTCTGAAATGAGCCAAAATTTTGCAGACCAGGCAGGATATGCAAGCATCATCTTGTTTTTCTTGCATTCAAGCATGTGTTCAGCAACACAAAATCCCCGGCTGACTTGCTTCTCATTCATCATAGCCCACATCAACATTATATCATTGTTCTGCAGAATTGAGTGATTTCCTCCTCTAGGAATTAAAATCCTACTGACTACATAGTACAATAGCCTATCTTCTCATCACACTTGTGTAGGTCACTCTACCTTTAGGTTCATCAGAGGGAACCAAATCTGTTTTAGCCAGTTCTTTATCATACTCATTATACCACTCAGATTTGGGACCATTTCCAGCAATGCTAGGTCCATGATAGGGTAGGTTAGCAAGATTGTTGAATTCATCTTATGACATTTTTATCTTAATTCCCTTAACTTCAGAGCTAATCCTATTAGCATTCATTTCCAAATTCGAGTAAAAGACTTTGATCAGTAAGGGGTGATAGTCAAACTGAGTTTGCACAAACTCAGTGAGCTTTTGACAAACTATAATTTTAGGAAAATTAAACTCATTATCCTCGAAATATTTTACATCCATTATCCAAGGTTCAAGAATCTCTATATCTAAAGTTTTGCTTAAAGTATTCCTTTTGTTCATCAGAAGTAAAATACCTTTGTAGAAAGGCATCATTGTCCATATATGATGATGGAGCAGCTTCTGTTGTGACTCCTTTCTCTTTGGAAGATTCCATTTCCTTTTCTTTGTTCCTATTTTTCTCAGGAGCCTTTAAAGTCTCAACTCCTTTCTTCTTCTCAGCTGACTTAGAAGTTTCCATTTTCTTCCTCTTCTTCTCAGCAGCTTTTGTGGGAGAAGGGCCAGTATTCTTAGTTCTTGCCATGTTAGGGTTTGGTTTGGGTAAAAGAAGGATTAAGGTTTTCTCTGCTAGGGTTGCGATATTAGGTGAAGAGAGGGTGGGTTTGAGAGGATTTGAAATTTTGAAACATGGTTTGAACTTAGAGCTTTATTTCATTCGCGTACAGGGGTGTAGTGCACTTGAGTATTAAATCCTATTCATTCTGAGTTTCTCAGACTTTTCATACATGCCTGTAGTACACCCAAGTATACTTATGACATTCAGGAATTGTGTTTCAGACTTTTAATACATCTATGTATCACAGGGATGTATCGGACTAAAAAAACACAGGGGATTCATTCTCGATCCTCTATACAACTATTGATCACACCCATGGATAAAACAAATTTCCAGTTTTTGTACATGTACATGGGTTAAGTACATAGGTGTACCTGATCAATCTATTTTTAACTGAAACTCTCTTCTAATCACACATAGATGAATTATCTCAGAGACAAATCATACAATTTCAAGGCATATTTACACAGAGATTTAAGCATACAAACATTTTCAACAGAGATCAGATATAAGAATGATCAATTATGCCCAATTCTCTTCTAAGGAAAAAGAAACTTTCCTTGTTCAAAGGCTTGGTAAAAATATCAGCAAGTTGCTTTGTTGTATCAACATATTCAATCACAATTTCTTTCTTTATTGGTACCCATTTTGTGTTTGGAGAAGGCTTTATATCATGATTCCAATTTTTGCTCTTGACCTTCCAACACACCTACAATACAAAATTTCATGTTTGTGCTATAGGTACCCAAAACTGTTTGGGTCCTTTTGGGTTAGTTCCATCAAAAGTTCCTTTAGGAACCCACATATACTTAGGCTTATTATAAGCAGATTATCTGTAATAACATGTAGAAGCTGTGTGACCTTTTCTAGCACAAAAATAGCATTTAACAAATGGTGTATTTGATGTCTTAGGTGAAGAAAAAAATTTCTTAAAGGATTTCTCATGTATCTTAGGTTCATAGCCAATTCCAGCCTTATCATAAACACACTTTTGCTGTCCTAAAAATGCATCCAAGTTATCTCTACCATTTGTGAATCTTGCTAGGTCATTTTTCGGTTTTTCAACCTCTTTAGTCAATGTACAGCTAGATGCAGTCAAGATTTTATTTCTAGCTTCTAGTTCTCTTTCTTTCATTTTCAAGCATGCATAATCATCACATTGTTTTGAAATTATTTTTCTAGATGAGACAAGTTGTTTAGCAATCTTAAGATATTCAGTATGTAACTCATCAAATGCATCTTGCTATTCATCAAAAGTAGGTTGTGAATTAGAACTTACTTCACTTTCTGAATCACTATTGTTGCTGGCCATTAAGCACATATTTGCTTCCTCATATTCAGATTCTTTAGTGGATTCTAGATCATTATCATCCCAAGCAATGTAGGCCTTTCTTGGCTTTCTCAACTTCTTGTCCTTTGAGTCAAACTTTTCTGTTTTGTCATTCTTTTGCAGTTTTGGACAGTCAAGCTTGATGTGGCCAATCTTTCCATATTCATAACAAGTAATGTTGTTTGAAGAGTTGTCACCTTTACTGAAATTTCTCTTTGGAAAAGTGGATGACTTTCTTTTGAAGTTGCCTTTCTTCTTTGGGAACTTCTTGAATTTTCTAACTAGCATTCCCATCTCTTCTTCAGATTCTGCCTCTTGTACTGAATCATCATCATCACCGTCTTCTACTTCTCTGACTTGTGATTTCAGAGCCAATCCCTTTTTCTTTTTGTCAGTTTCTTCACTCTCATTCAGTCTATTCAACTCCAATTCATGTTCTTGCAGTTTTCCAAATAAGGTATCAATGTTCATTGAAGACAGATCTCTGGATTCTGAGATTGCAGTGACTTTAGGCTGCCATTCCCTGCTTAAGCATCTCATTACTTTGTTAATTTGATCCTCATTTGATATAGCTTTTCCAAGACCAGCAAGTTGGTTGACAATGTGAGTGAATCTCTTTTGCATTTCAGTCATAGGCTCTCCTTGTTTCATTCTGAACAGTTCATACTCATGAGTGAGGGTGTTCATTCTTGCCCTTTGTACATCTGTGGTTCCTTCATGTGTCACTTGCAATGTATCCCACATCTCCTTTGCTGTTTTGCAATTTGAAACCTTGAAAAACTCATCACGGTTTAAAGCAGATGTTATAATATTCTTAGCATATGAATTATATTGAACTCTCTTCTTATCATCCTCATTCCATTCAGTTTTAGGCTTATTTCTTGGAGCAACATTTTCATCTACAGTAGAGGGGACAGAGGGTCCATTTTTTACTTCATCCCATATGTCTACACCTATTGCCTCAAGAAAGATTATCATCCTTTCCTTCCAATAGATATACTCAGATCCATTGAAGGCAGGAGGGCGTGCAAGGGAAGCCTCTTCATTCAAACAGTCATTGGAAGCCATACTCTTATAGCTGTTAAGCCAAACTTAAGAGTTTAGCTCTGATGCCAATTGTTGTTCAGTTAAATAGTGATTGAATCAAACAGAAAGAAGTTCAGTTCAGGGTCTTACAGGTATTAGATACAGGCCTTAATTAATCAAGAACTGAAGTTACAATATATCAATCTTAATTATCAAGAGCAGTTTTAATCAACTCAGTTTTGAGCAATTAATAACTCAAGATTGGTTGCAGTAATACTCTGGTTTCAATTCAAATTAAACAGATCAAGAACAGAAGTTGTATTGATCAAAGAACAGCAAGAAACTCGGTTATTTGCATATAGAGCTGAAATTAAAGAGTTTGAGTTTAGAGATACCACACAACCAGATTTATCCTGGTTCAGTCACCACCATTGTGACCTACATCCAGTCCCCACTCCACCTGTGGGTTTTCACACACTAACACAACAAGCTTTAACCAGGTAGCTTGAAAAACCTTCACACCATAGAGCACTCCTTCACCTCGAGATACCACACTCTTGTGAAAAGTCTCAATCAATGTTCTTCCTTAGGATTCCTCACCCTAATCACACAGAGAGACTCCATCTCTCTTTACAATCGAAAAATACAAAAATATTGGTTCCTAACTCTCAGAAGTCAAATATACAACTTGAAGCTCTAATGAGAATTGAAACATTCTTTTTCACAATGAAGCTCAAGCAAGAAGATGAATGATTTTCACAATTGATCTGTCGAATTGAATTTGTAAATTTCTGATATGTTAAAAAGTGTTCCTTTGATCCCTCTATATATAGGAAACAAGTTATAGTCACTGGGATCAATTAAAATAGATCTGGGTTTGATAACATAATCTGTTATCTTGATTCTGGTTCTTGAACAGGGGTTGAGTACAGGGTTTTATTAACCAATTTCATAGTGATAGTTCTTGTGCACCTGTGTAGTACATGACTGTACATGTTTTTCAAAAACTTGAACTTGGTTAATCCACTAGTACACCCATTCAGTACATCTATGTATTAATGAATATCAGATTTTCCAGAAACTTGAATACACGTGTACATAGCATATGTACAAGGCTGTATTCAGTTAACCATTTATAACTGATCTGATTTCATATTGTGCATAGGTGTAGTACATCTATGTACTGAATCAAGAACCTTAAATTAATTTGTCGATTCTGATGAGAGCACATACATCCATTGATTACATGGTCTGTACTCGACAAATAATTTTCTTATTTCCAAAAATCATTTTCATTAAAAAAAACTTATTCCTTTTAATGCAGGTTATGAAAATTGATTTTCTTCATGCATCTTTTTAGTTGAGCTATTTTGTGACTAAGAGATTTCTTTCTCTTACAAATCATCTAAGACTTAAATCTAAAATTCCCCTTTAAGCTTGGTCTTGATGATCCTTTGATCTTTGACTTTGCTCTTTTGATTTCTCCATGCTGCTCCTTGATTCCTTCAAGTTCTTCTTGAATATTTTCCTTGAATTTGCTTAATGAACTTGTTAATCACTGCTTGATACCCGTCTTTGCAATTTGACATTAAAACACTCGCACACACATTAAATTGTATTTGTCATATATCAAAATCTCTAAGTCATTGAATCTTACATATACTCGTGCCCTCACATGAAATTACCGACATACCCTTAATTTTTAAAACCTAACCTAACCTGACCCCTCTCACATAGTCATTGTCATTTGTCCCTCATCTCAGTATGAGCCGTCAATGTCATAGTCACCACTCTCATACAGTGGGGTTTCATTTCTTTAGTCTCAGAGTGTAGATCTCTTCCCTTTTCAAGCTATGAGCATGGTACAAAAGGAGGTGACACTGAGTGTGAAATGGAGTCGAAAAGCTAGGCACCGCGAGGGAGGGGGAGCGTAGGCAACTGGATGAGGAGGAGAAGCGGCCCACGACCATTGCAGTGGTGGACGACCGCACGAAGCTCCATACATGGCAGATCTGCGAACGGTGGAGGGAAGAGAGAGATGTCGCGTGACTAACGCGGCGAGGAGGACATGTTTCGTGCGGTGGTAGGAAGAAAGAAGCAGCACTTCATGGCGGTTAGTGGTGGGGAGGAAGAAGAACGGCACGATAGAGGAGAAAGGAACATTGCGACGATGTGCAATCTGGGTTCAGTCTTATGCAGTTTGTTAAACTATTGCAATCTTCTTTCGGTGATTGTTCTTTGTGCAATCTTTCAAACTTCTTTCTGCAATTCTTTTGGTGTTCCTCTGTTGTTCTTACTGGATCTAGGTTATACATTTTTTTTTGTAGTTTAAATAAAAAAATTTTTTGGGCAAGGGTTGAACCAATTTCTCTCAGAAAGTCAAGTAATAAGTATTTTTTTTTAATATAAATTTAACTGAAACACATATTTGTGGATACTCGGGATATTTGCGGGTATCCGTATAACCCGTTAAGTACCCATCCAACGGGTACCCCCATGGGTGGCGAGCGGGGATGGGCACGGATTTATCCACCGCGGGTAGGGGTGGGGATGGTGCTATCCATGCCCGCCCGACCCTGTTGCCATTCCTACATACAACACCCAAAACGATGGCGACGATGGTCTTCACCCCGAATTTCTTGGTTCCACATTTTGAGTTAAGTCAAAAGGGTTTAGGGAACAAATTAGGGGAAGAAAAGTAATGGAATATGCTTTCTTTGCCATGGATGCGAGGCTTCGATCTAGAAATCCAACCTGAAAATTTTGACTCGCCATCGCCTGGATTAACCGACGAGCCAGCCCTAGGCGTGACTACTGATGGGCTCCGACAAGTGTATCGGATCGAAGCAAATAATAATTAAAATGGCAATTAAATTATCGAGTATCGAACTCAGGGATTGAGAAACCAAGTTCCACTTCACAAATTAAACAACTATTTTAGACTAAGAAATAAGTGTGAATAGATTTCAAGAAAATAGAAGAAACAATAAAAGAAATTAAAATCAAATATTTTTTGTTTTTAAATATGAGAAGAGATTTCTAGGATTGACTACCACAATGACAAATTATGAAATCTAATTGACTACCCTTTTATTAATATTTGACTCAATTGAAGGTGAATCATTCTAACTTAGTTAATGTTCCCTCTCAAGATACAGGAAGTGTGCTCAATTAAACCAACTCCCTACTTTCGTGGTAATTGTATTTAAATTAAACCCATTACGATTTATGAAAATTCAATGGTATCCTCGAAGGACCGCTTCTATCTCTCATGATTTAAGTCCTAAGTTCAATTCCTATGGATTCAATGCCTAGGTTCACTGCTAAGTTCATCCCTAAAATATCTAAGACATGCAAAAAGGTGATCAATCAATTTACATGGATGAAGCACAATAAGAACGAAATCAATGAATCAAACATTAACAAAAGGGAAAAATCAAATATTCATCATAATAATGTGAAAGAGGATTGTCCAATCCTAAAAACAAAACAACTACTCAGCCATAAAAGAAAGAACAAGAAAAAGAAAAAAAAATAACAATTGAAAATTTCTCTATACCACCCTATGTGTGTTGCGCTACTGCCTTGCGTTACTCCCTTCTGCTGTTCTGTGCGCAACCCTCCTTCGGTTCTCTCTTGCGCCCCTGCGCTACTCCCCTCTGCTGCGTTCTCCTTGGTAGGACTGCACGTACTTTTTATATTGCAACCGCTGCTTAAGTTTGAAATTTCTCTCCAATCAAATATCATCAATTTAAATACTTGTCGCACCACTTGATTTCTTGATTTACGTTGGTCTTGGTTTCATGCTTGCTGCCACTTTCAATTTCAATTCCAAGTAACAATCCAAGTACAACTCTATTTCAATATCTAATCAATTAAGACACGGCCCCCACATGTAATTGAATACTAGGATTTTTAATTACCAATCTTTCCTCAAATTGAAACTTCATTACGTGGGCTTTCAAATTGCAACTTGGAATTTAGCTTTCAACTTCATTTACTAATGTGGGTCCTGCGCTATTCTTCGTTGAATTCAATTTCTCCATGTTGCATCATGTGGGACATTGTACAAATTGTTTCACAGTACTTTTGCTGGAGCTTCATATTGACCAAATGCAAATCATTCATGTTGGATTATTTTTTCAAAGTCAAATCTTCTTCTTATCTTCAATATCAATTTCATTTTACGAGTGATATTCTTCAATGGCTTTAATCTTTCAAATTAATTGTCTAATCTTATCATATCTAATATTGTTGTGATAGAAAATTATTAACCAAATCCAAATTGATTTGGATCCAATCTTTTATCTCAATGCCAATAATAATCCAAATCCAATTTGGTTTGGACTCAAAACTATCATGTGGGCTCCTGCACCATTACTTCATGTGAATCTGGCTGCAAGTAGATTTTAATATTCTCGGGGTGAAAGTTGTCTCATAGGACTAGACAGAACTCTCTCAGATTTCTTGTATCTGGCTTGCGGGGTGAGACCATGAAATTCTTCTTTTAGTTTGTTTCTTCAATTCTCCAAGTTTTCTTGAGCTTTACTTTTAACCTAAAAATATAAAATAACATTAAATGCTTTATTTGACTCAAAATTAACAAAAATATCATGAAAACTACTTAAGAGACTCAAAATGTTGCTTGGGGACAATTAAATCCAAATTTGGACAAAAACGAGATTAAACTCGAATAATTAATACAAAAATCATACCTTACTAGTTTAAAACTAGATAAGCTAGATGCTTATCAACTACCGTGTTCGCTCTCCCTGACTTGCAGCTTCGGTTTCAACCTTGACGTGACCACCTCGGATGTTCGCCACTCCACTATGCGATGCCACATTCACGGTCAAAGGTTGTCGTCAAAACGTCGTGGCGTTTCGATCTCTGTTTCTTTTTCTCCTCTTTCGTTGAGAGCATCGCTGTCAAGTGGGTTTCCTTATTCCTCAGTTTGGTCAAGAACGAATCCGGTGAGGCTTTCTTTCCAGACGAGGGAGCCACCGAGACCGGCTTCTGGATGGCCATGGGTCCCTCGGAGTAGTGGAACACAGCATAGACGAGTTTCTCCACCGCTATGACTGCTGCCAAAGCCACCGCTTGAGCCACAAGATCAGATGCATTTTCTTCTCCTTCAGCTTGGACAAGCTTGTTGCCGATGATGGTCTCCTTATCGCAACGACGTCATCCCTAGATCTGCTTTTGGCTTGTCATGGGTTCCATTGAGTTCAAAAAACACAGGAACATTAGGGCTAGGGTATGAAGCGAACTTTGGGCATGTTACTAAGGAGTTTTATTCTGGGACCTTATTTTTATGTTGGACCTTGGAGGGCACCTTTTCGATGGGCCTCACCTTATATTTGGATTGTCTTATTGTTGGGAACTTATCACTGTCAAAGGGAATGTAGGTTAATAAGTTCTTTTCATCAATTTCCAATCATTATGATCTTGAGGACAAGATTAGTCTAAAGGGGTTCGACAGATCCAAACTTACCCAGCAAAGGCCCATTCACATGAAGGATTATATATGAAATCAGTAAAGTGATATTACATAAGAGAATATTCTAGATGTAACGCCTCAATTTGTGTCTTTCTGTAGCAGTAAATACATGTGTATATGTATTAATTTTTTATAAAATCCATAGAGTGATTTTAAATAAACTAAAATCATTTTCTTATGTTATCTTACCGTAGGAAGTCACGGTTAAATTTTCAGTTGAAAATTCAGACGAAAACCGGTCTGCATTTTCACTGCCGGTACAAGTTTACTGAGAAGAAAGCCTAATTTTGACCCATGAACAAAATGGATGGTGTTTTTGTTGTGCTCTGTTTAATATTAGAAATTTTCAAGAATTTGAGTTCGGAAATAATATAAAATATTTATTCCGGGTGAAATACGATCAGAAACTTGAACCAAATACACAATGGAGCAGAGTAGGGAGCACAAAAGAGTTGAAGTGACATGTTGGAAAAGTTGACATGTTGATGGAAGCCTTGGATCATATCCATAAAAAGTGTCGTCATTACACTTTTTCAAATTTTACTATTTTATAATCAAATAAGCTATTTTTCTTCTTTTTGCCAACCAAACAAGGCCTAAGCCAAAACTTGGCCATCAAGACTTGCTTCCTCCCTTATCTCATACGCCACTCTCCCCCCTCACTCTATAAATAACCACTTCATTTCATCTCTTCCATTTTATTGTTCTTCTCCATTCTTACTTCAATCTTTTAACACTTGAAGCTTCCATTTTTATTTAGTTTCAAGCTTCAAGTTCTTCATACATTTTCTTTCTAGCTTCAAGGGTAACACTCTCATACTCTTCTCTTTCAAGTTTTACACTTATTTCATGAGTTTACTCTATGTTTTCTTAAAATGTTCTTAAATCTCTTTTAACTTCTAAAATCTCTAGAAAATTAGAGAAAAATCGGTTTGAGTTGAAACTAATTTCTATGAACTTCTAATGACCTCTACTTTCATAATCTAAGAGCTTGCATCAAACAAAAATTCCTAGCCTACTTATCCAAGGATGGCCGAACCTAGTAGGTTTTGGACCTAGGATGTTTTGTTTCAACTTTTCAAATATGATCATGGATTTGAGCTTCTTAGTACCTTTTAATGCTAAACCTAAGAGCTTGAAATTTTTTAAAATTCCTAGCCTATTTTTCCAATGATGGTCGAAACTATGCTTTTGTAGCCTAGGAAGTTTTGTTTCAACTTTTTAGAAGATGGTCATGTATTTAAGCTTCTTGATACCTTTTGATGTTAAATCTAAAGTCTTGAAAAGTTTGAAAATTTCTAACCTATTTTAGGAGTGAAGACCGAAACCCTAAGTGTTTAACTTAGAGGGATTTTGATCAATCTTTGTAAAATGAGTTTTTGTTTATGAACTTCTAACACTTGAGGATCATTAATCCATGAGTGGTATGATTTTTGGAAACCTTCAACCCTAATAACTTGAGAAGGCTGAACCTAGACCTTGAAAGTTTAGTGTTCTTGGTTGATTTTTAACTTGTGGTATTGTGTTGGTATATATCCTTAGACTTTCATCGCGAAGCAAGCGAGGACGTTCGTGGTTCGTTATTTCAAACATCAAGCACTTTTACCTTCACCAAAGGTAAGAGGGGACAGCCTGAGTGATACTCAATAACTGTGTGCATGTGTTTATGTGAATTATCTGATTTATTGGGTTCTTGTTATAATTTTGGAATCAATGTTGGAATGACTTGTATACTTGAACCGTTGTGGTAACTACTTGAAAGTTGATTTCTTACTTGATTATTTACTTGGTTTAAAGTGTTTATGAATCATAGATGATATGATCTGCTATTAACTGTTATATTGCTGACTGATATTATAGTGATGTTTGATTGAGGTCTGAGAAGCTTGACATTCGCCAGTGCTCAAATAATTGCGAGATTAAAAGCCTTGATAAGCTTTATAGAGAACCCTGAAAACAAAGATTTTTGTGTTGGGAGTTTTCGTGATTAAAGGATGTGATTTGGAAAGAAAGTATTCAAACGACGTTTTTATTTGTAAAAGATGAGATCTTTAAATCATGTACTAAAATATTTTCAAGTTAAAGGAAAGTCATCTTCTAATGAAAAAGGATTTTGAGCAAGAGAAAATTATTGAGAAACGTGAATTTTATGAACGACCGACCTTTGAAAATGTTTAACTTTATCCTACATGGAAATGATTTTTAGAGATTGACTTGTTGAGTTTTTAAGCAGTTTAGGGAAAAGAAGGGATTACAAAAGCAAGTGGATTTCCTAAAAATGTCCTCTTAACTAATTTTCCGATGAAAAGATTCTCTCTTAAAAGCTTTTGAAAATATTCTGGCAAGCTTGGACAAGTCATCGAGGTTTCATTTTGTATTTACATTTCACTGAACGAAAAGTAAGAATATGTTGAAATTGAATCTAGTTCGCGAGACGTCGCTTCTAGTATTCTGTAATATGCACGTTAATCTTTGATCCGTGTCACGTTGTTGTGGACTGTGTGTCCTAATCACGTTGATGTGGACTGTGTGTCCTAACCACGTAGTTACGGACCATGTGTCCTAATCACGTTGTGATGAACGTTGTTAAAGGTGAATGTTGTTTTCTATGACCACAAGCCTAAGACCGGTGCATCGGTCTAAGGTGTTGTGATTGAGCACTCGGACTGCGTGTCCCGTGCTGATGTTGAAAGTTTGAAAACGTTAAAATTTATGAAAAGTGATGAGCCTCTGTTTGACTGGTTTTATAACTAGTAAAGACCTTGGCTTTGTGCTTATTTTATATCATTTTCACCCAAATTAGACTTGATTGTCCTTAAGTAGTACTTTGAGTCTATAAAGTATTTTTAGGTTAATTTAGTTGTTTTAGAGTTAAATAAATCACTTATGTTATTTTCTTATTTTCAGGTTAATAAATAGGAAATAATTCCGGTTCGCCCCGCGAAGGATTTCTCGCCCCGCGAGTATTGCAACTCTTAAAAGTCAGAGACGATCACGGTTTACCCGTGTTGAGGATCACGGCTGTGGCAGTTTTGAAGTTGAAGCGTTCGCCTCGCGAGAATCCATTCGCCTCGCGAGCCCTTGAAGTCAGAACATAATTGCTGTCACTGGAACCTGAACTGGTCATGAAGATTGGGCCATAACTTGGGTTGTAGATGTCGGTTGGAACTGAAACCGGTGGCAAATGAAAGATAAAACAAAGAGCTTTAACTCTCATGAAGACCATTATTCCAAACAGAGCCGTTTTGAAGGGCTTTAATCCATGTGAAGTCAGAGGCGTTTCAGCTGCCCTATGAGTTGAATGTGGACATAACTCCCTCATCTTAACTCATAATTAAGCAAATTAAGTGGCTTTGGAAAGCTAAGAGGCAGAGGTTGAAGTGAATTAAAGGAGTATTCAGATATTTAGAGGTCTTGAGAGAATTTGTATAAATAGGAGTCATAGTTAGGCAGAGGAGGAGTGAGTAGGAGTAGTGGTAGTTTCAATAGTTTATTTTCCTTTTCTTTTCTGCTTATGTCTGTAATGGAGAATTAGTCTCCTAGATTAATCTACTGTGATTGGTTTCTGTTAAGACTTGAGGTTTCTGTAATCCTGTTTCATTTGCTTTTCTCTTTTCAATGCCATGCTTTATATTTCTGTTTGCTTAATTCAGGAGTATATTGTGTTGTGTTGGTTTATCTCGGTGATATCATGTTCCTATAATTAATCGCGTTTGCTTAATTCGCGTGTGTTCGTTTCGTGTTCGCTTAGTTCACGAAGGGCTTAACCCCGTTTGCTTAATTCGGGAATAGGGACATATATTTGTAGTAGTGGTTTCGCTTGTAAATTGTTGCTACAACCGGGAGGGGATTAGAATCGCTTAGGGTTGCATGAACCGATGATAGTTGGGAAACCGAGAACAATGAGGGTTAATCGCTTAGCTTATTTGGTAACTGCTCTGTTTTCTTGCTTTGTTTTCTGTTTTGCTTCTTAATTTAGTTCTCAATCCAAAACCCCCAATTCTGACTTTTTCTAACTTTTTCTGTTAATAATAACAACAACTAAAGAGTCCTTGAGAGACGATCCGAGTTGTCGCTCTATACTACATTATTTTGTAAACGCTCGTTCTTTTTGGCGCGTGGCGACAGCGCGTTCAAAAAGTCATTAGCTTTTGAGCTTCGACCACGAAAGAGAATGAACACAGAAAATGTTGAGAACAACTGTTTTACATGAATTTAGGCAGACGTGCCTCACGTTGATAGGAGTGATGCCTTGATGACCATGTATTCATAATACGATGTATCATTGCATCCTGGGATGGGACAGTGTGTTATTAAATCCATGAGCATGGAATACTACATCCTGGGATGGGACAATATGCTATGGACGTTTGTCACTTAACGTGATGCCAAAGTGATGGCGATTTGAGTTTGATCAACTCTTAGAATGACGAAGGGATCTCATGAGATTAAGTTTAAAGTCTGAATATTGAAGTGTCATGCATATTTTCATCAAAACTGATCGTGTGGGTATGAGACCCTTTGATATTTTACCAGTTTAATTCTGATAAATTAATTGGAAATATCTGATATATGCTTATGTGATGTATGTATCATGCATATGGTTATTATGTTCAATCCATATATTGGTATCTCACTCTTGCATATTCTTTTGTTGTTTCCTCCTCTATATAGACTTGTTATATATATGAGTTTAGAAGGATCCTAATATCCCCCTGGCACCAGCGGGGGTGCGGACCCTAACTTTTGAGAATGCTCATCTTGCGGCTGCGTGGGTAATTCATCCGGGATTCCACTCCGCTACTTACACCTGACCGGTGACTTCTCTTGAGGGACCAGCAAAAGGCGGACCACGGCGTAGAGTAGAGACAGTGGAGTCGGTGAGGATATCGCTACCACCTATCTGGTACTATTTCCAGCGTTTGGCCGATCAGGGGCTGTTGCATGAACATCCACCCCTTGGGGTGCCCCTACCCGGTGTCGTTCGTGCATCACCACCGGAGGAGGATCCGGAGGAGTTCTTTGAGGACTGTAACACCCCCCTTGAGCGTTACATGCGACACCCTAATCTAGGGTCATCACACTATTACCCAAGAACGGAAATTAAATTATTAACGCTGGTTACTTTCGGAAAATATATATTTAATTAAACGTTTCTTTACAAAAATAGTGCTGAATTTTTTTTCTTAACATAGAACCCTTGCAAACATACACAATATATATATATATATATATATATATATATATATATATATATATATATATATATATATATATATATATATATAGACACACACACACATCACCTTTTACATACATGAAACCTATAATAGGAGATAACAAAATAGCCCTCATAAGCACAGGCTATTCTCCATCAAACTAAACAAAGAAAATAAAGATATATATACATCGGCAACAAGTAGTTCAGAACCACATTCAAAACTCATGGCTCTTTGAAGCCAGATCAAAAACTGTCAAGACTCACTATCCCAAAGACTCTACCTAAGCTGGTCAAGCTACTAAAACCCATTGGGAAGATCATGATGATCAATCCCGCCTACAACTGACGAATCTGACGATGATGCCTCCCCTACAGCCGTATCCTCAGAAGAATCCTCATCATCAACCGCAGGAGGTTGAAACTCAGGATCATCCTCAATGTATTCCTCCGGATCTTCCTCTCCCTCATTTAACTCCACTTCAGCAGGAGGTTCCTCAGGTCCTAATATCTGAAGAGGATGTGGTTGAGGCGGATCCATCAATCCGTGCTCTTCCAGGTACTGTAGGTAAATCCAAACTGGAGGTAGAGATACCTCGACCGTCTCCACTACGTGAATTCTCTGTTGTGGTCCTTCCTCTATTGTACCGATCACCTCTCTACTCGGGCCAAGGTAGGTGGCGTTGAGTGCCCAAAGGTTAATCTCCCAAGCACCACCGTATTGTGCACGATCAAATATGATCGTTCGAACCCTCGATTGCACCAACGGTATATCCGGGTTCATCTGAATGTGTGTAAGAGTGAGAAACCAATACATGGATCTTACTCAATAACTACATACTAGCCACCACATAAACACATCTACATTTACCAAAATATCAACATTTATAAACAAATAGTTTATCAGTGGGTTCAACACCCCAAACATCATCCATCAAAATTATGCATGACACTTCATATTCATCATCTAATTTTCGTCCTAATCTCATGAGATATCCCAACATAAACTGAGTTGATCAGACTCCATAGCCACACTGGCTACCATAGCCACACTGGCTAACTTGGCATTCTGCCAACAGGTGCGCAACCTCTTCCCATCCACATAGGCACACAAGGCCAGGCATACAAGGTGTGGCTCCACGAGGCACACTGCCAAACACATTGCTAATGTCCACAATCAGGGCACCAATAGCAAGTAAGATGGGGGCTCCATGTCCTCACTAGGCACATGCGATAAATGCACATCGTAATTACCTTTCGCCGCCAGTAATTCATGCATTATGCCACAAACCGCAGGCAGGTCTGCCAAATGCATGTAAAACACTTTTGTTTTGTTCTTTTCTTTGTGTTCAATATTTCTTTGCCGAAGCTCAAAATGGCTTACGACTCACATAGTTTTAAAACACTTTTAAAACTTTCAATACAACACAGGACCTCACAGTCCAAGTACTCAATCACGACACCTCTCGACCGGTGCACCAGTCTTCGGTTCGAGGTACTAGAAAACATCTTCAATGTTTCAACATGGTATACCTCATGTATACAATATAGGCCTTCAAAGTCCAAATGACTGAGTCCATCACAACACAGAACATTAGTACCCCGACGTCTCGGTTACTAAGTCCAACTGTACTTTCAACACGGTTAAATCAACTTTTGATTTTCCAGAAATTCTTTTCCAAGGTAGAAATTCGTTATAAAATCCTTAAATAATAAAAACTTAGTTTTTCACAAACCAATGAGTCATTTGAGGTTTAATTTCCTCAAAATAGGCACCGCCGTTTCGAAAATACTTGCTGTCCATACTTTTCCAAATTTACCATCAAATATTATTTTTAAGGCTTTTTAAGTCAAAACTTAATTTTTTACACTTAATTAATTTTCTAAAATCATGATTAACTTATTTTCACCAATTAATTTTTATAAAATAATATTTTGTAATATTTTGGGTTTTCTTACGTAAAATTCAACAGTGCTAAAATATTTTCACGGTTTCGCGCTCGTTGTGACTCATAATTCCCTTTTCCAAAAATAAATTATTAATATTATATATCAATATTTTACCGTTAAAACATTGAATATAATTTGCGAAGCTTCTTAAAGCTTTTATCCGATTAACTTAATTGTGCACTGACCACTGTCAGGCTTCTCACACATCAACCAACAGTTATATCACAGATATTTCCCACAGTAGCATAATATAATTGTAGATAACCAATTAACGCAATTAAAAACCACACAGACACAACAATAAACAACATAAATAAATAAATAAATACTAACAAACAAATAATTACAAACAACCACGGGATAGCATATAGCCATTGAATAAATCCTCCGGTGTTCCCCTCTTATCTCTTGAAGACTTTTTGGTGAACTTACAGATTCCTTCGGAATTTCGGTTACCTCGTAAAGTCGTACTCAACTAACCTTCAACCATTACAACCAAATAGTTACAAATCAAGAAACTAAAACATTCTAAACCCTAATACATAGTCACAGCCTCTAGGGTTTTTGAATGATTAAAACTTCTAATCATGATTAAGTTATGGATTAATGATCCTTGATTAACCTAACTCATAGATTAGTAACTAAACAACTAAGTTTCAAACTCAAAACTTCCTAACTCTTTTATACATGGATTCGGCCTCAATAGGTTCATAGGGCTAGGGTTCTTAGTTTAATAAACCTACTTGGATTTATTAAGCATACATACTAATAGCTTGATTAACAAGATCATTAAGGAAAACTTTGAACAAAACTTAAAAAATCTAACCCACTTAGGGTTTCGGCCAACATAAAGATTTTTGAGTAAAATATTCATTTTAAGAAACTAACATGGATTAGAGTATGTAGACATACATGCCATATGGAATACATGATCATACATGACTACACATGAACAAAACTCTACCAACCCTAATGTGATAGATTCGGCCAAGGCTAGATTTTTTGGAAAGAAATTTTTGATTACATCATGCTCTTGGATTTAGATAATATGCATGATATCAAGAAGATAGAAAGTAGTTTCATCATCATGTGATTTTTCTAGAATTTATTATGACTTTTCAAAGTTCTAGGGTTAGAAACTTTAAAGTGATGAACAACTATGATATAAGCCTTGAATCAAGAAACTTGCTAAAGAACATAGGCATGATTTAGAATGAAGATTTGAATTTACCTCTTGAAGATCAATGACAAAGGAAATCCAAGAACTTGTTTTACAAACTTAGCACTAAGAGACTTATGAACTTTAGGGTTTTGGAAACAATTGGAAAAAGAAACTAAGTGAAAAGTGAGAGTATGGTATTTATAGAGATAGTGGCGCCATCTTAGGAAGGATCTAGATGATGATGATTTGTCTTGCTAAAGGATTCAAATTCAATTAAGTTCTAAGGACAAAGTTGCAAAGATTCCATAAGTTGAAGGACTAGTTTGCAAATTGTCAATAAAGTGTCATGATGATGATTTTGCCACATTTAATGCAAGCTTATCTTGACTTTGTTGGCTGAATTTATTATTCAAAGATATTTTAGGATAATTCATGAAGATTTGAGAAGAATCAAGAATGTTGAAGAATAATCAAGGATGATGTAGAAAAGTGTGGAAAATTGTGGAACACTCTAGAAAATCTTGATTCAACAACAAATGAGGCAGTCATCAATACTCATGGGCTTGCGCATGGGCTGGGTTAGTTTGGGCTTGGGTTCATTCTTGTGGGTCCCACTTGAAAATTTAAGCATTAAGCTTAAGATAGGAAACTTGTATAGTTTCAAATAGGCTTTATGGAATCAATCCATCAACTAGAAAATTTTGGGCTTCTAAGCCACGATCATTTGAGATTAGGAACAAGTATTCTAGCCCAATCCACTTGAAAAAACTTAGAAACTAATTTAGGGACAAAAGGGTAATTTATAGAAAGTTCAGGGGCTTAAACGTAAAATTCCTAAATTTTCTATTTAACTCTGAAAAACCTTCTAGACTTAGAAATATGATTCATCCCCCTGAATCATCTCAAAATCCTAAGTTAAACCCTCTATCGGTTCTTAGAAACTCTAAAATCCCTTCCATCATCTACCCGATTACGCGTTCTGCCAGTAATACGTAAATTATTTTATTTTTTCTGAAAAAATTATAAAAATACAGAGTTGTAGAAAATAAAATACTAAACTTAAGTCTTTCGTTCACGAATTAAAATTAGGGCTGTTGAGCAGTATTATTATACTGTCAATGGAATTCGCGGGTCGGGTTTCACCTGACTTTCCAACCTAAATTTTAATTGTAGCTTCCTACGATCAAGTAGGATTGAGTGATAAACTCCGTTTATTTAAAATAATTCTTATAAAACTCAAATAAATTTATAAACATATTTATATGTATTACTGTTATTTAAAATAGTGAAATACAGGGTGTTACATTACTACCCCACTAAAAAAATTTTCGTCCTCGAAATTACGTACCTGTAAATAAATCAGGATACTGTAACTTCATTTTGTCTTCTACTTCCCACGTTGCTTCTCCAGTCACGTTATCCCAAATAACTTTGACCAACGAGATTTGTTTACCTCTGAGCTGCTTAGTCATCTTATCTGCGATTCGCACAGGTAAAGTCTCATAAGACAAGTTTTCTTTTAGTTGTACTAGATTAGGTTCAATTACGTGAGACGGATCAGGAATATACTTCCTCAATTGTGAAACATGAAAGACATCATGAAGATTGGATAGAAACGACGGTAAAGAAATTTTATAAGCTACTGGACCTATCCGATGAAGAATTTGATATGGTCCAATGAATTTAGGAGTGAGTTTCCTGGATTTAATTACCCTACCAACCCCAGTCGTTGGCGTGACTCTCAAAAACACATGCTCTCCTTCCTCAAATTCAAGAGGTCGTCGTCTCTTGTCAGCATAACTTTTCTGTCGACTCTGAGTTGTCCGCATTTTCTCTTGGATCATTTTCACCTTTTCCGTCGTTTGTTGCACTATATCTGGTGCAACCATGAAACTTGCACCATCTTGGTACCAACATAAAGGCGTTCTGCACCGTCGACCATACAGCGCTTCATGGGGTGCCATTCCTATGCTCGAGTGAAAACTGTTATTGTAAGTGAATTCTATCAATGATAGATATTCATCCCAGCTTCCAGCATTTTCCAGCACACAAGCTCTCAATAAATCTTCAAGAGACTGAATAGTCCTCTCCGATTGTCCATCCGTTTGAGGATGATACGCATAACTCAATCTAAGTTTCGTTGCCAATAACTCTTGCAGACTTTGACAAAATCTTGATGTAAATCTCGGATCACGATCTGAAACAATACTCAAAGGCACTCCATGTAATCTAACAATTTCATCAATGTAAAAATGGGTTAGTCTTTCCAATGAGTATTTCACATTAACTGGTAAAAAGTGGGTTGACTTTGTCAATCGATCGATTATTACCCAAATAGAGTCATACCCTTTCCGAGTCTTTGGCAAACCTGACACAAAATCCATTGCAATACCATCCCATTTCCATTCTGGAATGTCTAAAGATTGTAGCATTCCTGGTGGTTTTTGATGTTCTATTTTAACCTTTTGAGAAGTTAAACACGCAGCTACAAATTCCATTACATCTTTCTTCATACCATGCCACCAATATAATTTCTTTAAATCCTGATACATCTTAGTAGCTCCGGGATGTAAACTCAACTTACTCCTATGAGCTTATTTAAGAATTAACTTCCTCATTTCAACATCATTTGGTACACAAATCCTTTCACCAAATATTAAGATTCCATCATTTCCTTCTTTAAATTCCGACACAGCTCCCTGCTGCACTAATTCTCTTTCTCTTTGTAGGTACTGATCACTTTCTTGTTTCTCCTTAATTTGTTCCATTAGTCCACTTGAAATAGTAATCATACCCAAACACAATTTTCCTGGAAACATCTTAATCGTCAATCGCATATCTCGGAATTGTTCCAACAACTGTTGTTCTTTAACCATCATTGCCGATATATGCATTGATTTCCTACTCAAAGCATCTGCTACAACATTTGCTTTCCCAGGATGATACTGTAGTTGGAAATCATAATCCTTTAGAAATTCCAACCAACGCCTCTATTTCATGTTCAGCTCCTTTTGATCAAAAGGTATTTCAAACTTTTATGGTCTCTGAAAACATTAAAATTTGCTCCATACAAATAATGTCTCCAGATTTTTAAAGCAAATACCACTGCTGCTAGCTCCAAATCATGTGTAGGATAATTCCTTTCATGAATCTTCAATTGCCTTGAAGTATATGCCACGACTTTCCGGTTTTGCATCAATACACATCCTAATCCTTGATGTGAAGCATCACAATAAACCTCAAAAGGCTGATAGGGATCAGGTAGTATCAATACCGGTGAAGTAGTCAACCTTCGCTTTAACTCTTGAAAACTTTCTTCACAGGTTTCAGTCCATACAAACGCTTGCTCCTTTCGAGTTAATTAGGTAAGAGGTCCTACTATTTTAGAAAATCCCTCAATGAATCTTCTATAGTATCCCGCTAAACCCACAAAACTATGAATTTGTCACCGTCTTAGGCCTTTCCCATTGCAAAACAGTCTCAACTTTCGACGGATCAACAGCAATTCCTTCACTCGAAACTATGTGTCCTAAGAATTGAACTTGGTCTAACCAAAATTCACACTTTTCAGGTTTCACGTAAAGTTGTTTCTCCTTTAAAATTTGGAGAACCACACTAAGATGTTCAACGTGTTTTTCTTTACTGGGAGAATAGATTAGAATATTGTCGATGAAAACAACGACAAACTGATCTAAATAAGGACGAAAAATCCTATTCATGTAATCCATGAATATTACTGGAGCATTCGTAACGTGTCCTAAACACAGTTTTAAGAACGTCCTCCGCCTTCACGCGAATCTGATGATAACCCGAACGCAAGTCTATCTTTGAGAAAACAGCTGCTCCACGTAACCGATCTATTAAATCATCTATCCTTGGAAGTGGATACTTGTTCTTAATCGTCACCTTATTCAACTGACGAAAATCTACGCATAACCGAGAAGTTCCGTCTTTCTTCTTCACTAATAAAACTGGAGCTCCCCAAGGTGATACACTAGGTCTAATGAATTCCTTCCGCATCAGTTCCACTAACTGTCCTTTTAATTCCTCAAGTTCTGATGGCGACATTCGATATGGTGCTATGGATATTGGTCCAGTTCCTGGAACCATATCAATCGCAAACTCAATCTCCCGAATAGGTGGTAATCCAGGTACATCTTCAGGAAAAACTTCCAGAAACTCATTGACAACTGGTATACACTGCAAGTCTAACTCACTCTTAATGTCTAAGGAAAATAATAGCATGTATCCTTGCGCTCCCTCTTTTAAAGAAGCTTTTACTTGATTAGCAGTTAACAATCCAGAAATCTCATCCGTAGGAAAAACTAGGGTTTTACGAGCACAATCAATCAAGATATGATTAGAAGACAACCAATCCATGCCTAAAATTACATCTAACTGTATTAAAGGCAGGCAGATCAGGTGAACAAGAAAATGTTTATCCTGAATAATGATAGGACAATTTAAACAGACAGAAGTAACCACAACTGGTTTAGCAGTAGGAGTTGAAACAATAAGATCACATAACAAGGAAGAAACAGGCAATTTCAACAGTTTCACACAATCCATCGAGATAAAAGAATGCGTTGCACCCGAATCAAATAGTATAGTTAAAAGATTACCGTTTATGTCACACTTACCCTGTACGAGATCGTCAGAATTTGAAGCTTCAGTCCCACTCATCGTATAAACTCTCCCTTTGGCTGTCGGTTTATTCGCTCCGACGTGATTGACAATCGACTCCCGCTTTGGTACTTTGCAATACTTCGCCATATGTCCCAGTTGATTACAATTAAAACATTTTACTTCCCTCCTAGGGCAAACATTTGACATGTGGCTGGGATCTCCGCAGTTAAAACATCTCCTAATCTGACCTTGATTCTGATTTCCTTGACCTCTACTCCCGACGCAGTAAAATTCGAACGGTTTTTTTGTCGATTATGATTATTTCCTTGTGGACGGAAATAAGGCTTCCTCTGATTCTGTTTTCCTCTCCAACTCTGATTCTGATTCTTAACTTGAGAAGGTCCACCAACACTCCCTCTATTATCCTTTCCCTTCCTCATTTGCTCAATCTTACGACTCATTTCCACTAGAGCTTGGTAATTACGAAGTTGCAAAGGTAAAACGAACTCCTTAATCTCAAATCGCAATCCCGCTTCAAATCGTTCACACTTCCAGCTTTCATTCGGTTGAGCTTGAAAGAAACGAAAGTATTTAGCCAGCGATTCAAACCTCGCCGCATACTCCCCTACAGATAACTCTCTCTGTTGTAATACCAGAAATTGTCGTTCCTTCTCGATCCTTATGCTCTCTGGAAAATATTTGTCCATGAACGCAGTTCGAAAAACATCCCATGTAATGTCTTGATGCCCAGCCTCCACCAGTAGCCTAGCACCTTTCCACCAATACTCCGCATCTCCCACCAATAGAAAAGCAGCATAAGTAACCCGAACATCTGCCGGCGTAGCTACCAATTCGAAGATTTTCTCCAACTCCTGGATCCACAGATCAGCCTTCTCAGGATCAGCATCCATACCAAACTGTGAAGGATTTTGGCTTCGAAACGCAATCAAAGCCTTGCCTTCCGCAGCTTGCAGATTCTGGACATTCATCGCTGCAGTTTGATTTGCAATTGCCGCTGCCATATTCTCCATTGCTTGAGCCGCATAGTCCACTCCTTCTTCATACTCCTCATCCATATTACCACGACCCCCTCTACGGCCTCGTCCATGACCGCGTCCACGTCTACGTCCACATCCAGCTTCTGGTTCCATAACTGACCTACAAGCCAAAATCAGTTAAACCAAAACCAGAAACTGACACGCAAACTTACTCGCTACCACACATTACTTCTAATAAGTAATTAAAAACAAGTCTAAGTCAGAGATCACACAACAAAGACATAACAGACCTATTTCCCGATATTCCCGAAAGACTCGACCAGCTCTGATACCACAAATTGCGACACCCAAATCAAGGGTCATCACACTATTACCCAAGAACGGAAATTAAATTATTAACGCTGGTTACTTTTGGAAAATATATATTTAATTAAACGTTCCTTTACAAAAATAGTGCTGAATTTTTTTTCTTAACATAGAACCCTTGCAAACAAACACAATATAATATATATATATACATATATATATATATATATATATATATATATATATATATATATATACATAAATAAATCACCTTTTACATACATGAAACCTATAATAGGAGATAACAAAAGAGCCCTCATAAGCACAGGCTATTCTCCATCAAACTAAACAAATAAAATAAAGATATATATACATCGGCAACAAGTAGTTCAGAACCACATTCAAAACTCATGGATCTTTGAAGCCAGATCAAAAACTGTCAAGACTCACTATCCCAAAGACTCTACCTAAGCTGGTCAAGCTACTAAAACCATTGGGAAGATCATGATGATCAATCCCGCCTACAACTGACGAATCTGACGATGATGCCTCCGCTACAGCCGTATCCTCAGAAGAATCCTCATCATCAACCGCAGGAGGTTGAAACTCAGGATCGTCCTCAATGTATTCCTCCAGATATTCCTCTCCCTCATTTAACTCCACTTCAGCAGGAGGTTCCTCTGGTCCTAATATCTGAAGAGGATGTGGTTGAGGTGGATCCATCAATCCGTTCTCTTCCAAGTACTGTAGGTAAAGCCAAACTGGAGGTAGAGATACCTCGACCGTCTCCACTACGTGAATTCTCTGTTGTGGTCCTTCCTCTATTGTACCGATCACCTCTCTACTCGGGCCATGGTAGGTGGCGCTGAGTGCCCCAAGGTTAATCTCCCAGGCACCACCGTATTGTGCACGATCAAATATGATCGTTCGAACCCTCGATTGCACCAACGGTATATCCGGGTTCATCTGAATGTGTGTAAGAGTGAGAAACCAATACATGGATCTTACTCAATAACTACATACTAGCCACCACATAAACACATCAACATTTACCAAAATATCAACATTTATAAACAAATAGTTTATCAGTGGGTTCAACACCCCAAACATCATCCATCAAAATTATGCATGACACTTCATATTCATCATCTAATTTTCATCCTAATCTCATGAGATATCCCAACATAAACTGAGTTGATCAGACTCCATAGCCACACTGGCTACCATAGCCACACTGGCTAACTTGGCATTCTGCCAGCAGGTGCGCAACCTCTTCCCATCCACATAGGCACACAAGGCCAGGCATACAAGGTGTGGCTCCACGAGGCACACTGCCAAACACATTGCTAATGTCCACAATCAGGGCACCAATAGAAAGTAAGATGGGGGCTCCATGTCCTCACTAGGCACATGAGATAAATGCACATCGTAATTACCTTTCGCCGCTGGTAATTCATGCATTATGCCACAAACCGCAGGCACGTCTACCAAATGCATGTAAAACACTTTTGTTTTGTTCTTTTCTTTGTGTTCAATCTTTCTTTGCCGAAGATCAAAATAGCTTACGACTCACATAGTTTTAAAACACTTTTAAAACTTTCATCACAACACAGGACCTCACTGTCCGAGTACTCAATCACGACACCTCTCGACCGGTGCACCAGTCTTCGGTTCGTGGTACTAGAAAACATCTTCAATGTTTCAACATGGTATACCTCATGTATACAATATAGGCCCTCAAAGTCCAAATGACTGAGTCCATCACAACACAGAACATTAGTACCCCGACGTCTCGGTTACTAAGTCCAACTGTACTTTCAACACGGTTAAATCAACTTTTGATTTTTCAGAAATTCTTTTCCAAGGTAGAAATTCATTATAAAATCCTTAAATAATAAAAAATTAGTTTTTCACAAACCAATGAGTCACTTGAGGTTTAATTTCCTCAAAATAGGCACTGCCGTTTCGAAAATACTTGCCGTCCATACTTTTCCAAATTTGCCGTCAAATATTATTTTAAAGGCTTTTTAAGTCAAAACTTAATTTTTTCCACTTAATTAATTTTCTAAAATCATGATTACCTTATTTTCACCAATTAATTTTTATAAAAGAATATTTTGTAATATTTTGGGTTTTCTTACGTAAAATTCAACAGTGCTAAAATATTTTCACGGTTTCGCGCTCGTTGTGACTCATAATTCCCTTTTCCAAAAATAAATTATTAAAATAATAAAATTTTCCAAAACACCTCATTTTCCTCAAAATAAAATTCCTTTAATATTATGTATTAATATTTTACCGTTAAAACATTGAATATAATTTGCGAAACTTCTTAAAGCTTTTATCCGATTAATTTAATTGTGCACTAACCACTGTCAGGCTTCTCACACATCAACCAACAGTTATATCACAGATATTTCCCATAGTAGCATAATATAATTGCAGATAACCAATTAACGCAATTAAAAACCACACAGACACAACAATAAACAACATAAATAAATAAATAAATACTAACAAACAAATAATTACAAACAACCACGGGATAGCATATAGCCATTGAATAAATCCTCCGGTGTTCCCGTCTTACCTTTTGAAGATTTTTGGTGAACTTACAGATTCCTTCGGAATTTCGGTTACCTCGTAAACGTCGTATTCAACTAACCTTCAACCATTACAACCAAATAGTTACAAATCAAGAAACTAAAACATTCTAAACCCTAATACATAGTCACGGCCTCTAGGGTTTTTGAATGATTAAAACTTCTAATCATGATTAAGTTATGGATTAATGATCCTTGATTAACCTAACTCATAGATTAGTAACTAAACAACTAAGTTTCAAACTCAAAACTTCCTAACTCTTTTATACATGGATTCGGCCTCAATAGGTTCATAGGTCTAGGGTTCTTAGTTTAATAAACCAACTTGGATTTATTAAGCATACATACTAATAGCTTGATTAACAAGATCATTAAGGAAAACTTTGAACAAAACTTAACAAATCTAACCCACTTAGGGTTTCGGCCAACATAAAGATTTTTGAGTAAAATATTCATTTTAAGAAACTAACATGGATTAGAGTATGTAGACATACATGCCATATGGAATACATGATCATACATGACTACACATGAACAAAACTCTACCAACCCTAATGTGATAGATTCGGCCAAGGCTAGATTTTTAGGAAAGAAATTTTTGATTACATCATGCTCTTGGATTTAGATAATATGCATGATATCAAGAAGATAGAAAGTAGTTTCATCATCATGTGATTTTTCTAGAATTTATTATGACTTTTCAAAGTTCTAGGGTTAGAAACTTTAAAGTGATGAACAACTATGATATAAGCCTTGAATCAAGAAACTTGCTAAAGAACATAGGCATGATTTAGAATGAAGATTTGAATTTACCTCTTGAATATCAATGACAAAGGAAATCCAAGAACTTGTTTTACAAACTTAGCACTAAGAGACTTATGAACTTTAGGGTTTTGGAAACAAATGGCAAAAGAAACTCAGTGAAAAGTGAGAGTATGGTATTTATAGAGATAGTGGAGCCATCTTAGGAAGGATCTAGATGATGATGACTTGTCTTGCTAAAGGATTCAACTGCAATTAAGTTCTAAGGACCAAGTTGCAAAGATTCCATAAGTTGAAGGACTAGTTTGCAAATTGTCAATAAAGTGTCATGATGATGATTTTGCCACATTTAATGCAAGCTTATCTTGACTTTGTTGGCTGAATTTATGAGTCAAAGATATTTAAGGATAATCCATGAAGATTTGAGAAGAATCAAGAATGTTGAAGAATAATCAAGGATGATGTAGAAAAGTGTGGAAAATTGTGGAACACTCTAGAAAATCTTGATTCAACAACAAATGAGGCAGCCAATAATCCTCATGGGATTGCGCATGGGATGGGTTAGTTTGGGCTTGGGTTCATTCTTGTGGGGCCCACTTTAAAATTTAAGCATTAAGCTTAAGATAGGAAACTTGTATAGTTTCAAATAGGCTTTATGGAATCAATCCATGAACTAGAAAAATTTGGGCTTCTAAGCCACGACCATTTGAGATTGGGAACAAGTATTCTAGCCCAATCCACTTGAAAAAACTTAGAAACTAATTTAGGGACAAAAGGGTAATTTACAGAAAGATCAGGGGCTTAAACGTAAAATTCATAAATTTTCTATTTAACCCTGAAAAACCTTCTAGACTTAGAAATATGATTCATCCCCTTGAATCATCTCAAAATCCTTAGTTAAACCCTCTATCGGTTCTTAGAAACTCTAAAATCCCTTCCATCATCTACCCGATTACGCGTTCCGCCAGTAATACGTAAATTATTTTATTTTTTCTGAAAAAAACTATAAAAATACAGAGTTGTAGAAAATAAAATACTAAAATTAAGTCTTTCGTTCACGAATTAAAATTAGGTCTTTTGAGTAGTATTATTATACTGTCAATGGAATTCGCGGGCCGGGTTTCGCCTGACTTTCCAACCTAAATTTTAATTGTAGCTTCCTACGGTCAAGTAGGATTGAGTGATAAACTCCGTTTATTTAAAATAATTTTTCTAAAACTCAAATAAATTTATAAACATATTTATATGTATTACTATTATTTAAAACAGTGAAATACAGGGTGTTACATTACATGACTAACTCAATTTCGTAAAAGCATACTAATTAGAATAATAAATGCTGGTTTACTTTCGAAAAAAAGAATTTGGGTTTATACTTACATTTCAAAAATGTGGGTTTAAAATTTTTCTTTCGTAACAACTGCTTACAAACATCCAGGAAGAAAATAAAATCATAATCCATACATCACTAATAAATCTTCACGAAATGCTTAAAAAGGTTTTTCTGGCCAAAGCATTTCAGTTTTTCAAAATAGTCATACTAGACCATGATAACTACTTACAACAGACCCTAAAACCCTTATACCAAAAAGACTACTCCTCAATTTGTCATAGATTAAAACATCCTTAAAATAAAAATTAGACAGAGTCTCCTCTGTAATTTCAATATCCCAAACAAAAACACCTGCTAATATATTTATATTTTCATCCAAAAGAAAGGCTCTTAGAGCCAGAAACATTCTATCCCAAAATAAAGACTCTCCGAGCCATAAATATACATACTATCATAAATCAACAACGTATTAAAACCTAAGTTGGTCGTACTATGGGACTCTTACTGGAAAAGACCTCCATGGCCATTCCAGTTACTCAACCTTCTTTAGAAGTCGAGATCAATCCCTCCGATTTGGGATAGAGAACACCTCAGCATCATCTGCATTCACGTACCAAAGTACGACACAAGACCACACAAATATATTGCAAAGGTGAGTTACCAATATATGAGTTTTATCATAGCAGTCATATACTTAACACCATAACCACATCAGCAGTATACTAATAACAAATGCATAGTATAACAATTATAAATGTCTCAAAAGATTTAAAATCAAAGAGAACTTTCATAAATTATGTCTTAACACTTCAATATCCACTTTCTCAAATCACAATCTTCGGAGATCCTAACTTCCCTTCCTCGAGTATGATAGGCCGTGATATTTCCTATAACACAATTGTTTTGCGTTGGGTGGCCTCTCCACTAAGTCCATTCCCCAATTGTTCTAGGATTTCGCATATCACCTATATAATATTTGACAGTCCCCTATTGATTACATTCGTGCACGGTAGCCAATTTCCACGATAAGAGGTTGCAAAGCCCCAAGCATTACGTGGAGTTCGAGCCCGAATGTCCCTAAAGACCCAAAAGCCCAAGAATATGCCTTTGGTTCGTAACTATCAAATTCATCAGTCCACCCTGTGTGAAAACTGAAACTCGATAACAACAGCACGTCTGCCAGATCATCTTTTCAGATATTGATTAATCCTTCAATATCAATTGAGTTTTAAACTATCGTTAAAGATTTTTCAAAATCTTTTATCAATAGACGCTAGTCTGACGTCTCAGAACTCTAGGTCCTTAACAGGAGGAAGGCTAGTCCTACCCACCATAATCGTAATCCAGAATCCGATCAAACCTCAGCACAGAAATCTAGTCCTTTTCTGTTTCCTTTCCACTTTCCGAAAAAAGCCAAAATTCATGTTTTCACTTTTCTGTATTCATAGATTTTTGATAAAATAAGATTTCTCCTTTATAAGTCATGATTAACGTCACGCTTCAACCAGTTTCACCAATGTTCAACACCACAGATAACCACACACACACACACACACACACATATATATATATATATATATATATATATATATATATATATATATATATATATATATATATATAATCCTCAGATAACCTGACAGTTTAAAAATCTCAGCATCACATGACATATATATATATATATATATATATATATATATATATATATTCGCAGTCAATCAACATATTATAAATCATCACAAGCAGTCTATAACATTAAATATATAAAAGCTAGGAACTCCTCAGGCTTACTCCCTTTACCTTTGAAGACCAGAAAAAGATCCTCTCTTTGACGCATTCAACAGTTCATTTCCTTCTCAATGATGCCCCAAGTTCCTTTAACACCTTGAAACTTGCGCAGTTAACTCCTATCAGCTCCCAATAACACAAAACATGCTTCTTAATGCAAGACAATCACAATCAACGTCCCAGTGAGGGAGTCCAAACATTTTGCAACAACCAGAAAATCAAGAAATCAATTACTCATCATCAAACACATACTCTATTTGGATTTGAACGCTTAACTTCACAAAACACGGCCAACTTCATAGAAATCGGATTTGGTTTTAGGGTTCCTAAACAAGATTTTGGGAAAACTCATTTTAACTAAACAATAATGGAATTGGTTTTGGGAATCACTAATTCACAGTCTCAATTACATAAAAATCACTTCTAATTTCATATCATAGTATGAAATCAAAGTGCTAGGGTTATGATTTTCAAAATCAATTTAGGGATTTACAAAAGAGAAGAGATTTGGGGTAAAACTCTTACCCAAGGTGAAGAAGACAGAACATGGTGGCTAGAGGACCAACCAGCGTGGCAGCAGGCGGCGGAGGACTGCGGCGGCACGACGATGACGCGATTCGCGGCAAAGACGCGTTTCATGCAGCGAATAGCGGCGATAACGACCAGAAGGCGGTGGCTCCCGGGTTCCTCATCCTTGCGAGAACAAGCGGCAGCCGACGGTGGTGCAGGGGAGGCGCCGATCTGAGCAAAGGAGGGAGGATGGAGTTTGGAAGGAAGATGGTGGGTTTTAGAGGAGGAAGAAGAAGAAGGAAAGTAAAGAAAAGAGAAAAAGAAGAAGGGGGGGGGGGGGGGGGGAGGGGTTGGGATTTTCTTTTATTTATTTTTCAAGTACTTAGTGGTTAGGTACAAAATGAGTGATAAATATTGAGTCTAAATTAAATATGTTTTTGGCTTTTGAATCTAAAAATAAATGGTGACAAGTATATACTTTCAAATTTTGAAATAAAGTAGAGATTGATAGTTGAATTGATCAACTAAGAAAATCCAAGGTCTAACATTTAATCTCTGATTAATGTCAAACCAATTTATTTTCAAATCTAAAATTAAGTAGGATAAAATATGAAAATACTTTCTTTCAATCGTATCATTTAAAATATTTTCTAAATAAAAACTAATAATGGCAATGACATGATATTATTGTCTAGTAAAAGTAGTTATACTGGAATAAGGCAGTGTTGACGCACTTAATAAAATGATTTTAAATGAGTAATTAAAATTACTCAAACTAAACCACGTAAAAATAAATTAAAATAATTATTCAGATAATTAATCAATCCAAATAAAATAACATAAACATATATATTTACTGTTATTAAAGAACAAAAAAAAATCGGGGTGTTACAAGGACGACGAGGAGCTGGGGTATATGGTAGCTGACGACGATGAGCAGGAGCATGCTGCACCAGATGACGAATATGATGAGCCGAACTATGTGGTACGTACTCAATGACGATGAAGATTTTGACTCCCTTGATGAGGGAGGAGATGTCATTGATCCAGAGCCCACTTTGTCTTCTGGGAGTGGGGGTATTGTTTCTGGTCTCCCTAATGGCCACTTATAGATTGACCAGTTGTAGGTGTATTTTGGGGTAGTGTATCCTTGTCCGGCTTAATGGAGTAAGCAAGAAAATTAACTAAAATCTATCTCTCCCTCAAGGCTTTCCCCTAACGGGAAATTCGATTTCTCTCCCAAAAATCTCACTACTTATCAGATGGACAGAGGAGGAGGGGCAGAGGCAGAGAGATGGGGATGAGGGTAAAAGTGGAATTTTCAAAATGAAAGAATTTAAAATAAAAAATGAAAAACCGGGAAACTTACTATCATTGGTTGATTTAATGGTACACACACATTGCAAAGTGCTTCACTATAGAAGTCATCCTATAAAGTCCAACCCACCTCTGACTAACCCAAGTGGCAAAACAAATGGATCACACTATGTCACTTCATTGGTGCACCACTACACTACTTTGGTGTGTGGTGCACCATAGACGAAACCTTATAAAAATTATAATGGTCGATTTGTGTTAATAGTTTTATTATTAAGTTATTGGAGTCAAGGAATCCAAAAAAAAAAATATGCATACAACTTCTCAAATTAATAAACGCACCATTTTTCATAGAAATTTATTTTTCTTGATTCTGTTCCTAAGAGCACGAGTTAATATTTTCTTATGTTATATTATTGATATCAAATATAAGTTAATATTTAATTTTACTAGTATGTTATATAATTATCAAAATATGATCTTTTTTTGTACATTTACTAGGAGCATAATTCAAGGTTATCATTTGACATTTGTTCGATAATTAACCTATACCAAATAAAAAAGAAAACTCAATTCATCAGAGGAACCGAAGTAGCAAATAAAGCCTACAGGTCGGTACACATTAATTGATCCATTTAAAAAAAAATGTGTACTGGCCTGTAGGCTTTATTTGTTACTTGGATTCCTCTGATGAATTGAATTTTCTTTTTTATTTGGTATAGGTTAATTATTGAACAAATGTCAAATGATAACCTTGAATATTCATGATTAATTTATGCTCCTCCTAGTAAATGTACAAAAGAGTTCATATTTTGATAATTATATAACATAATAGTAAAATTAAATATTAACTTATATTTGATATCAATAATATAACATAGGAAAATATTAACTCGTGCTCTTAGGAATAGAATCAAGAAAAATAAATTTATGTGAAAAGTGGTGCATTTATTAATTTGAGAAGTTATATATATATATATATATATATATATATATATATATATATATATATATATATATATTGGATTCCTTGACCCCTATAACTTAATAATAAAACTATTAACACAAATTAACCATTATAATTTTTATAAGGTTTCGTCTATGGTGCATCATCCACCAAAGTGGTATAGTGGTGCATCACCCAAGTGACATAGTGTGATCCACTTGTTTTGCCACTTGGGTTAGTCAAATGTGGGTTGGACTTTATAGGATGACTTCTATCGTAAAGCACATTGCAATGTGTTACATGGGTGTACCATTAAATCAACCAATGATAGTAAGTTTCCTGGTTTTACATTTTTCATTTTAAAATAACTATAAAATCTTAATTATTTTGACATTTGGCAAAATATTCTACTTTTAGAAATTTTATATTTATAGTGATTTTTTTCCCAAAACAACCAATGACCAATCATAATTCTTCTCTCAACATTTAATCCTTCATACATTTTTTCAAAACAATTGTAGCATTTCAAGATAATTAATAATTATTTTCAAATTATCATGGTAATCATAGTTCATAATGACTATTATAACCCTCAATTGTCTCACTTTCCAATATTACTCATAAAAAAATAACACTAATTAATTAGGTTCACTTTCCAAAAAATACTTACATATGAAATAGTTTTATAATTTATTCAAATATTAATAATTACAATTATAAGTTTCTCGATAACTAAATGCATTTTTGTCAATTTTTTTTAACTAAATACATTTTTTAATGAATAATAAATACATATTAGATAAAATGACATTTACGTGTTGCCATATATAAAAAACTAATAAAATGAAATATTTAGATAAATCACTAAATTCAATTATTAGATAAAAAAATATAGTTGATGATCAAATTCTTTTTACATATTGCCTTCTATATCAATCTAGGTTCTGACCTTTTGATTTTGGAGCCATATACACAAATTGGTTGGGAATTTAAATTAAATATCATTCAATCATGCCATTAAATTGTATTAACAACAGCAATAATTCCAAAACATTTTTAAATATATTAATGAAGCATTACATATTTTTATATAAATATATCCATCATGACAACTGGTATATAAATTTACCAATTATGTTTGACAATTAGCAAAACATTCTACATTTATAAAATAAATAATATATATATATATTTGTTGAGTGGATTTTTTTTTCAAAATATAAATTATAAATTATAAAACATTTATTCTCTCACTTGCATTGGTTAGATATTTACAATTTCAAAATGTGCTACCCATTCCAATGTAAACCATATAAAATAATTTATGATTTTTATAGTATTTTGGATAGACATTTATAAGATTTTCGGGAAAATAAGATGCTTTGTATATAGAGAAATACACCGATTACTTTAGTTAGTGACATTTCTCCATCCAAAGATGAATGAACGATCAAAATTAGAGTTATACGGCTTTGAAAACAACCAAATTTCGTGCAACAATTGTTTACCATTTTTGTTTCCTTTTTTTTTTTTTACAATTTTCATGAATGATATTTGAACTAACTAATTTTCTTTATTATAGGGTGGAGGATTCAAGCCACTACTAGAGGTACTCTTCGAAATAATGATCTTTTGGCTGAAGGCAGCGTTTATGAAATCTTTAACTTTGGAGTGACTTTGAATATCCAACTTTATAAACAGTAAGGCAAGCATGCAAGTTGACCTTCAAAATAAAAACAATCGTTTCTTTGGTACGAACCTCAACTATTCCCATGAATAGATTTTCCTTCGTTAGTTTTGAGGAAATTCTAAATGAAACAAAGGAAGATGCTTATTTGGTTGGTAAGATCATCAACCATATTAAATTTAATACATCTTTATATGTGAAAAGACAATTTCATATGAAATATTTTCTCGCTTTCTCTTAACCATTTGAAGATACAATTGGTTTGATGATTGACATTGGTAGTTTGAAAAAGATTAATGTAAATGGAAAGCCAACAAATATGGTTGAAGCGGAGTAGGACAACCTTGGGTTATCTCTCTCTCTCTCATCATTATACAAAGTCATTCTATCTAGTTTGTTCTTATAATAAATCTTTTCTTCTTTCTATAGTGGTTCAAAATTGAAGTGCACTCTATAAGAAGGTCATGCTGATCAAATAATTATGTTTAGGGATAAAAATGTTGTTGGACCTGTTGTTGTTATAGTACAATTTACCAAAATGAAAATGTTTAAATGTATCACTTTTTTTTGTTCAATTTTGTTTGTTTGTTTTCAATATGTATCATATAATATTTTTTTTGGAAGTATTGTATAATAATTTTAAATTGTAGGTTTTCAAAATGTATCATATAATAATATATTTCTTTCTACTGATACTGCTTTGGAAGTTGTTGTGTCATTAATATCCTATTTTATAAATGGCAAGAATGGTTTATATTTAAAAAGTGCAAGCCTAATACATTAAAATCTAAAACCAAAATCACTTTAAATAAGTGTTACTGGAGAATAATGCGATCTATTAATTTTTTCTGAAAGGTCGATTTTTATTTCAAGACTATTTTATCATTAAATTTTAAGAATTTTACTAATACAATTTTTACAATCAAATTTTGTTTCAATATTTAAAAACAATGCACAATTAATGAAAGTTAGACATGACTCTTTCGGATAATTTTTTGAAAACTTCTCTTCAATCTATTAATATTTTTGAAAAAGTTATTACAATCTTTTGGTTAAGAGTTTTTTTAATATAACTTTTTAATAAAAATGGTTTGAACCTCTAAAAACAATACATATTTTCCTTTCATTTTCTTACCCAAATTTTTTTTCAAATAAATCCAACGTGTAAATATTTTTTCAAAGGAATTAAAGCATTTTTTACTATAATAAATCATTTCTCAATTATCTTAGTGATAGTATGAAATCATGGTACAAAGTTGATATTCTTATCAGTTGATCTATCTGGATTGGAAACAATTGAATGATGAATGTTACAATTACCAAATTATTCTACGTGTAACAATAATTTGTTAAAAAAAAAATTTAAAAAAAGTTTCAAAGCTATTGATGTAATAATAATTTTATTAAAATATTATTATCAACATTTATTAAAATCGAGTATAGATATGTTTTCAAGACAATAAATCATCTCCGGATGACAATTTATTATTATAAACAATTAAAATCATGTTTTCGTGATTTCTCATCTCTCGAGAAATAAGACCATGTATACTCTAAACCTTACACAACTCTCTCACTTTCTCTAATTAATATTTGATAGGTGAGAAACAGAATGGCACAATCAAATAGAAAACAATCGTTGAGTGTCGAGCAAAATCAAGAACGGTAAAAGGTATGCATTCTATTATATTTTTAATTTATCAATCATGCACATTTAGATGATATTGTTATGACTAGGGTTTATTTTGCAAATAATTTTCACGTCCTTCATTTAAATTATTTGATAAAATGGAAATATTTTAAAATAACTTTTAGTTACTTTTAACTAAAACAAATAAATAAGAAATTCTATGGCCTATTTCACTATTATTCATTTTTTCATTATGTTATTTCTTTATTTTAATTAGTAACACGATGAAGTGTAAATGATGTTATTATCAAAAAAATTGTAATTTAAATGTAATTTAAATTGTCAAAAAAAATATTTATATCAACTGATTGTTTTAAAAAAATTATACGTTCTCGTGCGATGCACAGACACTAGTTAGTTTTTACTTATAATAGAGACCGGAGTGACTATATATTTTGTAATGTATGTACAGGAGATATGAAGTATGAATAGACCAAGAGTCACTCCACCAAAATATTTGACTTTGAGCTCATTCATTCTCACGAAATTGCATACCCTCAAATCAAATGATTCCTCTTTATAAAAATAAAAAAAATAAAATGATTCCTCAATGCCGATATTCTGTTTCTTCCATATCCACATTCCAGGCATTCACATACCCAAATTCCACATTTTACAAACTCATTGACTCAATGCTGGTACCATTGTTTGAGCTTCAAACTCTAAACTATTTATAAGGTCATATAAATAAATCATTTAAAAGATCATTCAAACGCTATTCTTTAATTATTTTCAAACTCATTCAACAATTTATATTTTATTTCTACTAAAAACCCTTAACCCTTTTTTTTTTTTACATTTTCCTTTCAAACAAAGAAATCAAAGCAATACATGGATTCTTAGATTTTAGAGATATAACTAACAGTAAATTATAATTTAAGGGTATAATGAATGTATAACCATATGTGTGGTTTGAATCGATTCATTTTTTTTTTCCATTTTAGAATATAACTAGACTTTTACCCCACACGTTGTGCGCTGGAAACCTATTTTTTATTTTTTTTAAACAATAATTTTGTAATGATTAAACTTGCAAATGTTGAAAAAGCAATGACTGCAATGATCCATATTTATTTAATTGTGAATAAGCCTTTGGCCCAAATGTGACTTACAATTGTGCTAGTAATTTTCATTTTTAACTTCTAAACCTTAACATTCTATCAAGAACCCCATGATATGATGTTAATTGAGCACTTCACAAAGCTTCCTTTTAAGTTATAGTCACACTGTATTGTCTCTTGAGTTTTTCTTTTGAAGCTTTTCTCCTTAAGCTTTTATATATCAAGATTGATTCTTCGTTTGAGGATGTTGTCTTGTGTATCTTTGAGTAATTTTTTTTTCTTAACCCGTGCTTAAGCATTGGAGCTTCATCCGATGATGCTGTAACGACTACCTGCTTGGATGACTTTTTTGTGTGTGTTGAAGATTGGTTCCTTTTTTATTAGCATACCTAACCTGTTAGTTAGTTACATTGTTATATCTTCAGTTAGTTAGTAATATGTTTTTAGTAGATTACTTTTCAGTTACAGGATCCCATAAGTTATATATTTATTTTGGGGCAAAACTTTTGATCATGCATTTGTTGTCTTTACAAAACTACACAGCAGTTTGTGTGTGCTTATGCTGCAATATACTGTGTGTTCTTAAAGAAGATGGAATGTAGATATATCACACTATCATGAGATGTAATACATAATAAAATATCGTACCTGTTGATTAAAATTATACAAACTACAGGGTAGCAAGGATGTTGAAAGTGAACCTGATGTGTGAGACGCGAACTTGGTGCATCAAAGTTAGCATTCTCTCCTTGTTGGTCCAGTGGCTATCCATTATTTGGACTTTGTTTTCGATGGTCAAGGCATCTAGATTTTATCCAAGAAGCAGCAGTGCTTGATTGAATAGACCTTTTTGCAGCTGATATAGGGTCCTTCTATGCACAACCGGTAAGATAAGACTCTCAATGAAATCCAATTCGATCAAAAACAGGGGTGGCAAATGGATGGATCGGATATATTTTGATTTGGATCATAATGGATCGGACAAAATAATTCACCAATCCATTTTGATCCATTAAAAATATATTAAAAAAATTCAATCCATCCATAGTCCATTTAATAAAAAACCATCCAACCCATCAATCAATTATTTTTATATGAATGGATATCCAATCCATCCATTCAAAAATAAATTATACATAATATTTTATTTTAATCATTTTTACATGCTAAATATTTTCTCTCTAGAGAATTTTAAGTACCTTAGTTACAAAAAAACAATTTTATTTATGCATGGAACTTAATTTTTTGCGAGTTGTTATTAAGAAACTAATTAAAAGAACAGAAGCATGGTAGTAAGTTATGAGAGAAGGAGACATAGAGCTGCTGAGCTGATATAGAGTGAATATGACTTTGAAAATGCACAGTCATAATAACGAGAGAGTGAGAATTAGATGAGCCAGGATTTGCTCATGCTTGGACCCGTCCGACGCTGCTCTTGCAGGAATCCAACGGCTCCGTGTTGTTTTTGGAGGGTGGGATCAGCTGCTCTGATGTGTGGAACCACGATCGGACGGTTTGGAAGAGCGACATGATGCTCTTGCCGCTAGGGCCGATCCAAGTCCGAATCAGATATTCCTATATAGGAATAGGAATAGGAAGAAAGCAAGCTACCTCTGTTGGTTCCCAGGAAAAAAAATTGATTACGTCATTTATTTGGTTTGTAGTTATTTCACTTTTTGAGTGTATGAGAGGGAGAGAGTACTAGAGAAATGACTACATTAAGCTGTAGAAACATTAGAATCAAACTCTTTAATTTTGGAATGGATGATAAATCATCCACTTTCTTTTTTTCTTTGATCCAATGGATTTAAAAAAATATAGGATGGAAGATGGATCATTAACCATCCGTTAGTAAAAACAATCCAACCCATCCAATTCATTTAATATGTTCTTATTATTGAATGGATTGGATTGATTTTATTATGGTTTGGCCGAATGGATAATTTGTCCGCAGATTCTTTTACCAGCCCTAATCAAAAGAGAGTATACAATGAACTTGTATGAATAATAGAATTTAATCAATTTATGTATATATAAAAATAAATTAAATTTTTGAAAAGGATTTATGATAACTTTGATTTATTTTTGGTAAGAAAAAGTTTGAGGAGAAGGATGATTGCTTTGCTTCGTTTCAAGGTGCCATGCCTCATTTTCAGTCTGTGCCTAATTTATTTAGAGATTGCAAGTCTAGACATGCTCAAAGCATAAATAAATACTTACATCTATGTTTTTCACATTTGATGCTTATATGTGACAGATTTTAAATTTGAACCCTATACCTGAATTTTTTTGAAATCGATCCCAATATTTACAATTATTTTTAATTTGATCATTGTTGTCTATTGGTGTTATAACTTTATTTGTTGGAGCTAAAATATACGGATCAAACTGAAAATGATAGATAGACATAGGCACAATTCCACATATATATTAGGTATTATTTTCTAATGATAATAAGATATGTAACAACTCATCAATGAAAATATAACATGTGTAACAACTGTTAGACATGTCACATTCCCATTAAAAAAATAACATATATTGTACCTATGAAATTCTACCTAAATTTTATCCTAGAAATTGGACCAAAAAGATAGGAAAGTGGAGTTACCTTGTCATCTATGAACTTGGACTAGAAACTAACTGAGGCTCTCGGGTAAGGTTCAGTAGGCAATATGGGGTCCAAGCCTCATCGATGTACTCAACAATCTCAAGGGACTCTGATATGGGCTTATCATTGTGAACAAGCACCGGAACCATCTTGTGATAGGGATTACACATGAGAAGAACTTAAAAAAAAAAGAAAAAGAAAATTTCCTTACGAAGAAGATTTTGTGTACATAAATGCTGTAAACATAAGAGGTTATGTGAGTAATAATAAATTGATCAATGCATATGGATGCAATAAGATTACGCATTACAAGGATCTAGAAAAAAATGAAGAACCTATAAAGAAGATTCTATGTACATATATACCAAAATAAATGTAAGAGGTTGTATCAACAATAATAGTATAGGCAGGAACGGATTCAGAAAATAGGGGTCTAATAAAAAAAAAATTTGGAACTCACCGTAATTAAGGTATTTGGCTCCCATGGATCCACGCAGTATTCCATAAACTTATATTCTTTGGACCCGCTATGAGATTAATCTCCACTCAAGTACTTAGTCACAATTAAGGTTCTTCATGTTAGAACATAAGCACACACTTAATAGAAACACACAGAGAAATAGAGAATTGAATGAATACTTATATTGAAAAAAAACTATATTCACTTCGCACACACACAACACTTCTCTGTCTTGCTCTATGTACTATACATTCATCTATTTATACATTATCAAGAGATAAGTCCCACATAGACTATTGATCACTTATTAGTTACAAAAAACTAACTAACAAATACTAACTAACACTACCTGATCTGAATTATACTTCAACACACCCCGTTAATTCAGATTAGCTAAAAACACAATAACTAATATATCTCATAAGAACAATTTTCCAGGATTCCATATCTTGAAGCATGGCGATCCAGCCACCATAGAAATACACACATAACTACCACGATCCCATTGCAATTTTTCTAAGAATTGGGTTGGGCCCATGTGTTCCAAACATGAGCTCCCTTTTAAAAAATTCAGATTACTTAGACTAATTTGGGCCTGCCCATTAGGTCGAATTCCTCTCACCTCTTTGTCTCCTTATGCAGCTCTCCCTTCCACACCCGCGCCGCTCTCTTTTCCCTTGGTCATTTCCGCTTATACACAAACAAAACCTTAAGCTTGCCTTCCCTCTTTCCCATTATTTCAGTCACCTCCTTGGTACATCTTCAACAGAATCTGCTTCAATAGTTGTTTGGCACCTATCAACCAAACCATCCTCCCTGAAATTCACATTGGGCTTCAATTTATCTTTTAAAGATTTCTCCATTGTCATTACCATTTCTTGCTCTATTATATAAGTATTCATTCAATTCTCTCTTTTATTCTCTGTTCTCTTCAGACATTATGTCTCCATTGTCATAATGTCTGAAACGAACAGAGAATAAAAGAGAGAATTGAATGAATACTTATATAATAGAGAAAGAAATGGTAATGACAATGGAGAAATCTTTAAAAGATAAATTGAAGCCCAATGTGAATTTCAGGGAGGATGGTTTGGTTGATAGGTGCCAAACAACTATTGAAGCAGATTCTGTTGAAGATGTACCAAGAAAGGAGGTGACTGAAGTAATGGGAAAGAAGGAAGGCAAGCTTAAGGTTTTGTTTGTGTATAAGCGGAAATGTCCAAGGGAAAAGAGAGCGACGCGGGTGTGGAAGGGAGAGCTGCACAAGGAGACAAAGAGGTGAGAGGAATTAGACCTAATGGCTAGGCCCGAATTGGTCTAATAAATCTGAAATTTTTTAAAGGGAGCTCAGGTTTGTAGCACATGGGCCCAACCAAATTCTTTGAAAAATTGCAATTGGACCTTGGTGGCTATGTGTGTATTTCTATGGTGGCTGGATTGTCATGCTTCAAGATATGAGATCTTGGAAAATTGTTTTTAAGAGATGTGAACACCTAATTTTGTCTGGGTATTTTCTCATTTTAATTAATATTTCAAAAATAAAAAATAGAAAATGCATAATAAAATTTAAAAACTTTGTTTATGTTATTGGCCCAATTTGTTTTTGTTACAAGTTGTTTTGAGTCTAGCCTCCAAAGCCAAGTAAAAAATAAAAAAAAATATATATAAAAAAAGAAAGAAACAAAAGTTTCTGCCTTGTATCATCTTTCCTCTTTTTCACGTACAGTATCTGTCACTTCTCCCCTACCATGTTTTTTCCCTTCGGTCTTTCCCTGTAACCAACAGGCTTCTAAGCAACTTTTTAACATAAGAAGAAAGCAAAATTCAGATGTGGGTTTCTCAACGAGATAATGCTACCTTCAAACACATTTCGACACAAAGCTCAACATCAGTTTCCATCTTTAGTTGATTTTCATAGCTTGGAAAATGGTTCTCGTCTAGATCAGAGAAAAGGGACCCAACCTCATTTAGGTTTTAATAACAATAATTTTTTAACTGCAAAATCATAAATACAAAATACAAATATCAAAAATAAAAATAATTCTTTATTGTAAATAATTCTTGGGGTAAAATAAATATTTAAAAAGTTATTAATTTTTTTTCACAATTAACTTGAGGTACCGTTTTCTAAACAGGCGATGTAGGGTGCTAACACCTTCCCTACTCGTAACCGACTCCCGGACACAAATATCTATCTTTTTTAGACCAGTTTTCCTTAAATAATTGGGTTTTCCAATATTTTGCCAATTAAAAATTTTGGTAGCGACTCCTCTGCTTTTACCTTTTTCCACGGCGCCCAGACGGAATGGTCGCGACAAGAGATATATTAGCTATTGTGGTTATAGCTAATCTGAATTAAGGGTGTGTGTTGGAGTATAATTCAGATTAGGTAATGTTAGTTAGTATTTGTTAGTTAGTTAGTTTTTTTTTTAGATAATAAGTGATCATTAGTCCATGTGGGTCTTATCTCTTGATAGTGCATAAATAGATGAATGTATGGTGCACATAGAATCTTCTCACTTTTATTTTTGGTATGTATGCACATAGAATCTTCTTTGTAGGTTCTTCATTTTTTTCTAGATCCTTCTAATATGTAATCTTTATTGAATCCAGCATGCATGCTCGCCCCTCCCTAGTGTTAGAAAAATAATATATAAAACAGAGAAATAAAACTAAATATAGAAAAAGGAAAAAAATCACAATAATAATAGTAATAACGTGAAAATATTTTAGGATTTAACGGACTTTTTCAAAATAATAATATTATTTCGGATAGATAGAACAATAAAATTTTTATCCATTCTCAATACCTAAAAAGGAAGGACCAAAACTCGAACCTAGAGAAGAGAATGGAGGTGGAGAACGTAGGGTTTGAGAAAGAGAATGGAGTGCTTCCCCATAAGCCACCAGATAGGGAGGGAGAACAAAGTAAGATCAATAAGAAACCTTCCTTTCGTGACAAACTCTTAGGTGTGCATGAGCCTTTGCCAAGAAAAGAAAAAGTGGATTTGGTTGATAACTCTTAGAAATAAGAGTTATTACTATCCTTTTAGCTTAATCATTGTTCTTGTTTTGATCAATTTTGGAAAAGAATTTCAAGTTTTGTTTGATTGAGTAAATATATGTGTTAATCTAATTAATTGCAAAAAGCTGTAAATTCTGATCTGTATTGTTAAAGGTTTGATTTAGTTTTGAGCAGGTTTTAAAGGTGTAATTACTGAAGGAATTGCTCTGGGATATTTTGGAATGCTGCAGCTTAGGGGAAGAAAGTCACTACAAGATAAAATCATTTCCAGGTCAGCTATTGCCCACTAGAAGAAAAAATACTTATTGCGTTGTGCAAAAAGGAAGAGAGAGAATACAATGCAACAGCTGTGTGTACTTGGGAATTGGCCCAAGGGATATTTTAGTATTTTAAATTTTGTAAAAACCCAAAAAGTGAGGCATGAGAGAGAGTGCAACCCTATTTTAGGAGCCAGTACAAATAGTGAGCGTGACCTTGCTTTTAGGGAGCTTGTACTATAGCAACCTTGTACTATAGCAACCTTGTACTGTAGCAGCCGTCAGCTCCTTGTCCTCTCTGTAATTCGTTTTATCCTTTATCTTACCATTTCCTTTACTTGTTTTGTCATTAAGCTCATTATGAGCTAATTTCCTTTAGTTAGGATTCTATGAATTTGTAATTGTACTGAAGGGCTAATCAATGTTGTGAACACCTAATTTTGCCCGGATTTTTTTTTAATTAATGTTTTGAAAAATAAAAAAAATGATAAAAATAAAACAAAAAATGTTTTTATTCTTGGCCCAATTTTCTTTTTGTTGTTGCAAGTGTTGATCCCATAGCCCAAACTCAAATAAAAAAAAGAAAAAAGAAAGAAGAATGTTTAAAATAAAAATAAAAATTATGATCTGCTCCCATGCTTGTACCCCTCTTTGTCATCTTCTTCTTTTTCAAAGAAAAAAAGAGGGATAATGGTACAGTCCTCCCTACCCTTGCACCAGCCAAGCAAGGTGGTGGATCAAAAGCTGATTTGCTCCCCACTACTTGTACCCACACCAGCTGGCCTAACAAGAAGATTTGTCATCTTCTTCTTTTTTTGTGCTATATAGTGCATTGAACAGTGACCAGAGAGGGGGGGGGGGGGAGAGCAAACGAAAAAAACATAGAAAACACACTTAGGATTCTTCCTTATTTTCTTCTCCATTCTCTGTTTCTGCTTTCAAAAAAAAAAAAATTGTCAACAAAAAATATTGAAAGAAAGAGAGCAAGAACAGAGATGTGAACACCTAATTTTGTCCGGATGACTTTTTAATTAAAGTTTTGAAAAAAAATAAAAATAAATGAATACATAAATAAATAAAATAAATGAAATCAAAAAATCAAATTGCTTCTGAAATCTTTCTTCTCCACTAGTTCACTCCACCACAGCACAAGGCTCAAGCAAGTAAATACCATTTTGGGTAATTTTCCAGAGCTTAGGGAAGGGGTTTGTGCCTAGATCAGAAAAATGGACACATAAAAGGAAATTGAAAGGGGACTAGAGGAAGATAAATCACTGCAACACTCCATCAATCTGGTCCCAAGGAGGAGGACTCCATTAATCTGGTCCCAAGGAGGAGGCAGAATTCATCTACTTCTCTATAAATACCAAATCAGAAATACAGGTAAAGGGGGAGGAGGATAGCAAAAATACTCTCTGATACCAAAGAGGAAAAGATAAAAAAAAAACTTTTACTTCTGTTCTCTCCTGCGTCTTCTTCCTCCCTTCTTTTTCTTTCTTTTTTCTCTCTTCCCTTCTGATTCTTTCTCTTCCTCACCCATCCATCTCTTCCACCACTTTTTTCACAACCCAGAGATCATCAACCAAACCCATCACCCTCATCTTTCTCCTCTCATCCTTCATCTTCTTCAACAACCCAACAACAACAAAACAGAAAAAAACCGAAAAAGCCACATACACACACAACTCGGGATCCGCTTCTCGTTTCGTCCTCCACCACGCGTTCGGCCCGCACACCGCCGGCCGTCCGCCACCGCACGCCGCACCGATCCACCGAACCGCCACCATCCCCATCACGAGCTCGCCATCTACCACGCGTTCCACCAACCTTCACAACCTCGAACCACCACTCGGATCCGCGCACGAGAGACGACCGCCGCCGCGCGACGCCGCTTCCCGGAACCACCGCGAGATGCAGCTGCCGCCGCTCGGACCCACCGTTCGGAGGATCGCCACCGCTGCACGGATCTGCCACTGTAGCTCTCCCTCATCTTCTTCGTTGGTAAAAATGGAGAAGCTCAAAACAAGCTTCGATTCGTCTCTTTTTTTGTTGTTTTACTTCACCTTTTCATATATATCATATCATGAGAGTTGTTAGTGTATTTGGGTCAGAGTTTGGGTTTTTAAACGTTTTTTTATTTGAATTTTTTGGGTCAAAACAAAAAAGGATTCAGAATTTCTCAATAAAATAAAAATAAACAAAACAAAGATTCAAAAAAGGAGCTTTCTGATTATGGGCCTTCCATAATTAGATCCAAGTTTTTTGTGTCCTTGTCTCATAAAAAATGTATCTTTTCAAAGAATAGATATATATATAAATTTTTGGGGTTTATGCAACAATCTACAATATTGATGTATGATTTTTTCATCCTCAAGCGTTGTATGAATTGTAAGGGTTCATCGTATAGCTTGGTTATCTTTAACCCTGTGCAAGAGTGAATCCCCTTTAAAAATATTAAATGTTTTTTTAATTTATACTTTTAATCAATTTTACCCAATTTCATTTTTTATATATAAAAAATATTTTTAATTCACGCAACAATCTACGACGTTGATGTATGGACTTATTCATCCTCAAGTGTCGTGTGAGTTGTAAGGGTTTATCGTATAGCACTGCTATCTTGGACTCTAAGCAAAAGTGAATTCATTTTTAAAATAAAATCCCCTTCTTTAACAAAAATCAAAGATAAAATAAATTCAAAAAAAATTTAAAAATTAATCAACCAATCAAATCTTTTCTAAAGAACTACGTGGCTTTGAGTTTCCCATCGCACCCGGGAATACGTAGGAGCAAGATAAATCATCTTGTCGGGCCAAAACTAATTTTTCCCTTTTTTTGTCTCTTTTTATGTTAAAATAATTAATCAAAGTAATTAAACTTGTCTGTTTTTAGGGATGCTCTATGGACACGGTGCCATGTTCAGTCCCTTAGATTTGAGGTTGCCCTGTGGACTCATGTGCCATGTTCAACCTCATTTAGTTTTTATAAATAATAAATTTAAAAATGAAAAAAATTAATAAAAATTTTAAACATTACAAGTTAAAAAATAATTCTTTCTTGTAAATAATTTTTGGGGTAAAATAAATATTTAAAAGGTTATTAAAATGGTTTTTGCACAATTAACTTGAGGTACCGTTTTTTTAAACGGGCGGTGTAGGGTGCTAATACCTTCCCTACTCGTAACCGACTCCCGGACTCATCTCTCTTTTTCTTTTCTTTTTAGACCAGTTAACCTTTAAATAATTGGGTTTTCTAAGATTTTCCCAATAAAAATCTTAGTGGCGACTCCTCTGTTTTTTATCCCTTTTCGCGGCTCCCGGACAGGACGGTCGCGACAAGAGAGAAGAAAACTATGTAAAAAGGAAAATCACCAGAGACCACAATCTTCTTGTTCCTCTTAGCCACAACCACTCCTTCTTCTTCTATCTATTTTTCATTTTTCTTTTTCTACTTACAGAACCCATCTTCTTCTCCCTAACTTCAGCATCTTCTTCCCTCTCTTGCCCAGACCACGAACCACCGCCCGCGCCACCTGGAAACTCGCCAGAGCCACTCGACCACCACGTTCGGCTCGCCTGCTCAGACCGCGCCTCACCGCACGCGTCCTTCATCCGAGCTCCAACCTGAGTCCCACTTCGCTGCGACAAAAACCACCGCGCCTCAGCCGTCTAAGTCGCGGACTCCACCTCGGACCCCCGCCATCCTCGCTGTGACCTAGATCTGCCCATCCCCGCCACGAATCCGCACCAGAAGCGCGACTGCTGCGCCGCTCCGCACCTGTCCCCGCCGTGAACTCTGCCTCGGACCTCCGGTCTCCCTTCGCTGTTCACTGCAGCGATGCCCCCACGCCAGCCCAAATTCGCATTCGAGACCATTGCTTGCCTCCACCGTAAACGCCGCTGGTTTCCATTTGCTCCTAGCACTACTCTCTGGTAACAACAATGGAGGCTAGGGTTATGTTATGTTGCCTCTGTATTTTTCTTTTAGTTCTTTTTACCCTTTTTATGTTTTGTTTAAAATTATTAGAGTCTGATGGCATGGGGCTTGCAATGACAGCCTGAAGCCCAAAGTTGTTTGCTTCTTTTGGCCTAGTACATTGGTCCCCTTTTATTTGGGTCAAGTTTTTTTTCTTAGAGAAGAAAGATGTTTAATCTAAAAAATTCAAGTAAAAGGAAAATCCAAAAAAAAAAGAATAAAAAATAAAAATAGTACTTTTAAAAATATTTTCGGTCCTTATTTTAAATTAAAAATTTCTCCCAAAATTTCTTTTGAGTTCACGCAACAATCTACATTGTTGATGTATGAATTTTCATCCTCAAGTGTTGTATGAATTGTAAGGGTTCATCGTATAGCTCCACTATCTTTAACCCTGTGCAAGAGTGAATTCCTTTTTTTTAAAATAATAAAATGTTTTCAATGTACTCTTTCTACAAGATTTTATCAAAATTTATAAGATAAAAAATCTCTTTTAATTCACGCAACAATCTACAACGTTGATGTATGGACTTATTCATCCTCAAGGGTCGTATGAATTGTAAGGGTTTATCGTATAGCACTGCTATCTTGGACTCTGTGCAAAGGTGAATTTATTTTAAAATAAAATCCCTTTTTTTAAACAAAAAAATCAAAAAATCAAATCTTTATCAAAAAATTAAAAATCAACCAACCAATCAATTTTTTTTCTAAAGAACTACGTGGCTTTGAGTTTCCCATCGCACCCGGGAATACGTAGGAGCAAGATAAATCATCTTGTCAAGCCAAAACTAAATTTTCCTTTTTTTGTGTCTCTTTTTGTGTTAAAATAATTAATCAAAATAATTAAACTTTTCTATTTTTAGGGATACTCTATGGCCACGGTGCCATATTCAGTCCTTTAGATTTGAGGTTACCATGTGGACTCATGTACCATTCTTAACTACATTTAGTTTTTTTATAAACAATAAATTTAAAAATATAAAAATTAATAAAAATTAAAAATATTGAAAAATTAAAAATTAAAAATAATTCTTTCTTGTAAATAATTTTTGGGGTAAAATAAATAGTTAAAAGGTTATTAAAATGTTTTTTTGCACAATTAACTTGAGGTACCGTTTTTTTAAAACGGGCGATGTGGGGTGCTAACACATTCCCTACTCGTAACCGACTCCCGGACTCATCTCTCTCTCTCTTTTAGACCAGTTTACCTTTAAATAATTGGGTTTTATAAGATTTTCCAAATAAAAATTTTAGTGGTGACTCCTCTGTCTTTATATCTCCTGTTTTCGCGGTCGTCGGACGGGACGGTCGCGACAGCTGGTGACTCCGCTGGGGACTTTTGAGAGTCAGGCCTATCATAGCTGGTTGTGCATTTTTTTAATAGCTTTGAAAATATTAGTTTTACCCTTCTTTGTTTTATTTACTTCGGTATTTAGTTTTATAAGTTCTTATAAATGTCTTTGTATATTCTTGCAACCTTAGGGTAGAGAACTTTTGTATTGGTGTTGTTTGTTCCTTTTTGCAGGTTTGGGGTAGTTTTGTTTTAGGAGGTTTTTGTAAAGGTTTGTACGCTCCCATCACACACATCACTATCACATGTTGCACACACTTTGGGCTCTATAACCGAGTCTTGGAATGCCATAAGATTAGAAGGGGCTTCAGTGATGTTATTGTGATGCTTTTGCGTCCCTGTCAGTCACTGATTCTCCCGCTCGGATTGCTATCGGTACATGGACTACCATATTGTGACTTATTTGTCCCTGTGGTGAGATTCATGGATTCAGATCCTTATCTTTTAGATGAGGGTAATCCGGGGACCATATGTTTAGGGGTCGAGATCTGTCCCGAAAGTCATGCACAAAAAATGCCATTAGCAGCCTACCAAAATAGGGTCTTGACTTCAGAAGTCCCAACTTTAGGATATGACCTATGTAGGACAAAAGGGAGCGCATTCCATATTTTTCTGCAACATGAATAATCACATTTATATCTCATGCATCATAACGATTTTCTGCACGCATCCCACATGCACCTTAACATGCCATTCATTCATGCATCCTATTACAATCATTCTTATTCATTGTATACTCGTGCAAGTAGTATTTTAGGCCATGCATAATCAATATGTCATTCATTCATGCATCTTGGTACACTCCCATGCATAAGTTTTTTGCTTTCCAAATGTTATTAATAAAATAAAATTTCCCTTGCACTGATAATTGGGTAAGAGATAACACATTTGATAACAAGAGATGGAAAAAGTCAAACACACTAGTAATGCTCCCGCCACCAAGAGCTCCAGGGTGATTTTGAACTCATTAGAGAATTTGAAAGATTTGATCCAATCTTTGCCTCAAGAACATCGAAAAAGCTTCGTCAAGAAGTATGGAGGGATCTTGGACCTGATTTTCATACCGGTTCAAGCTACTGCTTTGAGTGCTCTAAGTCGGTATTGGAGCCCACATCTCAGATGCTTCTAGTTGCCAAACATGGACGTTACACCCACCATTGAAGAATATGCTTGCCTGTTAAGGTTGCCAGTTGCTAGTGTGTTTGAGACAACATCTATTGTGGAGAGTTGTTTCTCCCCTAGATTTGTTGTCAACTCCATTTCATCTTATGAGCACAATGCTCTCTGTGTGGGATGGAGGGACAATCTCTTGCCTGTTATAAGGTGTTAACTCAAAATAATAATAATAATAATAATAATAATAATAATAATAATAATAATAATAATAATAATAATAATAATAATAATAATAATAATACTACTACTACTACTACTACTAATAATAATAATAAACTCCAAAGGTGTTTTTCATAAAAGTTTTTTGCATTTTTTCCAACATTTTGTTCTCACTTTTGTTTCGATTAAAACGGTGTGTGGCTTTTCTGAACAATTGCTCCAAGACACCCTTATCGCACTCGGTCACAGATAAGAGCCATGGCGGACGAACTAGAAGAAGTCCAAGAGATCAGGGATGAAGTCAGTCAAATCAAGGATCAGAAGACTAAGATGATGGAGATCCTACAAGCAATGCAGAAGGAAAAGAACACAGAGGAGAACCCTCCAGCCTCGAACGAAGGACATCCTGCCACACCTCTCATTCTGCCCGGTCTTGCTCAGATTCCTATTCAAGGCTTCAACCAACCAGGGGTCATGATGCCTCTCACTATTTATCCAAGCAACCAAACTCATCTTTCGTTTGACCCGAACAATCCCCCATACGGCTTACCTCGTGGATTTGTTCCACCAACGGCCCCCATCCCACAAGATGGCATCCAAAACTCTGAACATATCACTCAGACACAAAACCCCACCAATGCTGTCGAAATGCCACAAACACAAACTGTCAACCCTACAAATGGTAACACCCCGACAGTGACACTTTCTGCCAATCCAAAAATCCACAATACACCCTACATTATGGACCCCAGGGGACTCAAATGATGCCAAACTTCGGGTCCTCCTACATGCCATACCCCTTTCCCCAGAATATGTACTGTGTAACTCCAGTGAATCAGTCAGGAGGGAATTCCCAATCTAAAGAAAAGTTAGAAGTGTTAGAGGAGAGACTGCGGGCCATTGAAGGGGCAAATAGTTATGGTCTTCGGGATGCCTCAGAGCTTTGCCTGGTGCCAAATGTTGTAATTCCACCAAAATTTAAGGTACCCGATTTTGACAAATATCGGGGAACCACTTGTCCCAAAAACCATTTGACCATGTATGTAAGGAAGATGGCATCATACGCTCAAAATGATAAGATCTTGATTCACTTCTTCCAGGACAGTTTAACTGGGGCAGCTTCAAATTGGTACACGCATCTCGAACGAGCCCACGTCCGATCTTTCAAAGATCTAGCAGATGCATTCCTGAAGCAATACAAGTACAATATTGACATGGCTCCCGATAGGATGCAACTCCAAAATATGGCAAAGAGAGACACTGATACTTTCAAGGAGTATGCACAACGATGGAGGGAATTGGCTGCTTAGGTAGAGCCTCCATTGACCGAGAAAGAAATTGTGGCAATGTTCATTGATACCCTCCAGTCGCCTTTCTATGATAGAATGATTGGAAGCGTGTCATCGAACTTTTCTGACATGGTCATTATCGGTGAAAGAATCGAAAGTGGAATGAGGAATGGCAAGATCACTGAGACTTCAGTAATGAACGGCCCGAAGAGAGCCCCGTTTGTGAAAAACAAAGAAGGAGAAGCACACGCAAAAACCTTCGAACAAAAGAAACCAAACCAATATAGACCAAACCAAACACCTGCCTTCCAAGCCCAATACGCCCCATATCACCAAGCCAACCAGCCATACATCGCTGCCACCTCACAATTTCCAAATCCTCAACAGATGGCTCCTTACCGGCCATCATACCCTTCTCAGCCTCAAGCACACCCTACCATGCCACCTCAAATTGTTCAACCCCTAGGTCCAAACCCAAACACCAGCCAAACAAGACCACCGTATAACTCGGAAAGAAAGCTAGTACACTTCGACCCGATACCCATGACCTACACTGAGCTACTGCATCAGCTTATAAGCAAGTCTGTGTTGACCCCTATCCCAATGAAACCATTGGGACCTCCTTATCCGAAGTGGTTTGTCCCAAATGCTAAATGTGAGTATCATGCGGGGGCAATAGGTCATTCCACTGAGAACTACAGGTCTTTCAAATTTAAGGTACAAGATCTTATTGATGCTAAATGGTTGAGCTTTCAGAAAGATGCTTCGAATGGGGCACAAGGTCCTATGCTAAATCATGGGGGTTCGGGAGTCAATGCCGTTGATAGCTTTATGGAACCTACTCTTAAGAGTCAAGTGGTTGATGTCAGAACTCCCATGAGAGTTATTTTAAGGGAGATGCAAAAACATGGATTGGTGCAAACCTCAATTGTTGAGGAGAAGACTCTTGATGAAGAAATAAGGTGTGACTTCGACGGGGATATGGGGCATTCAATTGAAGACTGTGCAGAATTTCGACAGGTTGTGAAACAATTAATAGATATGAAGATTATCCTAATTGGTTGTGAATCGAATGAGTGTGGCATTAACATGGTCGCTGAATCTACAATTTCCCCAACTCCAGTTAAAATAACTCCTTTTACTGTTGTGATTAATCCTCAACCGGTTCCTAAGCAAGTCGCCCCGAAGCCAGTTGTGATACACTATACTGAGAAGGAACCTATGCCGGTTTCGAGTGGGCCAACACCAGTTGTTATCCGAGTCCCAGGTCCTTTCCCTTACAAGGACACCAAAGCGGTACCATGGAGGTATGATAAGAAGGTTCAACAAAGTCCTCCCAATGGGACCACTGTGATTACCAACATTTTGGGAATTGGTGGAATGACCAGGAGTGGTCGTATTTATACTCCAGAGGTATTGCAAAGGGAGGGAACAGAAAAGGAAGAAAAAGATCGCAAGGGAAAAGAGAAGGTGGAAGGAACGCCGGCTGAAAAGGATACTAAAGGGGGTGATAATAAAAAGGAGGTATCTGATGAAGAAGTAGGCGAATTCTTGAAGTTCATCAAGCAAAGTGAATACAGGGTCGTGGATCAACTGAATCAAACTCCAGCTCGGATATCTCTTTTGTCTTTGTTGATGAATTCTGAGCCACATAGGAGAATACTGATGAAGGTGTTGAATCAAGCTCATGTCTCTCGTGACATCACAATTGACAAGCTTGATAACATCGTGGGTAGCATCGTTGCTGATAATTATATCACTTTCACCGATGACGAAATTCCAGCTGAAGGAATGGGGCACAACAACGCGTTACACATCTCGGTGAAGTGTCGAGGTCATGTCATGGCTAGGGTTCTCATTGATAATGGTTCTTCTTTGAATGTAATGCCAAAGTCAACACTGGCAAAGTTGCCTTTCGATGGAACTCATACGAAGCCAAGCACAATGATTGTAAGAGTTTTCGATGGCACCCGAAGGGAAGTAATGGGAGAAATTGAAGTGCCTATTCAGATTGGCCCTTGCAGCTTTGAAATACTCTTCCAAGTAATGGATATCACCCCAACTTACAGTTGTCTCCTGGGACGACCATGGATCCATTCGTCTGGAGCTGTACCTTCCACATTGCACCAAAAATTGAAGTTCATTGTCGATAGTAAATTGATAATTGTTTCTGGAGAAGAGCATATGTTGGTGAGTAAGCCATCAACAACCCCTTACATCGAAGCTGCCGAAGAAGCTCTCGAGACCGCTTTCCAATCGCTTGAAATTGTCAATGCCACTTATGTTGGGGACGGTGCTCCACTCTTGAAACCTCAGTCATCTAAATCGTCCATTATGATGGCTAGGGTTATGCTTGAAGGAGGATACCAACCTGGAAGCAGTTTGGGGAAGAATAGCCAAGGTGTCACTGACATCCTCATGCTCACCGAGAACAAGGACAGGTTTCGGTTGGGGTATAAACCCACCAAGGCTGACAAGATGAGTGTTATAGAAGAAAAGAAAAGAAAGAGGTTGGCTCGGTTGGAAAATCGTGAATACGAGGCTGAAAGGGTTCCCATCTGTGACATTCGACAGAGCTTCCGAAGTGTAGGGTTCGTATTCCTGGACCAAGCAGCAGCTGTTGAAGATGATTATCTCGCCGATCATGGTGTCAATTTGGTGTATCCATGCCCTCCGGATACAGAGCTCAACAATTGGAAGTTCACTGAGTTCCCCAGGACCATAGAGTTTTTTTCAAAGTAATTCTGTAATGCTTATCCTTTAGCTCTGCCCAAGGCTTTAGGATTTTTGTTGTAATGGGCTTACTTGTTTTCGTTTCAGTATGACTTATCAATAAATGCATGCATTCAATATCTTTATGTTCTTATCCCTTTTGTTTTTTACTTTCGCTTTTATTCATCGTTCCTCACCAATAAATGCAGTTTCCCATCTTTAACCGTTATTCATTCATCTTTCCCAGATAACTACCAAAATGCGGATCTAAAAGTGACTCTCTTGAAAATGACAATGTTAATAACTCAGCATACAATTTTGACTATCCTATTGATCATGCTGATGAGGTTGATGATGATGATGGGGAAGTCCCTCCTGAACTGTTGAGGTTGGTAGAACAAGAAGCTAGGGAAATTCGGCCCCATGAAGAGCCGAGTGAACTAATCAATTTCGGAACTGAAGATGATAAAAAAGAAGTCAAGATTGGCCTTTCTCTAAAAGGAGCGAATTACTAGTGCAATAAGTGCTTTTTACGTCAGTTAAAAGTTGTTTTTACGTCAGAATACTGACTGACGTAAATACAGCTGACGTTAAAAGTTAAAATTTTAACGTCAGTTGAGAACTGACGTTAAATATAAAACTATTAACGTCGGTTCTTTAACACAACTGACGTTAATTTTGTCAAAATTAACGTCAGTTCTTTAACACAACTGACGTTAATTTTGTAAAAATTAACGCCAGTTCTTTAAGAACGGACGTTAATTTTGTTAAAACTAACGTCAGTTGTTATAAAGAACTGACGTTAAAGGTCTTAATTTTAACGTCAGTTGTAATAAACAACTAACGTTAATAGTGTACTGTATATTTTATAAAATACTATTAACGTCAGTTGTATCATACAACTTACGTTAATAGTATTTTTTTTAAATTCAGTTTTAAAATATCACTCCCCTCAGCTATCCCTGCATTCAGTAAATATCCCAGTAACACAAAATATCACACACATTACAAAATTGCAAAGGAAAAATGGAACCATGATCCATATGTATGCCTGTTCAGAAACAATATATATTTATTAACATAGGTTATAACTCAATAAATACATAAATATAAATAAAAATAAATGTATACTAAGTTTAAACTACCTATACCAATATCCCTTCGTGATGATCATCACGAGTGGCATGTACATCGTCCACATGTGTCTCCTCGATTATAGTAGGCATGTTTGTTGAAAAAGAAGGAGTCTCAGGAATATCAAGATTTGAATCTTCATTTTCATCATTACCATTATACATTCTTTTTCCTTGGAGAACCACAGACAACCTTTTGTTAGAAGGATCAGTGATGTAGAACACTTGTTTTACTTGGGAAGCCATTATGAAATGCTCATTTATATGATCTAACTTGTTGAGGTCTACCAATGTGAACCCCAATTCGTCGGTTTGTACACCACCGTTACTATCAACCCACTTACATTTAAATATCGGCACTGTAAGCTTAGTGTAATCGAGCACCCAAATATCTTCAATATATCCAAAGTAAGGTCTCGGTGCTTTAACGGGTTTTGTGTCCTTTGCACTAGAGAAGTGTATTGCTTCGGCCACGATCATAACCCCACTATTTTGCATGGTACTCTTGTTATCTTGTTCCTTTGTATAAAAGGAAAAGTTATTTATGTCGTACCCGCTCCAACATATGACGTTGAAGCTAGGCCCACGTGCTAGCCATCTTACGTCATCAGAAGCAGTACTATCATCCTTAAGCATTTCTTCCTTGAACCATGGTAAGAAAGTCTTGTTATGCTTGTTCAACAACCACCTTTCGCTCATTCGAGGGTTTTCTTGATTGACTTTTCTTTTATGTTCAAATAAGAAAGGCTGAACACATTCGATGTTGTTCAATACATACAAATGTGCTTGAAGCACTTCCTCCCGATCCTTCCTCTTAATTCTTAAGCCATGTGTACCCTTACCTTGACATCTGATCTCATCATGTCGAGGCTTAGGAACCCCTATAGGATCCGTGTTATGAAGGTAGTCCGAACAAAACTCAATAGCTTCTTCTGCAACATACCTTTGAACAATAGATGCTTCCGGACGATGAGGATTCTTCACGTACCATTTCAAGATCTTCATGTAGCGCTCAACTGGGTACATCCATCTCAGAAAAACCGGACCGCATAATATAATCTCCCTCACCAAATGAACAATTAAGTGAACCATTATGTCGAAAAAGGAAGGAGGAAAATACATCTCCAATTGGCACAAGATTGTAGCAGCCTCAACTTCCAAGTCATCCAACATACGGGGGTCAACGACTTTGCTACATATAGAATTGAAGAATGAGCACAACCGAGTAATGTCATGTCTCACATTTTTTGGAGCAATACCATGAATAGCAACGGGCAGAAGTTGTTGCATCAAGATGTGACAATCATGAGACTTTAAGCCAACCAATTTAAGATCACTAGAGACAAGCCTCTTCATATTTGAAGAGTAACCATGTGGAACTTTGATGCCCTGAAGACACCCGCAGAAACTTTGTCTCTCCTTTTTTGACAAAGTATGACATGCTGGCGGCAAATAAGTCCGCTTACCATCCTCAACAACTGGAGCTAACTACTCTCGTATATACATAGCAACGAGGTCGAGACGAGCATTCACACCATCCTTTGTCTTGCCCTGAATGTTGATAAGCGTCCCGATCGTACTATCACACACATTTTTCTCCACATGCATCACATCAATGCAGTGTCTGACATCAAGCTTGCGCCAGTATGGAAGATCAAAGAATATCGACCTCTTCTTCCATATGTTTTTCTCAGCAGCTTTACCTTTCTTTTTGGACTTGCCGAATATAACATCGATGTCCTTTACCCTCTGATAAACCTGCTCTCCAATTAAGGCCGCCGACGCTTCTTCTGTCTCTTGGCATCCATTAAAAGCTTTTTTCATCTTACGATATGGGTGATCACGTCTAAGAAATCTCCGATGCCCAAGGTAAACTGTCTTCTTTCCATGATGCAACTGAGTGTAGCATGTGCCTTCTTCACATATAGGGCATGCTTTATGCCCCTTGACACTGTATCGTTACAAGTTACCGTATGCTGGAAAGTCGTTGATGGTGCAAAATAACATGGCACGAAGCTTGAAAGTCTCATGAGAATACCCATCAACTACATCAACACCTTCCTCCCACAACGTTTTCAAGTCTTCAATCAAGGGACCTAGATAAACATCTAAGTTATTTCCCGGTTGCTTTGGGCCCGAAATCATCATAGACAACATCATGTATTTGCGCTTCATGCACAACCAAGGGGGCATGTTGTAAATTACCAACAGAACAGGACATGAACTATGAATACTACTCATGTTACCATAAGGATTCATTCCATCCGTAGCAAGTCCAAGCCTTAGGTTTCTTGGCTCATCGGCGAAATCCGGAAACATAGTATCGATATTCTTCCATTGAATAGAATCAGCAGGATGACGAACCTTTCCATCACGTTTCCTCTCATCATTATGCCATCTAAGATTCTTCGCATCTTTCGCATTGGCAAACAATCGCTTGAACCTTGGAATTATTGGAAGATACCACAACACCTTCGCAGGAGGACCCTTTTTTCTCACATCATCAAGATCATCATCATCATCACCACCCTTCACTTTGTATCGTGATAACCCACATTTGGGGCAATCATGATTGTCTTCATGAACACCGGTGTACAATATGCAATCATTGGGGCATGCGTGTATCTTCTTATACTCCATACCCATAGGACACAATACCTTCTTGGCCTCATAGTTACGGTTAGGCAATGTGTTGTCCTCCGGAAGCAAGTCTTTCAACACTTCAAGCAATTCCGTGAAGCTTTTATCGGTCCAACCATTTCTCGCCTTCACATAAACCAATTTTAGCACCGCCGACAATCGTGTATGAGTAGTACACCATGGATATAAAGGCTTATCAGCATCACCGCACGACATATCATACACATGAGCTCGATGAAAAGATTCTTGTCCAATATCACGGATCATGTCCTCTACTCGATCATCCTTCATATCTACGTCAACATCCTCACTTTGGGAGACACTTGCCGTACTACTCAACAACACATCACCATGCCATATCCATCTTGTATAACTCAAGCAAATCCTTTCACAAATCTAATGAGTACGTATATCCTTCACCGTACATTTCCTCGTATTCAAACACTTGACACAAGGACAACAGAACATTCCATTACTATTAGGAACATTCCTTTGAGCAAATTCTATAAATTCTCCCACCCCCTTCAAATACTCAGCACTAGTACGCTTACAAACCATCCAACTACGATCCATAACTAGATAGGTCCTGTAGATATACAAAACATATATCCAATATAAGGACAATACGGGAGATTGAAAACTATAGTTTTTGAAGATTGCCAAGCACTGGTCACGGCCGGCAGTGATGTCCATCACGGCCGTAACGTGCCAATCGAATCGAGTTATCACAGCAGAATCGATCACGGCCTAGCCGTGATGAGCATCTCTGGCCGTGATGATCAACCAAGAGAGCAACATGCACTCAAAACCAAAAATAGAGACGTACATTCCAAACAACTCAAACTCACGGTTTCAAGTTTCAACCATCGAGACTACAGCTTTCAACATACACTCAAAACCAAAAATAAAAAAATGTGCCCTAAAGACTCACCAGAAATAGGTGCTCGCGTGGTGGTGGGGAGGGGAGCTCGAGTGGTGGCCAACGTTCAATGTGGTTACTGAGAGCAGAGGGACAAGGAGAGTTAGTGCGCGGGAAGGGGAAAGAGAGATGTAAAGTTATTGCAAAGAATGAATGGAAAGATAGAGTTAGGGTTAATAGTGTACCTCACGGTGGTGGCGAAGAAGCCCTCGCGGTGGTTGCGGTGGAGATGAGCTCGCGATTAGGGCAGAGTGAGAGTGAGAGTGAGAGTGAGGGTTGAGAGTGAGGGTTAATAGTGTACCTCACGGTGGTGGCGAAGAAGCCCTTGCGGTGGTTGCGGTGGAGATGAGCTCGTGATTAGGGCAGAGTGAGAGTGACAGTGAGAGTGAGGGTTGAGAGTGAGGGTTGAGCGTGATGAAAAGAGAAAAGAGACGTACAGAGCAAAGTGCAGAAGGCGCGCGGGTGTAAACCAAAATAAAACAACATTTGACGTTAGTTGTTTGTAAAGACTGACGTTAAAGGTCGTATATTTAACGTCAGTTGTCTTAAGAAACCGATGTTAAAAGTGTATACCTTTATCCAAAAACATACATTCCTTTGACTATTTATTTAATTGAAGTAAAAATAAAACTTTTATCGTCAATTGTATAAAAAACTGACGTTAAAAATAAATATTTTTATTTTAAACGCACTTTTAACGTCAGTTTTTGAAGACAACTGACATTAAAAGTGTATATCTGCAAAAAAATTCATTCCTTTGACTACTGTGCTAACCCATGCAGCTTGAAACATAATCCTCTTAATGAGCATTAAGTTTATAGATAAGTTTTCAAGAAAATCAGAGAGAGACTATTCTCTATATAAAGTTCCATTCTTCTGTATTAGTATGTAAATACACCCTCTTCTTTTCTTCTATATTTCGTGCGTTTTCTATTCCTTCACAATATGGTTCTATCACATTTGAGACTTTTGTTATTTCTTCCTATACCTATACTTAAAGGTCTCTGTCTTAATGGTCAAAAAACATTTGAGGTTGTGTAAATCACATAATATGACTCCCTCACTTTATTCCATCTCCTCCCCAAGCGACTGTGGATAAAACACAGATGGAGCATCAAGGACTTCAAATGAGCAGGGAGGGGATCGATGCATCCATTGGAGTTTCTGAGGACAGAACTGAGAAGAAATTGATGTTGAAGCAGAAACTTTTTAATATTTTAGTGCTATGTTGCAGAAATTTTTTATCTTTTAATCATGTAATTGTAACTTATGAATCGCTTCAATGAGATACGATTTGATTATACATATAACACTTTTATGTTAAGTGTTTATTTATTTTAATTTTCACAAGAATATGTTTACTAATTCAAGCTAATTAATGTAGATTAAAAATAAACTTGTTTAATATTTACACAAGTTCTTTACACAACTGACGTAAATAGTGATTTAATATTTAAAAATTGCCACCACCTCATTTTTAACGTCAACATAATTTATGACTGCCAAGTTCCCGTATATTACATTATTTCCAATATTCATTCTGCACGTTTACAATTTATAGGATTATTTACGTCAGCTATTTATTATATCAAGTAAAAAACCACACTTTTAACGCCGTCAGAGTAAAAAAAGCGACGTTAAAAATAAATATGACTGCCAAATTGCCACCACCTCATTTTTAACGTCAACTTAATTTATGACTACCAAGTTCCCGTATATTACATTATTTCCAATATTCATTCTGCACGTTTATAATTTATAGGATTATTTACGTCAGTTATTTATTATACTGAAGTAAAAACCACACTTTTAACGTCAGTTGTATAAAAAACTGACGTTAAAAATAAATATTTTTTATTTAAAAACACTTTTAACGTCAGTTATATTAAACAACTGACGTTAAAGGTGTATGAGTTTCTGCAAGAATTCATTCCTTTGACTACTGTGCTACTTACCCATTCACCTTGTAACTTAATCCTCTTAATGAGCATTAAAGTTTATAGGTAAGTTTTCAAGAAAATCAGAATAGCTTAGTAACTTCATCCCCTGCTCCTATAAATAGCTTCCTTCCATCCTTTTAATTTTTTGCTTCACAATATGGCTCTGTCGTGGAGATTAACTTCATCACTCTTTCTTCCTATTCCTAGACTCAAAGGTCTTTGTCTTAATGGTCAAACAACTTCTGAGGTTATGTAAATCACATAACATGGGTGATAAGGTTGTGTAAACCACATAATGTGAGTTACTCACCTTATCATCTTTATGGAGAATCGGCAGCTAGCTACAACACCAGAACGTCAGCTTTGGAAGCAAATGACTATTCCAAGACCATTGCTGAAACAGATCGGGTGCACCCTTTCTCGGCCGCTCTGGAAAACTCGGTCGCTCGACTCTCCTCTCTTGCTCACCCGTGAAGGGAACGAAGCCCCTCAACAAAATGTTTAGGATTTAAAACCCTTTCAATGTAACTTTTTATAGGATTTTAAACATATCAATGTAACTTTTTATAGGATTTTAAAGGATTTTAAACCCTTTCAATGAATGAGATCCGGTTTGGGTTATTGAATCAACTTATACTTCGCACATATATTTTAGTTTTCAAAATAGAAACACAAAACATCAAAGCAATTTTGAAACTGAAACTTTGAGGAAGGCAATGCTGAAGGGTACGTATAATAGATAAAAAAATTATTAAAATAACCTTTAACGTCTGTTGATGAAAGAACAGAAGTTAAAAGTGAAGTGACGCACTTTTAACGTCAGTTCAATGAAGAACTGACGTTAAAAGGTTCACTTTTAACGTTAGTTGTTTATTGAACTGACGTTAAAAGTGAGTCACTTCACTTTTAACGTCAGTCCTTAAAACAACTGACGTTAAAATTGAAATAATGAAGTCTGATATTTACAAAACTGCCACCGCCTCCTTTTTAACATCTAGCTTTTGGTTAACTGACATAAACCTTTACCGTCTAATGTATATTTTCCACTAGTTTCGAAGTAGGATGATCAAGTTATTGATGGATTATAAAGATGCTTTCGCATGGTCATACCAAGACATGCCAGGGTTAGACCCTAGTGTAGCAGAACACAAACTGCCATTGAAGCCGAAGTGTCCTCCAGTAAAGCAAAAGCTACGAAGGATGAAAGCGGAAATGTCTTTAAAGATCAAGGAGGAGGTCAAGAAGCAACTGGATGCGGGTTTCCTAGAAGTGGTAAAGTACCCTCAATGGGTCGCTAACATCGTTCCTGTCACCAAGAAAGATGGAAAGGTTCGAATATGTGTCGACTATCAAGATCTGAACAGGGCTAGCCCCAAAGATGATTTTCCTCTGCCTCATATTGTTGTTCTTGTAGATAATACTGCCCAACATTCATTATTCTCTTTCATGGATGGATTCTCAGGATATAATCATATCAAGATGGCACCTGAAGATATGGAGAAAACTACATTTGTCACTTTATGGGGAACCTTTTGCTACAAGGTTATGCCCTTTGACTTGAAAAATGCTGGGGCAACATATCAGCGGGCTATGGTGGCTTTAGTCCATGACATGATGCATAAGGAGATAGAAGTTTATGTAGATGACATGATTGCCAAGTCTAGATCTGAAGATGACCATGTTGATAATCTACAGAAACTTTTTGAGCGGTTAAGAAATTTTAAGCTCCGACTGAATCCAGCCAAATGTACTTTTGGAGTGAAATCAGGCAAACCCGCTAGGATGAAAACCTGAAAAGGCGGTCTAGGCAAAAGTTAGGGTTCAAAAAATAAAATAAACAATGGAAGTGTCGTCAAGCCGATGAACTGGGGCGATCAGTGGGCTAGATGCATGAAGACCAGGGCAGATAGCATTCTCATATGTTGATTAGTAAGCAGTCAAGATAGTATGAGGGATACTAACACTAGTCATGGAAAGAGGTGTCACTTGAGGAGATGTGATTCCACTCCACAACCTTTTTGCAATTCCATACTCCATTGTTGTGTCTGCCTTGTATTCCTCTTCGGTCCAAATATAATGACACTGACTCCCAATTCTTTTTACCCTTATCCCTTTGCCTTAACTTTTGTCAATTGTGTGTGTGCATTCATCATGTTAAGATAATAGACGGCATGTTCCCTCCTCCCTGACTCATCGTGCTGCCCTAGTACACAACCCATAGATTCACCTAGTACAGTCAAATACATGATGAGAGGTCTTCCTGGAACTGGGGGAACGAAGACTGGAGGCTCTTGTAGGTACTGTTTGATATTCTCAAAAGCTTTTTGACAATCTTCATTCCATTTTACTGCTTGATTTTTGCGCAGCAGTTTAAAGATTGGTTCACATGTCGCTGTTAATTGGGAAATGAACCTGGTAATATAGTTCAATCTTCCTAAAAACCCACGAACTTCTTTCTCTGTTTGAGGTGGTGGCATGTCGATGATTGCTCGAACCTTTTCAGGATCAACCTCTATTCCTCTTTGACTAACAATGAACCCCAGAAGCTTGCCTAATTTCACTCCAAAAGTGCATTTGGCTGGATTCAATCAGAGCTTAAACTTTCTTAACCGCTCAAAAATTTTCTGCAGATTATCAACATGGTCATCTTCGGATCTGGACTTGGCGATCATGTCATCTACATAAAATTCTATCTCCTTATGCATCATGTCATGGAATAAAGCTACCATAGCCCGCTGATATGTTACCCCGACATTTTTCAAGCCAAAGGGCATAACCTTGTAGCAAAAGGTTCCCCATAAAGTGACAAATGTAGTTTTCTCCATATCTTCAGGTGCCATCTTGATTTGATTATATCCCGAGAATCCGTCCATGAAAGAGAATAATGCATGTTGAGCAGTATTATCTACAAGAACATCAATGTGAGGCAGAGGAAAGTCATCTTTTGGGCTAGCTCTGTTCAGATCTCGATAGTCAACACACATTCGAACCTTTCCATCTTTCTTGGGAACAGGAACGATGTTAGCAACCCATTGAGGGTATTTTACATCTTCCAGGAAACCTGCATCCAGTTGTTTCTTGACCTCCTCCTTGATCTTTAAAGACATTTCTGCTTTCATCCTTCGTAGCTTCTGCTTTACTGGAGGACACTCTGTCTTTAATGGCAATTTGTGTTCTGCTACACTGGGGTCTAACCCTGGCATGTCTTGGTACGACCATGCAAAAACATCTTTATAATCCATCAACAACCTGATCAACCTGTTTCGCTCCTTTTCTTTCAGGGAAAGGCCAATCTTGACCTCTTTTTTATCATCTTTGGTTCCCAAATTGATTAGTTCACTCGGCTCTTCATAGGGCCGAATTTCCCTGGCTTCTTGTTCTACCAATCTCAAAAGTTCAGGGGGAACTTCCTCGTCATCATAAACAACCTCCTCAGCATGATCAACGGAAAAGTCAAAATTGTATGATAAGTTACTAACACTGTCGTTTTCAAGAGAGTCACTTTTAGATCTGCATTTTGGTAATTATCAGGGAAAGATGAATGAATAAAGGTTAAAGACGAGAGACTGCATTTATTGGTGAGGAATGGTGAACAAAAACAAAAGTAAAAAGAGAGATAACAACACAAAGATACTGAATGCATGCATTTTTTGATAAGTCATACTGAAACAAAAACAAGTAAGCCCATTACAACAAAATTCCTAAAGCCTTGGGCAGAGCTAAAGGGTAAGCATTACAGAATTACTTTGAAAAGGACTCTATGGTCCTGCGGAACTCAATGATCTCCCAATTGTTGAGCTCTGTATCCGGAGAGCATGGATACACCAGATTGATACCATGATCGACAGGATAATTATCTTCAATAGCTGCTGCTTGGTCCAGGAATGCGAACCCTACGCTTCGGAAGCTCTGTCGAATGTCACAGATGGGAACCCTTTCAGCCTCGTATTCGCGATTTTACATCCGAGCCAACCTCTTTCTTTTCTTCTCTTCTATAACTCTCATCTTGGCAGCCTTGGTGGGCTTGTATCCCAATCCAAACCTGTCCTTATTCTTAGCGAGCATGAGAATGTCAGCAACACCTTGGCTATTTTTCCCCAAACTGCTTCCAGGTCGGTATCCTCCTTCGAGCATAACCTTGGCCATCATGATGGATGCTTTAGATGACCGAGGTTTCAAGAGTGGAGCACTATCCCCAACATAAGTGGCATTGGCAATTTCAAGTGACTGGAAGGCGGTCTCGAGAGCTTCCTCGGCAACTTCAATATAAGGGGTTGTTGATGGCTTGCTTACTAACAGATCCTCCTCTCCAGAAACAATTATCAACTTACGATCAACAATGAACTTCACCTTCTGGTGCAATGTGGAAGGTACAGCTCCAGACGAATGGATCCATGGTCATCCTAGGAGACAACTGTAAGTTGGTGTGATGTCCATTACTTGGAAGAGTATTTCAAAGGTGCAAGGGCCAATTTGAATGGGCGATTCGATTTCTCCCATGACTTCCCTTCGGGTGCCATCGAAAGCTCTTACAATCATTGTGCTTGGCTTCATATGAGTTCCATCAAAAGGCAACTTTGCCAGTGTTGACTTTGGCATTACATTCAAAGAAGAGCCATTATCAATGAGAACTCTAGCCATGACATGGTCTCGGCACTTCACAGAAATGTGCAATGCCTTGTTGTGCCCCATACCTTCAGCTGGTATTTCATCATCGGTGAAAGTGACATAATTATCAGCAACTATGTTACCTACAATGTTATCGAGCTTATCAACTGTGATGTCATGGGAAACATGAGCTTGATTCAACACCTTCATCAGTACTCTCCTGTGTGGCTCAGAGTTCATCAATAGAGACAAAAGAGATATCCGAGCCGGAGTTCTATTTAACTGATCCACAACCCTATATTCACTCTGCTTGATGAACTTCAATAATTCACCTACTTCTTCATCTGATACCTCCTTTTTATTCTCACCCCCGTTTGCTTCCCTATCATCCAGAATTCCTTCCACCTTCTCTTTCCCCTTGCGATCTTTTCCTTCCATTTCTGTTTCCTCCCTTCGCAATATCTCTGGAGTGTAAATGCGACCACTCCTAGTCATTCCACCAATTCCTGAAATGTTGGTAACCACAGTAGTCCCGTCGGAAGGATTGGGTTGAACCTGCATCTCATATTTCCATAGTACCGCTTTGGTGTCCTTGTAAGGGAAAGGACTTGGAACTCGGATGACGATTGGTGTTGGCCCACTCGGAACCGGTGAAGGTTTCTTCTCAGTATAGTATATCACCACTGGTTTCCGAGTGACTTGCTCAGGAACTGGTTGAGGATTAACCACAACAGTAAAAGGGGTTATCTTAATTGGGGTTGGGGAAATTGTGGATTCAGCAACCATATTAATGGCATACTCATTTGATTCACAACCGATTAAGATAAACTTCATATCTATTAACTGCTGCACAACTTGCCGAAACTCCGAACAGTCTTCAATCGAATGCCTCATGTTCCCATCGAAGTCACACCTTATCTCTCCATCGAGAGCCTTTTCATCCATGATCGGGATTTGGATTAATCCATATTTGCACATCTCTTTGAAAACAATTCGCATAGGAGTCTTGACATCGGCCACTTTACTCTTAAGAGTATGTTCCAAGAAGCTCTCAATGGCACCGACTCCCGAACTCCCATGATTTGGCATAGGACCATGTGCCACATTTGGAGCATCCATCTGAAAGCTCAACCATTTGGAATTAATCAGGTCTTGCACCTTAAACTTCAAAGCTTTACAACTCTCGGTGGAATGACCTGTGACCCCATCGTGATATTCACATTGAGCATTTGGGTCATACCACTTTGGATAAGGAGGGTCTATTGGTCTTGTCGGGATAAGAGTTAGCACGGATTTGCTCACAAGTTGGCGGAATAGTTCAGTGTAGGTCATGGGTATCGGGTCAAAATGCACTGGCTTTCTTTTTGAGTTATATGGTGGTCTTGTTTGGCTGGTGTTTGGGTTTGGATTTAGGGGTTGAACAATTTGAGGTGGCATAGTAGGGTGTGTTTGAGGCCGAGAAGGGTATGATGGTCGGTAAGGAGCCATCTGTTGAGGATTTGGAAATTGTGAGGTGGCGGCAATATATGGCTGGTTGGCTTGGTGATATGGAGGTGGTTGGTAATATGGGGCGTATTGGGCTTGGAAGGCGGGTGTTTGGTTCGGTCTCCATTGGTTCGGTTTCTTTTGTTCAAAGGTTACTGCATGTGCTTCTCCCCGTTTCTTTTTCACAAACGGGGCTTTCTTTGGGCTGTTCCCTACTGAAGTCTCGGTGATCTTGCCATTCCTCATTCCACTTTCAATTCTCTCGCCGATGATGACCATGTCAGAAAAGTTTGATGACACACTCCCAATCAACCTATCATAGAAGGGCAACTGGAGTGTATCAATGAACATTGCTACGATTTCTTTCTCGGCTAAGGGAGGCTCCACCTGAGCAGACAGTTCCCTCCATCGTTGTGCGTACTCTTTGAAAGTCTCTACGTCCCCTTTTGACATATTTTGGAGTTGCATCCTATCGGGAGCCATGTCAATATTGTACTTGTACTGCTTCAGGAATGCATCTGCTAGATCTTTGAAGGATCGGATGTGTTCCCACTCGAGATGCGTATACCAATTTGAAGCTGCCCTAGTTAAACTGTCTTGGAAGAAGTGAATCAAGAGCTTATCATCTTGGGCATATGACGCCATCTTCCTGACATACATGGTCAAATGGTTTTTGGGACAAGTGGTTCCCCGATATTTGTCAAAATCGGGCACCTTAAATTTCGGCGGAATTACAACATTTGGCACCAGAAAAAGTTTCGAGGCATCCCGAAGACCATAACTATTTACCCCTTCAATGGCCCGCAATCTTTCCTCTAGTAATTCCAGCTTTTCTTTAGATTGGGAATTCCATCCCGACTGATTCACCGGAGTTTCTCAGTACATATTATGGGGAAATGAATATGGCATGGAGGAGGAACCGAAGTTTGGCATCATTTGAGCCCCCTGGGGTCCATAATGTAGGGTTTATTGTGGGGGCCTTGGATTGACAGAAGGTGTCACTATCGGGGTGTTACCATCTGTAGAGTTGACAGTTTATGTTTGCGGTATTTCGACAGCATTGGTGGGGATTTGTGTCTGAGTGATGTGTTCGGAGTTCTGAATGCCATCTTGTGGACTGGGGGCTGTTGGTGGTACAAATCCACGAGGTAAACCATATGGGGGATTGTTCGGGTCAAATGAAAAATGAGTTTGGTTGAGAGTCATCATGGCCCCTGGTTGGTTGAAGCCTTGAATAGGAATCTGAGAAAAACCGGGCGGGATGAGAGGTGTGACTGGATGTCCTTTGTTCGAGGCTGGAGGGTTCTCCTCTGTGTTCTTTTCCTTCTGCATCGCGTGTAGGATCTCCATCATCTTAGTCATCTGATCCTTGATTTGATTAACTTCATCCCTGATCTCTTGAACTTCTTCTAGTTCATCCGCCATGGCTCTTGCCTATGATCGAGTGCGATGAGGGTGTCTCGGAGCAATTGTTCAGAAGAGTCACACTGCTTTAATCAGAAAAAAGGTAAGAACATTGCAAAAAAGAAAAAGCTTTAGTGAAAACCACTTATGGAGTTATTATTTATTATTTTATTTTATTTTATTTTTTCTTCTTGAGTTAACACCTTGTGACTGACAAGAGATGGTCCCTCCATCCCACACAGAGAGCATTGTGCTCATAAGATGAAATGGAGTTGACAACAAATCTAGGGGAAGAACATCTCTCCACAATAGATGTTGTCTTAAACACACTAGCAATGCGAATTTTGGATTGAGACATCCCGACCTACCCTTTGCGCAGAAGCAAGAATCCTATAAGGCAAAGATGCAGTTGACAACATACTAAAGGGAGACCATGCTCCACGATAGGTGTCGTCACAAGTCAAGTGTAAGAGATGGAGTGCGAAGGAATCATAGAGGCAAGAACAGATTTCATTAGAAGCAACACATAGATTGGGATTACATCATTGTCAAATCATAATTTTCAACATTGTTACAACATTTCATCCTAAAGTCAACAGCTTAGGTCTCTTTCTTTTTAGCCCTCGAGCAACCCCTCCACACATTTGCATAAAGTCGTCCAGTTCAGACGGGAGACGAAGCATACGGTCCCCAGGGATTTGTTGTTCTGCCTTCTCAAAGCTTTGGACAAAATTCTGAATGCAATGGCTTAGCTCCAAACTCATGCTCACATATCTCTTTTTCCATATGTCAATATCTATCCCTCGCTCTCGCGCTTCTTCTCCCCACCACTTCACGACATTCATTGCTTGAACCACGTGATCATGATAATGTTTTGCCGAGGTCCACCCTAAATCGGACTCCTTCTTGATTTTGACCATTAGGATATTTAGTTCTTTGACCTTTTGTACCAATTCATCAGTCATCCTACTTTGTGCACAAATTTGCTTATGTAAGTTGCTATTGACTCCCCTTTGTCGATCAACCTCCACCTCCAATGAATTTCTCATACCTTCTTGGTGGATGACTTTTTCTTCTAACTGACGCTTTTCTTTTCTTCGCCGATTCCTCTCCGTTGTCAAGGATAATACTTTACTTTCAAGATTCTGGACCTTAGCCATGATGCTTGGTGAGACATTGTCTGTATTCTTCTAGACTCTTGAGGTTGTGGAGATATCGGCACACAAATCTTTTAAGTGTTCATTTTCTTTTGCTAACTTCTCACAACGCTTCTGCCCAATGGCTATTTTTAACTCGGCATCTTGCTTTTGTTGTTCCATTCCTTCATTTGTGCTTCTAGAACTTTCAGTTGTTCTGTCATTTGAGTTACCAGAGGGGAGTAATCTTTATCTTTCGTGTTTTCTGCCGGAATGTTGCCGGGATCTTTCCTTGACTTTCTCCATGCTTCATATTCTGAGACAATGATTAGGATTGGCCGCCCCAATTGTGCTCTCCCTGCCATCTTCACATCTTTCCATGCATTTCTAACTGATTTTGCCAACAACTTGGTATTCTCTCCATCCTCGTACCGGAAACAGCATCCACCGAGTTGTTCTTCTCTTGGCACGGTTTGCGTCCAACAAAGTTGTCGTAAGACTATGGCGGGTGTGTAGGATATGCACCCTCTTGGACCCATCAAAGGAACATTGGGATAGTCACCACAACTATATATGATATCTTGCCCCTGCTGACCTTCGTACCATGGGCATACCCATCTAAAAGAGTCCCTTTCCACTTTGTCAAACTCGCTCTTCCATTCTTCTTCATTTAGTTGTCTCATAGGGATGTTATGGAAGCCTCTTAGCGGACTTGAATGGTGGGTGATATAACCTTTTGCATACATGTGAGTCGTGGCCCACACAAAGAGCAACTGTGCACAACATCAGAGTTTCCTCTTTGGATTCCGTTGGCAAAATTCTAAAGTCAAAAGCGTTTCAGCTAACACTGCCGGCATGGGGTTTTTCTTCCTTTCTACTGTGAAGAATACATCCATTACCGCTTGATCTATCGTGTCTAACGCTGATGGAAATAGAACCAACCCATATATTGTTAGCGCCAATACCCTCTCAAAGGTTTCCCAATCTTGCAGATCCATTAATTTCTTCAAGTGATTTTCGAGAAGAGTTCGGGTTAACCCTCGCGAGTTTGAGTGCCCGGTCAACTTCACATCATTTTTAGGAAGCCCCAGTAACCCTGCTATGCTTATAGTGGTCAAGTATTGCCCCAAGTGAAAGTACACGATGGGGTTTTTCTGCATTGGCAACCTTAACAGGCAAGCATATTCTTCAACGGTGGGAGTAATGTCCATGTTTCGTAATTCAAAACATCTGAGGTGGGGGTTCCAATATTGACACAAAGCACTCAAAGCAACAGTCTTAACCTGTATGAAAATTAGGTCCAATATCCTTCCATACTTCTTGGAGAAGCTTCTTCGACGTTCTTGAGGCAAAGATTGGCTCAAGTCTTTCAAATTCTCTAATGAGTTCATTATCACCCTGGACCTCTTGGTGGTGGGAGCATTGCTAGTGTGTCTGACTTTTTCCATCTCTCGTAATCAAAGGTATTAACTCAAACCAAATTATCTGTGGAGGGAAAATTTAATTTGTTAATAACATTTGGAAAGCAAATTTACTTATGCATGAGAGTGTAAAAAAAATGCATGAATGACATATTAACAATGCATGACTTAAAGTACTACATGCACGAGCTCCCTAATGAGCACGGCCGTGCTCAACTCTTGAGCACGGGGCGTTGAAAGAATTCATTAGGAGACCACCTATATGATTGACTTGGAAAAAACACTAAACATAAGACTTGTATATAATTCTCTTAGATTTCCAACGCCACAAAGATCACCTCTAACGGACATATAGAACTCAAGATATGGCCAAAACGGTGAAACGGGTTACTAGGACTCTTAAAGGGTTGAACCTTTCTAAGGCTAAACTTTCTCAAACATGAACTTACACATCAAGAACAACCTAACAAGCATATGCAAACATATATATAATATATATAAATGCATTAAACTTATTTATGAAAAACGGGGTGTTACACAATGCCTTTCCCCTTATCCACCAAGCCTGGTTTTTACCTCACTACGTTGACGTTTGTTTCTTTTCCACACCTTAGGCACCTCACGTGACCTAGACCCAGTCACAAAATTATCACTCATATTTTCCATCATTCTACTCAGACCCACATGATCTAAAACTTGAAACTTATTATTTGAAAATTTCTGTTGGAGAGAATCGCACCCCCCATCCATCCCTTTGTGATATTCCCGATTCAGTTTCCTATTTTTTGGCACTCTCTTAACATTTTTAGCTTTTATCCAATCACCATGCAGCTCATCAGGGCCAAGACTTTTGGAGACACCATTACTCCCCCCATTAGGGTTAGGGTTTGCATGGGCCTTATTACTCCATGCCCAAGCTAAGAAAATGAATCCAGACAATGGTTTTCTTCACATGATCATATGAGGCTATGAAGTCCGGCTTCCAAGGTTGCACCGTTAAACAATGATCAAACACAATCCAGGGACCACCACTAAAGAACTTGATCATGAAGTAACCATGCCCTATATCAACCATATCGAACCCTCCAGCCAACTTCCACATGCGTTCCAATCGATCCCTCATTGTAGCAAACCCGATTGACTTTCCCAGCAGTTGAACAATGATCTCATCTCTCCAGGGTTTCCTCAAATCTTCAACCACAGTTTCCTCAAGATAGCATTTTGGTTTTAGTTTGTCCCCATCTTCCAGTTCCACTCTAAAAAGCTTCTTGCTAACCAATGTTGGTTTGTAAAAAGGTGTACAAGTGTACACAGCCAAACAAGTAATAAAGTGTGAGTAAAGATCGTTCCCCCGAGGATTTAAATGAATTGAATATAAATTCCAGTTTTAACCTTTTCTACTTAGCTCAATAAAATAAAGAATGAATTTAAGCATGTAAAGTGAATGGGTAATTGAGTATCAGAACAGTAATTGTAAATCGCAAAGCAGTTAACAAGAGCAGTAAATTGGTGATGTGAACACCTAATTTTGTCCGGGTATTTTCTCATCTTATTAATTTTTTTTTAAAAAAAGAAAAAAAATAATAAATAAAAATCTGCAGAGAAAACTAAAAAATCATTATCCATGATTTGGCCCATGTCCTTTAGCCCAACCCACTTACATAATCTCAAATAAATAAAAAGGTCTCACTTTTTTCTTTAAAAAAAAATAAATAATAAAATAAAATATATTAGAGGAACAGAATGTTGAAGGCAACCAAGGAGAAAAAGCCAAAAGCTTTTAATGCACATGAGAAAAAAAAAAGGTTAACCTTCACCAAAATGTTGAGTTTGAAAATGAAGCATGAAAGTGGAAAATTGGCCTTCTGAGCAAATGCAGAAAGCTCAATGGGGACTTAACACAAAGAATGAAAATCTGCAATCTTGAGAAGAGTATAACAAGCATCAGAGGCAAAACAATGAAAGTGGAAAAGGACTTGTCTATGCCACTAAGACTGGCTTTGGGGAATTGATTTTTGGTTTTATATGTCCTGTTGGTGAATATAAGGGAAAAACGAAAATTAGGAAGGGGGACTCCATTTTTTTTCTTGATCCATCCTTCTAGCCATCATCTTCTCCTTCAACAACTCAGAACAAAACCCATCATCTTCCATTTCAGTTCATAATCCTTCATCCCCTTCAAAATCAAAATCAAACAACACAACAATCAAACACTAAAAGAAGAAGAAGAAAGTCCCTGCTCTGGTCCCTCTTTGCCGTCGCCGCCCAGGTCCGCTGCTTCCGCTCCACGGCCAGGCAAGGCTAGTCGCAGAGCCGCCACGCCTCTGCCTAGCACCGTCTTCCACCGTCGCAACTCCTCCGGATCTGCTTCCTACCTCCGTCGCGCACCACTGAGACAGCCGTGACAGCATCCCGATGCAAATCCGCGCAGCTCGCCGGCATCTATGCCATCACCGGCCTCCGTCCCCACCCAGCACGCAACTGCCGCGAACCGCCGGCCCTTTCCGCACCAGCTCGAAGCAGACGGCAGACCACCCTGCTTGCTCCCCTCTGTACGCAGGTGGGTGAGTGAGGGAAATGGAAACCTCCTTTTTGAACTTAACTTGTTTTCTGCTTTTTATCTCTTTTTTTTGCTAACATGTTATTCCCCTTTTCCTGTCTGATCTTTTCATTACTATCATGGGCTTGGTTCTAGGACAAGTGAGTGGGCCTTTTCTTTTTGCCTAATGGATCTTTTTTTATTTTTTATTTTTTCTTTAAAAAAAGGGGATGAAGTTTTTTTGGGTCTAAGAATAATGCTTTTGAGGCCTCTTATTTTCAAATTATTTTTATTTAGGTTAACTTATTTGGGCCCAATCTGTTTTTAGATTGGGTTTAAGGAGTAGTTAACCTAAACAGTCCTTTTGTCTCTTTCTTTCCAAAAATCAAAAAAAAAATCCTTTTAATTTTTTTTTAATTCACGCAAAAATTTACAATGTTGATGTATGATTTTTTGTCCTCAAGCGTTGTAAAAATTGTAAGGGTTCATCGTATAGCTCTGCTATATTTAACCGTGTGCAATGGTGAATTCCTTTTCGTATGAAATAATAAATGTTTTCAATTTACTCTTTTTAACGAGTTTTATTCGACCTTTTTAAAATAAAAAATTATTTTCACGCAACAATCTATGACATTGATGTATGATTTTTCATCCTCAAGTGTCATATGAATTGTAAGGGTTCATCGTATAGCTCCGTTATCTTTAACCCTGTGTAAGAGTGAATTTATTTTGAAATAAAATCCTTTCTTCAACATAATTTTTTTTAAAAAAAATCAAATCTTTTCCAAAAAAATAAAATCAATCAACCAATCAAATCTTTTCTAAAAGAACTACGTGACTTTGAGTTTCCCATCGCACCCGGGAATACGTTGGAGCAAGATAAATCATCTTGTCAAGCCAAAACTAAATTTTCCTTTTTTGTGTCTCTTTTTTATGTTAAAATAATTAATCAAAATAATTAAAATATTCTATTTTTAGGGATGCTCTATGGACACGGTACCATGTTCAGTCCCTTAGATTTGAGGTTACCCTGTGAACTCATGTGCCATGTTCAACCTCATTTAGTTTTTATAAACAATAAATTTAAAAATATAAAGATTAAAAAAATTTAAATATTAAAAGTTAAAAATAATTCTTTCCTGTAAATAATTTTGGGGGTAAAATAAATATTTAAAAGGCTATAAAAATGTTTTTGTACAATTAACTTGAGGTACCATTTTTTTAAACGGGCGATGTGGGGTGCTAACACTTCCCTACTCTAACCGGCTCCCGGACTCATCTCTCTCTCTTTTTTTAAGACCAGTTTTCATTAAAATAAATGGTTTTTTCCAATGTTTTTTTTCCTAAATAAAATATTGGTGGCGACTCCTCTTTTTTTTATCCCTTTTCGCGGCTCCCGGACGGGACGGTCGCGACAGCTGGTGACTCCGTTGGGGAGTAATCTTTGAGAGTCAAGCCTATCATAGTTGGTTGTGCAATTTTTTTTAATAGATTTGAAAATATTAGTTTTTACCCTTTTTTGTATATAGTATTATATGTTTTAATAAATGCCGTTGTATATTCTTGCAACCTTAGGAGAGAAAACTCTTTAAATGTTGGCTGTTCTTTTGCAGGCTTGAGGTTAGTTTTTAGGTTTCGTGCAGGTTTGCTTGCTCCCAACACACACATCACCATCACATATTCACACTCTTTTGGGCTCTATACCCGAGTCTTGGAATGCCATAAGATTAGAAGGGGCTTCAGTGATGTTATTGTGATGCTTTTGCGTCCCTGATAGACATTGATTCTCCCGCTCGGATTGCTACCGGAACATGGACTGCCATATTGTGACTTTTTGGTCCCTGTGGTGAGGTTCATGGATTCGGGTCCTCATTTTTAGATGAGGGTAGTCCGGGGACCACATGTTTAGGGGTCTAGATCTGTCCCGGAAGTCATGCACCTAAAATGCCATTAGTAGCCTACCAAACTAGGGTCTTTTGACCTCAGGAGTTCAAACTCTAGGATATGACCCATGTAGGACAAAAGGGAGCGCATTCCACCTTTTTCTGCAACATGAATAATCACATGCATCGTAATGATTTTATGCATGCACTCCTCATACGCCTTCATATGCCATTCATCCATGCATCCTGTCACAGAATCTATAAATAGAGCAGTTTCATGAGGCTTACAAGCCAAACCCTATTTTGGACCTTAGGGCAGTTTTTGTGGGGCAAAAACCTCTTCTCTCTTCCTCCCCTTGAACCCCTTTGAGGCCCTTGGTGTTCTCGCTCTAGCTTTGGGAGATCTTGGTTGGTTTGTGCCAATCATAGAAGGTAATGTTCCTTTCCCTTATGGCTTCCTTTCATGGTTTTGGATTGGAAACTAATGGGTCTTGTGTTTCTGTTTAACCAAGGCTTGGTTTTGGATTGAGCCGCTCGAAGGGAAGGAACCAGTTGCTGTTAGGAGCTCACGTTTGTTTTTGGAGCAACCTTCAATCCAGGTATGGGGAGAAGGGTAGTGTTTACATAGGCTATGGGGGTAGTGTAAGGTAAGGGGTTCCCATAACCCCGGTTGTTGTTAGTTTTACATGCTTATGTGATGTATGTTGTTTATATGATGAAATGTTCTGTTTATGTTGTATGTTTCGTATTCATGATCATATATTCCTATGTGTTTTTGATGTTATGTTGTTATCTTGACATGAATATGATAGTATGATGGTTATTGTTGATATGAATATGATGATGATATGTTGGTTGAATGATTGTTGCCATAACTGTTGGTTGGATGATGATGTTATGACTGTGTTGATGGTGTTAAATCTGGTAAATTATGTTGCTAAAATGGACTAGGATTAATGGACTTAATCGTTGAATTAATTGATTAAAACCTAAGTTAGAACTCTGCCCAAAACAGTACTGTTGTGCATTGAGCACGGCCGTGCTGAACAGGGAGCACGACCGTGCTCCCATTTTGAATTCTGGAAATTGGCCGCGCATTAAGCATGGCCATGCAGCAGAGGAGCACGACCATGCCGCTAATCACGACCGTCGCTAATAGAAAGCATGACTGTGCTTCACTTATGTGACCGGCACGGCCGTGCAGGGGACAAGCACGCCCGTTCTCCCCTAGCATACAGAGATAGAATTAAAGGCTTTTAAGGGGTTTCCAACCCCAATCCCCAATGATGATGAGTTGACATAGCTAATCAAAGATGAAGATTAGACAACCTGGTTAATAATTATCTAAGATGATTGAGATAATAAGGTGTTAAGTCGGTATCCATTGGGTTACCGCGTGTTGATAAGTTGTACCTTGGTGCTTATTGGCCAAGGGGCCTTAACCCCATAGTTTGGGTCTAAGGTGTTGTTGATGTTAAAGTCTTGGGTGATTATTGACCCAAGCATGTTGAGTTGAACCTTGGTGCTTATTTGCCAAGGGAGCCTTGACCCTGCGGTTTGGGTCTAAGGTTACGTTGACGTTGATGTTGAAAGTCTTGGGAGCTTCATGGCCCGAGCAAGGAGGTGGTTGAGATTGTTTGTTGTTGTACCATTTGCATAGAGCACTGGAGTTGTTTATGGGGGAGGTTCGACAGAGGGGAGATCTCCCGAGAGTACGGTGATCTGGCCATCCACGGTAGGTCACCCGATGGTTTGGTGACCGTGGCCCCCCGTGATGAGGCATCCGCGGTTTGATGCATTGGCTATCCATGGGGTTCACCCAAGGTTTGGTGAACTGCCGGTTTTGGTGCTTCTATGGCCAATACAGATATGTAACTCTGAAGTCGTTCATCCTGTGTTAGTTTGGATCCACATGCATAATGGAGTAGAGGAGTAGAGTTGCATTGCACCGCATAACATAGTGATTTTGATGATGTTGATGTATGATGATGTATATGCTGATGTGTGCTATAATGTTACCATGTTTGTTTGTTTACTTTACTTCCTATTCCCTCGCTATATATGCTTACATGATTCTTACTCCCCGTTCTTTGTTTGTTGTTTGGCCTGATTGGCACCTTGTAGAGAATGGCGAGCAGTCAGGAGAGGAGTGACTTTGAGGAGCCATCACTCATAGTTAGGGTTTTCCCCTTTCAGTTAGTTTGTTAGTTTCAGTTGTATTTCCGAGGATTGTATTCCGGGACGGTTATACCAGCTCTGCATGTGACATTGGGGTTGGGTTATGTTGTTTATCTTTGTTATGTTTTAATTGTTTTAAACATGTTTTAATTTCCGCGTTGTGAACTAGTTCATATGGGACCTTTCTACCCATGAACCTTTTTATTAAAGAACATATGTTTTATGTTTTATCTTTAAATTTTATGCTTTATAACATGCGGGGTAGTTGGGTGTCACACGTCGAGCTCCATGGGGTGCAGACGGAGGTGAAGGAGATTACAAAGAATAATTTGTTGGAACCAAAGTGATTTGGATTTAAATAATCTCTACGTTTTGATGTTAACAAAAGGATTAAATTTGATTGGCAAAGTGTTAGTTGAGATCTAACATGTGCTTTCAGTTATGCAGGAATATTTATATATGAGTAATAGTAACTTGAGATAAGTTTTCATTGAAAAATACACGTCCACCCTTGTAGACGGGCTGCTCAATGTTTTGGTAAAAGTTATTTATTTATTTATTTGAGTAGACTGGTTTTCTTATGAAGATGAGGCTCTAAATGCTTACTAGACGGAAATCAAAACAACTTCTTAGATATAGCAAGTCCAAAGACTTGATAGTAAACGTGTCTAGATTACCATGTCAGCAGATGAAAGTAATTGGTAAAATTGAATGAAGTGAAAAAATAAAGTAATCAGGTAGACGAGCTCTATCTGCCACGTCACTAGACGGAGATCTTTATAACTCATTGAGGTATATCAAGTCCAAAGACTGGATAGACGAGAGGATATGCCACATCATCCGACGAGCAAAATAATTTGTTGAAACAGACTTGGTCTCACATATAACTAAGTAGACGGAGTTTTTAAAGTAGACGAGCTCCATCTTTGAATAAATAAATGCAGTCCGAATCTCTTGAATTTATTTCAAATGATTGATATTCATTTCAATAGAATATTTGTTCTTCACATTTGTTTTATCTGCTTTAATGTTTTACCTTGTTGTGAAAGAAACATAGTACCTTCAAGAAATGCAAAAAGCAGAATCGTACAATGAGATATTGCAAAACGATCTGTACGATGAAAACTTTATGGCTGAAAAAGCTGGATTGTACACAAAAGAAGAACAACAAGTTCTCAAGCTGCAATACTCAGAGCAGTGAGCCTCCAATTTCATGCTACCTCGATAACCAAGAGTATTATTCAGCTTACCATAATCAAGCTATCAGTCACAACGGATATCATGCATTAAATGCTATATCTAAACGGGATTATTCAAAATAACTGTTGAGGAGATACAAGTGAAGCACAGTCATGCGTTGCTCGTGAGATGGCAACGTGCACAGATCTGCAGTTGCTCGTGACGTTCGTGCGTGACGGCGGCGGTTCTGAGGTGGAGGTTTGGTCCTGGGCAGAGGTGTGAACGACAGCGACGACGCACCAGGATGCGTTCAAGGCGATGGAGGCCACGTGAATCTGCGTGTGGATGGTGGACTCGTATGGTGGGGCGGATGCGGAGATCGTGGCGGAGCACAGAACTGAGATTCATTTGATCTTTTTGTATTTTTTCTATTTTGACATTTCTGATTTGGGACGGAGTGGTGGTTGTTGTTGTTGCAATGGTTATTGAGATTTATTTCACAGTGATGAATATGGAGATATGGTGTTTGGCTATGGAAGACTGGCTATGTTTGATGTGTTGAAGATGGGTTTGTTTTGATGGTTGGAGGGTGATGTAAATGAAGAGGAAGGAGGAGCTTGAGTTGATAAAGAAGATGATATGAGATGGTTATGCAGTGAATGGATGGTGATGAAGATGGAAGGATGAATGGAAAAATGGGAGAAAGTATGGTGAACAATATGAGAATTTTTTTTAAGCTCCCCTCAGTATTTTCGTTTCCTCCCCCCTTTCCTTTACAAAGTGCTTCTGTTTATATAGTAACCAGTAGGGAAGATGATGCAAAAATTGTTACTGTCGTGCTTTGAGGTGTAGACCAAAAATATGCAGAGTGTGGTACATTTTGTGTGTAGCATATCAGTCTTTGCTCCACCACCTTGTAGGTGCAACAATGGTGCAGAGTAGTACCACCATTTTTGGAAACAAAGCATAAGAAAACAAAGGGGACCAAGAAAGCAAAATATGATCCATACTTGAAAGAGCAAAGTGAAAGCTGGCCATTTTTTCAATTTTTTTTTTACTTTTTATTATTTTTTATTTTATTTTAATAACAAATCATATTAATAAAAAAAAAATTCTTTTGGTTGGGCTTGGATAATGGGCCCAAAACATAACTTGGAACAAAACGAAAATGGGCTCCATTTGATGATGTAATAGGCCAAGAATAAAAATAGTTTTACTTTTAGTTTTTTTTGCATTTTTATTTTTATTTTTATTTTGTTTATTATTATTGGTTTTTGAAAATATTAATTAAAAGGAAAAATACCCGGACAAAATTAGGTGTTTACAGCTGCCCCTCTTTACTTGTTTCTTATTAGATAATTGGTGTAACCGTAGTTAACCTATTATTGTTGTAAGAAACGAGTAAAGACATGAAATCCAATTTTGTCTGGGGTACATTGGCAAGCAAAGGATCTGTGACCTCAAAGCGATATCATATTAGGAGCTTACGGGGTAGATTGCCCGTAGGGAGCTCAAACTGAAAGATAAAATGAGCTTACAGGGTGGATTGCCCGTCAGAAGCTCGAACAAAAATATAAAATGAGCTTATGGGGTATGGTATCCGCCAAAGCTTGACAGAAAATATAGAAAGCTTGTGGAGTCGATTATCCGCTGAAGCTTGAAAAGAAAGATTAAAATTACGGAGTCGGTTATCCGCTGAAGCTTGAAAGAAAAGATAGAAAACTTGCGGAGTCGATGATCCGCTAAAGCTTGAAAACAAAAGGGTAAAAGCTTACGGAGTTGGTTATCCGCTGAAGCTTGAAAGGAAAGGTAAAAAGCTTGTGGAGTCGGTTATCCACTGAAGCTTGATAGAAAATAAAAAGCATGCGGAGTTGGTATCCGCTGAAGCTTAACAAAACGATAAAAGAGCTTACGGGGTTTGGTACCGGCCGTAGCTTGATAACAAAATGGGGTTTACAGGGTTTGGTACCCACTGAAGTTTGGAAACAAAAAGAGCTTACAGGGTCTGGTACCTGCCGAAGCTTGACAAAACGATAAAAGAGCTTACGGGGTTTGGTACCCGCTGTAGCTTGACAACAAAAAGAGCTTACAGGATCTGGTACCCGCCGAAGCTTGAAAACAAAAAGTGCTTACGGGGTCTAGTACCCGCCGAAGCTTGAAAAATGATAAAAGAGCTTACGGGGTTTGGTACCCGCCGTAGCTTGACAATAAAACAAAGCTTACAGGGTTTGGTACCCGCTGAAGCTTGAAAACAAAAAGTGCTTACGGGGTATGGTACCCGTCGAAGCTTGAAAGAGGATAAAAGAGCTTATGGGGTTTGGTACCCGCCGTTGCTTGATAATAAAACAAAGCTTATAGGGTCTGGTACCCGCTGAAGCTTGAAAACAAAAAGAGCTTGTGGGGTCTGGTACCCGCCGAAGCTTGACAAAGTGATAAAAGAGCTTACGGGGTTTGGTACCCGTCGTAGCTTGACAACAAAACGGAGCTTACAGGGTCTGGTACCCGCTGAAGCTTGAAAACAAAAAGAGCTTACTGGGTCTGGTACCCGCTGAAGCTTGTAAACAGAAAGACCTTTCGAGGTGTGGTACCCGCCGAAGCTTGAAAACAAAAAGAGCTTTTGGTACCCGCCACAGCTTGAAAACAAAAAGAGCTTTCGGGGTGTGGTACCCGCCGAAGCTTGACAAGACATATAAGAGCTTACGGGGTATGGTACCCACTAAAGCTTGGTAACAAAAAAAGCTTACAGGGTTTGGTACCCACCGTAACTTGACAACAAAATGGAGTTTACAGGGTATGGTACCCGCTGAAGCCTAAAAACAAAAAGAGCTTATGGGGTCCGATACCCGTCGAAGCTTGACAAAACGATAAAAGAGCTTACGGGGTTTGGTACCTGCCGTAGCTTGACAACAAAACGGAGCTTATAGGGTCTGGTACCCGATGAAGCTTGAAAACAAAAGGAGCTTACGGGGTCTGTTACCCATCGAAACTTGACAAAACGATAAAAGAGCTTACGGGGTTTGGTACCCGTCGTAGCTTGACAACAAAACAGAGCTTACAGGGTCGGGTACCCGCTGAAGCTTGAAAACAAAAAGAGCTTGCGAGGTCTGGTACCCGCCGAAGCTTGAAAACAGAAAGGAGCTTACGGGGTTTGGTACCCGCTGTAGCTTGAAAGGAAAGACAAAGCTTGCAGAGTCTGTTATCCAGCGAAGCTTGAACAATAAAGGTAAAAAGCTTGCGGAGTCAGGTATCCGCTGAAGCTTGACATGAAAGATAAAAATCTTGAGGAGTTGGTTATCTGCTGAAGCTTGAATGGAAAGACAGAAAGCTTGCGGAGTCGGTTATCCACTGAAGCTTGAACAAGAATGGTAAAATGCTTGCGGAGTCGGTTATCCGCTGAAGCTTGACTAAAAAGCTTACGGAGTCGGTTATCCGTTGAGGCTTGACAAGAAAGATAAAAAGACTTGCAGAGTCGGTTATCCACTGAAGCTTGAACAAGAAAGGTAAAAAGCTTGCGGAGTCGGGTATCCGTTGAAGCTTGAAAAGAAAAAGAGCTTACGGGGTCTGGTACCCACCGAAGCTTGAAAACAAAAGGAGCTTACGGGGTTTGGTACCCGTCGCAGCTTGAAAACAAAACGAGCTTTCAGGGTGTGGTACCCACTGAAGCTTGAAAACAAAAAGAGCTTACGGGGTTTGGTACCCTTTGAAGCTTAACAAAACAAATGAGAGCTTATGGGGAATGGTACCCACCGAAGCTTGAAAAGAAAGATAAAAAGCTTGTGAGGCCCTATGCCTACTGAAGCTAACAAAGGCAAAGCTTATGGGCCCTGTGCCCGTTAAAGCTGAACAAAACAAAAGAAAACTTAAGAGGCCTTATGCCTGCTAAAGCTAATAAGACATGACTTTTGGGGCCCTGTGCCCGCGAAAGCCGAACAAATGCAAGCAAAGATGTTGACTTTGTTGATGCATGAAATGATGAGACAATGCATGATACGAGATGATTTTTTATTGATTGGTGAAAATCCTGATTTCTTTTTATGCATGATGCATGAGATGCTTTTGATGAGTGATGCAGACCTTGATTATAATTTTTTTTAAATGCATGATGCATGAGATGCTTTTTATCAATGATGAAAAAACTCTGATTTTTTTCTTTTTCTTTTTTGCAAAGACCTCTTTGATCCTTGACTCCTTAGATTTTTTATTGCAGCCGAGATTGAGAATGAGCTGGAGTGAGAATCCTTGATTTCGATCATCACTTATTTGTTGAACTGATTTTTTACTTCTTGCATGAGATATGCTTCTTTCTGATGATTATCCCAAAGGATGAGATTGCCTGATCAATCTTTCAAGGATGTGACTTGCCCCAGCCTTCATGTATTGGGAGCCTTTCATGGCTTGTCCTCTTAAACTGCCCCAGTTTATCAGTTTGAGGAGACTTCTTGTACTTTGTTTGTATTTGACCCTAATTTTTGTGTAGGTTGCTTTTTGTGAGTTTTCAACCTACCGGGTCGCTCTAACTTTTGCCCAGACTGCCTTTTCAGGTTTTCAATCTGGCGAGCCTTTTTTGTTTGCTTTTTATTTTCTTTTTATTTTTTGATTTTTTTTTCTTTTTTTTCTTTTTTAGGATGTGGACAATTTTGCCACCCTTATTTGTGAAGATCAAAGCTTCTTGCTTGATTGCCAACCGAGATGCCACTTTCCCCTTGTATTAAGAATTCTTTTGGCCATAGTTGTTCATCAAAGATTTACCATTAGATGGTTAAATTGTACTTTTGAACTCATGTTTACCTTACCTTAAGCATCATGTAACAAACTTGCATGGATTCAAAAGTATGACAGGAAAGGACAATATGGCCGAACAACTTCTCGATTTGTGTTGGAAGTTTGACAACTCAAATGGTATTCAAGAGAACAGAAATGAAGCAAGATGCACAAGAGGTGATATGAAGATCAGAAGGGTGTTGCCCCACTTTTGATTTATTTGATCATGGTGATTGACTCGACATATGTTGCTTGGAAATTTGCCTCAGAACAATTCCCTTGAGAATTGAGTGGCCCTAATGTAGGGTTCCCAGAATGAAGCTGCCCCAGTGTAGGGCACTTGATGAGGAAAACTTGAGAATAGTGTAGGGTATCCAATAATGAAAATGCTCTTGGATAAGGCCCTTGAAAGAACAACTTTGCCCCATGTAGATCTTGCTCTAACTTTGGTTAGACTGCCCTTGAGGGTTTTCGGTTTAGCGAGCTTTCCCTTTCTTTTCTTTTTTTCATTCTATTATCTTTTTTTTTGATTGTTTTTGAGGAGCAATTAGTTAAAATCTCAGAAGAGGACAAACTTTTTTGTCTCAAAAATAAAGTTGATGAAAAAGTAGCAATCATTCATTGATCAGAATGGACTTTTTGAAGCTTGTGACGTGGCCAATGGTAGAGGGTCATGAAAGGAAGGATATAAGGCTCAAAAAAATGTGTTAAGGTTGAATAGACCAAGGATCCATGATCTTTTTCGATTTCCAAGAACATTTGTTTCCTATAACTTTCCCACTTTTTTTCTTCCTCTTTTTTTTGCATGAGGTTTTTCATCCTTTTTCTTTCTCCATCTTTATTTCTTCTTCTTCTTCTTTTTTCTTCTCTTTTTTTTTTCACTTTCTCACTTTATGCTTCATCATCATTTCTTTCATACTTACCCCTTATTTAGGGGTGATGCTTGTCCAAGGTTCTTTGAAGAAAAGTTTCAAGCTCAAAAGGGGTAACAAGGGATAATGATGATATTTTGCTAAGGATAGAGAAAGACGATCGGTCTTCATTTCAAATCATGATTGCTTATTTTTTTTTAAAAAAACTTTATTTTGGAGACAAAGATGGTACTCACCAAGTTTTTATTTATTTTCTCCTCTTTTATTTTCTTTTTCTTTTTCTTTTCATTTTTTTTTTGAAAAGGCATAGACAAAGGTGGGATGATCAATTCCCCACAAAGAACTTCTAATTACGCGAGCTTAATGAACAAAACCAAGGATGATACTTGGGGAAGAAAAAGAGAAGCTGAGATATAAGAATGGTGAGAGAAATATTATGATGTGGAAGACGATGTAAATGATGAATGAGACAAGGTATGGATGCAAATCCATTATATTAATGCTTCAAGAAAGTGAACATGGTTCAAGTATTACATGATAAAATACAATGTAACCACCATTTCAAGGTATACCACTAATGAACCAATCTAGCCTGGGCTGCTTAGAAATTCCCAAGACGGGGATCGCAAAGTGTTGGCACTTCTCACAACCACTAGAATGCGAATCTCTGGTGATGTCGTTGTAGCTTTCTTCTTGAAGTCTGAGTAGTCCACTAGAAAATAACCTTTTCAGAGAGGTCTCAAAATTGACATGCCCTACTTGACTTCGGAGAAATGACTGTGAAAGCGTGCCCCTCAACTTCATTGGCATCTGAACCTGCATGATTGGGTACAAGGTTGTGATCCACATTTTCAGACCACCACCTGAGCAAGTCTTATCTCCAACTTCACATCACGATCCATGGTTTGATTGGCAACCTTTGAAAGCGCGATGGTTCTATTTTCTCCAAGGAGCACAATGCATGGAATGATTTTTTTTAATAAACTTTCAACTTAAACAGAAATGAGTATATGAAATACAAGAAGAAATGTTTTTTTTTTTACCCAAAAGGTATAAATGCATGAGATGTATGAAAAAGAATTATTCAATTCATGTGATGCATGAAGGCACTTTTTTTTCTTAAAAAAAATGGCAATGCATGAGATAAGCTTCTTATTTTTTTAGATGAATCACATTTTTTTAATGCATGAGATCAATGATTTTTTATATTTTGACCCAAAGAGGTATCGATGCATGAAATGTATGAATTTTTAATTTTTTGGTGCGAAAAGTTTTCAGTGATGCATGCATGAAATGAAGGAGATGCGTGACTTCTTATTTTTCCTTTTTATAAATGCTTGAGATAAATGATTTTTTGTAATGAACGCATGAGATGAATGTTTTTTTATGAGAAAAGTAATTAATGCATGAAAATGATGATTTTTTTTAATTTTATTAACCCAAAAAAATAATGAATGAGATGCATTAAAAAATGAGTGATGTTTTTTTTTTATTCTTCTACAAAGAATATGAATGAGTTGCAGAAAAATGATTTACACAAATCTCTTTTTTATTATTTAAGGAAATGCATGAGATACAAAATATGAAAAATGATTTATTTATTTTTTTGTTACAAGCAAAAGGACTTGTGTAAATCATTTTTTCTTTCACAAAAAACTAAAAAAAGTGAATTTTTTCTTTGACAAAAAAAAAACATGAACATGAGTATAAAATAAAAAACTGCTCCCTTTGTGTCGTAAGACGGGTAAGACTTATGTTTGCACACACCTAAGGTCATGACTCTAATCGGTTGCTCACTAAGGGACATATGAGTCACAATATGGCAGTCCACATTACTGGTAACAATCTGAGTAGGAGAATCAGTGACTATCAGGGATGTAAAAGCATAACACCGCCGAAACCCCTTCTAATCCTATGTCATTCCAAGACTCGGGTATAGAGCCCAAAAATATGTGAAGTATGTGATGGGAGCATACAAACATAGAAAAAACCTATTAAAACAAAAACTACACCACATTTTCAAAAAGAAGAACCAACAACAGAATAATTATCTACCATAGAGTTGCAAGAATATAAAAAATTATTTATTAAAGCATATAAAACGATATAGAAAACAAATAAAACAAAGAGGGGGAAAACTAATATTTTCAAAGTCATTAAAAAAAATTGCACAACCAACTATGATAGGCCTGACTCTCAAAAGTCCCAAATGGAGTCGCCAGCTGTCGCGACCGTCCCGTCCAGGCGTCGCTAAAAGAAAGGTAAAAACAGAGGAGTCGCCACCAATATTTTATTTGGGAAAACATTGGAAAACCCATTTATTTTAAGGAAACTAGTCATTTTCAAAAAGGAGAGATTTGAGTTCGGGAGTCTGTTACGAGTAGGGAAGGTGTTAGCACCCTACATCGTCCGTTTAAAATCGGTACCTGAAGTCAATTATGCAAAATAATTTTAATAAACTTTGAAAATATTTATTTTTACCCCGCTTTTAAATTTTTTTTTTTTAAATATAAACACAAGAAAAGGGAAAATTAAATTTTGGCTTGACAGAATGATTGATTCTGCTCCTACGTGTTCCCGGGTGCGATGAGAAACTCAAAACCACATAGTTCTTATAGAAAAAGTTTGATTGGTTGGTTGATTTTATTTTTTTGGAAAATATTTATTTATTTATTTTATTTCAAAATAAATTCACTCTTGCACAGGGTCCAAGATAGCAAAGCTATACAGTGAACCCTTACAATACATACAACACATAAGGATGAAGATTCATACATCAACGTCGTATATTGTTGCGTGAATTGAAAAGATATTTTTGTAAAATTAAATCGGATAAAATTGGTTAAAGGTGTAAATTAAAAACATTTTATTATTTTTAAAATGATAATTCACTCTCACACAGGGTTAAAGATAGTCAAGCTATACGATGAACCCTTACAATTCATATGATACTTGAGGATGAAAATTCATACATCAACGTCATAGATTGTTGCGTAAATTAAAAAAGGTTTTTATTTTAATTGTGTAACAAAAAAAGGTTTAACAAGGATTTTTCTTTTAATTGGATTTTTTAGACTAAACATCTTTCTTCTATAAAACAAAGGTCTGACCCAAATGAAAGCGGGCCAATGTGCTAGGACAAAACAAGCAACCAATTTTGGGCCACATGCTGCCATTACAAGCCCAACACCATCAGATCTTAATAACAAAACAATAATTTAAAAACAATAAAGAACAAAAAGAAATGAAAGGGAAAGAAGAAACCCTCCATTGCTACATTACCAGAGATGAGGGCAAAGAGAAAACTGGAACCAGTGGCATTTGCGATGGAGGCAAGCAACTCTGACGCCGACGAGGCAGAAGACGTGAATGGCGGTGGTGGTGACTCGTGCGTGACTCGCGGCAGAGGACTGAGATGGCAACGTGCATATATCTGCAATTGCTCGTGACGTTCGTGCATGACGGTGGCAGTTCTGAGTCAGAGGTCGTGGTCCTGGGCAGAGGTGTGAACGGCGGCAGTGACGCACCAGGATGCGTTCAAGGTGATGAAGGCCACGCGATTCTGCGTGTGGATGGTGGACTCGTATGGTGGGGCGGATGCGGAGATGGTGGCGGAGCACAGAACTGAGATTCATTAGATCTTTTTGTATTTTTTCTATTTTGATCATTTCTGATTTGGGATGGAGTGGTGGTTGTTGCTGTTGTAATGGTTATTGAGATTTATTTCTCAGTGATGAATATGGAGATATGGTGTTTGGCTATGGAAGAGTGGCTATGTTTGAGGTGTTGAAGATGAGTTTGTTTTGATGGTTGGAGGGTGATGTAAATGAAGAGGAAGGAGGAGCTTGAGTTGATAGAGAATATGATATGAGATGGTTATGCAGTGAATGGATGGTGATGAAGATGGAAGTATGAATGGAAAAATGGGAGAAAGTATGGTGAACAATCTGAGAAATTTTTTTAAGCTCCCCTCAGTATGAATGGGAAAATGGGAGAAAGTATGCTGGTATCGTTTACTGCGTTCAGTGTGTAGTTTCAGACGAGTCCATATCTGCCTGCATCTAAGCATATTTTTATTAAATGCATTTGTTTTGTCTCAATGACAAATTTATCCTTTATTCTCTTTGCTGAGTCAGTACTTCCATCAATCCCATCAAGACCTTTTTATACTTCCAATATACCCACGCCGTTTTATCCTTAATGACATGTCATGTCAAAAGTTTTTTTGTTAAACCTTTGGGATTCAAAAATCTTTTAAAAGTAATATTTTCCCTCTGATAAAAGCTTTACGCTTCCTTAATCTCTCGAGCTATCTCTTTCTCTCTCTGCTTTCAAATCCTAAGCTCTATGTTCACCTAAAATGACTTCTTCTTCAACCTTCAACGTGGACAAGCTTAACTTGGAAATTGAGCATCATTTCAACTTTGGAGTGTTGCAAGACTATAACTTGGACATTAGCAAGTATGTTAATGCATTTGGGTGGGGAGGACTCATCACAGAGAAAGTCTCTGTTTTTCCAAACCTGATTAGGGATTTCTGGAGGAATGTTCAAGTGACAGATACTGACTTCTTTTCTACTGTATTGAGAAAGAAGATTGTTGTCTCGGAGAAGACTATTGTTGATGTCATTTTCTGTGCTCAGGAAGGTTTGGTTTTTATTGAGTCATGGGAAGCTTATTTGGGTGACTCTGAGACCATTGAAGTCTGTCTCATGAAAGAAGGCACAGTCAGAACTCACTCTTGGAAAGCTGTTGAAATGAAGGACATTGTTCGCATCCTTCATCAGCTTCTTAATAAGGTGGTTCTTCATAAGGTTGGATCTAAGGACAACCTATGTTGTTGCTGCAATGGCGAAAACTGAGGAGTTGATGAAAATGAAAGAGGAAATGGTGGAACAAAACACTGCTGAGGCTATGGAGCCAAAGAAGAATATCAAGAAAAAGACCACTGCAGCACGGAAACCTACCTCTAAGAGACCAGCTGGTGGCATTGTTATCAGGGAACCTTCTGATGCTCATGCTGTGAAGAAGCAAAGAAGAGTTATCTTCTCACACAATGAGGACGAGGAAGCTGATGAGGACAGAGTTCCTATCAGTACCATCCTGAAGAAGCAGAAAACTTCTGTTGCTGCTGCTGAGGCCGTTGTGCCTGTCTCAACAAAACCCAGAAGGCAACCAGCAAGAATGACCAGAACAAGTAGGACTTCTAAGGTAACTATCTCTACTAGTGATCCTATTCAGATAGCAGTTGATGCCTTAGTGTCTAGTCTAGAAAATAGAGTTGATGCTATTCCTATTGATGTTACCTCTGATGATAACATTACTGTCTCTACTCCAAATGATGTGTTAAATCAAACCATTATTGATGATGTATACATTCCCACAAACCCTCTCACCCCAACCAGTACAAATTGACCAAACCACAAACTTGCCTACATCATCACCTGCCCACTCACAAATAGCCACCTCATCCAGACCACAATTTCAACCAATTATCCCTGCCGATGATCCTTGGTTCAATCAATCAGATGATGGCATTTCCCCTGGTGCTCCCTTCCCAAAACCCTTAAGAACCTTATTTCCCTTCACCCCAATTTCTGTTATTTATGATGGCAAATCTGAGGATTGGACCAAAGTAAAAAGGGAATTAAGGGTTTTGTTTCTCACTCACCAACCTAAACATGAACATATTCCTAACAGGTGGTACCCCCTACCAGAGTATGAGGAAGAAATAAGTCCACATGTTGAACCCTTCCATTTACCCCATCCTGACTGCAAACTAACCACAAAAGTGCCTTCACAAATGCACAACAACATAAGACCCTTAGTCACTCACCTGCCCCTAAACAAATTCCCCCCCCCCCCCCCTCCCCAGAAAAATCTATCCTAACCATGTCAAAACTCCACCTCTCTTACCCCTCACTGATGGAGTTGAGAGACACATAATACCTATATGGGAGACAGACCCTAAAAGAAAGAATCTTCCTACCATCCCTGAAAGAATAGCAAGATCATCAAACCATATTCCTATAATCATGACTAGTGACACAAAATGGGTATCCTTTGAGCATCCTAGAGTCTATGGGAGGGCCTCTGATTTCTTCCTGGATCAGCTCATCTATGAAATGTTGAAATGGGAATTCAGTTATTTCAGAGTTGATAGAGTCGCACATTTTGTCCCTCCATCCTGACTGAGACATAGTGAAGCAACCAGAGTTGGAATCATGCCTTACAGAATCTGTCCAAGACTACCGATGGTTGATCTGAACAAGGACAAGGACAAGAAGAATAGAAGATTCAAAGGAGTTATGCCAGAAGCTGATTCAGCAATGCTTGATCTACATCAAGAAACTTTTGACTACTGCATGCTGGATTTCTATTTGCATTATGAATCCATTGGGTTGATCAATGAACAACGTGCTGCAAATTTCTAGAAATCTCACATCATTCACTGCACACAAGAAGCATCTTCCTCTTGACTGACCCAAGAAGAGAAGAAGGAAATTCCCAAAGTCAGAGGAAAGTGTGGTCTTTCTAACTTTCGCTACATGATTTATAAAGACCTTTGGGGACTTCCCATAACAAACCGAGATGTGGAATTCTTCTACCCCATCATATGAGCAAAGGAAGTATCAGTGACCTCTTCAGCACTCCTTGTCATTAATCCTGCCCAGTCTTCACCTCCTTCAGAGCTTCTTGAAGATGATATTATTGTTGAAGGACCTGGCATGAATGCCACTGTTACTGGTTTAGGTGGTCCTGGAGAAGAAAGTGATGAGTTCATCTCCAAACAAAGCTCATCAGGAAAGCACACTTCTCAACCACTAACTTTGGCTGGGATGCACCCTTCAGATCACCCTGAACACTCCAGAGCCTTAAGCACTTTTCAAGAATCTGCTAAGAGTTCAAGACAACATGCTCTGCCACAGAACCTTGAAGAGATACTTGGCAAAATAGTTGATGACAGAGTTGGCAAGATAGTTGATGAAAAGGTTGAGAAGATGACTGAGAAAATTAAGGAGGATGTCCAACAACAAGTTCAAACATCAATGGCTCCAACCTTAGAAGTTGTCAACAAAATGCTGGAATTCCTGATGGATTTCAAGAAAAGCCAGACTCAGAACCCTCCATCTCCACCACCTCCTCCCGCCTAACCTGAATTTGTTTTTATATATATACTGACAATGATGGTACACTCCTTTTTACCTTTTTGGCCGATGACAAAAAGGGGGAGAAAGGAATGAAAAGATTTATATATATATATATATATATATATATATATATATATATATATATATATATATATAAAGTCAGTTTTTTCAAAAGCTCATATTTGTCTGCATATGCATACTCTGTTTTCTACTCGATAACTGCTCAGATACTTATGTTTGCCTATTTGCTCTGATATCTATTGTCTATGCTTATTTATTCCTTCATATATACACTAAATTTGATAAGCTGTTGCACTTATCTATTAGCTTATATGAAGTTTGTCTCATATGCTTTTACTGATTATTTATCTGAATGCTTTGTCTTAGTGGGAGCTCTGCAGGCTCTCTTAGACTTTGCTTTTCAAATTTAATTAGTTTTTTTCATAAAAAAAAAGCAGGAGATTGTTGGAACCAAAGTGATTTGGATTTAAATAATCTCTATGTTTTGATGTTAACAAAAGGACTAATTTTGCTTTGCAAAGTGTTAGTGGAGATCTAACATGTGCTTTCAGTTATACAGGAATATTTATATATGAGTAATAGTAACTTGTGATAAGTTTTCATTGAAAAATACGTGTCCACCCTTGTAGACGGGATGCTCAATGTTTTGGTAAAAGTTATTTATTTATTTGAGTAGACTGGTTTTCTTAAGAAGACGAGGCCCTAAATGCTTACTAGACGGAAATCAAAATAACTTCTTAGATACAGCAAGTCCAAAGACTTGATAGTAAACGTGTCTAAATTTCCACGTCAGCAGACGAAAGTAATTGGTAAAATTGAATGAACTGAAAAAATAAAGTAATCTGGTAGACGAGCTCTATCTGCCACGTCACTAGATGGAGATCTTTATAACTCATTGAGGTATAGCAAGTCCAAAGACTTGATAGACGAGAGGATATGCCACGTCATCGGATGAGCAAAATAATTTGTTGAAATTGACTTGGTCTCACATATAACTAAGTAGACGGAGTTTTTAAAGGAGACGAGCTCCATCTTTGAATAAATAAATGCAATCCGAATCTCTTGAATTTATTTCAAATGATTGATATTTATTTCAATAGAATATTTGTTCTTCACATTTGTTTTATCTGCTTTAATGTTTTACCTTTTGTAAAAGAAACATAATACCTTCAAGAAATGCAAAAAGCAGAATCGTACAATGAGATACTGCAAAACGATCTGTACGATGACAACTCTATGACTGAAAAAACGGGATTGTATACAAAGGAGGAACAACAAGTTCTCAAGCTGCAATACTCAGAGCAGTGAGCCTCCAATTTCATACTACCTCGATAGCCAAGAGTACTATTCAACTTGCCACAATCAAGCTATCAGTCACAATGGATATCATGCATTAAATGCTATCTCTAAACGGGATTATTCAAAATAACTATTGAAGAAATACAAGTGAAGAAGAAGGTCACTAAAAAAAGAAGACCTGAGATACTGAAGAACAACTCTTTCCTGCACAACCTTACTAACTGATGAGTGTGATTTCACCTCATATTTGTTTATCATATTGCATGCATTTTCATATAGGTTAGGCATTTTTAATTTGATTTTGGTTAGTTTTTACCTTGGAACGGGTAAGGCGGTTTTAGGGTGTTGTTTTGCAGGAATTAAGGATTAAATGCTCAAGATTGACCATGATGGAGCTTACATGAAGATGGAGCTTGAATAGTGAAGAAAATGAGCCAAAGAGAGCCCATCACGGCCATGATCGAGTAGAGCTAAAAAGAAAGAAGGCTAAAGTCGGAACTGGTCACGGCCAGGTCGTGATGCCCATCACGATCGTGACATTTCACCTGAACCAGACCCTCACAGGCAGAACTGATCACGGTCTAGCCGTGATGGTGGTCACGGCCATGACAGACCAATCAGTGAAGAAACGCCGAAGGCAAAATCTGTCACGGCTTGGCCGTGACAGGCATCACGGCTGTGACGCGCAATATTTGGATCTGAAGAAACTGATTTCATCTGAATTTGTATTTGATTGGGATTCAAATTACCCTAATATATAAATAGGGAAATTAGGCAGAGACTAAAGGGACATTTTTGGCTGCTACACTTAGGCAAATTTTTAGGATCTTCTTCTTCTTCTTCTTCTTCTTCTTCTTCTTCTTCTTCTTCTTCTTCTTCTTCTTCTTCTTCTTCTTCTTCTTCTTCTTCTTCTTCTTCTTCTCCTCTCTTCTCTTCTCTTAGGCTTTATTTTAAGTTTTGTTAATCAAGCTTGTCATCACCATGGCAATGCTTGAGTAGTAGCTTTATTTCTAGGGATTGGGGCTATGCCCAAGATCTGATTTATGTTGTGAATTGATGTTTTCCCTTTGTTAATTTCGATTTTACTTTAGATCTGATTTCTATTGTTTTAATTACTTGTAAATCTGGTGCGCACTTATTTGCATGTCATAGATACTCTAAGGAGGAACCTAGCGGTGAACTTAGGTATGAGATCTATAGAATCATACTTAGGACTTAAATCACGAGAGTTAGAAGCGGTCCTTCTAGGATTAACGAATTGTCACAAAACTTAAAGGGTTCAATCTAAATTCAACTACTGCGACACCCTACTCTAGGGTCATCACACTTATACCTAAGAACGGAAATTAAATTATTAAACACTGGTTACTTTCGGAAAATATATTTATAAGAGACTTTTTCTTTACTAAAATAGTGTTGAATTTTTTTTTTTTTAAAACATAGAATCATTGCAAACATACACAACATATATATATACACATCACCTTTTTACATACACAAAACCTATAATTGGAGATAACAAAAGATCCCTCACAAGTATAGGCCATTCTCCATCAAACTAAGCAAAGAAAATAAAGACATATACATTTCAGCAACGAGTAGTTCAGAACCATGTTCAAAAACTTTTGGCTCTCAGAAGCCAGATTAAAAACTGTTAAGGCTCACTACCCTAGAACTATACCTATAGCTGGTCAAGCTACTAAAACCCATTGGGAAGATCCTGATGATCAATCCCGCCTACAACTGACGTTTCTGACGATGATGCCTCCGCTACCGCTGTATCATCAGAAGAATCCTCATCATCAACCGCAGGAAGGTGAAACTCAAGATCATCCTCAATGTATTCCTCCGGATCTTCCTCCCCCTCATCTAGCTCCACTTCAGCAGGAGGTTCCTCAGATCCCAATATCTGAAGAGGATGTGGCTGAGGTAATGGATCCATCAATCTGTGCTCTTCCAAGTACTGCAGGTATAGTGTTGACGAATCTGGGCAAGTATACCTAGTCGTGCAAGTAATACGGTGGTGAGACCGTTTATCGTTCCCACGAGGACTGTGACAATTACTAACACGTACCGAATCGATTACTATCCAAGCGGATATTTGGATTGAAGGGAACTCGATAGTAACTACCAAGCCCAAATAATATTTAAACCTAAACTAAACAAAATAAAGAGAAAAGTTCTTTGAGAAATTCTATCGAACACCAGGAAGCCAGTAAAAAGGATTATTCAAATATGAGAACAACGCTGGGATTAGGTTCACTAAACTTCATCCCCATGCAATGACATGACTAATAAACAGTTTCCACTTCAATTATGACAATCAATCCACTAAATTACTCAAGTCCCGATTCCTCGGATGACAAGAGCCTAAAACCACTAATAGACCCTAATTCCTTAGGTAGCCTAGATTAGTGAATTCGCATTAAGATTAGGGATTATGTGATTGCTAATAAACATAGTTCCATTCCTAGATACCAGATTTACTAGGTGATAAATTTCAGTTCCGGTTCTAATACGAATTTTCCAATTGCATATCAAAACACTGATCAAGTCATGGGGGTGCTAGCCACAACAATCATTAAACACAGAAATCATCACTCAATAACGAAGTAAAAACTGTATTACAATATCACATCAAATACATGAAAATTCAGAGATAGCTATCCTAACCCCAACAATGGGGTTTAGCCACTCATGATCATAACTACAACAAAAGAAATAGAGATGAAAAGAGGGAAGAACGCCATGGAATCCTTGTGCAGCTGCCTGGTTCAGAGAGAGAGTTTAGGGTTCAAAAACTATTTTTCTCTGATCTGCTCGTGCCTATTTGTAAAAAGGCCACGCGTCACAGTCGTGATGGCCATCACGGCCAGGCCGTGATGGTCTCTGCCCTGGGCGTGCTTTCAAACTTTCATCTGTCACGACCGTGACACTCATCACGGTCAGGCCGTGATAGCTTCTGTCTGTGAGGGTCTGATTGTCACGGCCGTGATGCTCATCACGGCTAGGCCGTGACAACTTCTGACTTTTGCCTTCTTTTCTGCTCTGCTTGATCACAGCCGTGATGGTCATCACGACCAAGCCGTGATGGGCTCTGCATGGGTCATTTTCTTCGCTTTTGAGGCTCTGTCTTCATCCAAGCTCCATCATGGCTATTCTTGAGCATTTTTCCTTGAATTCCTGCAAAACAACACCAAGAAACCGCTTCACCCGTTCCAAGGGAAAAACTAACAAAAATCAAATAAAGAATGCCTAATCTATATGAAAAATGCATGCAAAAGTATACAAGAAACATGATGCAAAATCACACTATCAAATCACCCCAAGCTTATTCAATTGCTTGTCCTCAAGCAATCACTAAGGCCAGAAGATATAGACAATCAGATTACAGATAGTGAACCAAGAACCCGAGTAGCAAGTAATCCAAGTAACAGGCATCTCAAATAATTCAGCAAGAGACAATCAGTTCAAGTCCAATTAGAGGCTTAGGTTTCTTAGACTCATATTCTCACCGATTAGGGCACTCTTTCTCACCTGAAGATCACCCCAAGCTTGTTTATTAGCTTGGCTCTCTTTCTCACCTCACTCAAGTGTTAGGGTTATAAGACAATTTGCTCTACTTCCCTCAAGGAATGAATTCTACCATAGGCTTGACTATCAACCAAATCTCTACTTTATTAATGAAAACAATTAAGAATTAAGAGGTCTTTCGCTTTGGTTGTAACGGGGCCATGGGATTTATCGTTAGGTGGGGAAGTCAAGAAAAGAAAATTTCACAAGGGCTAAACACAATCAAGCATTGCAAAGCATGACCTTCTAAAATACCTTTTTGGGTTTTGATTCCTTTTTCCACCTTTCTTTCTATTTCATTTCTCACTTTCTTTTGTCATCCCCTTCTCCATAGATTTTTCTTTTTCTTTTATTTTTCTTTTATTTGGAGAAGGGGGAATTTTCAGCTCAAGAGAAACATTTTTTTCTGATTTTCTCATCCCAACTTTTTCAACTACCTTTTTACCCTTTTGAAATACTTTAGAAGGTCCCTTATCAAGCATCATTCATCCAAACATTTCAAGGTACCAAGAAAAGTATTTATTCTTTCAGGCTCAAAATTGGGCAACTAAGTGGTAGCATTTAGTCATTCAAAGCTCAGAAGGCCGGAAAAATACCTAGTGCCTCCATCATTTTCAAAATGTTTTCAAAAATTTTTAAGCTTTAAAATGGTTTCAAGTCAAGTTCTAGAGAATATCATCCAAGAGGAATAACACTCTAACACAAAGAATGGGGTATATTTGGTGAGTACCCCTTTGGCTCAAAATCTAACATTTTAGTAGTTCAAAAATCAGTGAGCAACACAAATATATGAAACCATATGCTAATTATCAACCATCACAGTTCATCTCAAGAATTTTCATTTGCAGCCTTATCACAAGAATGAAAAAAATTGGGTTCAAGAATTCACTATCTCAAGTTATTTGGCACTCAGTTCTCACAATTGGATACAAAACCTAGGCAAGGGGCAATCTAATCATGTGAATCATGCAAAGCTATCATGCAAAACTATATGAATGCAACATGAACAATGTAAAAATACCCCTACCCCAAGCTTAAGAATTTACATTGTCCCCAATGTAAACAATCAAGTCGGAGAGAGGAAAGAAAAAATTGGAACGACTTACCGAGGCGGTAGCGGGTGCTGGTTCACTTGCCTAATCAGAAGGAATTGCATGAAAACTGGGCCACAGCCGTGATGCTTATCACGGGCAGGCCGTGATGCATTCTGGTTCAGAGGAGTGGCCGGTCACGGCCGTGACCTCCATCACGGCTAGGCCGTGATGCTCTCTGATCTTCAGGGTCCTTCCATCACGCCCGTGGTGGGGATCACGGCTGAGCCGTGATCCTTTCTGATTTTCAACTCTGGCTCATCACGGCCGTGACCTGTGTCACGGCCTGGGCGTGATGGTTACTGACTTTGTTGCCTCTTCCCTTTTTGCTTCTCCTTCCTCCTTTCCTTGAAATACTTAGCAAACCTATTAATCTATGATATTATCCTCTTGATCTTCTCAAATTATTCAAGAGGGAAAAATCAAAAACAAAAGGAAAAATGAAAAGAAAAGTTGGGTTGCCTCCCATTAAGCGTTTCTTTAACGTCACTAGCTTGACGTGCTTTTTCAATTAACCGGGGTCGGCTGGTCGTAGAAGTGCAAGAACACTTCTCCTCTGTGGAACTGCTGCAAAGGGCTGTTTTTGCTTATAAGGCCAATAATTGCGCTTCCGCTTTGCCCTTTTCACTCTGAGCCTCTTGCCCTTTTTCTTAATCCTTCCCGGTGGAGGTTCTGTTTTCACATGATGAGCAGATCCAACTTCATCAACAACTGATACGTCATTTGTCTTGCAGAGCTTCAGAGTTGCTTTTATGTTGAGCTTTTTCTTCTTCTCAGGAGTAGAGGGGTGGTGCCGATGTGAAACGACTTCTTTAGCCACTGTATCCACAATGTCCATGCGGAAACAATCCTCTTCATCACTCGGGCGATGCATAGCTTCAAATACATTGAAAGTGACTTCTTCATCTTGCACTTTGAATCGTAGCTGGCCTTTTTGTACGTCTATCAGCGCGACCAGTCGCTATAAAAGGTCTCCCCAGTATGAGATGAACTTCTTCATCCTCTTCCATGTCTAAAATCACAAAGTCCGCTGGGAAGATAAACTTATCCACCTTTACCAGAACATCTTCCAATATACCATAAGGATGCTTGATGGATCTATCAGCTAGTTGCAATGCCATCCTTGTTGGTTTCACCTCGCCACCTCCAAGCTTGTTCAAAATCGAAAGCGGCATCAAATTGATACTCGCTCCCAAGTCACATAAGGCCTTCCCAATAGCAACCCTCCCAATAGTGCAAGGGATTATAAAACTACCAGGATCTTTAAGCTTCGGAGGTAGCTTCCTTTGAAGTATCGCACTGCACTCTTCAGTTAAGGCAACAGTTTCGCCTTCTTTAAACTTTCTTTTCTTCGTGAGCAGTTCCTTCATGAATTTTGCATAAGTGGGCATATGCTCTAGTTCTTCAGCAAAGGGTATGTTGATCTGTAACCGCTTGAAGATGTCAAGGAACTTGGCAAACTGTTCTTCTTTCTCCTTTTTCTTACTCAAATGAGGGTATGGCAACTTCACATAAGAGGGGATCACTTGAGGCTTGTCTCCATCTTTCAAAATCTGACTTTTAGTTCTCCTCAAGATCGAATTTTCATCTACTAATTTTTCCCTCTTGTCTTTTTCATTGTCTTTTATCTCTTCCTCAACTACAACTTCCTTACCTTTTTCCTCAGCACTCACTTCTGTTTTTTCATCAACTCTATGATTCTTTACCAAAGGCTCACCGCCCACATTCTCAAGACTTTTACCACTCCTCAAAACAATAGCATTGCAATGCTCCTTAGGATTAGTTTGAGTGTTACCTGAAAAACTGCTGCTAGATTGCTCCACTAGGTGCTTTGCAATTTGTCCAACTTGAACCTCCAAGTTTTTTATAGAAGCATCGGTGTTTTTCTGGTTTGACATGGTCAATTGCATGAATTGATTGAGAGTGTTCTCCAGGTTAGAAATCCGGTCTTGAGACGGTTGTGTAGGAAGAGGCTTGCTTGTATGGCCGGCATCTTGCTTCCAACCAAGATTTGGTTGATTCCTCCACCCTTGGTTGTAGTTGTTAGGAAATTGGTTGTTGCCTTGCCGCCCATAGTTCCCCATATAATTAGCTTCCTCATGGGAACTAGGCGGTGCCTCACATCCTCCATTATCATGATCTCCTCCACAAAAATCGCATCTCATTATCTGTTGAGGTGGCATGGTTGTCCCTTGAACAGTTTGGAGTTGTTGTGGGAGTTGAGCTAGTTGCTTGGTAAGAGACTCCAGTTGTTGTGTCATGAGCTTGTTCTGAGCCAACAGTGCAGTTTGTGAATCTAACTCCAACATTCCCCTTCTTGATGTGGGACCCCGATCATGATGCATCAAATAGTCATTCGATGCCATGGCCTCTATCAAAATTAGCGCTTCCTCTATTGTCTTTGTGTTCATGGACCCTCCAGCTGAGGCATCCAACATATACCTGGTTGACGGTCTCAGTCCATTGCAGAATGTTTGCATCTGAGTGAGATCATCAAACCCATGATTTGGACATCTTTGGAGTAAGCCTTTGAACCTGTCCCATGTGTCATGAAGAGTATCACCTTCCTGTGGAGCAAAGCTTATGATGTCACTCCTTGTCTTCACAAATCTTGAGGTGGGGAAGAATCTTGCCAGAAATTTTGCCTCTAAGTCATCCCAAGTAGTGAAGCTCCCCCTTAGGTGAGATTGGAACCAAGACTTGGCTCTATCTCTCAGAGAGAAAGGGAACAACCTTAGGCAAATTGCATCATCGGAGGCACCATTTATCTTCACCGTATCACACAACTCCAGGAAGTTGGACACATGACCATTAGGGCCTTCTTTCTCCAACCCGGCAAATTGATTCTGTGAAACCATATTGATGAGAGCCGGCTTGATTTCAAAATTGTTGCAGTTCACTGGAGGCCTCACTATGCTAGTGACATGCCGATTGGCATTTGTATTGGCATAGTCACCAAGTGTCCTCCGTGGTGGTGGAGCACCTTCACCATTGTCTGCCATTCTGAGTCTTTCTTGCTGCACTTGAGAGATGGAAGTCTCATGCTCTTCTTTTTGCTGTTCTAACAGTTTCTGCTCTCTTACTTGCCTTCGATTCTTCCTAGCTGTTCTTTCAATTTCAGGATCGTGGAGTAGTTGGTCAGCTGGGACAGTACCTCGCATACACAAGCAGTTTAGCAAACAAGAGTGTTAGTAGTAAAAGTCAGCACACAATAGCAAATACACCAGAAAAATGACAGCAAAAACAGAACCGAAAATTATGACAGAAAACAGATTATGACGGAATTTTTTTTTGCTTAAATTAGTAACCAAAATGGATATGCTAGTATTGAAACGCAGTCCCCGGCAACGGCGCCAAAAACTTGTTGACAAATCTGGGCAAGTATACCCAGTCGTGCAAGTAATACGGTGGTGAGACCGTTTATCGTTCCCACGAGGACTGTGACAATTACTAACACGTACCGAATCGATTACTATCCAAGCGGATATTTGGATTGAAGGGAGCTCGATAGTAACTACCAAGCCTAAATAAGATTTAAACCCAAACTAAACAAAATAAAGAGAAAAGTTCTTTGAGAAATTCTATCGAACACCAGGAAGGCAGTAAAAAGGATTATTCAAATATGAGAACAACGCTGGGATTAGGTTCACTAAACTTCATCCCCATGCAATGACATGACTAATAAACAGTTTCCACTTCAATTATGACAATCAATCCACTAAATTACTCAAGCCCCGATTCCTCGGATGACAAGAGCCTAAAACCACTAATAGACCCTAATTCCTTAGGTGGCCTAGATTAGTGAATTCGCATTAAGATTAGGGATCATGCGATTGCTAATAAACCTAGTTCCATTCCTAGATACCAGATTTACTAGGTGATAAATTTCAGTTCCGGTTCTAATACGAATTTTCCAATTGCATATCAAAACACTGATCAAGTCATGGGGGTGCTAGCCACAACAGGCATTAAACACAGAAATCAATCACTCAATAACGAAGTAAAAACTGTACTACAAGATCACATCAAATACATGAGAATTCAGAGATAGCTATCCTAACCCCAACAATGGAGTTTAGCCACTCATGATCATAACTACAACAAAAGAAATAAAGATGAAAAGAGGGAAGAACGCCATGGAATCCTTGTGCAGCTGCCTGGTTTAGAGAGAGAGTTTAGGGTTCAAAAACTGTTTTTCTCTGATCTGTTCATGCCTATTTGTAAAGAGGCCACGTGTGACGGCCGTGATGGTCTCTGCCCTGGGCGTGCTTTCAAACTTTCATCTGTCACGGCCGTGACACTCATCACGGTCAGGTCGTGATAGCTTATGTCTGTGAGGGTCTGGTTGTCACGGTCGTGATGCTCATCACGGCTAGGCCGTGACAACTTCTGACTTTTGCCTTCTTTTCTGCTCTGCTTGATCACGGTCGTGATGGTCATCACGACCAAGTCGTGATGGGCTCTGCTTGGGTCATTTTCTTCGCTTTTGAGGCTCTGTCTTCATCCAAGCTCCATCATGGCTATTCTTGAGCATTTTTCCTTGAATTCCTGTAAAACAACACCAAGAAACAGCTTCACCCGTTCCAAGGGAAAAACTAACAAAAATCAAATAAAGAATGCCTAATCTATATGAAAAATGCATGCAAAAGTATACAAGAAACATGATGCAAAATCACACTATCATATAGCCAGACTGGAGGTAGAGATACCTCGACCGTCTCCACGATATGAATTCTCTGTTGTGGTCCTTCCTATATCGTGCCGATAACTTCTCTACTCGGGCCATGGTAGGTGGCGATGAGTGCCCCAAGATTAATCTCCTAGGCACCACCGTACTGTGCACGATCAAATATGATCGTTCGAACCCTCGATTGTACCAAAGGTATATCCGGGTCCATCTGAATATGTAAGAGTGAGAAACCAATACATGGATCTTACTCAATAACTACATACTAGCCACCACATAAACACATCAGCATTTACCAAATACCAGCAGTTATAAACAAATAGTTTATCAGTGGGTTCAACACCCCAAACATCATCGATTAGAAAATTATGCATGACACTTCATATTCATCATCTAATTTTTGTCCTAATCTCATGAGATATCCCAACATATAATGAATTGATCAAGTTCCATAGCCACACTGCCACTAGGCACACTGCCTCTTCCCATCCACACAGGCACACAAGGCCAGGCACGCAGCCAAACACATTGCTAATGTCCACACTCAGGGCACCAATAGCAAGTAAGATGGGGTCTCCATGTCCTGACTAGGCACATGAGAAAAATGCAATCAGAATTACTTTTCGCCGCTGGTAATTAATGCATCGAACTGCAGGCACGTCTGTCAAATGCATGCAAAAATACTTTTGTTTCGTTCTTTTCTTTGTGTTCAATCTTTCTTTGCCGAAGCTCAAAATGGCTTACGACTCACATAGTTTTAAAACACTGTTAAAACTTTTATCACAACACAGGACCTCACAGTCCGAGTGCTCAATCACGACACCTCTCGACCGATGCACCAGTCTTAGGTTCGTGGTACTAGAAAACATCTTCAATGTTTCAACACGGTATACCTCACGTATATGGTACAGGCCCTCAAAGTCCAAATGACCCCGAGTCCATCACAACACAGAACCTTAGTACCCCGACATCTCGGTTACTAAGTTCCATACCACTTTCAACACTGTTGAATTAACTTTTAATTTTTCGGAAATTCTTTTCCAAATTGGAAATTTATTAATAAAATCCTTAACTAATAAAACTTAGTTTTTCACAAACCAATGAGTCACTCGAGGTTTATTTTCTTCAAAATTATGCACTGCCGTTTCAAAATACTTGCCGTCTACATTTTTCCAAAGTTGCCGTCAAATATAATTTTTAAGGTTTTTTAAGCCAAAACTTAGCTTTTTCCACTTAATTAATTTTCTAAAATCATGATTAACTTATTTTTACCAATTAATTTCATAAAATAATATTTTGTAATATTCCGGAATTTCTTACGTAAAAATTAGCAGTGCTAAAATATTTTCACGGTTTCGCGCTCATTGTGACTCATAATTCACTTTTTCAGAAATAAATTATTAAAATAATAATTTTTCCAAAAATCCTTATTTTTCTCAAAATAAATTCCCTTTAATATTATATATCAATATTTTGCCGTTAAAACATTGAATATAATTTGCGAAGCTTCTTAAAGCTTTTATCCGATTAACTTAATTGTGCACTGACCACTGTCAGGCTTCTCACACATCAACCAACAGTTATTTCACAGATATTTCCTAGGCAGATCATGCATCATAGTAGCATATTATAATTACAGATAAACAATTAAACGCAATTAAAACCACACAGATACAAATAACACAACATTAAACAACTTAAATAAATACTAACAAACAAATAATTACAAACAAACACGGGATAGCATATAGCCATCGAATAAATCCTCAGGTGTTCCCCTCTTACCTCTTGAAGACTTTCTTGTGAACTTACTGATTCCTTCGGAAGTTCGGATACCACTTAAACGTCGTACTCACTTAACCTTCAACCATTACAATCAAATAGTTACAAATCAAGAAACTAAAACATTCTAAACCCTAATACATAGTCATGGTCTCTAGGGTTTTGAATGACTAAAACTTATAATCATGATTAAGTCATGGATTAATGATCCTTGACTAACCTAAATAATAGATTACTGACTAAACAACTAACTTTAAAACTCCAAACTTCCTAACTCTTTTATACAAGGATTCGGCCTCAACATGTTCATAGAGCTAGGGTTCTTAATTTAATAAACCAACTTGGATTTATTAAGCATACATACTAATAAATTGATTAACAAGTTCATTGATGAAAACTATGAACAAAAACTCATCAAATCTCACCAACCTAGGGTTCGGCCAACATAGAGATTTTTTAGTAAAGATTTTCATTTTAAGAATCTAATATGGATTAGAGTGTGTAGACATACATGCCATATAGAATACATGATCATACATGACAACACATGAACAAAACTCTATCAAACCTACTTTGATAGATTCGGCCAAGGCTAGGTTTTTAGGAAAGAAATTTTTTTTTTTACATCATGCTCTTGGATTTAGATAATATGCATGATATCAAGAAGATAGAAAGTAGTTTCATCATCATGTGATTTTTCTAGAATTTATTATGATTTTTCAAAGTTTAAGACTTAGAAACTTGGAAATGATGAACAACTATGAAACAAACCTTGAATCAAGAAACTTGATAAAGAACATAGTCATGATCAAGGAAGAAGATTAGGATTTACCTCTTGAAAATCAATGACAAAGGAAATCTAAGAAACTTGCTTCACAAATCTATCACTAAAAGACTTATAACTTTAGGGTTTTTGAACAAATGACAATAGAAACTAAGTGAAAAGTGAGAGAAAGTATTTATAGAGCTTTCTTGTGCCACTTTTAGAAGGATATAGTAGGATGAGTTGTCTTGCTAAAAGGATTGAAATGCAAATACTTTCTAAGGACCAATTTGCAAAGATTCCAAAAGTTTAAGGACTAGTTTGCAATTTGCCAATAAATTGTCATGATGACCTTTTTACCACATTTAATGTGAGATTATCTTGACTAACTTGGCTGAATTTTTCATAGATATTTTAAGACAAATCAAGAATGTTTGAGAAGATTAAAGAATGTTGAAGAACAAAGTGGAAAAATGTAGAACATTCTAGAAAGTCTTGGTTCATCCAACAACAAATGAGGGCAGACTTCAATCCCTCATGGGCTTGCACATGGGCTTGGCAAATTTGGGCTTGGATTCATTTTTGTGGGGCCCACTTAAAGATTTAAGCATTAAGCTTGACATAGGAAACTTGTATAGTTTCAAATAGGCTTTATGAAATCAATCCATGAACTAGAAAATTTTGGGCTTCAAAGACACGTCAATTAGAGATTGGGAACAAAGATTCTAGCCCAATTTACTTGAAAAAAACTTAGAAACTAATTTAGGGACAAAAGGGTAATTAACAAAAAGTTCAGGGACTTAAGCGTAAAATTCCTAAATTTTCACTTTAACCCTGAAAAACCCTCTAGACTTAAAAATATGATTCATCCCCTTGAATCAACTCAAAATCCTAAGATAAACCCTCTATCGGCTCTTAGAAACTCCAAAATCCCCTCCGTCGTCTACCCGATTACGTGTTCCGCCCGAAAACGTAAATTATTTTATTTTTTTCTGAAAAAATTCTAAAAATACAGAATTGTAGAAAATAAAATATTAAACTTAATTCTTTCATTCACGAATTAAAATTAGGTCTTTTGAGCAGTATTATTAGACTGTCAATGGAATTCGCGGGCCGAGTTTCGCCTGACCTTCCAACCTAAATTTTAATCGTAGCTTCCTACATTCAAGTAGGATTAAGTGGTAAACTCCGTTTATTTAAAATAATTTTCTAAAATTCAAATAAATTATAAACATATTTATATGTATTACTGTTATTTAAAACAGTAAAATACAGGGTGTTACAACTACCACGAGAGTAGGGGTTGGTTTAATTGGGCACGGTTTTTGTAACCCGAGAGGGAGCATTAACTTATTCAGGATAAATTCTCCTTCAAAGCAATTTTGATAATTATAACACCCTCCCTTGGGCATTACTTTCTAAACTCGTTTGAAAATAAAATTAAAAGATAATTTGCTGGTGCTTTCGGAAAATATATATATAAGTACATAAGTGTTTGAAATTGGGTATAAATTTTTTCTTTCTTTTGTCACGACTCCACTCCTAAGCCATAATCAACACACAAACTTACTATTATAGCTTGGCAAGCCTATTTAATTTAAAGGATATACTTAAATACAAGATAGTAGTTTTACAAAATTTCGACAGAGTCTCCTCTGTAATTCGAACATCCCAAATAAAATAACACCTGTTAAAATGATTACATTTTCACTCCAGAATTCTAGCTACACTAAATTCAACCAGACCTCAATACATAAAAATAATAGTTATAGCCATAAGCTTTACAAAACCAAAAGAAATAGCTTAGATTTTCATTTAAAAGATAGGCTCTCCGAGCCACAAACATTCCATTATAAAATAAAGGCTCTCTGAGCCAAACTCGTACATACTATCAAAATAATCTAAGTCTTAACCCTAAGCTGGTCGTTCTAAGAGTTATTCCGCAAGTAATACCTCATCAAGCAACTACATCTAAGTCTCGGAGTGACTTAGACAGACTCCTCTGCACCATCTGTGATAGAGTACCCAGGGTACAATATCGAACTTAGAAGAATCCTGAAATGTGTGTGTAAGGGTGAGATGCCAATATATGGTTTTAACCCAATAACTAAATACTCGACACCACATAACACATATACATTTACCACACGAGCATTTATAAGCTAATAGTTTATCAGTGAGTTTAACACCCCAAACATCATCCATAAAATTATGCATGACACTTCTATTCATCATCTAATTTTCGTCCTAATCTCATGAGATATCCCAACATCATATGAGTTGATCAGACTCCAAAGCCACATCTGCTAACTTGGCCAACTGCCAACAGGTCCGCGACCTCTTCCCATCTTGAAAACAACAAAGGCATACACAGCCAGGCACTCACAAGGCCAAACACATTGCTAATGTCCACAATCAGTGGCTCCACCATTAGCAAGTAAGATGGGGATCCCAATGTCCTCCAAGGCACAATGAGATATGCATATCGTAATTACCTCAGCCGCCGGTAATTAATGCATTAAACCACAAATCGCAGGCACGTCTGCCACATGCATGCAAAACACTTTTGTTTTGTTCTTTTCTTTGTGCTCAATCTTTCTCTTGCCGAAGCTCAAAATGGCTTACGACTCACATAGTTTTAAAACACTTTTAAAACTTTCATTATAACACAGGACCTCACTGTCCATAAAACATTTATCAAAACATAGGACCTCACTGTCCATAAAACTTTCATCAAAACATAGGACCTCACTGTCCATAAAACCTTTATCAAAACATAGGACCTCACTGTCCATAAAACCTTTATCAAAACATAGGACCTCACAGTCCAAGTGCTCAATCACGACACCTCTCGATCGGTGCACCAATCGTAGGGTCGTGGCACTAGAAACATCTTCAATGTTTCAACACAGTATACCTCATGTATACAATTCATCACAGTATACCTCATGTATACAATATAGGCCCTCAAAGTCCAAATGACTGAGTCCATCACAACACAGAACCTTAGTACCCCGACGTCTCGGTTACTAAGTTCCACACCACTATTAACACGAAATCAGTTTTGCTTTCATAAATTCTTTTTCCAAAAATTGGAAATTCATCAATAAAATCCTTAAATAATAAAACTTGGTTTTCACAAATATGAGTCACTTGAGGTTTTAACTTTCTTAAAATATGTACTGCTGTTTCAAAATACTTGCCTTCTACGATTTTCCAAATCTATCATCATACTTTTCCAAATCATTCATCAACTATCACTTTTAAAGCTTCTCAAGCCAATACTTAACTTTTCCCACTGAAAACACTTTCTAAAATCATCTTAACTTCTTTTCAACAATTAATTTCATAAAATAACTTTGTATAGTATTACAAACTTGCTTACATAAAAATTAGCAGTACTTAACATTTTCACAATTTCGCTCTCATTGTGACTCGAGTTACTTTTACACTAATAAATTATCATCATCAAAACTCCTTATTTTTCCAAAATAATACTTTTCACCACTATTATATTCCAACGTTTCCCATAAAACATTGAATATAATTTACACAAATTTATTAAAGCTTTTATCTGATTAGTCGGTTGTGCACTGACCACAGTCAGGCTTCTCAAACAACACTCACAAGCAACATTCAACAACAAACCACTAGACAGATAATGTACCATAGCAATATCATATTCAAATAAATAATTTAAAACCGATCAAACACTGATACTCAGATATACAACACAACATAAATCACATAATCAGATAACCACAACCACATCAATTATACGGACTACACAACAAGCAAATGGTCACAAGCAAATGGTTATTGAGAAAAATCCATCAGGCAAGCTCCCCTTACCTCTTGAAGACTCGAACTAAATAATCTCCCGAACTCGATTCGATTCCTCTTCGTCAGTGTAAATCAGCTAACTTCGTAGTTTCCTTCAAACGAATTGCAACCAAAATAAATCAAATCAAACAACAACACACTTAAATCAATGGGGTTAGGGTTCGGCTTTACCCAATTTTCTAGGTTAGGAAACTTAAAATTTGATTAACTTAGGGATTAATGATCCATAAGTTACTTAAGCATGATTAATCACTTTAACCATGATTATGAACCAAGAACATGAACTAAAACTCATCTAGTTCCAAGAACTAGGGTTTCGGCCAAGGCTGAGTTTGGAGTTAGAAATCTCTAAAATTTCTAAACTCTTGGATTTAATCAACATACAAAACCTAGAGTTAGATTCAAGTGTTACAAACAACTTTTGAATCATAAAACCAACAAGTGCTCATACCTAGGGTTTCGGTTTTTGAAGAATCAAATAGGCTAAAGTTAGATTTTTGATCTTCTATATACTTGAATACAAGAACTATCAAGATACAATCATGAATCAAGACATGAAATTGAAACAAAACCTAAGAACACAATTTTGACCTAGGTTCGGCCCAGTCCAGAAATTAGGGAAAGAAATTTCTCATGCTCTTGTGCTTCTATATGATGAAAATAGAGATGATTATAAGATCATAGCAATTGGTTTCATGTCAAAAGGATTTTTCTAGAATTAGTTATGAATTTTTCAATCTAGCTTCAAGAACTTTAAACAAATGAAGAACATGTTGATCAAATGCATCAACTCAAGAATCTTATGAAGAGAAAAGCTTAGAATAGAAAGATTAAGAGAGACTACCTCTTGATGATCAAAGAAAATGATGATTTGGATGATGTTCTTCAAGAATGTCTCATGGTGTTCTTGAGAACTTAAGGGAGAAGATGAACCAAGTTAGGGTTTCAAAACAGTTTCGGTATTTTGGGTATATCTCTCAACATACTTATCCGTTTTGGATGATCTTTATGTATTTAGAAAGAAGAGAGAAATATGAACAACTTTCATGTTGAAAGTTTTTCGATATTCAAAATAGAAACTGATCAGAATGGCTCTGCAAAATCGGACGAGTTATGAACTCTTTAGAGCAAGAATCAAGAATTTGGAAAAAAAATGACTTAAGGAAGAAAATATCCTATTTAAATGAAGAAGCAACCAGCTTATTGAAGAAGAAACAAATTCTTAATGAAGAAGGAGTCAAAACTTGGAGAAGAAGAAGTCAAAACTTGTTTAAGAAGAATTCAAAACTTCCTAAAGAAGAAGTCAAAACTTAATGAAGAAGGTTTCAAAACTTGATGGAGAAGAATTCAAATACTTGGAGAAGAAGACAAGGTTGGAGCCGTGTGGATTTGGCAAGGGTTTTGGGTCAATTTGTCAAATGGCATTTTGTAGGAATTGTCATAAAAAGACAAGGGTATTTTGGTCATTTCATAACAAAACTAAATGTTGCCATAAATGTGCTATTAATTGCCATTTATGATAGGATAAACTTGTCATGAAGGTTAGTCAAGTTGGTCAATCCAATGTCTCTGCTACTTTGCCGACTTCCCGATCCATCGACTCGGGCTCGCTCTAGAGACATCTTGTCGTATAGGCCCGCAACAAACATAATATGTTAATTTTTTTCCAAAATTTTCAAAACTCCCAGTATCATAGTAAATACAATAAAAATATTTTTCATCTCGTTAACGATTCAAAATTAGATCTTCTGAGCAGTAAACTTTTACTGTCAGTGAAAACACGTAAAAGCAATGAGAGACCGGCTTCCGTCTGAGTTTTCAACTAAAAACTTCCCTGTAACCTTATAAAAATAAGTATAACAAGGAAATGACCTTGGTTTATCCAAAATCATTTTCTAAGTCTCGGATAAAAATATATATTTATATATTTATCACCGATATTACGAAACAGCGAAAATCGGGGTGTTACATTACTACCCCTCTTAAAAAAATTTCGTCCTCGAAATTTCGTAGCTCAAAACTAAACAGGATGTTGTAATCATACTTTAACTCTAAAATCTAGCTTTGTATTTTCATCGCTTCATTCCTTTTATCTATAACATTATAACAGAATCAATTCTTATGCCATTTTATTTATCCTCGAAACTTTTCACTACCACATTATCTCCACTACCTTCGATATTTCACCTTAGTCTATTACACTTTAAAGAACAAAACCAATGCTAAATTTCTTCACTTCTCAATATAGATCCATTTGAATTCAAACTTTCTCCAATATCTAACTTTCACAGCTAACATCAAAACCCACACTAACTTTACCATAACATCAATTAACCTTCTATTCAAGAGATGCAATCATAGTCTTAATCCAATTGACTTAGTCTACTCTTCTAGTCATATCAAATTCACACTTTTCTAGTTTCCAATCAAAACGTCATAACATTCCTAAGTTGCACATGATAAACTTTGTCCAAAAACCTAAGAAATTCAATCTTATTGAAATTGAATCTTACCACATCCATCATAATTCGTTCTCTTATTAATTCCACTTGAATCTTTTTACCTACTTCGATTTCATATTCTTTAATTGCCTTTCCTTTTCAATTTGATTCTCAAGCCCCGTTAGTATCCCTGGTTTAAGAAATTTCCCATGCACATCTACCCTATTGTCCAAGGAAATACACAACTCCTAACCACTCCTTCATTCGAAGACTTAGCTCTATCCCTTATACAAGGAAGTGCTTGTATCCTATCTGCCCTTATCTTATATATTTGCAACCGAGAAAATATATTATAAAATAGAGCTTCTCTAAGGCCATTACCCCTAAGAGTTAAACCAAAACAAAGACAAGAAATCCAGGTGGACACTCCCTAATGGCAATCTTGAATTTAAAAATGTCCAATTCCTACTATGGATCATCAATCACATATTACCAGAATAAGACCTCAAAGATTATAAACATTTCATCATAGCTTATCACACTCGAAAGACATAATCAAAGCTTAATCACTTCTTGCCTCCAAATTAGTCTGCTAACAAAACTTCTTCCACACCTTATCCTCACCACGAATATCAAGTTCAACACTAACTTTACTTTACTACATATACTAACTTTCAACCCAAAGCACACAATTGTAATCTTAGTTTCCTTTGAACATATTCCACCACTCCAAATTATATCACAGTCCTTCATTTCAATCTTAAAGAATACACTTACATTTATCCATGCAATTACAACCAAAAGGAATCACTTCAACTTGAATTATCCAAAATCATAATTCTTAAACTTTTCTAATAACTTAGCTTCACTCAAGAACTCCTCTTTACTATTTTCGTTCAGCTTAAGGACAACTACCATATTTTTTTTTCCTTAATTCTCGGACTCACTAAGTCAACATTAACCATAAATATTGATCACTACTCTAAATTCCTGTAATGATATATCTACCTTGATCATAAAGTCCATTGTAATCATCTCACTCAAAATGTTGAACTTAAGGGTTCTCATAATACCATTCACACCTATACACTAATTAAACTCCTATCAACTCTGGTTCGTCCTACCATAGAAATGACAAAAATTAGGTACCACACTATCTCCCAATTAACCTGCTAAAAATAGATCACCTCATTCCTTATCCATCCCACTAAGGATGATCAGCTGAACTTAGTCTCAACTTAGTCCTTAACACTTAAAGTAAACTTAACCGACACACTTTGATAAACTTCCGTTTTTCATCTGAAACAATACTTGAATATACGCTATGAAGTTTGAACAATTCTCTGATATACTATTTGGTTCACTAACTCTACTTGTGGATCTTAACTCATAAAAAGATGTAAACTTCACCAGTCGATCAACGATCACTTGAATTCAAACAAGACTCGTGCAGGTCTTCAGAAAACTCATAACAAAGATTGAAGAAATGCCAACATCTCAACAAAGAAGGTCTCAATTGTACGTCTTGATGTAGAGATATCCAACTCGCGACGGATGAAATAAGTCACACATCGACAACATTTGGAAAGCACGTAGAATTAAGATGATCAATGACAACAAGTACTTTCGAACCACAATAAAACATGACCTTGGTGATCATAAAAGAATTTCTCAAGAAAAGAAATTTTTCTGGATTCCACTTTCACATAAGCATAGAAAAGAATTTCATTAATTTGAAGGATATTGGAACATCCAGTATGGAAAAAGATCATTCCATCAGGTTCGTGGGTGTAAAAATGCATGATCAATACACATTTACAAACATGAATCTAATAAAGTTCATTCTTCCACAAGAATCTTCCAACGGATTTGAAATAATCAAGTAATGAATAATGTCTAATCCCAAAAGGATTAATTCTTAATCTTAATACAAAGAATTTACAAAAGGATGACTTTCACCTCTATCAAAAATAGAAGTGACGAAACTAAGTTTCACCAAGAAACTTCTGCTATCACGAAATTATCTGTGTTATAACTCAAGAAAAATAGTCATAACCACTTTTCTCAACAACACTTTTAGGGATCCCGACCAATGGATTCCGTTAAATCAATTCACTCAAATGTCTAATACATCGAGGATCATTTAGAAAGGTGAGTACGACTTCTTACAACAAAGAAATGAATAACTGGAAATTTATGAATCAGCATAACTAATTCATGAGTCTTGACAGATTGCAAATTAAAATCATAAAATATGTCTGACACATACCAACTTCACCGTTGTGATTATCTAATAATATCACCGGATTTGAGGAATAATTGTCAACTGACAAACACAAGAGAATCAAAGGGTACAGTGAAGAATTCCTTAATCACGAGACACTCACCCAAGATCGAAAATCCACTCGATTCGTCTTGGTTCCAACCACATACACGTCTTTCTAGCCAAGCTTAGTATAACCACCTTGAATTTGGGTACGATCCCGGATAACTTAACCAATCGATCCAACATACAAATGGTTGATCTTTCCTCATAAACAGAGTTGACGATGCAAAACCTTAGATAGCTCCAATCTGGTACTAACTCGTCTTCAAGTCGACCTTTGAGTAGATAACAACTCCTCGCAATTAATTTATCAAATCAACTACGCAAGTTAGAGAATACTTATTCCAAATTCGTCCTTTTACCTAGTCATCCGAAATTTAGATGGTAACACGAACCTCCACACAACGTTTGTGATTCACAAAGAAAACACTCGGTCTAACAAACGATTCAGACCACCGATTGAACTCGTTTCAATCTTTGTAGGCAACATCCTACACAAAAGAACAGAGATCTGACCGCATCCAGAAACTAGATCAATCAAAAATCAATGTCCTTTGCTAACCATAAACCTAGAATATTTCCAGGGAACACTCCTGGAAAAATCCTTTTACACAAACACCTTGTTTCGAATGTCTGACACGATTCACAAGGATAATCGAATGTCATATTCGAACCCAAGTAACATTCAAGATTTACGGTCTCCCATGACATAAAACCCTTGGAAAAACCATCAACAAAACAAATACTTGTGCGTCAACACACATTGCTTCAACAAGAAACAATTCAAACAAGAACCAACCAGAGATCACACAACAAAAACTTAACAGACCTATTCCCCAAAGATCCCGAAAGACTCGACCAGCTCTGATACCACAATATAACACCCTCCCTTGGGCATTACTTTCTAAACTCGTTTGAAAATAAAATTAAAAGATAATTTGCTGGTGCTTTCGGAAAATATATATATAAGTACATAAGTGTTTGAAATTGGGTATAAATTTTTTCTTTCTTTTGTCACGACTCCACTCCTAAGCCATAATCAACACACAAACTTACTATTATAGCTTGGCAAGCCTATTTAATTTAAAGGATATACTTAAATACAAGATAGTAGTTTTACAAAATTTCGACAGAGTCTCCTCTGTAATTCGAACATCCCAAATAAAATAACACCTGTTAAAATGATTACATTTTCACTCCAGAATTCTAGCTACACTAAATTCAACCAGACCTCAATACATAAAAATAATAGTTATAGCCATAAGCTTTACAAAACCAAAAGAAATAGCTTAGATTTTCATTTAAAAGATAGGCTCTCCGAGCCACAAACATTCCATTATAAAATAAAGGCTCTCTGAGCCAAACTCGTACATACTATCAAAATAATCTAAGTCTTAACCCTAAGCTGGTCGTTCTAAGAGTTATTCCGCAAGTAATACCTCATCAAGCAACTACATCTAAGTCTCGGAGTGACTTAGACAGACTCCTCTGCACCATCTGTGATAGAGTACCCAGGGTACAATATCGAACTTAGAAGAATCCTGAAATGTGTGTGTAAGGGTGAGACGCCAATATATGGTTTTAACCCAATAACTAAATACTCGACACCACATAACACATATACATTTACCACACGAGCATTTATAAGCTAATAGTTTATCAGTGAGTTTAACACCCCAAACATCATCCATAAAATTATGCATGACACTTCTATTCATCATCTAATTTTCGTCCTAATCTCATGAGATATCCCAACATCATATGAGTTGATCAGACTCCAAAGCCACACTGGCTAACTTGGCCAACTGCCAACAGGTCCGCGACCTCTTCCCATCTTGAAAACAACAAAGGCATACACAGCCAGGCACTCACAAGGCCAAACACATTGCTAATGTCCACAATCAGTGGCTCCACCATTAGCAAGTAAGATGGGGATCCCAATGTCCTCCAAGGCACAATGAGATATGCATATCGTAATTACCTCAGCCGCCGGTAATTAATGCATTAAACCACAAATCGCAGGCACGTCTGCCACATGCATGCAAAACACTTTTGTTTTGTTCTTTTCTTTGTGCTCAATCTTTCTCTTGCCGAAGCTCAAAATGGCTTACGACTCACATAGTTTTAAAACACTTTTAAAACTTTCATTATAACACAGGACCTCACTGTTCATAAAACATTTATCAAAACATAGGACCTCACTGTCCATAAAACTTTCATCAAAACATAGGACCTCACTGTCCATAAAACCTTTATCAAAACATAGGACCTCACTATCCATAAAACCTTTATCAAAACATAGGACCTCACTGTCCATAAAACCTTTATCAAAACATAGGACCTCACAGTCCAAGTGCTCAATCACGACACCTCTCGACCGGTGCACCAATCGTAGGGTCGTGGCACTAGAAACATCTTCAATGTTTCAACACAGTATACCTCATGTATACAATTCATCACAGTATACCTCATGTATACAATATAGGCCCTCAAAGTCCAAATGACTGAGTCCATCACAACACAGAACCTTAGTACCCCGACGTCTCGGTTACTAAGTTCCACACCACTATTAACACGAAATCAGTTTTGCTTTCATAAATTCTTTTTCCAAAAATTGGAAATTCATCAATAAAATCCTTAAATAATAAAACTTGGTTTTCACAAATATGAGTCACTTGAGGTTTTAACTTTCTTAAAATGTGTACTGCTGTTTCAAAATACTTGCCTTCTACGATTTTCCAAATCTATCATCATACTTTTCCAAATCATTCATCAACTATCACTTTTAAAGCTTCTCAAGCCAATACTTAACTTTTCCCACTGAAAACACTTTCTAAAATCATCTTAACTTCTTTTCAACAATTAATTTCATAAAATAACTTTGTATAGTATTACAAACTTGCTTACATAAAAATTAGCAGTACTTAACATTTTCACAATTTCGCTCTCATTGTGACTCGAGTTACTTTTACACTAATAAATTATCAACATCAAAACTCCTTATTTTTCCAAAATAATACTTTTCACCACTATTATATTCCAACGTTTCCCATAAAACATTGAATATAATTTACACAGCTTATTAAAGCTTTTATCTGATTAGTCGGTTGTGCACTGACCACAGTCAGGCTTCTCAAACAACACTCACAAGCAACATTCAACAACAAACCACTAGACAGATAATGTACCATAGCAATATCATATTCAAATAAATAATTTAAAACAGATCAAACACTGATACTCAGATATACAACACAACATAAACCACATAATCAGATAACCACAACCACATCAATTATACGGACTACACAACAAGCAAATGGTCACAAGCAAATGGTTATTGAGAAAAATCCATCAGGCAAGCTCCCCTTACCTCTTGAAGACTCGAACTAAATAATCTCCCGAACTCGATTCGATTCCTCTTCGTCAGTGTAAATCAGCTAACTTCGTAGTTTCCTTCAAACGAATTGTAACCAAAATAAATCAAATCAAACAACAACACACTTAAATCAATGGGGTTAGGGTTCGGCTTTACCCAATTTTCTAGGTTAGGAAACTTAAAATTTGATTAACTTAGGGATTAATGATCCATAAGTTACTTAAGCATGATTAATCACTTTAACCATGATTATGAACCAAGAACATGAACTAAAACTCATCTAGTTCCAAGAACTAGGGATTCGGCCAAGGCTGAGTTTGGAGTTAGAAATCTCTAAAATTTCTAAACTCTTGGATTTAATCAACATACAAAACCTAGAGTTAGATTCAAGTGTTACAAACAACTTTTGAATCATAAAACCAACTGATGAGTGTGATTTTACCTCATTTTTCATGTACATTTCTGCATGCATTTGCATATAGTTAGGCCAATTTAGTGTTGATTTTGTATAGTTTTTTCCTTTGGAACGGATGAGGTGGTTTCTGTGTGTTGTTTTGCAGAAATTGGAGAAAAACTGTGCATATTTGGCTATAATGAATATTGGAAGAATTAGAGCCTTAAAAGGGAAGAAAATGAGCTAAACAGAGCCCATCACGGCCTAGCCGTGATGCCCGTCACGGCCATGATCGGGTAAAACTGAAAAGGCAGAAAAGCTGAAAACAGAGTCTATCACGGCCTAGCCGTGATGTACATCCCGGCCGTGACCCAAAACCATCACAAGTCAGAGACCATCACGACTTGGCCGTGATGGAGATCACGGCCATGGAATGGAGGCTCGCGACGCGAGCAATGTCTCGCCACGCGAGAGACCTAAAATGCCAAATGTTCCAGAAACAGAAAGCGTCACGGCTTAGCCGTGATGGACATCACGGCCGTGACGGGCGACGGACCTATAAATAAACCTGCACTGAACAGAATTAGGGATCTGCACTTGGAGGCAGGCTGAGGTCAAGGGCCGGAGAGGGTTTCTACCCAAAAAGGGGGTTTTCTGCTTCTTGGATGGGGAGAAGATGGAGGAAGCTTGTCTATGAGTGTTCTCCATCCCTTTTCTCATTCTGTTTTGTATTTCCTTTTATCATGAGTAGTTAAATCCCCATTGTTGGGGTTAGATGTAACTTTTCTGAACTTGTTGTATTTGATTTGGTGTTCAATGCAAGTTTCTATTTCGTATGAGTATATGATTCTGTGTTTAATGCTTTCCTTGGATTAGCTACCCATAGGAATGATATGTTGCTTTAATAGATGACTGAAAGGTTGGTGTTAAGGCATGCTCATGAATCATATGCCAAGTGGGTCAAGAATCTAGACATAGGTGTTGGCTGCTTGCAATCTTATAAGTCTTAACTTAATGCAAAATCTCAGATTATTCCACCTAAGACATTAGGGTTTAATTTGGGGTTTTAGGCTCAATGCACCTAAGACATTAGGCTTGAGTACTTTAGAAAAGGCTTGATTGGCATAATTGAATTAGGACTTGTGTTAGAAGCCATTTTATTGCAACTAAGGGAGGATTAGTGTAGTCTAACCCTGACAATTCTAGCCACACCCCTGTTTGCATACCAAGTGTTTGACAAAATTCCAAAAAGACAAAAATATTTTATTTCTTTATTTTCTGTTTAATCTCTCATATTATAGTTTAGTCTAGATAGTTGTTAAGTTTGTGAATTGGTAATTGACAACCAATCCCTGTGGATACGATAACCGGTCTCACCACCGTATTACTTGATTGCGACGAGGTGCACTTGCCTTTATTTATATCTTAAAAATCACGCATCAAGTTTTTGGCGCCGTTGCCGGGGATTGGTTTTGTCAATATCATTAGTAACAAATGAGACAACTAGTTTAGACATTTTTTTTTATTTTATTTTTCTGTATATAACTGATATTTTTCTTTTGTTAGTTTTGTATATATTTGAATTTTTGTTTCTTTGATCTTGGGCTTAATTGTCTGTGAGGTGAAAATTGGTTTGGCAGGATCATGGACTATAATTATTATCAGCCATCTGATGCAGAATTGGAGATATCTGAGTTGCAGCTGCGGGTAGATATGCTGCAATTAGCCGTAAACATCCAACAAGTGAGTAATGAGCTGTCAAGGGCAACTGTCTCTCCTCCACCAGTGGTAGGTTATGCTGAATGGGGAAATCAATTTCCCAACACTTCCACTCCATGGTGGGGGAACCCTCCAAACAATACTTTGATGGATGAAGGGGAACATTGGGAATCTTCCACACCTTGGTATGATGAGCCATCCCCATTGGAAGTTGCTTGGGAGAACTTCAAATCCGCATTCCCAGTCGAGGTTGAGCAACCTATCCCGGATAGTCAACCTCACTTAGAGGCTGTTTTGGAGAACTTCATGGCAACAACAATGGAAGAATTAAAAAATCAAGAAGATACTATTCGAAGTCTCGGGGTACGTATTGAGGAACTCTCTAACCTTCTATCCGAAATGCCAAATGGGAACTTGATGGATGATGATGAAGATGATGCAATGATGGATGAGGAGGAAGAAGAATTGGGAGCAACCGAGTCAAGAAGTGAAGACCCTGTTTTGGAGAACATAGTTGCACCATTTCCCATTGAACCCTTGACTAAGGAGCCTGAAAGGAAGAGGCAATTGGAGGACATCTATTTCACCATGCTTGGAGATGATGAAAAACTTTTGGAATTAGATGGTGCTATTGGTTCCTATGCATGTGTGGAATGTGATGGGAGAAACACTTGTGTGGTTTGTGCGGAGATTTCTGCATATTTGGAAGGTGATAGATTTGGCAATGCTGAGAGTGAAGATTGTACAGAAGCCAGAACAGCACCAATGATCCTCTCGAGTTGTTTGCCACCTCACATTTTAAAGCAGTCAACAATGGAGTTCATGCCTCTACCTGAGGTTGAACCCCATTTTTATTGGGAAGATTTTATTGATAAAGGGGTCAATCTTGACCCGAGAGGGAGTGAGAAATTCAACACATTTGGTGAGGTCACCATGATTTTCAAGAACTCACTCCCATATTTTTGCTGCAAACTGTGGGATCCGATTGAAGGATCTTACATGGTTAGCATCCCTTGGTCCTTATACCACAGGTTATGGGATCCAGGTGGATGCTTCTTAATAAGTCAAGCTAGTGACGTTAAAGAAGCGCTTATTGGGAGGCAACCCAACTTTTCTTAACCCTTCTCTTTAGTTAATTTTGTTTTTGCTTTAACCTCTTGAATAATTTGAGAAGCTCAAGAGGTTTGTTAATAATTTTGTTAAGTGTCTTCAGATTTTGAATAAAGGAAGGAGAAAAAGAGCAGGGAGAAACAAAGCCAACAAGCATGTGAGCCAACACCCGCTACCGCCTCGGTAAGCCGTTCCAATTTTTTGCTTTATTTTATTTTTTCTTCTCCTCTCTCCAACTTGATTGTTTACATTGGGGACAATGTAAATCTTTAAGCTTGGGGTAGGGGTAATCTTTTTGCTTGCATTGTAAATATTGCATTCATATAGGCTTAAGTTTGCATGATCACATGATTCGGTTACCCCTGCTTAGATTGAGCTTATGATTGTGAGAACTAAGTGCCAATTAAATTGTGATAGTGGATTTTTGAACCCAATTCTGTTTATTCTTGTGATATGGCTGCAAATGAATATGCTTGAGATGATCTTGGATAGTTGATGATTAGCATATGTTTCTTTAGACTTGTGTTTCTCACTGGTTCTTGAACTGATAAAATGTGAGCTTTTGAGCCATTAGGGGGTACTCACTAAATCTGCCCCCGTTCTTTGTGTTGAGTGTTGCTCCTCTTGGATGAATTTCTCTAGAACTTGACTTGAAACCATTTTAAAGCTTAAAATTTTTGAAAACATTTTTGAAAATGATTGAGGCAATAGGTATTTTTCTGGCCTTCTGAGTTTTGAATGATGAAATGCTACCCCTTAGTTGCCCAATTTTGAGCCTGAATGAATAAAATGCTTTTCTTGGTACCCTGAAAAATTTTGATACATATACTTGATAAAGGACCTTCTAAAGTATTACAAAAGGGTAAAAAGGTAGTTGAAAGTTTGGGATGAAAGAATCAGAAAAAAAATAATTCTCTTGAGATGAAAAATTTCCCCTTCTCCAAATAAGAGTAAAAAAAGAAAAAAATAAATAAATAAATAAATAAATAAATAGAGATGGGGATGAAAAAAAAAGTGAAAAATAAAAGAAAAAGAAAGAAAAGAAAGGTGGAAAAATGTATTGAAAACCCAAGAAGGTATTTTAGAAGGTGTCTTGTGTTGAAATGTTTGATACTTGGTTTAGCCTTTTGAAATATCCCTTTCTTGTTATCCCCACCTAAAGATTAATCCCATGGCCACGTTACAACCAAATAAAGACCTCTTGATTCTTAGGTGTTTTCATAAATAAAGTGGAGATTTGGTTGATAGTCAAGCTTATGGTAGGAATCATTCCTTGAGGAAAATGGAGCGAATTGTTATATATACTTGAACACTTGAGTGAGTGAGGCAAGAAAGAGAGCCAAGCAAATAAACAAGCTTGGGGTGAGCTTCAAGTGAGCAAGAGTGCCCGAATCAGTGAGAATGTGAGTCTAGGAAACTTAAGCCCCTAATTGGACTTGAATTGATTGTCTCTTGCTGAAATAATTGAATTACCTATTGCTTGGATCATTTACTCGGGTTCTTGGTTCACTATCCATGCTTTGACTGTTTATCTCTTCTGGCCTTAGTTTTTGCTTGAGGACAAGCAAAGTCTTAAGCTTGGGGTGATTTGATGAGTGTGATTTTACCTCATTTTTCATGTACATTTCTGCATGCATTTGCATATAGTTAGGCCAATTTAGTGTTGATTTTGTATAGTTTTTTCCTTTGGAACGGATGAGGTGGTTTCTGTGTGTTGTTTTGCAGAAATTGGAGAAAAACTGTGCATATTTGGCTATAATGAAGATTGGAAGAATTAGAGCCTTAAAAGGGAAGAAAATGAGCTAAACAGAGCCCATCACGGCCTAGCCGTGATGCCCGTCACGGCCATGATCGGGTAAAACTGAAAAGGCCGAAAAGCTGAAAACAGAGTCTGTCACGGCCTAGCCGTGATGTACATCACGGCCGTGACCCAAAACCATCACAAGTCAGAGACCATCACGGCTTGGCCGTGATGGAGATCACGGCCATGGAATGGAGGCTCGCGACGCGAGCAATGTCTCGCCACGCGAGAGACCTAAAATGCCAAATGTTCCAGAAACAGAAAGCGTCACGGCCTGGCCGTGATGGACATCACGGCCGTGACGGGTGACGGACCTATAAATAAACCTGCACTGAACAGAATTAGGGATCTGCACTTGGAGGCAGCGAGGTCAAGCGGCTGGAGAGGGTTTCTACCCAAAAAGGGGGGCGTTTTCTCTGCTCTTGGATGGGGAGAAGATGGAGGAAGCTTGTCTATGAGTGTTCTCCATCCCTTTTCTCATTCTGTTTTGTATTTCCTTTTATCATGAGTAGTTAAATCCCCATTGTTGGGGTTAGATGTAACTTTTCTGAACTTGTTGTATTTGATTTGGTGTTCAATGCAAGTTTCTATTTCGTATGAGTATGTGATTCTGTGTTTAATGCTTTCCTTGGATTAGCTACCCATAGGAATGATATGTTGCTTTAATAGATGAGTGAAAGGTTGGTGTTAAGGCATGCTCATGAATCATATGCCAAGTGGGTCAAGAATCTAGACATAGGTGTTGGCTGCTTGCAATCTTATAAGTCTTAACTTAATGCAAAATCTCAGATTATTCCACCTAAGACATTAGGGTTTAATTTGGGGTTTTAGGCTCAATGCACCTAAGACATTAGGCTTGAGTACTTTAGAAAAGGCTTGATTGGCATAATTGAATTAGGACTTGTGTTAGAAGCCATTTCATTGCAACTAAGGGAGGATTAGTGTAGTCTAACCCTGACAATTCTAGCCACATCCCTGTTTGCATACCAAGTGTTTGACAAAATTCCAAAAAGACAAAAATATTTTATTTCTTTATTTTCTGTTTAATCTCTCATATTATAGTTTAGTCTAGATAGTTGTTAAGTTTGTGAATTGGTAATTGACAACCAATCCCTGTGGATACGATAACCGGTCTCACCACCGTATTACTTGATTGCGACGAGGTGCACTTGCCTTTATTTATATCTTAAAAATCACGCATCACCAACAAGTGCTCATACCTAGGGTTTCGATTTTTGAAGAATCAAATAGGCTAAAGTTAGATTTTTGATCTTCTATATACTTGAATACAAGAACTATCAAGATACAATCATGAATCAAGACATGAAATTGAAACAAAACCTAAGAACACAATTTTGACCTAGGTTCGGCCCAGTCCAGAAATTAGGGAAATAAATTTCTCATGCTCTTGTGCTTCTAGATGATGAAAATAGAGATGATTATAAGATCATAGCAATTGGTTTCATGTCAAAAGGATTTTTCTAGAATTAGTTATGAATTTTACAATCTAGCTTCAAGAACTTTAAACAAATGAAGAACATGTTGATCAAATGCATCAACTCAAGAATCTTATGAAGAGAAAAGCTTAGAATAGCAAGATTAAGAGAGACTACCTCTTGATGATCAAAGAAAATGATGATTTGGATGATGTTCTTCAAGAATGTCTCATGGTGTTCTTGAGAACTTAAGGGAGAAGATGAACCAAGTTAGGGTTTCAGAACAGTTTCGGTATTTTGGGTATATCTCTCAACATACTTATCCGTTTTGGATGATCTTTATGTCGTTGGAAAGAAGAGAGAAAGATGAACAACTTTCATGTTGAAAGTTTTTCGATATTCAAAATAGAAACTGATCAGAATGGCTCTGCAAAATCGGACGAGTTATGAACTCTTTAGAGCAAGAATCAAGAATTTGGAAAAAAAATGACTTAAGGAAGAAAATATCCTATTTAAATGAAGAAGCAACCAGCTTATTGAAGAAGAAACAAATGCTTAATGAAGAAGGAGTCAAAACTTGGAGAAGAAGAAGTCAAAACTTGTTTAAGAAGAATTCAAAACTTCCTAAAGAAGAAGTCAAAACTTAATGAAGAAGGTTTCAAAACTTGATGGAGAAGAATTCAAATACTTGGAGAAGAAGACAAGGTTGGAGCCGTGTGGATTTGGCAAGGGTTTTGGGTCAATTTGTCAAATGGCATTTTGTAGGAATTGTCATAAAAAGACAAGGGTATTTTGGTCATTTCATAACAAAACTAAATGTTGCCATAAATGTGCTATTAATTGCCATTTATGATAGGATAAACTTGTCATGAAGGTTAGTCAAGTTGGTCAATCCAATGTCTCTGCTACTTTGCCGACTTCCCGATCCATCTGACTCAGGCTCTGCCTAGAGACATCTTGTCGTATAGGCCCGCAACAAACATAATATGTTAATTTTTTTCCAAAATTTTCAAAACTCCCAGTATCATAGTAAATACAATAAAAATATTTTTCATCTCGTTAACGATTCAAAATTAGATCTTCTGAGCAGTAAACTTTTACTGTCAGTGAAAACACAGAAAACAGCAGACCGGCTTCCGTCTGAGTTTTCAACTAAAAACTTCCCTGTAACCTTATAAAAATAAGTATAACAAGGAAATGACCTTGGTTTATCCAAAATCATTTTCTAAGTCTCGGATAAAAATATATATTTATATATTTATCACCGATATTACGAAACAGCTAAAATCGGGGTGTTACAATAATTAACAAGGGGTAGTCAATTTAGTAACATGAACAATCTTGTGGTAACCCAAATCCTAGGAATCTCTTTTAATTTGAAAATCCCAAAAATATTTGATTTGATTTTATTGTTTCTTTTATTTTCTTTGAAATATTCCCACACTTATTTATTAATCTAAAATAGTCGTTTAATTTGTGAAGTGGTACTTGGTTTCCCAATCCCTGAGTTCGATACTCGGTTTCTCACCGTTTTAATATTACTTGCTTCGATCCGGTTCGCTTGTCGGAGCCCATCACTAACTGAACTTTTGTCAAACTACAATCACTCATACTCATATTTCTTTAAGAGCAAGAGCATGTATTCTTTAGTTTGAATATTGGGAAAATAATCATCTGATCTTAAACTTTCACATCCTCACACATAGTGAGTTAAGAAGATCACAAGTTAAATCTCTTAGTTAGAGTTAGAGCCTGAAGAGGCTTGGTAAAAAAGAAATACTTGTAAGCCTGGAGAGGTGTTGAATACTTGGTTGTAATCTATTTTGGAAAATAGTGGAGAAAAACCTTCAAGTAGAAGGGACTGGACGTAGCTCTTGGTTGGAATAGAGTGAACCAGGATAAAACATCTTGTGTGAATCTTCTATTCCTAAACTCTTATAGCTTTATTTGTTTTACTAACTGAGGGGTTTTGATATTGCTTTTGTTAAAGCTTTTTAAAAAAGTTCTATTTCTTTGTGCTTGCTTCTGATTTTAATCTTCTTGTGTGCAAAAATTGTTTTAAAGGTTGTTTTCGAAAATTATTAACAAACACAATTCAACCCCCCTATTGTGTTTGCATGTGTCAACTTCATAATTGTCACTTTAAGCCAAACACATTTCTTTATGATAAAGGGTTTGGTATCCAAACAATGATGGATGTGGAAGCCATAGCTCCTAAGAGAATGAGGTTCACAGAAAGTCATGAGCCTCCAGATCCGGGTGACGACGCAGGGACGCTTAATGGAAGTATGAGTGAAGGTGGTGGTGCAGATAAGGAGTTTGTTACGGAGGAGGATAGTGTTGACATCTATGATGTAGTTCCCAAAACCCAGGGTGTGTTTCAATGCTAGCAAGAGGTGGATAGTTGGTCTCTTTCTTCTCTGGTTATCATGTCTACAAACAAGGATTTTTCTTTACTTTCTTGGAATGTGCGGGGCTTTGCTAACAATAAGAGCTTTAGACATATGCGTGAGATCATTCATAGGTTTAAACTTGATCTTATTATCTTGTTCGAGTCACACACACCCTTTTCTTCCTCGGAAAAAGTTTTGGGATAGGAAAGGATATGCGTGTGTGGCAGTTGAGGAGGCGCGGAGGCATACGGGGGGGAGTATGGACTCTTTCTTATCAGGGTAGTCTTTTCCGGTTCGACGTGGTGGACTCCATGTAACAATGTATTAGTGTTCGTATGTCTCTTGGTAATTTTTCTTCGGTTGGTACAGGCATCTATGCTAGCCCTAATGATGCTCTCGGGTGTCAATTGTGGAGTATATGGTGAATCTCGGAAGTAGAATTTCAGACCCCTGGGCACTCATAGGATATTTTAACGAAATTTTCCTCCCTTCAGAGTAAAAAGGTGGTCAGTTTTTAGTGTCTCGTGCAGAGAGGTTTGGGAATATGCTAGATAGATGTGGCTTGATGGGCTTGGATTTCTTTGGTACTAAGTTCACTTAGCAACATCCTTGCATCCTTGCGGAGGGGGGAGGCTAGTGTCTAAGAGACTTGATAGATGTGTGTTACCATGTTTGGAGGATGATTTTCCCGGATATTTCTGTTGAGCACTTGGTGAAAAGGCAATCAGATCACAACCCCTTGCTCCTAAGAGGCAGCGATCTAGTGTCTACAAGAGATGGTCGTCGGCTTGGTGCACTCATAGTGACTATCCTAACTTGGTGAACTAGGCTTGGTCAAAGTGTATGGGAAACATTGTGCAGCTCTTAATGAAGTGAAAGAAGATTCTGTTGTCTTTAACAAGGAGAATTTTCGTAATATTGTTTATAAGAAAAAGCAGTTAGAGGCTAGATTGAGAGGTATCCAAAGGTACCTTGAGGATGTTGATTCGGTCAGGCTTACTATTCTTGAGAAAGATCTTCTTCAACAGTATGAGACAATTCTTTTCCAATAAGAAACTTTGTGGTTTCAAAAATCTAGGGAGAATTGGATCAAGTTGGGCAGCAGGAACACTTCTTTTTTTCATGCCCAAACGATTGTTAGGCGCAAGCATAATAAGATCCATGGTCTGGATATTTCCCTAGGAGTGTAGTGCACTGATCAAGATATGTTGAAATCCAAAGCAGTGAAGTACTTTAAGGACCTTTTTGGCATAAGAGAGATTGTGATGGCTGTTAATGATGGGATTCCTAGCTTATCTCTTTCCTTGGAGGAGCGTTTGGAGCTGACTAAGAATGTTACAAAGGAGGAAGTGTTCCAAGCCCTCATGAGTATGAAGTCTTATAAAGCTCCAGGGTCGGCTGGTTTCCACCCAATCTTTTTCAAAATGTTCTGGCATGAGATTGGGGATGATGTTTGGCAGTTTGTTCATAGGGGTTTTATGTTTGGAAGATTTAAGCATGGTGTTTCTGATGCGCATGTTGTGTTGATTCAAAAAGGTGACCACCCAACTACTTTCAAAGATTTCAAGCCTATAAATCTCTGTAATGTCATTTACAGGCTTGTTTCTAAAGTGTTGGTTACTAGATTGAGACCGATTCTGAGTAGGACCATGAGCCCCTTGCAGAGTAGTTTTATCCCTGGCAGAAGTACAAGGGATAATGCTATTGTTCTTCAGGAAGTTGTTCATCATTTACACAAAAAGAAGGGAAAGAGAGGTGACTTGGTTCTAAAGTTGGACTTGGAAAAGGCTTATGACAGGGTTGACTGGGGTATTTTGGGCCAAATGCTGGAGCCATATGGGTCCCCGGAGGTAATCATTTCTCTCATTCTCCATGGTATCTCATCTTCCTCCATCTCTTTTTTATGGAATGGGTGTAAGACAGATAATTTCACCCCAAAGAGAGGGCTTCGTCGGGGTGACCCTCTATCACCTTACCTTTTTGTTCTTTGCATGGAAAGGTTAGGTGAAATGATCTCTAAGGAGGTGTGTGAGAATAGATGGATGCCGATTCAAGTGTCCAAGAATGGGCCTTGTTTGTCTCATTTATTTTTCGTAGATGATGTTTTACTCTTTGTGAAAGCTAAAGTGGCTCAAGTTTGGAGTGTGTTGGACAGGTTTGGTGCTATGTCGGGGTTGAAAGTAAGCCTTCATAAATCAGTTATATTAGCATCATCAAGGGTTTCATCTTCTAAAAAGTCTAAGATCTCTAGTGTTACTCAAATTAGATTTACTACAAATTTGGGTAAATACTTGGGTTTTAGGCTTCATCAAGGAAGGGTTACTAAGCAGGATTTTCATGATGTGATTGAGAGGGTGGAGTCTAAGTTAGCTTCTTGGAAATGGAGGCTTCTTAATAAACCGGCAGGATGGTTTTAGTGAATTCTGTCATCTCTTCGCTGCCTTCCTCTGGTATGAAAATTCAATGGTACTTAGAGTCTATTTGTGACTACTTGGATAGGGTTGCCGCTCGGTTTGTGTGGAAAGGTTCTGATAGTAAAGGGTTGCATAAGGTTACAAAAACTTGTTGATGGTTTGGCAAGTGCACCAAATCGCGACAAGTAATAATAGTGAGGGTAGATTATCGTCCCAGCGAGGATTGCGTTTCAAGTAACAACGTGGCCTAAGCAATTGATATTTGAACCAATGAAATTCATAGTGCCAAGAATGTTTATGGATTTTTGATTTTAGATTTATCCAAACAATGAATGAAACAAAGCAATTGATGAATGAATTCAATCAAAGTAAAAGCGGTTTGGTGTCGGAATCCTCCAATTTTCACTTAATGTAACTTTATTCAACTCTAATTTCAATTCATTCCACTCAATTGACATTCAAATCACTAACTTAGATTTATCCCTAATTCCTTAGGTGATAATCCTTTTGTACTAATTAAGAAGCCTAATTCCTTAGGTCATTCAAGCATTAGCACAAACATTAAGCATGAGATTCATAAGAATGCATTGAAACATGGTTCTATTCCTAGAATCAATATTCCAATGGTAATCTACTTCAATTCTAATTCAATAACCAATTTTCCAATTTTGAAATTGAATCTAACAACAATCTAGAGTTGATCAATCAATAGAAGCATTAAGCATAGAAGCAAATCACTCAAATTGAATAAACTTGAATTGAAATCAGAAATTGAGGTCAATTACATCAAGAATCCAATTGGAATCTTCCGAAACCTAACCTAAGTGATCTAGCTACTCATAATAGAGAGATATAAGAGAGATGAACTTGAGTAGATGTGGAAAGAAGACTCCATTAAAGCTCCAATTCTTGTTCCCAAGGTTGAGTCTCCAAGGAAGATGAGAGAAAATGATGTTTCTATGAGTGAAAATGTAAAAAATGAGTGAAAGATCCCTTTCCAACAGCTGAAACACGTATTTATAGGTTCTCTGCTCGTAACCCAGTGCTGGGCGCCCCTGGCCCGTGCTGGGTGCCCTACTGTACGCGAAACAACAACTTGCTATCAGGAACTGGCGTTGGGCGCCAGCTTTCAAGCGCTGAGCGCTGGCTCTGCTTCAGCTTCCTAGCACTGAGCGCCCTGATCCCAGTGCTGGGTGTAACACCCCCTTGGGCATTACTATACGAATACATGCGGAAATAAATTAAAAAGAATTTTGCTGGTTTCTTTCGGAAAATTATTTTATTTGAAGTCATAAAATCTGGGTGTAAAACAATTTCTTCTGAATACTTTGAGTATAACGTGCATAACACAATAATAATAACCGTCTAATTCACAATCAAATTTGCAAACATATAAAGGTTTTCAAAATACCTACACAGACTTTCTTAAAACATACCACCCAACAAAATTTAAAATATCCTAAGCTGGTCGCTCTACAAAACACTCACTGATAAGACCTCGTGATCATCCCTATGATCACGCATCTCTTCCCGCAATCCGGACTTAAGTCTCCAAGTGACTTAAGGAACTCTTCTACAACATCTGCATTCGTGTACTAGCTTACAACAACAAGACAGAAGAACATGTATATGCAAGGGTGAGTTTCAATATATGGATTTTAAAATGATAACCATATGCACGACTCTCAAATTAATACCAATTAACATGAATATTCAAAGATAAACAATATATTTATCAAAGGGTTTCATACCCGACAGTCGTAGCCGTTTTAAAAACCATGGCACTTCAATATTCATCAACTAACTTTGACACCTAATCTCCGGAGCTCCAACCAACAAGTAAATGAGCTGATTAGGCTCTCATTGCCAAATAAGGTAGAATCAATGCCAGATATGGCAAAGTTCAAATAACCATTCCACAGTCCAAAACGAGGTAAAGTGGTGACTACATATAGCACATGGTTTTCGTGGTCATATATCCATCAAGGCACAGTGATGCAAACGTCATGAATAGTTGCCATCAAGCATTCAAGTCCTAGGCAAAGACATGTCTGCCCAAAATGCATGTAAAACGTTTTGATCACGTAATTTTCTTTGTGTTCATTCTTTCCTTGTCGAGGCTCAAAGGCTCACGACCAAACCAAGGTTTAAACTTAAGTTTAACAACCATTCCCGTAACAAGGACTCCAAGTCCAAACCAAACAAACAGACTCTAAGTAAAAAATGTGCAAATCACGAAATCTAGATCCGTGCACCATATTTAGATTCGTAGATTTTGGCGCACAAAAATTAATATAGATTTTTATAGGACATCTAGTCCATAACTTCACTTTTCAGACCTCGGGTCCATATCATAGAACTCTAGGCACCGACATCTCGGTAGCTAGGTTCGTCTTTTAATTTAACAACATCTTCGCTCTGTGAAAAATAAATCCAAAAACAAAATTTCCTTAACTTATACAAGTTGTCGAAAATAACCCATTGTATAAAAATACTTTACAGAAAATCCATTTACGTTGGAAATTCATTTTACAAAATCATCAAAATCACTTAAAATTCATTTTTTTTCATAAAATCAATATTTTGAACCCGAAAATATTGCTTTGAGACAAATTCTCTGTTTTAACTAATATTACCGTTTTTAATAATACTACCATAAATATTGTCGGAATTGTCCGACGTTTGACATTTTAAAAACGTTTTAAGTCCAAAAATGACTTTTCTAGTAAAATAATTTTTCCAAAAATATAATAAAATTATTTTTGAAACTTATTTTCTTAAAATAACATTTTCTAATATTTAGAAATTTCTTACGTCAAAATTAGCAGTACTAAAATATTTTCACGGGTACGTCCTCACTATGACTCATAAAACACTCTTACATCGTTAAATTATTAAAATAATATTATTTTCAACTTTTTTCTCATTTTCAACAAACCAAATAATTAAGTAATATTATATTACTATTTCTCATCAATTAAAACTCATTATTCCGTAAAAAGCTTTTTAACGCTTTTAACCTCATTATTAATTGAGCACTAACCACTGTCAGGCTTTACAATCTACAAACAACATCAATAACAACCATGGCAATAATATAGAAAATTTCACAATTAATGAAATACAATAAAACATAATAACAATTAAATACATATAATTAAATCATTAAAATCAGATAAATCTAACTACGTAAAATAACAATTACACCCAAATAAATCATACATACCACAAACAAATTACATACAGCTATCGAAAAAATCCCTCAGGTACTCCCCTTACCTCTTGAAGATTTTTCTTGTCGAATTGAAATTCCGTCAAACGTTCGGTCTCCGCAAAACACGTACACGACTCGCACATCAATTTATCCTTCAATCAAAACACAATAAATAATTAACAATCAAACAACTAAATACACCTATACTTATTATGATAGGTTCGGCCATGAGGTGTTTGGATGGATAAAAAAATTTCTAAAATTCCTAAGCTTGTGGATTAGTGATCTTTAATCACTTGAAACCCTAAACCAATGATTAACTTAAAAAGGTTGAAATAAAATACTCCAACCCTTCAAAACCCTAGTTTCGGCCATGGCTAAATAAATTAGCTAGAGATCTCAAAAATTTACATACTCATAGATCCATGACCTTAGAGTAGTATAGAGTTAAGATAAACTATCATAAGTTGAAAAATGAAACAAAATCTTTCAACTCCTCAAGAAAATAATTTCGGCCATGAGAAATAAAATGGCTTAGAGGTTTCCTTTTGATTCAATAATCATGGATTCAATATATATATATGAATTATAAGATTGAATCAAGCAAGACTAGTTTTAAAAAAATGAACAAAGTCCCCCCCCCCCCCCCACAATAACTAGGGTTCGGCCTCAACAAGATCAATAGGCACGAAATTTTGGTTTGATGTATCCTCATGGATCTTGAATATAGAGAGGATAATAAGATCATAGAAATTGGTTTCACTTTAAAAGGATTTTTCTATGATTTTCTATGAATTTTCAAAGTTCTAGATCTAAGAATTGAAAAATATGATCAAGACTTCAAATCACAAAAATGGATGAATAAAATGATGATGATTGAGTGAGAGGAGTATGGTATACCTCTTGGAATTGAAAAATAAGCAAGGAATCAAGTAGTTGCTTCACAAAAATGGCTTATGGAACTTAGAGAAATTTGAGAGAAAATGAAGAACAAAGCAAGGGAAGAAGATGATGACTTAATAAAATGTATGGAATGACCTAATGTGGTGTGTTGGCCGTGGGTTTTGGGGGGCTAAAGGGTCCAAAAAAAATTTCATTAAGGACAAATGTGTAATTTCACTTAGGGCTATTTTGTGATTAAGTTAGGACTTAAGGACATTTTGGTAATTTCATGCCTAAAGTAATCATGAAAATTATGTGGTTGAGGTTGAAGGAGAGGTGGCGGATTTGTGTCCACAAATTGTGGGGTAAACTTGTCATTTCAATGAAAGTTCAAGGGTAAAATGATCCAAGGGCAAAATGGTCTTTACACTAATTTAAAAAATATCTAGATTTTTTGTTAAAAGCAATCATGACATGGGTGACTCGTCCATATGACTCACCATCATAGGTGGCACCATATCTAAGCATCCGATATCGGGTTTTGTCTCTGCACGTCCGTTCTCGACTCCGTCGATTACCCGATTTAGGGTTTTACGCCCGAATCAAGTATAAAACCTAATTATTTTGAAAATTTTCAAAATAACCTATATTGTTGGAAATGAGATACAAAATCTATTCATTTTGTTATCGGGTCAAAATTAGGTTTTCTGATCAGTAAAATCTTACTATCAGTGAAAACGCAGACCGGGTTTCGTCTAAATTTTCAACCGAAAATTTAACCGTATACTTATAAAAATAAGTATGATATGAATATGACTTTGGTTTTCCCAAAATCATTTTCTAAGTTTCAGATAAGAATATAAATATTTATTTATATTTATACCGATCTTAGAAAGCGAAAAAATCGGGGTGTTACACTGGGCGCTGGCTAGTAGCTTTCCGCAACTGTTGTTTTCTTCAGTTTCTGTCCGTGCTGAGCGTTCGATTCCAGAGCTGAGCACTGGACTACCATTCCCGCACATTTTCAACATATTTTGGGTGTCTTTTTCACACAAATAAAGATCCAATGAATCCAAACTTTATTCATATCAGAGTATGTATTTTCCTATCACTTTTCATATGATTCCTAAGATTATTTACAAACTCTTTCCTAATTGCACTTCCAAACTAACATATTTTGCACATTCGTCATAACCCCAAACTTAGAGATTTTGCTTGTCCTCAAGTAAACAATTAAATTCAAAACAGGGTGAATGAGATGGTTTTCATGTTCAATTCCCTTGTGAAACACATTACTCATGCAAAACTTCAATTCCTTAACACTTTTGCAAAATGCACAAGCATCACACAATCATTGCATCAATTCCAATAGATCACATGCTTCATGCTTTAAAACAATCAAACATACTACAAAATTAGTTCCATTGAATGCACAAAATATTCTCTTGCAACCTCTCTATCAAGTGTTTCACATATCCTTACTTGGGTATTATTTGCTCTCAATTCCAATCAAAATGCATTCCCCAATCCTAATCTTGACAAGATGCTAAGAAACTTATCACAAATGTCAATGCAACACATATCATGAGGTCTTTTATTTGGGTGTAATGAGGCTAAGGTGGGGGTGGATAAAATAAAGGATATAGGCTAAACTACTTTGGCTTCAAGGAATGTGGACTTTTGGGCTTCCTTCTTAGCTAGTTTACAAGCACATAAGCACACAATTTGTGCTATTTTTCTTTTTATCCGTCTACAACTCTCTTTTTTCTTTTTCTTTTGTTTTCATTCTTTTCTTTTTGTTTTCATTATTTTCTTTTTCATCTTTTCTATTCTTGCCTTTTTCTCATTTTTGTACCCTTTCTTTGTTTCTTTTCCTCTTTTTGGCTTTTTCTATATTTTTTTTCTTTCTTTCTTTCAAACTTTGTTCTTTTCTATTCAATTTTTTTTCATAGTAGGCATCTTTAGTGGCCTACTCCCACCCAAAATTAATTTTCTTGCTTGTCCCTAAGCAAGAGAACAACCCCAAACTTAAGTCCAAACATTCCTCTAAGCCAAAATAATGGGACAAAATTGTTTTTTCGATTTTTGGCTTGTAATGTGCTATCGTAACAAGAAAAATTGGCCAGGGCTCTATTAGGCATAGCAATGGTAAATGATGGAATAGCAATTATGGCCCTAAGCTCAAGCAAAGAAATATCGCCTCAATCATACATGCATATGCAAGAACATTGCAACAATGACAAGCATCAAGGCAAGAAAAAGTGAGAACATGCAAGTGATGGACATGCACACATGAAAGAATAAGTCATATGGATTATGTGCAAGAGCATTTGGGCTCAAAAGCTCACAGTTTAGGATCATGTGCAAGAGAAAATCCATGCATCCCACATTGCATCAATCATAGCATGAAAAATTGTCACAAACAATTCACTAGGATCAATGGTTTCAATGAAAACATATACTCAGCAAGTACAAAATGCATCATGTTAGAAATTTCAGCCAAGTAAAAGTTCTATGTTCACTAGAGAATCTACACAAAAATCCATTCAAACCACAAGTTTATGCAAAATATGCAAGTTTGGGCAATTTATTCAACTAAAACTAACTAAAAAGTAAGGAGGATTAAAAAGTAAAGAGTTTAGAGCACCCCCTTTCTTATGCACAAAGGATGAGCATCTGCTGAAACTGCTTTTTGTCTGCACTCAGCGCTCACAGTAGCGCCCGACGCCTGAACAGGGCCATTTTCAGTCTTCTTATGAGTCATTTCTCCCCTTCCTTTGGTCCACTTTCCTTAGATGTGCCTGTACAACAATTCCAAACAATTATATCACAATATCAAGCCTACACATCAAGGAATTACTCAATCATCTCAATTAACTACTTATGCTTGCAAAATAAAAACAGAAATTAAAGGAGGAAAAGTAATGTTTGGGTTACCTCCCAAGAAGCGCTTCTTTAACGTCACTAGCTTGACGCCTGATTATTTGTTGCTAAAGGTGGTTTGAATGATGAGAAAAATGGAGAATTGTTGGTGTTTTTCTTTCCACCACTCCTCACTTTGTTCTCAAAATCAAACAATGGTCTATTTCCCTTCTTTGAAGAATGATCATCTATTGGCCAAAGTGGTTGGAATTGAGATGACCATTGAGACTTCTTCTTTTCCCTCCTTTTTCCATTGCTCTTCTTTTTCTTCTCATGTTCATCTTTGTGAATTTCTTGAACCTCTTGATTTTGCACAAAATGAACTTGAGCATGGATGATTGGTGAAGTGTCCATAGGCTCCTTGTCAAACATGTTCACAACCATTTGTTCTTCATTCACCCTCAATATAAGCTCGCCTTTTGGTACATCTATTAAAGCTCCGGTGATGAGTGTGATTCCACCTCATATTTCATGTACATTTTTGCATGCATTTTCATATAGTTTAGGTAATTTTAATTTGATTTTTGTTAGTTTTTACCTTGGAACGGGTGAGGCGGTTTCGTGGTGTTGTTTTGTAGAAATTAAGGATAAAATGCTCAGGATCAGCCATGATGGAGCTTGGATGAAGATAGAGCTTGAAAAGTGAAGGAAATGTACCAAACAAAGCCCATCACGGCCTAGCTGTGATGACCATCACGGCCATGATCAAGCAAAACTGAAAAGAAAAGAAGGTAAAAGTCAGAGTTGGTCACAGCCTAGCCGTGATGCCCATCACGGCCGTGACATGTATCCTCAACAGGCAGAACTGATCACGGCCTAGCCGTGATGAACATCACGGCCGTGACAAACCAAAAATTGAAGAAGCGCCTATGACAGAACCCGTCACGGCCTGGCCGTGATGGCCCTCACGGCCGAGACGCGTGCCTAATCTATAAATAGGCATCTGGACAGAACAGAAAAGGGGGACTTTTAACCCTAGAGGACTTGGAACCTAAAAAGACATCTTCTCTGAGTCAAGGGGCTGCTGTGATTGCTGTGGAAAGCTTCCATGGAGTTTCTTCTCTCCTTTGTCTCTATTCCTTTTATTTTGGCTTTCTCTATGATCATGAGTAGCTAAATTCCCTTTTTGTTGGGATTAGATGTAGCTAAACTGAATATCATGTATTTACCTTGATCTATTAATTTATGTTTATGCATTCTTATTAGTGTTTGATTCCTATGCTTAATGCTTTTTGTGGTCTGATCATCCATGAATTGATTTTGAGATTTGATTTGCAATGGGGACGTTCTTATCAATTCTTGATCTGGAATTAATCACCTACTAAACCTCGCATCTAGGAATGGATTTTGGTTTATTAGTAATCGTGTAATACCTACTCTTAATGCAAATTCACTAATTAGGCCACCTAAGGAATTAGGGTTTAATTAGGGGATTTAGGCTCTTGTCATCTAAGGAATTAGGGCTTGAGTAATCTTGTGGGTTGGTTTTAATATTTGAAGCATAAACTGGATTGGTGGTCTTGGTATTGCATGAGGCCAAGGTTTGGTGAAGTTTAATCCCAACATCTTTCACCATATTTGAAGAACCATTTTTCTGCATTCCAAGTGTTCGATAAAAATACAAAAAGAACTTTTTCCTTTTATTTTGTTTATTTTAACTCTTGATTGGGCTTGGTATTCAATATTGAGCTCCCTTCCATCCAAACGATCGTCTAGATAGTAGTCCAATTTGCGAAGTGGTACTTGTCCGCGATCCATGAGAACGATATCCGGTCTCACTACCGTATTACTTGTACGACTAGGTATACTTGCCTAGATTCGTCACCATGTTTTTGGATCCATTGCTGGGGATCGGTGTGCCAATATCATCAGTACCAAAGGGGACTCCTAATTTAGGCACTTTTTCTTTGCTTTCCTACTGTTGTTTTTTTGTTTTGTTTTTTTTTTTGTGTTTTCCTTGTAGTTGCATAATTGTCCACTTGAAGCTTGACTTGTACTTGCTATATTTGTTGTTGTTCTACTCTGTTTGATTACTTGTATGCGAGGTACAATTGACCCAGGTGAACTTCAATTCAACCCTGAAATCGAGAAGCTTTGTAGAAAGAATAGAAAGGAAGCCAAAGCAAGAAAGAATAGAGGAGGAGCATCTTCTAGAGTACAAGAACCACAAGTTGAGTTACCAAGTGTGCAAGAATCGCAATTTGAAGTATCAATTGTCACCATGGCTGACGACAATGCACAAAGGAGGACAATGGGGAACTATACTTCCCCTAAAGTCGATAGATATGGAACTCCAATTGTTAGACCTGCAGTGGCTTGTAACAACTTTGAGATAAAGGCATCACTTCTCAATCTTGTGCAACAAAATCAATTTGGAGGTTTAGAGACTGAAGACCCTCATTCTCACATTGACACATTTATTGAATTATGTGATACTATCAAGCTGAATGGAGCTTCCGAAGAGGCTATCCGTTTAAGGCTCTTCCCTTTCTCTCTGAGGGATATGGCTAAGTAATGGCTTCAATCCCATCCTCATGGGAGCATTATTACTTGGAATGATTTGGTGAGCAAGTTCTTATCTCGTTTCTTCCCTCCATCAAGAATGATCAAGTTGCGATCGGAGATCAATGCTTTTGCACAAAAGGATGGTGAATCACTTTATCAAGCATGGGAGAGGTTCAAATATCTACTTATCACTTGTCCAAATCATGAGTTAGAAACATGGCAACAATTTGCAACCTTTGTAAATGGTCTCAACTGAAATTCTCGAAGTATGATTGAAGCGGCTGCAGGTGGAACACTGAGTCAAACGACCCCCGATGAAGCAAAGGCCTTTATTGAAACTATGGCTAATAATAATTATCAAATGCCTAGTTCTCGATCATTGGCCAAGAGAGGTGTTTTGGATCTTGATGAATATAGTGCTCTTAAGGCGCAAATGGCCGCTCTTACCAAGCAATTGGGGTCCATTCAACTACAAAATTCTCAATTACAAGTGGTCCAAGTTCAAGCCGTCTCAATTGTGAAATTAGTGTGGTTGGAGGTACGGGGCAAGAAGAAGTGAACTACATAGGAAACCAAGGGCCTAAGCATGATCCTTTCTCTAACACCTATAATCCGGGGTGGCGTAGCCATCCTAACTTTGGTTGGAGACAAGGGCAAGGCTCAAGTTCTCAAGCAAAGCCTTCTCAAGAGAATTCAAGCAATTTGGAGAATATTCTAGCCCAATTCATGCAAGTAACTCAAGCTAATTTGAAGATTCAAGAATCAATGATGAAGAATCAAGATGCCTCCAACAAGAATCTAGAGCACCAAATAGGCCAGTTGGCAAAGAAAATGACGGTGAGAGCTCAAGGAAAATTGCCGGGAGATACCGAGAAGAATCCAAAGGAGGATTGCAAGGCAATTACTACAAGAAGTGGGAAGGTGGAAGTTCCACAAGAAAAAGAGAGAGAAAATAAAAAGAAAAAAAACGAGGAAGAAAAAAATGAAGAGAGAGAAGAAAAGAGAGTTGGTGAGGGAGTTGATGAGGTGATCATTGAAGATGCAACCAATGAAGAACTAGAGACTTCCCAAGCCACTACCTCTAGTCCTATTGTTGTTGAAGTTGAAAAACCAAAGAGAGAAAAAATGGTGGATGAAGAGTTTGCAAGAAAGAAGACTAAAAAGCAAATTCTTGAAGAAGTTGACAATTCTAAGGAGTTGCCACCGTATTTCAAGATACCCTATCCTCAAAGGTTGAGGAAAGAGTTAAGGGATCAACAATTCTCTAAGTTCTTGGATGTGTTCAAAAAGTTGCAAATTAACATCCCTTTTGCCAAAGCTCTTCAACAAATGCCTTCCTATGCCAAATTTATGAAGGAGATTCTTTCTAACAAGAGGAAGTGGAAGGAGGAGACGGTCATGCTCACGGAAAAATGTAGTGCCATACTCCAAAGGAAGTTACTGGTGAAGATGAAGGAACCGGGTAGCTTTACTATTCCATGTGCTATTGGTCATTTGAACATTGGAAGAGCCTTGTGTGATCTTGGTGCAAGTATCAATCTTATGCCTCTCTCCATCTTCAAGAAGTTGGGAATTGGTGAAGTCAAGCCAACCGTGATTTCTCTCCAATTGGCGGATCGTTCCATTACGTATCCTTATGGTGTAGTGGAGGATTTATTGGTAAAAGTAGACAAGTTCATCTTTCTGGTAGACTTTGTGGTGTTGGATATTGCGGAAGATAGTGAGACTCCATTGATTCTTGGAAGGCCATTCCTAGCCACGGGTAAGGCTTTGATCGATGTAAATCAAGGGAAGTTGGTGCTTAGAGTCCAAGATGAAAAGGTTACCTTCAATGTTTTTGAAGTAATGGGACATCCACGTGACAAAGATACATGTATGAGTGTGGACCTTGTTGAATCATTAACTAACAAGAGTGTTCAACAAACTTTTGAAGATTCATTGGAAGCAGCTCTTATGGTTGAGAATATAGAAGAAAAGATATGTGAGGAAGAAGTTGAGGTCATGGTTAAATCCCTTGAGGCTTGTCCAGTTTTGAATAATGATGAAGACAAAGTTGTGGAGGATGTGCAGATTGAAGACAAGGGTGAAACACCTATGCTAGAGTTAAAGGAACTTCCATCCCATCTCCGTTATGCTTTCCTTGGAGTGAATTCTTCAATCCCGGTGATCATTAGTAGCGGATTGAACTCTTTGGAGGAAGAGAAGTTGTTGAGAGTGCTTAGAGAGCACAAATCCACAATTGGGTGGTCTATGTCCGACTTGAAAGGAATAAGTCCTTCATTTTGTATGCACAAAATCCTTTTGGAGGAAAACTTCAAGCCGGTCAGACAACCCCAAAGAAGACTTAACCCAAACATGAAAGAAGTTGTAAGGAAGGAGGTTGTGAAGCTTTTGGATGCGGGTATAATTTATCCAATCTCCGATAGTCCATGGGTGAGTCTAGTCCAAGTTGTTCCTAAGAAAGGGGGGATGACGGTTGTTGCAAATGATAAAAATGAACTCATTCCCTCAATGACCATTTCCGGATGGAGGGTGTGTATTGATTATAGAAGATTGAATGAGGCTACAAGAAAAGATCATTTTCCCTTGCCTTTCATTGATCAAATGCTAGAGAGATTGGCAGGCCATGCCTTTTATTGCTTCCTTGATGGATACTCAGGGTATAACCAAATTGTGGTTGACCTAAAGGACCAAGAGAAGATCGCTTTTACTTGTCCCTATGGCATCTATGCATATCGAAGGATGTCATTCGGGTTGTGTAATGCACCTGCCACTTTTCAAAGGTGCGTGCTTTCCATATTCTCTGATATGACTGAAAAATTTATTGAGGTATTTATGGATTATTTTTCCGTATTTGGTAATTCTTTTGATAATTATCTGAAAAATCTTGCATGTGTTTTGAAAAGATGCCAAGAAACTAACCTTGTTCTAAATTGGGAAAAATGTCATTTCATGGTTAGGGAAGGTATAGTCCTTGGTCATAAGATTTCATCATGGGGGATAGAAGTTGATAAGGAAAAAATTGAAGTAATCGAAAAACTTCCCCCTCCCATAAATGTGAAAGGTGTTAGACTTTTCAAAAATTGTAAAACCCTTGTGCAAACTTTGGTAGTTGATACTCCTTTTGTGTTTGATGATGATTGCATGCGTGCTTTCCAACTCTTAAAGGAAAAACTCACCACTGCATCGGTCATTGCACCTCCAGATTGGAGTTTGCCATTTGAGTTAATGTGTGATGCAAGCAACTATGCGGTGGGAGCCATTTTGGGTCAACGGAAAAATAAAATGTTGCATGTTATTTACTATGTCAGTCGTGTGCTGAATGATGCTCAATTGAACTATAGCACGACTGAAAAAGAATTACTTGCTGTAGTTTTTGCATTTGATAAGTTTAGATCTTACTTGATTGGCTCTAAAACTATTGTGTACACTGACCATTCCGCTTTGAAGTATCTCATGACTAAACAGGATGCCAGACCAAGGCTCATTAGGTGAGTACTATTGCTCCAAGAATTTGATTTAGATATAAAGGACAAGAAAGGAGTGGAGAATGTGGTAGTCGACCATTTGTCTAGGCTTACACAAGCAGATATTCAAGCAAAAGATGAGTTGCCAATTCAAGAAGAATTCCCGGATGAGAGGTTGTTTAGGGTGCAAGTGGCACCTTGGTTTGCGGACATTGCAAATTACAAGGCCGCCAACAAGATTCCGAAGGACTTCAATGCACAACAAAGGAAGAAGCTCATCCATGATGCTAAATACTATGTATGGGATGAACCTTACCTTTTCAAAAGAGGTTCGGATGGAATTCTTAGAAGATGTATTCCAGAAGAAGAGATTAATGGGGTTTTGACTCATTGCCACAACTCACCTTATGGAGGACACTTTGGTGGTGAGAGAACCGCCATGAAAGTCTTGCAAAGTGGTTTATTTTGGCCTACCATTTTTAAAGACTCTAGAGCTTGGGTGATGAAGTGTGACAAGTGTCAAAGAACCGGAAGTATATCCAAGAGAAATGAGATGCCTTTGAAGGGTATTTTAGAGGTGGAGCTCTTTGATGTGTGGGGGATCGACTTCATGGGTCCTTTTCCATCATCCTACAACAACAAGTATATTTTGGTTGCGGTTGACTATGTGAGTAAATGGGTAGAAGCCGTCCCAACTATGAAAGATGATGCAAAAACGATGGTTAGTTTTGTGAGGAAGAACATTTTTACCCGATTTGGAACCCCTAGAGCCATTATTAGTGATGGGGGTACTCATTTTTGCAACAAAGAGTTCAATGCGGTGCTTGCCAAGTTTGGAGTCAATCATAAAGTTGCCACACCATACCACCCGCAAACTAGTGGGCAAGTGGAGTTGTCTAACCGGGAATTAAACAGGATCTTCGAGAAAACAGTGAATAATGCGAGAAAAGATTGGGCAAAGAAGCTGGATGATGCACTTTGGGCCTATCGGACTGCATATAAAACACCTATTGGTATGTCACCCTACCAATTAGTGTTTGGAAAATCATGTCACCTTCCGGTAGAGCTCCAACATCGTGCTTTTTGGGCAGTGAAAGCCTTGAACTTTGATATGAAGCTGGCTATGGACAAGAGACTGTTGCAATTGAATGAGTTGGATGAATTCCGACTCTTGGCATATGAGAGTGCAAGAATCTATAAGGAAAGAACAAAGTTTTGGCATGATAAGCACATTCTTCCCAAGCATTTTGAAGAAGGTCAATCAGTTTTGCTCTTTAACTCACGTCTCAAGCTATTTCCGGGCAAGTTGAGATCAAGGTGGTCGGGTCCATTCCATGTCAAGTCAGTTTCTCCATTTGGTGCGGTTGAATTGGAAGATCCATCGTCCGGAAGAACTTTCACTGTTAATGGGCAAAGGCTCAAGCACTACCTTGGAGGAGACTTTGATCGTCAAACAGTCTCCATCCCTCTTAAAACACCCTCATAGAGATCATCGACCCGTCAAGCTAGTGACATTAAAGAAGCGCTTATGGGGAGGCAACCCAAGTTTTCTTTTCCTTTTCCATTTGTTTTTTATTTTAACTCTTGAATAATTTGATAAGATCAAGAGGAAAAAGATCAGAAATTAATAGATTTGTTAAGTGTTTTCAGGGTAAGAAGGAAGGAGAAGCAAAAAGGGCAAGGACAACAAAGTCAACAACCATCACGCCCAGACCGTGACACTGCTCACGGCCGTGATCAGCTTAAGGAGAAGATCAGAAAGGATCACGGCCTAGCTGTGATACCCATCACGGGCATGATGAGAGGACCCTGAAGATTAGAGAGAATCACGGCCTGGCCGTGATGGAGGTCATGGCCGTGACAGGTCAGCTCTTATGGACCAGAATTTATCATGGCCTGCCCGTGATGGGCATCACGGCCGTGACCCATTGTCCAGCATCCCTTTGCCTAGGCATGTGAGCCAACACCCGCTACCACCTCGGTGAGTGTTCCATTTTTCTCCTCTCTCCGACTTGATTACTTACATTGGGGACAATGTAAGTTTTTAAGCTTGGGGTAGGGGTATTTTTGCAAATTTTTGAATTTTTTGCATTTTTCATGTTGCATTCATATAGACATAGCTTTGCATGATCACATGATTCGATTGCCCCTTTCTTAGATTATGCATCCAATTGTGAGAACTTAGTGCCAAATAAATTGAGAAAGTGAATTTTTGAACCCAATTTTTTTTTATTCTTGTGATAAGGCTACAAATAAAAATTCTTGAGATGATCTTTGATAGTTGATAATTAGCATGTGGTTCCGTAGATTTCTGTTTCTCACTGATTTTTGAACTACTAAAATGTGAGATTTTGAGCCAAAAAGGGGTACTCACTAAATCTACCCCATTCTTTGTGATAGAGTGTTTTAATTCCTCTTGGATTGTATTTTCTAGAACTTGACTTGAAACCGTTTTGAAGCTTAAAAATTTTATGAAAACATTTTTGAAAATGATCGAGGCACTAGGTATTTTTCCGGCCTTCTGAACTTTGATTGACTAAATGCTACCCCTTAGTTGCCCAATTTTGAGCCTAAAAGAATAAAATATTTTTCTTGGTACCTTGAATTACTTTGATGAATAATGCTTGGTATGACACCTTTTAAAGTATTGCAAAAAGGGTAAAAAGGTAGTTGAAAAAGTATGGGATGAGAAAGTTAGAAAAATATTTCTCTTGAATTGAAAATCTCCCCTTCGCCAAAAAAAAAAAAGAAAGAAAGAAATAAATAAAATATATATAGAGAGAAGGGGATGATAAAAGGAAGTGAGAAATAAAATAAAAAGAAAGAAAGAAAGGTGGAAAGACAAATCAAAACCCACAAAGGTATTTTAGAAGGTGTCATGCTTTGCAATGCTTGATATTTTGTTTAGCCTTCTTGAAATTTCCTTTTCTTGATTTCCCCACCTAACGATTAATCCCATGGCCCCGTTACAACCAAAGTAAAAGACCTCTTGATTCTTATGTGTTTTCATTAATAAAGTAGAGATTTAGTTAATAGTCAAGCTTATGGTAGAATTCATTCCTTGAGGAAATTGAACTAATTGTCATATATCCTTAAACACTTGAGTGAGGTGAGAAAGAGTGCCCGAATCAGTGAGAATATAAGTCTAAGAAACCTAAGCTTCTAATTGGACTTGAAATTGATTGTCTCTTGGTGAATTATTTGAAAATTCCTATTACTTGGATTAGTTACTCGGGTTCTTGGTTCACTATCCATGCTCTGATTATTTATATCTTATGGTCTTAGTAATTGCTTGAGGACAAGCAAAATCTTAAGCTTGGGGTAGTTTGATGAGTGTGATTCCACCTCATATTTCATGTACATTTTTGCATGCATTTTCATATAGTTTAGGCAATTTTAATTTTATTTTTGTTAGTTTTTACCTTGGAACGGGTGAGGCGGTTCCGTGGTGTTGTTTTGCAGAAATTAAGGATAAAATGCTCAGGATCAGTCATAAAGGAGCTTGGATGAAGATAGAGCTTGAAAAGTGAAGAAAATGTACCAAACAGAGCCCATCACGGCCTAGCCGTGATGACCATCACGGCCATGATCAAGCAAAACTGGAAAGAAAAGAAGGCAAAAGTCAGAGCTGGTCACGGCCTAGCCATGATGCCCATCTGGTCCATATGAACTTTTGAACTTTCCTACTTTCACAAGCAAGTCCTCCACCAGACCATATGGTCTCCTAATTGATCTATCCGCAAGTTACAATGAGATCATGGTTGGTTCCACATCATGAAAGCCAAGCCTCTTCATCATTGATAATGGCATAAGATCAATACTTGCTCCAAGGTCGTATAGGGCTCTAGCCTTTATTACATCTCCAATGACACAAGGAATTGTGAAAGATCCGGGATCCCTCAACTTAGGTGGAAGCTTGCGTTGGAGAATTGATCTACAATTTTCAGTCAATGCCACTACCTCACTTGGTTCAAATTTTCTCTTCTTTGCAAGCCATTACCTCATGAACTTTGCATACGATGGCATGCTCTCTAATGCTTCAGCAAAAGGAATATTTACTTGCAATTGTTTGAAGATATCCAAGAACCAATCAAATTGCTCTTATTTCTCTTTCCTCTTCCTTGCAATCGGATAAGGCACTTTCACATAAGAAGGAATTTCTTGTGGCTTGCCCACTTCCTTCAATATTTGAATCTTTGTCTTTCTCAAGATGGAATTTTCATCAACTAATTTGAGCTTCTTTTCCTTCCAATCATCTTGCGGTTTCTCTTCTTCTTTCCTCTTTGAACTCTCTTCTTTCTCACTTCTCAATTCAAAATTTTCAGCATTTTGGCTTGAGGAATGATCAACAACCGGCTCTACTAACTTACCGCTTCGCAACATGATGGCTTTGCACTCCTCCTTTGGATTATTAGTAGTATTTCCAGAAAATCCTGCACTTGATGTACTAGGAACCTGTTTAGAAAGCTGTCCAATCTGCACTTCAAGGTTCTTTATTGAAGCATCGGTGTTCTCGAAATTAGATTGTGTGACTTGAATAAATTGTGCAAATGTGCTCTCCAACTTGTTCATTCTCTCATCGGTATCACGATGTGGTTGATTTTGAAGTAGTGGTTGTTGTGAAGATGTGTTGTCTTGTGGAGCTTCTTGTGACTAAGGAAGGTTGGGGTGCTTCTTCCAATTTTGATTATAGGAGTTTGAGTAAAAATTATGCCCTTGTCTTGGAAAGTTCCCCATATATTTTACTTCCTCACGAGAGCCTAGAGTTGCTTCACATTTACCATTCTCATGCTCTCCTCCACAAAAATCACAACTCATGACTTGTTGTGCTTGCATTGGACCTAAACTCATAGCATTTAGTTGCTTTGTGATTGCCTCCAATTGATTAGTGATGATTTTGTTTTGAGCCAAGATTGCATTTTGAGAGTTAAGCTCTATCATCCCCTTTGTTGATGTGCCTCCTCTATCATGATTCATGAGATAATCATCAGATGCCATGGCTTCAACCAACCTCAAGGCTTCATCCGTAGTTTTTGAATTCATAGAACCTCCCGCCGATGCATCTAGCATAAGCTCTGTAGATGGCCTCAACCTATTACAAAAAATTTGCATTTGTTAGAGATCATCCAAGCCATGATTAGTACACTTCCTTAAGAGCTCCTTGAACTGTTCCCAAGCATCATATAAAGTCTCACCATCACGTTGCACAAAGCTTGAAATATCGTCTCTCATCTTCACAAACTTAGACGGTGGAAAATACCTTGCCAAGAATTTTTCTTCCAAGTCATCCCAAGTAGTGATGCTTCCTCTTGGTTGAGATTGAAGCCAAGCCTTGGCTCTATCTCTCAATGAAAAAGGGAACAACCACAACTTTATTGCATCATCTGTAGCACCATTAATCTTGAGAGTCTCACATATCTCTAGAAAATTCAAGACATGACTATTTGGATCTTCGGTATCACTTCCTCCAAATTGATTTTGTTGGATAATATGGAGCAATGCCGGCTTGATCTCAAAATTATTAGCGGCTACCTGTGGTTTAACAATACGTGAGTGATTCTGGTTGGTAGGACCATGAGAATACTCTCCCAAAGTTCGTAGGATTCCTTGCACATTTTCATCCATGATTTCTTCTTGTTGAACTTGTGATGTAGAAGAACTTGGTTTTTCCTTGCTTCGCTTCTTCCTTTCTTTTGATTCTTTTCGATTCTTCTTTGCTGTCTTTTCAATTTCAGGATCAAATAACAACCCCCTTGTTGCTTTACCTCGCATACACTACACACAAATCTCAAAACAAGATGAGAATATCCAATATATCAATTATTTAACCAAAACAGAAAATTAATCAAAGAAAAAAATGTTCAAATTAACAATGCTTTAGCCTTGTTGCTATTGAAATCAACAATCCCCGGCAACGATGCCAAAAACTTGTTGATGGTTTGTCAAGTGCACCAAATCTCGACAAGTAATAATAGTGAGGGTAGAGTATCGTCCCAACGAGGATTGCATTTCAAGTAACAACGTGGCTTAAGCAATTGATATTTAAGCCAATGAAATTCATAGTTCCAAGAATGTTTATGGATTTTTTATTTTAGAATTATCCAAACAATGAATGAAGCAAAGCAATTGATGAATGAATTCAATCAAGGCAAAAGCGGTTAGGTGTCGGAATCCTCCAATTTTCACTTAATGTAACTTTATTCAACTCTAATTTCAATTCATTCCACTCAATTGACATTCAAATCACTAACTTAGATTTATCCTAATTCCTTAGGTGATAATCCTTTTGTACTAATTAAGAAGCCTAATTCCTTAGGTCATTCAAGTATTAGCACAAACGTTAAGCATGAGATTCATAAGAATGCATTGAAACATAGTTATATTCCTAGAATCAACATTCCAATGGTAATCTACTTCAATTCCAATTCAATAACCAATTTTCCAATTTTGAAATTGAATCTAACATCAATCTAGAGTTGATCAATCAATAGAAGCATTAAGCATAGAAGCAAATCACTCAAATTGAATAAACTTGAATTGAAATCAGAAATTGAGGTCAATTACATCAATAATCCAATTGGAATCATTCTAAACCTAACCTAAGTGATCTAGCTACTCATAATAGAGAGAGATATAAGAGAGATGAACTTGAGTAGATGTGGAAAGAAGACTCCATTGAAGCTCCAATTCTTGTTCCTAAGGTTGAATCTCCAAGGAAGATGAGAGAAAATGGTGTTTCTATGAGTGAAAATGTAAAAAATGAGTGAAAGATCCCTTTCCAATAGCTGAAACACGTCTTTATAGGTTCTCTGCTCGTAACCCAGCGCTAGGCGCCCCTGGCCTGCACTGGGCGCCCTACTATACGCGAAACAACAACTTGCTGTCAGGAACTGGCGTTGGGTGCCAGCTTTCCGGCGCTGAGTGCTGGCTCTGCTTCAGCTTCCTGGTGCTGAGCGCCCTGATCCCAGCGCTAGGCGCTGGCTAGCAGCTTTCTGCAACTGTTGTTTTCTTCAGTTTCTGTCCGTGCTGAGCGCTCGATTCCAGAGTTGAGCGTTGGACTACCATTCCTGCACAATTTCAACATATTTTGGGTGTCTTTTTCACACAAATAAAGATTCAATGAATCCAAACTTTATTCATATCAAAGTATGTATTTTCCTATCACTTTTCCTATGATTCGTAAGATTATTTACAATCTCTTTTATAATTACATTTCCAAACTAACATATTTTGCACATTCATCGGTTAGCTGGAACAAAATGACAAAATTGAAGAAACATGGAGGGCTTGGCATCAGATTGGCCAGGAGTCAAAATGTGGCCTTGCTTGGAAAGATTGTGTGGGACTTGCGGAACTCTGGTGATAAATTGTGGGTTCAAATGTTGACTGATATATACATTGGCTATTGGGTGGGGGGGTGTTTAATGCTATGAATAAGAGAGGCTCTCCAATTCGGAACTCTGTTATTAAGGCTGTGAAATTGTTGGAAGATGGTTTCACGTTCAAAGTAGGTAATGGCAAGACTAGCATTTGGTACCAGCCGTGGGTAATGAAGGTGCCCTTGTGTGATCAACTCCCCTTTGTGGACATCCATGATATACATTTGGAAGTTAAGGATATTATTCATGAGAATAGCTGGAGGTTGGACAATTTATATACTATCCTGCTTGAGGACTTGAAGAGAATCATTAGTCACATGAACTCCTTTCTACTGTTGTTTTGTGGATAATGTGGTGTTCTAGAAATAAATGCATTTTTGATGGGATTATGCATAGTGTCCAAGATATTTGCGCTCAGGTCTTCTCCCTCTGGAACCATATTAGTCGGGCTTATGGCAGTGACTCTGTGGACCATAATCCCAGCCCTAGTCGCCATGTTAGTTGGACGTCCCCCCCTCAAGGTGTTGTAGCTTTGAATGTTGATGGTAATGCTGTGCCTAGTACTGGTTTAACTGGCTTTGGTGGGATTGTTAGAGACTATACAGGTGCTTTTCTCCATGGTTATTATGGTAGTGTGGTCATCTTTTGTATCTTGAATGCTGAAATTTTAGCTATTTATCATGGGTTGCTTCTTTGCTGGCGTAAGGGGCTCAGAAGAGTGATTTGTTATTCTGATTCTCTCAATGCCATGGAGCTTGTTTCTGGGAAGTTGAATGTCTTTCATCAGTTTGGGAATGAAATTGCTGCCATTAAAAGGTTACTGAACCAGGATTGGAGTGTGTCTCTTAGGCATACCCTAAGGGAAGGTAACTTTTAAGCAGATTTTCTAGCTAAGTTGGGAGCAAGAAGTGCATAAGTTATTAAAATGACAAATCACCTTCATATACGGAATATGGCCTTTTCATATTCGAAGCCACCCAATAACTCTCATTCAATATTCCACCTATTTCTGATGTTTTTGGTCCCACCTATAAACACTATTGGAAATCTATGTTCTAGATTCCAGATCCAGAGAAAGAGGAAGACTAGAAACTAGAAAGAAAGAAACAACAAAGTTTAGAATGTGATATTGAGACATTCCAGAATGTTTCTTTATTGTTAGATTTAGGTAAAAAAGTGTTTGCTGCTATCAACATCTTCCAGCACTCATTGACGAAGAGTCCTCTGCAACTCCTCTCACTTCACAATGGAGTTGCAGCTCCGTTCTTCAAAACATCGAAGAAGCAAGCGGTAGAAGAATAATATATGCCATGGTTTATATGCCTCCCTCACAAACGAGAGACTTGTTGTTCGCTCACCCAAGCTACCTTTAAAAAAATTGGAAATATTTTAGTATAATGGGCAAAATAACTAAAAGCATTAAATGGTAATAAAACTAAATTAAATCGTTAACAAAAATGTTAAGAGAAAATTAATCCTAATAAAAGATAATTTTTAAAACCTTCTAGAAACATTTTTTTTACACATAGAAACAAATTATTTGAAATAGGTTTTTCAACGATTCTTTACCTATTTCAAAATAATTTGTGAAAATAGAAAAAAAAAAATCTAAAGTTGGTGAAATGGATATTAATGTTTTTTTCTTTTATGCTTAACTTTTTCATATATATTTTTTCTTCAGATTTTATGTTTTTCAATAGACTAGTGATATACGGTCTAACCTGATCCAATTGGATTTTTGACTAATTTAAAGCAATATGACCACAGAAACGATTTTGACCCAGTTCCAGGTCCAGCCAATCCGATAACCCAATTTGGTCTGGTTTTCACATCCTTGATTTTGATATTGTTGTGATGAAATAATGAAATATTTTCGATTTTCATTCTGAGATATTTTTGTCTTCTTCTGGTGGGAGGCTACTGCATTGCACCATCAAAATAGCAACACATCAAACCAAAACAGAACCATTCCCCACATACATTAAGAATCCCCTTCCTTCTACCCGAACCCAGCCATAGCTATGGAAACTTCAATCCCGACCAACGAAGTTTAACCATCCACCTAGAATTGTGCTGCCATCATGGCACTTTAACTCAACCTAGAACCTTATACCACGTAGGGACGGTAATTTGTATCCTATCCATTGGGTACCCAAAAAAATTACACACGATAGGTAGGGCAATAACCTGCACAATGGATAAGGGTTCGGATACGGGTGATTACTTGCAAATTTAAATGGGTATGGGTGCGGATACTATAGTACTTGCCACGCCCCGCACCCATACATATGTATGTATATATATATATGATTTAATTGATATATACTGTATATATATATATATGATTTAATTGATATATACTGACAGTGTAAATTTTTTTTACACTGTCAACCAATCAGAAATGGACATATCATTACAAATATTCTTTGATTCTTATCTTAACTACCTTAACCTTAAAAGTCATTAATTTAATTATTTCTAATTGGTTGTCAGTATAAAAATTTTTACACTGACCGTGTATAGAAATTAAACTCTTATTTATATTACTAATATATATAATTTTAACTATAATACAAATTTTAAAACCAAAATTAACCTAAAGATTCTTAACATTCTTAACATAGTTGCATCGATAATTCTCTTTTTTTATTTTTTTATTTAAATTTTTTGATTTGTGATGTTTTATGAGTAGATTTAAAAGACATTTGAATTATTTTTCAATTATTATAGCATTTCTTTTGTTATTTATTGTTTTTTACAGTTAAAGTGCGGATAAAGCTAGAGCTTTAGACCTCCAATTTTTTTAGGTTATTAAGTTTTTTAATTTTTTTTTGGTTATTTAAGCTTAACAAGAAAAAAAATCAAAACCTTAAATCATAAATCATAGAAAATCATAAATGCGATTGCATGTATAAACAATAAAAATTTACACCAATCATAATAATTACACTTTAAAAATATAGAAATTTGTAATAAAGATTATATTTAAATAAAAAATAATTTTTTTAATAAAATATTATTATTGGTTTTAAAAAAACCTCATAACTTTAGGCCTAAAAAATGTTGTACCCACCTGTTTTATTTTCAGTCTCAGACATTGACTTTCCCAGCATCTCAATTGATTGAGCAGTTATCGTTATGTTGGTATCTTCTCAACTCTCTTTCTTAGCAATGGTTAGCTTTGTTGGTATATTGTTGTTGGCAATAATCAAAGTCTTTTTCTTTCCTCCTCAATATGACTCTACACATTGACATTACCTTAGTAGTCAAGGTATCAGAGGTATCAAGAAGATGAAGGCACAGGAGAGAGAAAGCTTTTTGAGCTGAACTGTATTGATTTCAGTAATGAATCATTGAGTACAAGAGTGTACAAGTCTTGCTATATATAGCTTATCATATTAAGTAACTAATCTAACTATCATATAACAGACTTTAACTAACTCTCAAGTAGCAAAAGATAAAATCTGTTTGGAAAACTGAAAATGTGATTCTCATTCATTGATAATATGATATGCTCACCAACACACTTGTAAGTTGTAACTAACTTTTCCTCCAAAATGCTGACTAACAGCCTTCAACTAACCCTGCTATATTCTCACACTATTTTCATATGATCCCCAGTTATAATGTCTCTGAATGAAGCTCTAGATGAGTGACCCTGCTCCCTGCCCCTGCCTATGTAGTCCAGTGGACCCAAACAACTTGGGCCTTGGGGGGTCCAACATCTCCAAAATCCAATAAGTTGGGTTTTTGGTGATAAAGAAAAAGGTTGGTTTATTGGTACGTGGGGAATGTGAGGACTGAGGATAGAAGGTGAGATTAGATATATTACTGAGATAAATTTTATCAATATCAATTTCTTAAGATTAGGTTATGACTTATTTTTTTGGTGAGTCTCTTAGTCATAACATGAATGGTCTAACCTTTAATTAAGCCAGAATGTGAATTGTTCTATAAAAAAAAGGACAAAGTGAATTAGTAACACCATTTAAAGAAAAAAGGATCTTTAAGTGGGATGAAGATTGTGAGCTTCATGTCCCTTTCACTTTCTTATTCAAATTTCAAAATTCTAGGAATAGTAGTCATTTCCTCTTTATTGATATGTTTCACACCATTGTGCCAATGCACTGACCAACTTAGACATTTAATAGAACCAAAATCAAATTGCTGAGCAGAAGAGGCAAGAAATGAGCAACCCGCTTTTAATTACTATCTGCATTCAAATCTTGAATTGGAGCGGGTTCAAATTAAAAGAAGGGAGATGCTGAAATAAGACTACCCTTTAAGAACTAGGAAACTAAAGGAAAAAAAAATCAACAAAAAGGAAAAGCAAGAAAGTAATAAGGCTAGCTTTGCCTTTAATGCTAACTCAAAATTCTTGAGCCTCAAGTTTTCTACTTCCCTCTCCGGTTTTTCAAATTTTTGGTCCACATCAACATGGTTGTTAGCCGTTGGTAGGATCTCTTTCTTTTCTTTTCTTTGCAAATTCTTGTGGAACAACCGGCATCATGAACAAAAGAGAAAGTTATGTTAGTTTTGAGACTAGGCAAAGCCTTGCAAGGTTAGCAAGAAATTATGTTATTGTCTTATTGAAGATCATTATAGTGGTTTGTTTAGCTTTGGTTTGATGTGATCTCGACTCCAACTCACGTATATGTTAAACTAATTAATGTCATTATCACTTGGATTTATTAGTTATTTTTCTCAATTATGTCTGAGCACTTACGTGTGTTTGTATGATTTGATTGACTATATTTTCTTAATATTCTTTAGATGCACAAAATATTGGTCATAGACCATAGTGTTCTTTCTTGATCTCATGTACGTTAACGTCACGGTCAAGTTTGAGCATTTGTGCCGCAACAGCGATTAATGACATATAAAAGTAAGAAAAATAGAAAAGAAAACTATGGTTACATCTTGAAATCACCAAACTACCCTCCACACCCTTTAAGCCCTAAGCATAGGTCCCTTTTTTTTTTTGCCTGCGTTACCCAAATCCCTCCTACTAAATGACTTTCTTATCCTTGGGATTCCCACATGTCATGTGAGGCTCTTACTAGCGATTACTAAGGTTATCCCTTGCTACCATTGATGAAGAGAAATTCTTCCTCTAGTATGAAACAATAATTTCTTATGACCATTTACCACTTTCTTTCAAGACCAACCCAACTTCAAATTTTATATTTTCTTAGCAGATTTAAACTGAAACTAGTGTTATTACCACTTCAAAAGTATGATTTCTTGACACAATTCATTATTCTAAAGTTCTTGGATTAACCATTTTTTATCCCCTTGGTCTAAAAATGAAGAATAACTTTATTGAAGTAAAAGACATAGTGGAGCGGAGGCATAACAAAGTGAGGACATCACCCCAATCTGCCATAGTAATTAGTAATTAGTAATTTCAAAATGAGCGTGACTACTAATCAACTAGACATGAATTATAAAATAACTAATGTGTCATATAATTTGGTAGACATCATTGCCAGATCCGTCGCTTGCACGATTTCCCATGACGTTTATTTTGTTTTATTTTTAAACAAATCTGCTTTAATTTATGCGCTTTGGTTTTAGATTAAGCATGGTTAAGCAAAAGCCTAGCAATTTTTGAAAAAGATTTAAAAGAGAATGATATTTTACTCATTTGAAATTCATCACCTGATTCCAATATGGTCATTGAATTATAAATTATAAATTTAAATTACAATTCAAGCTTTAAAATATTCAAATTCGTTTCATGTTAGTATTATTAATATATTTGACAAGGACTAATTATACCATAATTTATTATTTTAACAATTATTAAATCATATATAATTAAAATTGAGTACTTTTTTTTTTTTGAAGGAATTAAAAAGACAATGCCATATTACTCAATGGTTTAAGGTACACTAACTGCAAGACAATATTGTGTTACATTCAATAGAGATATGCACAAATGTTACTTGTACACTCATACACATTAGACAACATGATTAATGGATTTAAAAATCTAGGTTAATAGTGCCTAGGTACATGAATGACAAGTTGGTTAATGTTGTCACATTAGTGATTAATAATGTGCGAAATTTTATTAATGTTGTCAAAAATCTCGGTTGTTCAAATATATTTCTGATCCACATGTTACATTGTTACCTATGTACAGTGTACTTGAGATTGAGAATCTAATGCTGCACTGCTGCAGAGGTAGAGAGAGTCATTGGTATTTACATTTTTACTACATGACTAGCTTCACCCTTCACATATAAGTAAGCAATATGAGGTAGCCCACAATTTGCGCACCCTTCACTACCAGACATGGTTTGATACCTTATGGATATTACTTTCACCCAACAAGAAGAAGGAGAACAAACCAAACAACAACAACATCAACAGCAGCTGAATCTGAAGCAGCATTGTGCCCCATTGGTGAGGCTTAGAAGGTCCAATAATCCCAACCCATTTTCCATTCTGGTCTTATGGGTGTCTAAATCTCTTAGAAGTTTGTGTTACAGAGTTCAACTCTCACAAGGGTCCTGCTTGAGAAGGATTCAGTACCATGGAATGGTGACTAACAACACTGTTTTCTATGCTTCATCTGGTTTTCTTGAGCAAGGGAAAGGTACTTCAATGGAGGGTTTGGACTTGGTTGAAAATAAGGAAGTTATTGAAGAAAATAAAGGAAGGGAAAATGGTGGTAAAAAGAGACTTTTGCTTATTTGATTGAAGAAAAGGGTCGTGAGAGCAGTTCCAGCTCTGAGTTTCTGTCATCTGAGACCACTGGCCATGAAGAGCATAGTCAAAGTAGCACTGAGGATCACTCATCTTCACCACCTTCAATAGGGTGGTCAGTTCAGGAAATTGATGCATCAAATTGTACCAGTCCACATGAAAGTGAAGACAGTGAGAAAAAGCACTTGAAAAATAAGAAGTTTGAGAAAAATGTCTCAGTATCACCAGGTATTTAATGTGTGTTTATGTACATAATATTTCTCTCTGATTTCTACCATGAATTACTTTCACTGATAATATCAGCATGATATGTTTTGTGACTTGATTTTGATTCTCACTGGTAGAGATTGAGATGATGAAGGAGAGGTTTGCAAAATTGTTACTTGGAGAAGATATGTCAGGTTGTGGAAATGGGGTCCCTACAGCCATGGCTATCTCAAATGCCATAACTAATCTATGTGGTATGCAATGCACATATGAAAAAGTTTCTATGTTCTTATTTGGTTGTTGTGCTTTCTTAATTGATGCAACTTAGCTGTGGTGATTTTTATTGACTGCATCTGCAATTCTTGCTTCTAATGGTGGTTGTTCATTCCTTTATTGAATATGCAGCCACCCTCTTCGGGCAACTTTGGAGATTAGAACCTCTGTGTAAAGATAAGAAAGCAATGTGGCGAAGAGAGATGGAGTGGTTTCTTTCTGTCAGTGATCATATAGTTGAATTGATACCTACTTGGCAGACCTTTCCAGATGGAAGCAAGCTTGAGGTACAACTTTATAAATAATTTCAATGTGGACTTATGTAGCTCTTTGATGCATTCTTGGTTATGAAGATGTGCTTCATTTGCCCTATCAACCTTGGCATAACTCTTATTTGGCATTTGAAACTTGAAAGCAAGACTTGGAGAAAAATATTCCCTCTTTTCTTTGCCAAATAGTTTATGCATGCCATAATGTATAGTCATGATAAAATTGAAAGTTTACTGTCAAATTGTATGTAAATCATAGACTTATTGATTGTAATTTGAAGTTGACAGCTCTATAGTAATTTATGCAAGTATATACAATGCAAAATGACTCATTGTGGACAATAAAACTAAGTTGAAAGCTACCAAAGCAAAATGACATGATTTGATTGAGTTAGTTGCTGATTTTGATAAATTTTGAACTATAATTAGATTTACATTTTTGCTTGAAATGTGTTGAATGCATTCTGTAGATTAGTCATGTTAATATGTTGGATGCAGCAACCTAACAACCTCAAGGTCTGGCTCATGCAGTCAAGGTTTATTTTATTTCATTAGCCATATATTTTACTCCTTTTCTATCTCTCTCAAATGATTGGCTTCAAGCTTCAATACAGAAGTTCACTTTATTAACTTATATGCTATAATCAGATTTTTTTCAAAAGCATATAATTTTATTCCTTTGTTTGACTGTGCATTTCATGTCTCCATGTTTTCTGCTTTCTTGATTGGTTAGCATTGCAACAGAAATAGCAAGATGGATAGATAGTTTGTTCATGGTTATTGATTTGATAATATTTTTGAAATGTGAATCAGGTCATGACTTGTCGACCCCGCTCAGATCTTTATGTCAATCTTCCAGCTCTGCGTAAATTAGATAACATGCTTCTTGTAAGAAAGATTTACAGCATTCAGTGTTACATCATTAGTTCAGTTTCAACTTTCAACAAGTAGGCCATTCTAAAATTTGATCTGTTTACAGGAAATTCTAGATAGTTTTGTCAATACAGAATTCTGGTATGTAGACCAAGGGGTTCTAGCCTCAGATGCTGATGGTCCATCTTCTTTTCGACAAGCGCTGCAGCGCCAAGAGGAGAAATGGTGGCTTCCTGTACCCCGAGTCCCTCCTTGCGGCCTCCATGAGAACTCAAGAAAGCAATTGCAGCACAAGCGTGATTGCACAAACCAAATATTAAAAGCTGCAATGGCCATTAACAGTATTACTTTAGCTGAAATGGAAATTCCTGAGTCTTACTTAGAATCTCTTCCAAAGGTATTAATTATTCTGCTTATTTCAAATTTATCAAACATGATGAAACCAATTGACACAATTGTCAAATTGCTGATATCAGAATGCTAGAGCCAGCTTGGGGGATGTTATACATCGCTATATCACATCAGATCATTTTTCTCCTGAGTGTTTGCTAGCTTGCCTTGATTTAACTTCTGAACATCAAGCCATAGAGATTGCAAATCGAGCTGAGGCTTCTATGTACATTTGGCGTAAAAGGACCACTTCAAACTCAAAGCCAGCCACTGCCAGCATCACCGCCAAGTCTAGTTCAAGATCATCATGGGAAATGGTTAAGGATCTGATGGTCGATGCAGACAAAACTGAATTGCTTTCGGAGCGAGCAGAAAGCCTTCTGCTTTCGTTGAAGCAGCGCTTTCCTGGTCTCCCTCAAACAGCTTTAGATATGAGCAAAATCCAATACAACAAGGTTTGTATATTTCATCATGTTCCAACTAAAAGTACTTTTGTTTCTTGAGTATTAAGAAATCAGTAGCCCTTGAATTGAAATTGTTCTGTTTGTCTAGGATGTTGGGAAAGCCATTCTTGAGAGCTACTCTAGAGTACTAGAGAGTTTGGCATTTAACATGGTAGCGCGCATTGATGATGTTCTCTATGTAGATGACTTGACAAAACATTCAGGTCAATTCTCATCTCACTCAAAAGTTGGTGTGATTACTCACAAGAGTATTTCAGTTCCATACTCAGTGCCTGTACCAACCACTCCATATAAATCAGCTTTCGCCACGCCAAGCCTTTCTCCTGCACAAGGTATTAGCCCTGCTGCAAAAGGAGCAAAATCTCCACTCATCAGTAACAGCAACCTACCACAGAGAGGGGTAGGAGTGAAGAAAGCTTTGACTGATTTTCTTAGCATTGATGCAAAAGGGAAAGCCTATGACAGTCCAATTGAGAAACTAGTTCAAGAATCACAAACACTTGATGAAGTGCCAGCATTTGAAACAGATGTGGAGTCAAGTGATTGCACAGTAGAAGGTGGCAGCCCCAATATATTGGACCAGGCATGGCAAGAGTGAAAGGCTAGTTATCTTTTGTAGCTGAGCCATTTCTCAAATGGCATTTTTTTCTTTTTGTTAATTGTCTTTGTATGTATATGAAATATGAAATACGTAGAAGGATTCACATATTTAGAGTGGATAATATTTTTACATGATTTACTTGTGCTAGTTGTCATGTGCCTCTAATGGGGGTATTATATAATGTCAATTTCCACTTTACTCAAATTCACTAAATCAATGTGAAGGATTCACAAAAATTAAAAGTTGAAGTAGAATAATCTTTTCATGTTAGAACTTTTGTGAAAATAAAAGAAATCCTCATTGTGCCAGTAGGAATCACAAGGCTGGCTTAGCAAGTGGTACCAAAAGTCCAAAACCAGTGATATGGGGCATTCCGAGAATTGAACTCGGGACCTCTCGCACCCTAAGCGAGAATCATACCACTAGACCAAATGCCCGTGTTTGTTTAAGGATTAATTATTTAACTAATGACTATACTTTTTTTTGTGACAATTAAAAAAATAATCACACTTAGCGTTAGAAATGGAGAGCTAAGTTCCATCAATATTTAGAAATCCGGGATCTCTAGCAAATACTCTTTTTTTGTGTGTGACTAATCTAGCAAATACTCTTCAAGAACCCAATAATGTTCTTTTTTACATCAATTGTGGAATTTGATTGACTATTTTTTTTGGTACTGAAATTTTGTTTATGAATATTTAAAATATGTATAAAAAAAAACAAGGTAAGAAATAAAAATAAATATATGCGATGCTCAAAATTTGATGTTCAAATAATAAGATTATATTTCATGAACATATTGGATGAGGATTTTTTTTATTTTGTTTGATGATTTTATGTTTCATTTTAAAAAATAAAATAAAATAGGAATATTGATTTACATTTCTTTATCAATATATTGATTTACAGTGTTACTTCAAATTAAACATGATATATTTTACAAAGTCCTTACATCGGCTGAATGTGTATCAAAATACTTTTCAGTGTTCAATTAATTTCTATTCACCGGGGAACCAAACCAATGACCTTAATTATAGGCCGAATGTGTATTTTGAAGAATACCTGAGTTTTGTTATGTTACTAAGTAAATACACTTCCAGCTTGGGGCACCACCGCACCAAGGAGCAGAGTGTGAGTGTTTGCTAGTGTGTGGATGGCCGGTGGTAGTTGGCTTAAAGTTAATCACACTCAGGTGGTTGAGAATGAGGTGTCAGCATATGGTGCTCTTTTGATTTGCATAATGTGAGTAATAATGGCTACAAATGGAAGTATCAATAACCAAAAACAATTGTCTTGCCAAAGCCACACCTAACTTGATGGGAGAGAATTAAGGAACCAATTTGTTTAGCTTTGCTCTTTAAAAATGCAACAATGTTTTTTTTAATATCGTACGGTGTCCCTTTTGTTTTTAGGTGTATTCTCGATATGTGTACATATAAAAAATGATAAAAAAATAAGTGAGAGATAGAAATAAATACATACAATATCATATACGGTATCTAAAATTTATTTTCAAATAACACAACTCTTAAAAATGGTAGATGCAATACTTACACAAATCATCTTATCTCATCTCATCTCATCTCATCTTATGAATACTTTTCTTTAGGTAGTGTTTGATATCGGTCATATTTTAATATTTTCGAGAAAGTGAACATGAGAATAAAAGTTTTATAAACTTAATACAAGAAATAAAAAATTATTCTCAGACATGAAAGATGTTCGAGAATAGAATTAGTAAAACTATGCTTGTTTAGATTTGTTCACAACCAAACGGAAAAACACGAATTCCTAAGCACTTTTTTCTAAAGATGGGCGTTCAATGCTTCCCAACACAAACAAACCAACAATAAATCAAAGTTAAAAAGTTTATTCCCACGACAAAGAAATATTTTTGGAAATCTCATTCCAAAAAATGTACTTAACCTAAGAATAAAAGAGTTTATGAACCAAATGGGACCTAAATATAAGGAATGTGAGAGTCTGAGAGATACTAATGTGCATTTAGCATTTATCAAATTTTTATTGCAAAGTGGTGCAATAAGAAACTCATCCCTTGTCTTAGTGCAAGTTCCATTAACCTGGGGTCGGTGACTCAACCAAGCACTTATTGGAGCATGATAGGCTATAAAATCCCATGAGACATTAGATTGTAGCATTGTGAGACAAAGAAGTAACTTCACTAATACATAGAGAGACACATATCCTGAAAATGGAGGCTCCTATTAAGTTCCTATTCTTTCTTGGATTTGTGGTCCTTGTTAGCATTGCAGGGATTCATAGAGTGGAGGGTACTGGTGAATGTGGTAGGTCTACTACCCCAGACAATGAAGCTTTGAAGCTTGCTCCTTGTGGCTCAGCAGCACAAGATGAAAATGCTAGTGTTTCTTCAAGTTGCTGTGCTCAGGTTAAAAAATTTGGCCAAAACCCAAGTTGTCTCTGTGCTGTGTTGCTCTCTAACACAGCCAAAATGTCTGGAGTTAATCCTCAAATTGCTATAACCATCCCAAAGCGTTGCAACTTTGCCAATCGCCCTGTTGGTTACAAGTGCGGACGTAAGTATACATAAGTAATCTGTTATTCCATTTTAATGTATCACACTTTATTCTCACTTACAATATGTTATCACATATTCTATATCTTTTTTAAATTATAATAAATTTTAGCTAATGTGTCAAGATATTATTGGTGATGACAGGATGTGGTATACTAAAATAGAACATGATCTTCATCCATATAATTCTTCCTTTTCTTTTATTTATCAGTTTTCTTGATCTAACAATATGTTCATTGCTAATATGAAATTGCCAAAAAAAAATTGCAGCTTATACTCTGCCTTGAAGAGTTATGATGGTTGCTGCAAAGAAGGAGAAATTTACCAGAGCTGTTAGCTACTACTATTTGACTACAACTTTGTTGTATTATCTTGTAACTTTATTGTATCTAATAAGTCAATAAGCTAGCAGCTAACTAATGTTAATCGTGAATAAAACATGCACTTTCAGTGTTTAATGTGCCTATTAGAACTTTACACCAATGTTTTTATATTATCTTTCAATCATTGTTACTGACGAAACTAGGGATGTCCAAATAGATGTTTGGAATCTTCCCAACAGAAACCAAAGGCACCAAAAATTTTTCATTCCCCCCAATGCTGCTTGAGCGAAACTAGGGGTGGTGTAAGAAGAATCTTTTTTTTTTTAAAACAAAAATGGTATGCAAAGGTACTAGACATCCCAACTATAACTATGGTGTAAGAAGAATCTGTAACAAACAAGTTACAAGTTAAACTCTTTCAGCAGAGAAAATATTATACACTGAGATCAATACATTGAATCTAATAAAAACATAACCCATGAACTATATATATGGCCTGTTTGTTTTAGATACTGATGGACGGAATTTGGCTAAAATTTCCGTTCAAACCTCCATTTGCATAAAGCAACAAATTTGAGCTTTGGTCAAAAGCTGGTTCAAGTGCCTCGCGACGGTACAAAATGCAGTTGTCGTTGGCTAAAAACTAAAACAAACAGGCTAATAATCATGTTATTGTTTGTGGTTGGATAAAATTTAAAGCATGCTGTTTATAAAAAAAATAAAATAAAATTTAAAACAGACTACACTAAACAATTAGTCTAACAATTCACCCATTTTGGATTTCAGTTAGTAACTTTTTTTTATGGATAATGGTCCTTATATATTTGACTCTTATCATTACTATCTTAAAAGTCACAGAAAAGATGTTTTATGATGGTTGACAATATAAAATTTTTACACTATTATGAGTTTACTTTTGACACGTGTAAAGATTTTTACATTGTCAATCAATCGAAATTTTGTATCACTTTTTAAGTAATTGAGTTAAGAGACGGACATTTTTATATATATGACAATTATAATTGGTTGACAATATAAAAAATCTTTATATTTATAGTACATACTAAGTAAATCCATTAAATAATTCATCACCCGAACCATAACAATCTTGGATTTCGATGTCATAGCCTCATGATATGATGGGTAAAGCATGCTTAAATGTAGAATGTAATAGTAGTGGTATAAGGATACGCAAACCATATAGGAAGAAGCAAAGGCAATTCCTCCCGAGCGCTCTTAGGGTTCTAAGGTCTCAGTGGAGGTTTTCTCACCCCCAGGTCCTCCTGGCTCCTCTCATCCTTCCTAGGATAAATTTCTCTGGTTAATCTAGGTTTGCTCTCTACTTGTGCTCTTCACAAGCCCCAATTCCACCGATGGAGAATTGGAAGAAAGTTGATCTGACAGAGGAAGAAAAAGAGGGGATTACTGTGGAGGAATCGGATGTCTGCGAAGACGAGGTCTTTCGAAGAACTCTGGCTGGGAGATTGTGGTCGGATAGCCCCTACAATGTTAGAGCCTTCAAGCAAACTATCACGCAGTCATGGAGGTTGAAGAACCCGGTGGAGATCCAGGATCTGAGCAAAAACCTGTGTCTTTTCCGTTTTACCACAAAGAAAGATGCTGAAAATATCCTGAAGAATGGTCCTTGGAGCTTCGATCGTAGTCTGCTGGTCCTGAAACGTGTATCTGGGGAGGAGCAACCCTCAGATCTAGAGATGCATACTGTGTCGTTTTGGGCAAGAGTGTACGATCTGCCACTGAAGCTAAGAACTGAATCAATGGCGAAAAGGCTCGGAGATATCATCGGAGTATATGAAGATATGAAACAGAGAGATGGAACAAAATCAGGCAGATCCCTAAGAGTGAAGGTCTCCGTAGACCTTAGAAAGCCCCTAAAAAAGGGAATAGTAATAAGGTACCAGGAAAAACAGTTAAGGGTTTTTTTCAAGTATGAACGTCTACCTACCTTCTGTTTTGCCTGTGGAAGAATTGGCCACTAGCTCAAGGACTGTGAGGAGAATGATGCGGATGAAGAAGATGAAGGATACGAAGGTATCGAGGAGAAAGAGCTTCCATTTGGGCCCTGGCTGAGAGCTTCACCGCTCCCGAAATTGGTAAATGAACCACGCAAAGAAAGCAGCTCAGGTACGTGTAGTAAAAGTCTTTTTCTGAGTACAAGCAGTAGCAAAACAGTGACAACAATGAGTAAGGAGGGGGAAGTAGAAGTGGATCAACAAACCAAAAGCAGGGCCACAGGAACGGATGGGGCCAAGCAGATAGAGAAGACAAAAGAAAATTCTGCTAAAGAAATTGAGAGGGTGGCTGAGACCCTGGGTTCGGTGATGATTACAAAATTAAGGGAGGAGAGTAGTAAAAAGAAAAAAGGCTTGAGTAACAAAGCTCGGAAATGGTTAAGACAAAACGTCCAGAGAAAGCAAGCAAGCGAGGATCAGAATAAGCTGGAGGTGGAGCTAGGAAAGAGACAATTAATAGAGGTTGAAATATCTAAAGGTGACTTTGAGGACATCAGAAATGGGGAAAGGAAGAGACGAGCCACTGTAGACTTCAACAACCTAAAAAGACAAGAGGCGGTGCTGGATGGCCAGCACTGCCTAGACCCGTGAAGATCATGAGCTGGAACTGCAGGGGGTTGGGGAATCCCCGTGCAGTTCGAGCCTTGTTAAGGCTCATCCATTTGGAAAATCCCCACATGGTGTTTCTCATGGAAACAAGGCTGAAGGATGGAGAAACAGAAAGAGTGAAGGATAAATGTGGCTTTAATTCATGTCTAATTGTTGCTTGTAATGGTTCTGGGAGGTACAGGTCTGGGGGACTGTTGACGGATCTGGGCAAGTATACCCAGTCGTGCAAGTAATACGGTGGTAAGACCGGTTATCGTATCCACGGGGATTGGATGTCAACTACCAATTCGCAAACTCAGCAACTATCTAGACTAAACTATTAATCAAGAGAAAGTAAAACAAACAAAAGAAAAGAAATAAAATCTTTTTGTCTTTTTGGGGACTTTTGACAAACACTTGGAGTGCAGAAAGGATATGTTGGGACTAGACTTCACCAAACCTCTAACTCATGCACTATCAGGACTGATACCTCCCATTCATGCTTCAGATATTAAAATCAATCCACTAAACTACTCAAACCCCGATTCCTCGGATGGCAAGAGCCTAAATCCACTAATAGACCCTAATTCCTTAGGTGGCCTAGATTAATGAATTTGCATTAAGATTAGGGATTACGCGATTACTAATAAACCTAGTTCCATTCCTAGATACAAGGCTTACTAGGTGATTAAATTCAGTTCCGGTTATGATACGAACGTTCCCATTGCATACCAAAACACAAATCAAGTCATGGGGGTGCTAGCCACAACAAGCATTAAGCACAGAAAAATAACCACTAATATGAAGACATGAACATAGAATAATCCGTCAAGATAAATACATAAACATAAGTTTGATTACATCTAATCCCAACACAGGGATTTAACTACTCATAAAACAAAGAAAACCAAACCAGAGAAATAGGAAGGAACAGGAGAGGAGAGGCTCCATGTGAGCTTTCCTTCTTCTTCAAAGCAATCCCTCTTGGCTCCCTTCTAGGGTTGAAACCCTAGCCCAGCTGCAGCCTCCAAATGCCTTCAAATGGACCCCAAAAACTCTTAAGTTCTGTCTGCTGCGTTCTTATTTATAGGTCTGTTGCGCGTCACGGCCGTGATGGCCATCACGGGCTGGCCGTGACGCGTTCTGTCCAAGGCGTGTTTGCACAAAATGAAGTCTCGCGAGGCGAGCTAGGTTTCGCGTCGCGAAACCCTAATTTTCTGGTTGGTCACGGCCGTGATGTCTATTACGGGCAGGCCGTGACAGCCTCTGACTTTTGCCTTCTGCTCTGCTTGATCACGGCCGTGATGACCGTGATGGGCCCTGTTTGGCTCATATTCTTCACTTTTCAAGCTCTATTTCATCCAAGCTCCACCATGGCTGATTTTGATCATTTTTACATTGAATTCCTGCAAAACAACACCAAGAAACCGCTTCACCCGTTCCAAGGGAAAATCTAACTAAAATCAACTAAAGAATGCCTAATCTATATGAAAAATGCATGCAAATATGTACAGGAAACATCATGTAAAATCACACTATCAAATCACCCCAAGCTTATTCAATTGCTTGTCCTCAAGCAATCACTAAGGCCAGAAGAATAAACAGAACATTGATAGTGAACCAAGAACCCGAGCATATAATCCAAGCAATAGGCAATTCAAACAATTCAGTAAGAGACAATCAATTCAAGTCCAATTAGAGGCTTAGGTTCCTTAGACTCATGCTCTCACTGATTTGGGCACTCTTTCTCACATGAAGGTCACCCCAAGCTTGTTCATTTGCTTGGCTCTCTTTTCTCACCTCACTCTAGTGTTTAGGGGATAAGACATTTCGCTCAATTTTCCTCAAGGAATGAATCCTACCATAGGCTTGACTATCAACCAAATCTATACTTTATTAATGAAAACAATTAAGAATCAAGATGTCTTTTATTTGGTTGTAACATGGCCATGGGATTAATCGTTAGGTGGGGATAACAAGAAAATGACTTTTCAAAAGGTTACATAAACATCAACATTTGCAAAGCATGACCTTCTAAAATACCTTCTTGGGTTTTCAATTCACTTTCCACCTTTCTTTGCTTTCCTTTTCTTTTTATTTCTCACTTTTTTTTTTGTCATCCCCTTCTCTATATATTTTTCTTTTTCTTTTATTTGGAGAAGGGGAGATTTTTCAAATCAAGAGAATTTTTTTTTTTTTTCTGATTCTTTTCCCAAACTTTCAACTACCTTTTTCACCCTTTTGTAATACTTTAGAAGGTCCCTATCAAACATATTTATCAAAACATTTCAGGGTACCAAGAAAAGCATTTTTTTCATGTAGGCTCAAAATTGGGCAACTAAGGGGTAGCATTTCATCATTCAAAACTCAGAAGGCCAGAAAAATACCTATTGCCTCAATCATTTTCAAAAATGTTTTCAAAAAATTTTGTTTTTTAAGCTTCAAAATGCTTTCAAGTCAAGTTCTAGAGAAAACAAACCAAGAGGAATAACACTCTAACACAAAGAATGGGGTATATTTGGTGAGTACCCCTTTATGGCTCAAAATCTCACATTTGTAGTTCAAAATCAATGAAAAACACAAGTCCACAGAACCATATGCTAATTATCAACTATCCAAGATCATCTCAAACATTTTCATTTGCAGCCTTATCACAAGAATGAAAAAATTGGGTTCAAAAATTCACTATCACAAGTTATTTGGCACTTAGTTCTCACAATTGGATGCAAAATTCAGGCAAAGGCAATTTAATGTGTGATCATGCAAAACTATCATGCAAAACTATATGAATGCAACATGAAAAATGCAAATGCAAAATACCCCTACCCCAAGCTTAAGAATTTACATTGTCCCCAATGTAAACAATCAAGATGGAGAGAGGAAGAAAAATAAAATAAGATAAAATGGAACGGCTTACCGATGCGGTAGCAGGTGTTGACTTTCATTTCAGTCAGAAACTGCTTGAAAGTTGGGTTGCTTTTTCTTGTCTTCTTGCTCTTCCCTCCTTCCTTCTTACCCTGGAATCACTTGGCAATTTTATTAGTAAACGAAAACTCTTGAGCTTCTCAAATTATTCAAGAGTTTAAAAATCTAAAATCAAATCTAACTAAACAAAAAGGAAGAAGGAAAAAAAAAATGGGTTGCCTCCCAATGAGCGCTTCTTTAATGTCACTAGCTTGACTTATTGAAAAGCATCACCTGGATCCTCCTCCCGGATCAAATGGAAATTGGGGTGGTGATTGCAACAGTAATATAACTTTATTCTCAATTCCACCCAGCCATTGGGTGGAAATTCCATTGACCTTTGCAATTATAAATTCACTTCCTCTCGGGTCAAGTGGAATTTTCAAGAGGAAGTGTGACATACAAGTGGAAGGGGCTAACTTACCAATGTCCACACATGCATGCAAGCCAACATATTTATTTAATGCAGTAAATTCAGCAAGCATGGTGGAGGGAGTGCTTTCCAAATGCACCGCCTTCTCACTTGTTTCTCTCCAAGGATGTGTGGAAGGTAATTCCTCTTGTTGTGGTTCACTGACCACCACCACTTCATCCTCGATTTGATCCGTTCCCACAACCAGATTTTTCTCAAATTCTGCTTCATGTGGCTCTATGGGAATCATACATGGTGGTGGAGGTGGCAAATATGAACAAAAGGTTTCTCAATCCTCCTCGGAGAAGTTGTATATTAGCCTTCCCGTCATATAATCAACTTGTGCGGGAGTAACATGGTCCATCAAATCCATGACGTCCCCCAAACACCAGTTGTCTTCCAAAGCGCGACTTGAGGCCTCCTCATCTGGTGGATAATAAAAATTTTCCATGACTTTCGTCCACCTTGCACAAACACAACTCAAAAGAAAAAGATCAAATATATACAGAAAAATAAAAAAGAATAAAAATGTCTAAATTAGTTGCCTCCTCTGTTACTAATGATATTGGCAAAACCAATCCCCGGCAACGGCGCCAAAAACTTGTTGACGGATCTGGGCAAGTATACCCAGTCGTGCAAGTAATACGGTGGTAAGACCGGTTATCGTATCCACGGGGATTGGATGTCAACTACCAATTCGCAAACTCAGCAACTATCTAGACTGAACTATTAATCAAGAGAAAGTAAAACAAACAAAAGAAAAGAAATAAAATCTTTTTGTCTTTTTGGGGACTTTTGACAAACACTTGGAGTGCAGAAAGGATATGTTGGGACTAGACTTCATCAAACCTCTAACTCATGCACTATCAGGACTAGATACCTCCCATTCATGCTTCAGATATTAAAATCAATCCACTAAACTACTCAAACCCCGATTCCTCGGATGGCAAGAGCCTAAATCCACTAATAGACCCTAATTCCTTAGGTGGCCTAGATTAATGAATTTGCATTAAGATTAGGGATTACGCGATTACTAATAAACCTAGTTCCATTCCTAGATACAAGGCTTACTAGGTGATTAAATTCAGTTCCGGTTATGATACGAACGTTCCCATTGCATACCAAAACACAAATCAAGTCATGGGGGTGCTAGCCACAACAAGCATTAAGCACAGAAAAATAACCACTAATATGAAGACATGAACATAGAATAATCCGTCAAGATAAATACATAAACATAAGTTTGATTACATCTAATCCCAACACAGGGATTTAACTACTCATAAAACAAAGAAAACCAAACCAGAGAAATAGGAAGGAACAGGAGAGGAGAGGCTCCATGTGAGCTTTCCTTCTTCTTCAAAGCAATCCCTCTTGGCTCCCTTCTAGGGTTGAAACCCTAGCCCAGCTGCAGCCTCCAAATGCCTTCAAATGGACCCCAAAAACTCTTAAGTTCTGTCTGCTGCGTTCTTATTTATAGGTCTGTTGCGCGTCACGGCCGTGATGGCCATCACGGGCTGGCCATGACGCGTTCTGTCCAAGGCATGTTTGCACAAAATGAAGTCTCGCGAGGCGAGCTAGGTTTCGCGTCGCGAAACCCTAATTTTCTGGTTGGTCACGGCCGTGATGTCTATTACGGGCAGGCCGTGACAGCCTCTGACTTTTGCCTTCTGCTCTGCTTGATCACGGCCGTGATGGTCATCACGGCCAGGCCGTGATGGGCTCTGTTTGGCTCATATTCTTCACTTTTCAAGCTCTATTTCATCCAAGCTCCACCATGGCTGATTTTGATCATTTTTACATTGAATTCCTGCAAAACAACACCAAGAAACCGCTTCACCCGTTCCAAGGGAAAATCTAACTAAAATCAACTAAAGAATGCCTAATCTATATGAAAAATGCATGCAAATATGTACAGGAAACATCATGTAAAATCACACTATCAGGGACTGGCTCTTATGTGGAGAGATCATATCTCCATCACAATCAAGTCCTTCTCGTTGAATCACATTCTAGGTGCTTGGGAGGATGAGGTTATGGGTCAACACTACTACATCTCAGGTATTTACGGATTTCCAGAGGAGAATAATAAAAAGAAAACATGGCAGCTAGTACAAACTTTGTCTTATCAAACTGAGGGGAGATGGCTTTGTCTAGGGGATTTTAATGATATACTCAGCTGGAATGACAAGAAGGGAGGAAATACACGAAGCCATAACCAGCTTATGGTTGGAAGAGAAATAGTGGAAGGATGCAACTTGAGGGACCTTGGCTATGAAGGTTACCCCTTCACATGGTCAAATGGAAGGCAAGGGCAAGAAAACATACAGTGCAGACTTGACAGAGCTTTGGGAACAGAGAATTTCCATCTCCGGTATGCTCTTACCCATGTGTCCCATCTTCCCCGCTTTGGATCTGACCATGCAGTTGTAATGGTGCATTTAGAGAACTCATCATCCAGCAGATGTAGAAGAAAACATCATGTGTTCAGATTTGAGGAATGCTGGGCGAAGGATGGAAGATGTGAAGACCTTGTTAAGAATTTGTGGGCTCAACCGAATAAGCATTGCATAGACAAACTGGGAGCCCTCCAGGCTTTGGACAAAGAATTTGAGTACTACAGAAGTGGGGCAATTAGAAAAGAAATAACTCAAACAGAAGCAAAACTCAAAGATCCAACCATGTGGTCTGATTCTCTAGAAGATATAAGGAAACATAAGGAGCTAAATAGGAAACATGTTGATTTGTTGTTGATGGAAGAAACCATATGGAGGCAGCGTAGCAGAGCAGTCTGGTTAAAAGAAGGGGATAAAAATACAAAGTTCTTCCATAGTAAAGCAAGCCAAAGGAGGAAGGTTAATGAGATCAAGAAGCTAAAGAATGTGGATGGACAGTGGTGCTTTGGAGAGGAAAATGTGGAGTCCGTTTTGATAAATTATTTTGTGGAATTATTTTCAACCTCCAACCCTTCTGGAATTGTTGATACTTGTGAGGTGGTCAAAAGGAAATTATCGGAAGCTAACAAAGATTGGTGTGCACACAGGTTTTCAGCAGAGGAGGTAAAAGAGGCAATACATCAGATGCATCCATTGAAGGCTCCTGGCCCAGATGGTCTCCCAGCTCTTTTCTATCAAAAGTTTTGGCATATAGTTGGAGGAGAAATCACATCTCTGGTATTGGCCATTCTTAATGACAATCTATCCCCGGGCTCTATTAATAAGACCTTCATAGCTCTTATCCCTAAAGGAAAAAACCCAGTCTCCCCGAAGGATTATAGACCAATTAGCCTCTGTAACGTGGTTATGAAGATTGTCACAAAGGTGATTGCTAATAGAATCAAAGTGCTTTTGTCCAGGGAAGACTAACCACGGATAATGCCCTAATCGCAATGGAGTGCTTCCACTGGTTGAAGAAGAAGAGGAAGGGTAAGAAAGGGATGATGGCTTTGAAGCTAGACATGTCCAAGGCTTACGACAAAATCGAATGGCTTTTTGTTCTGGAAGTACTCTCGGCTATGGGGTTCCCGGAGCATCTTATTGCAACCATCATGAGGTGTATCTCCACAGTCTCTTATCAAATCCTTATAAATGGTCAACCCAGCAGAATTTTCTCCCCAGAAAGAGGTCTAAGACAAGGTGACCCTTTATCTCCATACATTTTTATTTTTTGTGCTGATGTTTTGTCTGGATTATTGCATAAAGCAGCTAGGGAAAAGGCAATTCATGGGCTCAAAGTGGCAAGAGCAGCCCTGCAGATTTCACACCTCCTTTTTGCAGATGACAGCCTCCTCTTTGCAAGAGCGAACCAAAAGGAAGGAGATGAGATACTCAAAGTGCTAGCTACCTACCAAAGAGCATCTGGACAAATGGTCAACCTGGACAAATGTGAGGTCTCCTTCAGTCGAAATGTGCTTGAAGAAGATAGAAACTTGATCCGTAACAGGATGGGGGTTAAGACAGTGGAGTCTCACTCAAGGTACCTGGGCCTTCCAGTTGTCTTTGGAAGATCTAAGAAGGATATCTTTTATTTTGTCAAAGACAGGGTATGGAAGAAACTCAAGGGGTGGAAAGAGAAATTTCTATCTAAAGCAGGCAAAGAGGTGCTTATCAAAGCGGTTGCACAAGCCATCCCCAACTATATTATGAGTTGCTCCAAGATTCCGGAGGGCTGTTGCAAAGAAATTGAAGCAATGCTGGCTAGATTTTGGTGGGGATCTAAAGATGATAACAGGAAACTGCACTGGATGAGTTGGGAGAGACTTTCTCGAGCCAAGAACAAAGGTGGTATGGGGTTCCGGGGCTTTTGTGACTTCAATAGTGCTTTACTGGGGAAGCAGTGTTGGAGGTTGGTCACCGATGGAAATTCACTAATGGCCAGAATCTTCAAGAGTAGGTACTATCCTAGGTCCTCTTTCATAGAGGCAGGCAAAAGTTTTTTACCAAGCTATGCTTGGAGAAGTTTGACCAGCAAGATGGGTAGTTGGAAATGGAAGAAAGATCAAAATCTGGCATGACAGATGGCTCCCTGCCCAGCCTGACTTTAAGGTTAGAAGCAGAGTTGCAACCCTCCCTTCTGATGCCATGGTTTGTGACCTAATTGATCCGGAGACGAAACAATGGAGAAGAGATTTGATATCTCAATGTTTCAACCCCTATGAGGCCCAACAAATTGTTAATATTCCCATATCTCTTAGACTCCCTGAAGATAGACTGATATGGCATTCGGAGAAAGATGGAATGTACTCAGTTAGAACAGCCTACCACATTTTGTGTGAAAGTCGCTTCAGCCAACAACCTGGTCCTTCGAGTTTGCCTGATAGGAACCTTTGGAAAGCAATCTGGCATGCCCCGGTCCCAAATAAAATTAAAAACTTCCTGTGGAGACTTGCAAAGGATATCCTCCTTACTCGGTTTAATGTTGGAAAGAAAGGAGTTAAAGTAGAGCTGTTGTGCCCCCTGTGTTGCATGGCTGTGGAAAAAACTGAGCATATTTTTATGCATTATCTATTGGCTCAGTTGGTCTGGTTCTCTTCTCAACTGGGACTCTATGTTCCTAGCAACACTGACTTAAACGTCTGGCTTCTTGAATGGCTCACGTGTGATGACCAGTTGGTGGGGCAAATTTTCTGCACTACTCTATGGAAGATTTGGTGTGCAAGAAACAAGACAGTTTTTGAAAACAAAACCTTCGACCCAATTGTGGTTGCAGCTGCTGTGCAAGAATTTGATGTGGAATTCAGCCAAGGAGTTTCATCAGCTGCAGGCCCTTCCATCAGCTGCAGGCCCTTCCACTGAATCTCCCAACCTGAGCTGGTCTCCTCCTGATGTCAATGGTCTAAAAATCAATGTGGATGCTGGATGTTTTAACATAGGGTGCGTGGGATGGGGGCTGGTCATTAGAAACCACTTGGGGGAGGTCTTATTCGCAGCCTGTAAGAAGGAGAGCCAGGAAATAACCCCTGTTCTTGCCGAAGCGTTAGGCATAAGGTGGAGCCTTCAAATAGCTAAAGAACAAAGGCTAAAAAATGTTATTGTTGAATCAAATGTTGAGGTGGTGGTGAAGTGCATAAACCAGAAGTCTTTCCTAGCTGTCATTGAGCCAATCATCCATGATTGCAGGGAGCTTTTGAACCAGATTGAAGGTAGCTCTATTACTTTTGTTAAAAGACAATTAAACATAGCTGCTCATGTCATGGCTAAATTAGCAAACCAATTTGGATCCAGAAATTGGGTGGGGAATGCCCCAACTCAGTTACTGTATACTGTTTTAATGCAATGATATTCTGCTTGTTTTCCTGTAAAAAAAAAATTAGTACTGGTATCAAGAACTAAATATCTTGACATTGCACTAAGAGGAAAAGGAAAAGATCTTAACCACCAGGCACAACGGCCGCTATGTCTTTGTCCGACGTTTGATGGATAAGGATAGATGGCAGGTCATGTTTGGATGGAATAAATAAATAACCTGAGACTAGAAAGCTTTTGGAACTAAGATAAGAATTTGGGTGGACATGTTCATTAACGAACTGTTGTTGTACATGTTTCCAGATAATTATGCTTGCTGGGTGGACCACCTTTGAAGGGTGTTTTAACTTTTAGGAGTGAGTGGCAATTTCATGACTTTCATGGGGGGTGCAAAAGAAGGTTCATGAACCTTTGGTTTTCAACTCTTTTCAAGAATATTTTATTGTTCTCAGTACTGCAACAACTACACCCATCAATGCAGCAATAATGAACTTAAGAATCTATAATGCTGGTGGTATAAGGTGTTGAAGGTAACTAGCAAAGGAGAAAAAAACTAACATAACAACTAACATACTAACATTTGCGTAAAAAAGATGCTAGAATAAGTTTAGGCATGTCAAAAAATTTATGTAGATTATAGTTCATAGATGAGTAAGCCAGTTTGGTTAGAGTATCAGATTTCAAGAGGAAAGTTTACCAAAAGATGCACATTATATGCTGCTAGCAAGATCAAAAACCATGGCTAAGCTTGGTCACTGAAAGAAGATAAATGCATAGAGAAGTCCAAGTTTACAAAACCACAAAAATGTATAAGAGGGAAAGAACTCTACCATATATCGATAAAATCTAAAACACAAAATAGAAGGGAAACCAGTAGAGAAGATTTCACTCATAAAGAAAATGATTACAGTTTCAGCCACATAAGAGCAGGCTAATGATACATGCATATTCATTAGTCATCACATCTGAAATACAAAATAGAGGAGAAACCAGTAAAAGAGGGTTTCTCCCATTAAAGTAAAAACTTCAAAGCTTCAGCTACATATTTAGAGTAGCTGAACATACATGGAGTTCTCATACCATACAACTTTTTTACATTACTGAGGCTGAGTTCAATATTATTTACATGACAATAGGTTCAGATTGTGATTCTGTTGTTTGGCTGGAGAAAGCAAAAAGATGAACTATGCTGCTAAACTATTCTCCAACTCACCTGCAAACATTCATACAACCGATGAATAACTAACAATAAAATCAAAAGATGAACATGGAAAAGAGGAGACATAATTAACAGTCTAGAAACATGATCAGATATTCATGTAATTACATGTATGTATTAATACAACTGATTTTTTTCCTTTGGATTTTTTATATTGTTATGCCCTTGGAAGTTAATACCTCCTTTTCCTACTTCCCAATTTCCTTTCGTGCTGTTGGATCGACGAGGAGGCTGAGGTAAGTTCCATGATTCTTCTTCCAACTCCTGATTCAGCCTATTTTATTTCCAACTCCTCATAATCCTCATGATTATTTTCCAAGACTAACTAGTTTTTTGGTAAACTTTGTCTAAGAATTTAAAGGAAGAAAAAAGCAGACAGATATCTAGAGTGCTACTTGGCCATGGTTTTCAGAAAGTCATATACCTATAGAAGCATATCCCTTGGCAAGTGTGATCTTAATAATAGAGAGATCCTGTGCATAGAAAGTTACAAGACAGAAAATGAGGGGAAAAACTAGGAACACTAGTAGAAGCCAACAACAAAGTTTAGACCACAAATCTATTAGACCGGTATATGTCATACCTTGCCACCAGTTTCCTCTTGAAGCACTTTCTGAATCATCTTCTCCCCCATCTTTCTTGTACTGACAAATGAAAAATCATGTTAGGCATTCCTAACAGTAGAAAATTTATCAATCAAATAAAATACAATAACCCAAATATTAACTAATTCTTGAGTATGACTCAATCTCTATTGAATCCATATATAGGGCTCACTTTAAAATGATTATCATCTAGCTTAAAGTAATATGAAGGAGTTGATTACTTGATTTGATATCTTTATCTAGTAACTCATCTTTCTATAAAAGAGTATTCAACATTTTACACGAGTTAGCAAGGTGATGTTCTTGACATATCTTAAGATATATTATATTATCTTTTATAGAAACATCATAAGATATAATCACAAATAATAATAAATGCAATCACCAAAGAGTTTAATCCAGAATCCTGTGTACTCTGAGGATGAGAATATATGTCCTGGCCACCGTAATAGATTGATGAACTTAGGTGACAAGGCTGATTCACTCTTTGTTCCTGATAAACGGAACTCATATGATCCTTACTTGCCGTGCTAGGAGTTCCACCATCATTTCCCTTGCTGATGTAATCTGTATTGTCACAATGGACAAGGCAGGGAGAATAATATAAAAGAAAATTGAAAAGCAATTCCACAAATTAATCAAAAGCTACTAAGGAATTGAATAGATACCTATTACATAATATTTCATTTCATATATCAAAAATCTTGACAAGCTGAATTTTATGTGAAACAAATAAATTTATATATAAGCTTTTCTAATATAAAATAATAACTAGCTGTAAAGGGTATACATCAAGTTGGTGAATTGAATCAAGGACACTCTAAGGAGGCAGATAATTGAGACATAATAAAGCAAAACTTAGAATAAGGAAAATACTCAAAATAGAGCTAATAGGATATGTGCCATTATGTGATTTTGTTAATATTACATTTTACAAATGAGTTACTCTCAGTGTTAAGTATTTTACACTATTAATCAATCATAAGTCATTTTCAAGGTATCCATGACTTATGATAAGAGTCAAATATTTTTAAAATGTGACAATTTGTGATTGGTTCATAGTGAAAAATCTTTACACAATTACACTCACTTTTACAAAAAAGTGCATACAATCCTTAAAACATTACCACAAAATGATATATGCTTACCAAAATCTGTAATTAGAGAGGCTAAAACAGAGGATACGGACCTTGAGTACCAATTTTGGAGCTCCATCCCTCACTGGCAGTTTTTCCACTCACTTCAGAGCGCAGAGATTCTCTCCCAATCACCTGAATCATCACATCCCAGAAAAATCTCAGAGCTGTTTCAACATTAGTCCATATTTAATGAAATTGCCACATGATTAAACCACTTCAAAATTCAAAGAAAAATTTCAAAAGCTAGCTAGTAATTCATCAGGTATAAATGCTCATTGTCTGTTTTCTCTGTTTTTCAATTCAAATCTTTGAAAAAGTTGAAATTCGATAGCAATGATGGTGATGAAGAAGAGAACACTCAATACAATAAGTCCTCATATCATATCAACCATGAATTGCAGAGAGAAAAAAAAATTGAATCGAACTTATGAAAACCAAACCAAATGAAAGCATGAAAAAGAAGCTGCTGAAATGAAAACATCACACCTTAGAAGATGGAGAAAACAGAGACCCAAAAATTCCAGAAGAAGAAGAAGAAGATGGGTGGGATTGGTTGGACCCAAAGAGCTCAGAAGTGAAAGAAGAAGAAGAAGAAGAAGAAGAAGAAGAAGAAGAAGAAGAAGAAGAAGAATTCACTTGCTTCTTTCCTTCCATTTTCCTCTGTATGAAGAATCTCTGACTCAATACTTGAAACAAATGAAGATTTTTATGTAAAGACAACCCCACAAACAAACAAACATGAAACACCGCTTAAGGAGCACAACCTTAAAATAAAGAAAACCCAATTGAGGTTTTTCGTAGGAAACAAACAGAACAGAGAGAAGGAAGAAGGACAGAAAAGAACAGAACAAGGAAAGGGAGAGACACGTGAAAAGGATGTAGCTAGAAAGAGAAAGAGTGAGAGAGAGAAAGAAAATGTATAATATTTTTAGATGAAAGTGTGAAAGCTTTGTCCACACCCATTTTATTTATAAAGGCAGAAAAGATGGGTTATGAAGTGAGAAAGTTCAAACTTTATTTTCTTTTTTCTGATTTTCTTTCCATTTTATCTCATATAAGAAACTCCATGAGGAGAGTGTCTTCTCCTTTTCTCTGCTGTTTCATTGTTTCATGATCATAAAGTTCTTCTGGTCCTTCATCGCATCCACGCTGGTCAAGAGGTTAAATCGATTACTGCCACGTGGACCAGTGGATCCATGGGTGCCCCTCTATAAGCAAGATGTCAACCTTTGGTGATGTGTTAGAATTCTGATTAATTCAATTGTTAAAGTAGGAAACACTTATTTAAGAGGTGAACTTCTCCTACACCTTTATTTTTTTTATTTACAATATTCAATTCCAAAACATTGCTCAAGAGGATTAAACTCCTTACCGCTTAGGGTATATGTCTTTTTGAGTGTGTTTGATTTTAAGTTCGAGTACCACAATTACAAATAGTTACCTTCATACTAATATAAAGACAAATACAAGGTTAATGTTGTTGAAAAAGCTCTTGGGATGACAATGTTCAGCAGAACACAAGGATCCTCCTCAGGATTGCCATGTTTGGGGCCTCGTGGGTGGGGATTTTTCCTCGTGAGGATGGGGCAAGGGAGAAAACCCCCTAAAGGCAATTTGGGGATAGGGACAGGGATCATACCCCCGCCCCGTGGGGTTCCCATCCTCAAGAACCTTACAAAAATTGGAAGTTACATCATCAAACATAATGACTAAACTTGTCATTATATTAAATTAAACCCCTTTATAGATTTTATGCAAATTCTTGAAAGCCAAAACAAGCTGGAATTCAAAAGTGACCGTAGAAAGGGGTATTGAATGTCTTCCACAAAGCTAAAAACAACAAGGTGGAGCTAAGCGGATTTAATGCAATTTAAAAGAGATTGCAGTGAAGGAAAAATAAGTATTAACAATGATGAAGTTATGGTTTGTACAAGTTGCCCTTTTCGGGGTCCCCGCAAGACCCTCGGAGAGCTGGGGAACGGGGACGGGGGAGAAATATTCCTCGTGACAAGGATCAAGGACGGGTATCGGGAGGGAAATAAAGGACTGAGACAGGGATCTGGAGGGTACTCCCCGTCCCACCCCATTGACATCCCTACTCCTAAAATAGAGATTGTATTCACTAACCCTTGTTTTGTGGAATGAGATATTTATATATACTTCACAAATTAACGGTGAATACAATCTAAATTGCTTACTCTAAAAATAAATCTGGTTAAAAAAATTTATCCTAAAGAAGCGACCTTACTCTTTTGTCCAATGTTCTCATGGAATTTTTATATAACTTAATTTGACTTAAAATTAATTAAGTTAGGTTGGACTCTAAAGAATAGTTTTTATATATTTTTGGTCCCACGCCTTATTTTCAGAATTCATTTTGATTCTTTTACTTTAAAAAAAATCTATTTTAATCCTTTATCTAGCAAACATTCTACAAAATGGTCATTTCTATCAGTTATGTTACTAACAATGTTAATGTTTAGCGTACATGGTAGATAAGTGATTATCTGAGTTATTGAGTTGACACGTCATTCACGTAATAGTATGTGTTAGAGCCGTGTTAGAGGACCAAATTGAAACAAAAAAAGAAAAGATAAAGGACCATATTAAAACAAAAAACAAGATAGTGAGTCTTATTCCCAATGAATCTTCTTCTCCGACAAGTCTTTTTTTCCATCGAGTCTTCTTCCCAAATTGACGACCTAGCGTTTCTAGAGGTTGCTGATGATCAGGTCTAGGGTTAGGATTTTTAATTTGTCGCCAAATTTGATGGATTTTCCCCAAACTTGATGGAATATTACCCTTTTCAACACTCCCAATTGAAATCTGGCACTAGTCAGTTCTCGACTTTTCCTTTCAAGTACTGGGTTGCTTGGCTCTTTTTGGGTTTATAGTTAGACATTTGGTAATAAGGAATGAGACTAGGACCTTGCCCCACCTCACCTGATTCTATGTCTATGACCTTATCTGTTTATCATGTCGGACCCAAACTGGAGAGTCTTCTTTGCTCTTCTTCCAAGTTCCATCCCACCTTAAAATAGCTTAGGATTTGTTGCTGTATTAAGTGATTTAAGTCATAGAATAGAAAATAATCGAATGGAATAGCAGTGAGATACTGGGGAAGCCATTTGGAGGAATTGGATAGAAAAGGACATAGGGTCTACTTTAGGAATTATAAAAAGGCACAATAACGATAACGTGCATGTGCATGGTTGGTTGAGATTGTTCAACACAAACGGTAATTTTTTTCAGTTTGTGATCATTATTCATGCATTTGGGTATTGTTCATGTGTTTGTTTACGAAACTTCGTTGGAAATAATTGATTCCTGGTGGGTTAAAACTGAATTTTTTGGAAGCAAAAATTTCTATCTTTTTCGTTGAAAATAATTGATTCTAGATGTATGACCCACAAAATTCTACATATATATACTTTAAAAGTGATTTTACTTTATCAACCAAACAAAATCAATTCTTCTAAACCCACTTTTAAAATATCGTTACCAAACACAATTATTTTTTTTAACGTTGATTTTTTCAAAATCAATTCTTCCAAAATAAATTCTATCAAAATCTAAAACAAACGGAAAGATTGTTTCCAATATCAGATTTGGAGTAGTGTTTGTTACTTTTTCTTTTTGTACTTATGTTTGTGCTTATATAACATATGAATTTTCACATTATTAATATGAACGTGATTGTTTAATTTTGTGCATGAAAGAAGAGAAATTCGTAGATTTCTTTTTTCTATATTTTTCTTACACTAATCATCCTAACCTTTTTTTTTTAACCAAAATTCTTGAGATTCACAAGCTAAGTTGCTCTCGAACAATTAAAAATCACATAAATGAATGAAAATAACAACAATAATGCGAACCAAACCAACTTTGTCTTCTTAACCAAATCAACCTTTTGTTTCTATTCTTCAGGTAAGAAGAAACAATTATAGTGTTTTACGAGATAGCTTATAAAAAAAGTGTTTTGTGAGAGGGTGGATATGCCCTTCAAAATCATTTTTTTTTTTTGACGGGATCAAAATCATTTGTTAATGACACGCAAGAAAGTGCATAAATGTTTAGGATAAGGAAATCGTGTCATAGGATAAACTAGTTGAGCATCATGGATGGGCCATGAAACAGGTTTTGGATAAGAAGGTTAAAACATGTAACAGGACACACACTAGTTGATAATTGAGATATTTAAAAGGATTAAAGTAATATATAATATAAGTATAAAGAATTTTATATTGATATTCATTAATATTTTGATATGTATGTTGTTATTTTAATAATTAAGAGAGATAATAAACAACGATATTAATTTATCAAGATATTATTGAATATTTGTGTCAAAAATATTTTACACTGACAATATAAAAATTAAACTCTATTTAAATTTAAATACACGATAATCATATATGGGTCCAATTGGCAATAGAAGCAAATTGGATAGCAGGCACAAAAGATAGCTATGAGAGATATTTTATTTTAAACGAATTTCTAAAAAGATAATCAAGGCTAATGATGGGATAATAGGAAAGATATTACCATCATTGAAATTGTATCACTTGAAAAATTAATCATATATTTATTTATTATAAATTAATTAAACCTTTTACGGGGTTAATATTTTGTTTTCTTTCCAATTTTCATTTCTTTTTAATGATGTGATTAAAGAAAGTAAAAAACTAACTGTGTTAAATGGTATAAAAAAAAATGACCCAATGGATGGGGCTCAATTTGTTGCGCAAGTTGAGCTTGTGGGAGGATCTAAGTTCGAATCTCACCGAACACATTCTTGAGGAGTGACGAAGAACCTTAACTGTGACTAAGCATCCGAACGGAGATTAATCCCATAACGGGCTTAAAGGATCTAAACTTGTTGGGATATTTCATGAATCCACTGGAGAACCAAAAACCCTAATTATGATGGGTTCTTAAAAAAATTGATAAAAATGTGTCTATTTTAGTTGAAGTGACAAAATTGTAATAATATAGAAGGGGATGCATTGATGAGACAGAAGATTTCTGTCTTTATAGAATAAGGACCCCGTTGGCATCACATAGCAAATGGTGACACAATAGAAGGGAAGGTGGCAAAATAATGGTCCACATTGAAGGATGGGTCTCCAGGGGACTAATATAGTCACTACTCACTGACTAGTCACTACTGAGGATCGCCGCTTGCTATACTTGTGTCCCTATCCTGCTATCCACTCATGTGGCAAACAAAAATTACCACGAGTACGATGATAAAAAGAGATTTTAAGAAAAACATACAGTTGTCATCAATTTTATTTAATTTAAAAAAAATTAAAAAATCTTTAAAAATTGTCTTTGGAACCAAGTTGAGTTCGGGAGTCGGTTACGAGTAAGGAATGTATTAAGTACCCTACAACACTCATTCTACGAATGATACCTTGAATTAATTGTGCAAAATTAATAACTTTTAAATTATTTATTTTACCCCAAAGATTATTTATGCGAACAAAGTATAGAGGTAACCAAGAGCCACTTGACCATTCACCTAAACGTGAACGGAGGAAAGAAGCGGAGGCCGGTGGTGTGACGCTATGGGTTCGTGACGCGGCAGCTTACAGTGGAGGTCCTGGCCGAGGATTGGAGACCGGATCTGGGTGGAGCAAAGACAGCAACTCACGACTAAGGCTGGCTGCGCGATGACTCGTGGAGAGGGCGGCGGATCTGCTCGAGCCGACGACACGAAGTGACGGCGACGGTGGTCACAGAACAGGGACAATGGCACGTGAGGACAAAGGGACAGGGACAAGGGGCCCTCTTCCTTCTCCTTCTATCTTTCTACGCTTTGTATATATACTTTCAAGAACATTTGTTAAGTTTTTTTTCTTCCTTTCTCTCACTATGTTGTTTTTGTTCAGAAATTTTTCTCTCCTATCTTCTATTGTCGTTGTTAAGGTTGGAATCAAGTTAAATAGAAGGGAATGGTGGCTACTGTATGATGGATAGAGAAGAATGAGTAGGTTTTTCCTCTGGAGGCTCAGTGGAGTCCCTTTTGTGTAGCCTCTCTTGTGAATTTATAATGTCAAATTCAGTCTTATTTTGATCCTAAAAATATGCAAGGATTAAAATTTCTATCTATAATTTGAAATAGAATCAAAACTTGTGATCCTCATATGCAAAAATTAAGGGATTTGCCAACTGGATTCAAATTCAAAATAATGTTGAAGGGAAGTAAAGGAAATGGGTTTGAGTAATGGGTTTGACTGATTTGGCCCAATAACAAAAATAAACCTAAGTGTTTAACATAAAATTAAAATCTTTTTATTATTTTTGTCTGTCAATTTTTTTTGGATTTTTTTGGGATAAAAATAAATAAGAAGATGGCAAAATATAATTATTTTTTATTTTTGAAATTTCTAGTGAAAACTAAAAGACCCGGTCAAAATAGGGTGTTCACAGTTGCCCCTCTTTACTTGTTCATTACTAGAATACATGAAGAAAGAACATTTTTCATGTGATAGTAATAAGGAACTAGTAAAGAAAATGAACTCGCATTTTGACCGGGATGAAAAACAGGCTGGAGAAAGTTCAGCATTAAGCTTTAGAGCTCGGAAAATGAAAATGACAGCGGGCCTCAGATCCCTAAAATAAAATTAGCAGTGAGTCTCAGAGCTCAAAAATTAAACTTGCAGTGGGCCATGGATCCCAAGAATAAAATTAGCAGTGAGCCACAGAGCTCAAAAAATAAATTTGCAGCGGGCCTCAGATCCCAAATATAAAATTAGCAGTGAGCCTCAAAGCTCGAAAAATAATTTTACAGCGGGCCTTAGATCCCGAAAATAAAGTTGCAGTGAGCCTCAGAGCTCGAAAAATAAAATTTGCAACGGGCCTCAGATCCCAAAAATAAAATTAGCAGTGAGCCTCAGAGCTCGAAAAATAAATTGCAGTGGGCCTCAGATCCCAGAAATAAAAACGCAGTGAGCCTCAGAGCTCCAAAAATAAAATGGCAGTGGGCCTCAGATCCCAAAAATAAAGTTGCGGTGAGCCTCAGAGCTCAAAAAATAAAATTTGCAGTGGGCCTCAGATCCCAAAAATAAAATTAGCAATGAGCCTCAGAGCTTGAAAAATAAATTTGCAGCGGTCCTCAGATCCCAAAAGTAAATTTACAATGAGCCTCAGAGCTCAAAAAATAAAATTGCAATGGGCCTCAGATCCCAAAAATAAAGTACAGTGGGCCTCAGATCCTAGAAATAATTTTACAATGAGCCTCAGAGCTCGAAATTGAATTTGTAGTGAGCCTCAGAGCTCAAAAAATAAAATTGCGGTGGGCTTTGAGCCAAAACAAGTAAGCCATGAGCCTTAAAAATAGACCATTGAGTCAGAAAAATTTTATGACTGAGCCATGACCCGAGCATTTCTTGCAGTGGACAAGTGAGCCATGAGCCTTAAAAATATATCATTGAGTCAGAAAAAAAAAATTATGGTTGGGCCATGACCCGAGAATTTCATGCAATGGACAAGTGAGCCATGAGCCTTAAAAATAGACCATGGAGTCAGAAAATTTTTATGATTGGGCCATGACCCGAGAATTTCATGCAGTGGACCTTGAGTCAAAGCATGCGAGCCGTGAGCCTTAAAAGTGGACCATTGAGTCAGAAAAAATTTATGATTGGGCCATGACCCGAGAATTTCATGCAATGGACCTTGAGTCAAAACAGGTGAGCCATTAGCCTTAAAAAGTAGACCATTGAGTCCGAAAAATTTTATGATTGGGCCATGACCCGAGAAATTGATGGACTTTGAGTCAAAACAAGCAAACCATGAGCCTTATAAAAATAGACCATTGATTCATAAAAGTTTTATGATTGGGCCATGACCCGAGAATGCAATGGACCTTGAGTCAAAATATGTGAGCCCGGAGCCAAAACAAGTAAGCCATGAGCCTTAAAAATAGACCATTGAGTCAGAAAAATTTTATGACTGGGCCATGATCCGAGCATTTCATGCAGTGGACAAGTGAGCCATGAGCCTTAAAAATAGACCATTGAGTCAGGAAAAAAAAATTATGGTTGGGCCATGACCCGAGAATTTCATGCAATGGACAAGTGAGCCATGAGCCTTAAAAATAGACCATGGAGTCAGAAAAATTTTAATATTGGGACATGACCCGAGACTTTCATGCAGTGGACCTTGAGTCAAAACATGTAGCCATGAGCCTTAAAAAAAATAATAAATAAAATAAATGGACTATTGAGTCAAAAAAAAATTTATGATTGGGCCATGACCCGAGAAATTTATTGAAAACTGCCTTTTTAAAAAATGTGGAACCAAATGCTTCTCAGAAAAGCTTTCACTAATCAAACTCATATTCAAATGGAACCTTTTGCAAAATTGGTCTTGCCTATATCCCTTTTCACTTGATAATGCCTCCTTAGGCTTGCTACTTCCAGAATATCCCTTTCTACCTCTCAATCTTTATTGTCCATAAGGATGTCATTTCCTTCAGTTACCGAAACTTCAAAGTTCTTTTGGTCCGGACTGTTCATCAAAAGATTACCATTAGATGGTTAAATTATACTATTATGTCCAGGTTCATCTTTCTTGAAACATAATATACAGATATGCATTGATTCAGAAGTGTGATGAAAAAGGATTTCATTGACTCGATAACTTTGACTTGTGCGTTTGACTTCACAAGATACAGAAAACAAGGAAAGGGACACAAAAGATGGTAGGGATTTCAAAGGGGTTGTTTTCTTAATCTGGATTGTTCTGATCTTAATGAGATTGGTCTTTTCTCAACAAGTGGATATCACGATCGAAATTTGCCCCAGTGTAAGGTATTCCAAAACAAAAACTGAAACATGGGTAAACCTTTCAAGAGCAAAATTGCCCCGGTGTAAGGCGTTCTAGAATAAACACAACCAAGGGTACACCTTTTAAGAATGACATTGCCCCAAAAAAAAATATTTGCCCCCGGCTTATGGTTCTGAGGGTAAAGTTATCCTCATTCAAGCCAAATCTCGCCCTAACTTTTGCTTAGACCACCCTTTCGAGTTTTCAGTCTAACGGGCTCTTTTTTTTTTTCTTTTTTTTTAAGAGCAAAGTGCTTGAAAAAGAATGTGTGGATACCTTGTCTCACGATTAATATTTTATGAAAATAAGAGTAATTCCTCATTGATCAGAATGGACTTTTAAAGCTTGTAACGTGGCCATGGTTTAAGGGTTAAGAAACAAAAGGTATAAAAGGCTCAAACAAGTGTTTAAGGGTGAATGAGACGAAGGATCTTACATCATCAAGAGAATTGCTTGCTTTAACTTGCACACACAACTTTTTTATTTTTTCATTTCATTTTTCTCCTTCTCATCCTTTTTTTTTCAATTCAATTACATTGCCAACATTGTCTCTTTTTGCTTTCAGCATCACATTTTCCTTCTTTTACTTTTTCTTTTGCTTCCTCTTCTTCTTTCTTTTAGCATCTCCTTCAAATTCTTCTTTCTTTTTCCTTCACTTATTGTGGTTTCAATCAATCTTTTATACGAGCCCCCTTTTGCAGGGGTGATCCTTGTCCAAGGTTATTTTGAAAGAATTTATAAGGCTCAACAGGGGTAACAAAGGATAATGATTTTTTTTTTATGAAGGATAAAGAAAGATGGCCAATCTTCATTTCAAATTAGGATTACTCTTTTTTCATAAAGAATTAAACTTGAGACATGGTAAAAAAACACACCTTCATTCATTTACTCTTTTTTTCATTTTTGTTTTCCTTTTTGTTTTTGTTTTTTGGGCAAATAGAACATGAGCAAAGGGTTTCATCAAGAAAGAAAAAAAAAATCCAGGGGCTGGATACCCTCATAGTTCCAATGTCAAAGAAGAAACCAACAAGAAAGATAGAGGTGAATGAAGAAGCTAAACTATGATGGAATCCATGCAAATTTATTATATTAATGCTTCAAGAAGGATGACAAAAACTTAGATGTCAACAGATTCTAATCACTAAACACAACAAATAGTTAAACCATCATCATGACAATCTATTGATGAACAAAACAAAATGTCAAATATTGTATTTCCTCAACCATTGTCAAAAGAATCATTTGTAATTATAAGCTCTTCCCCTTGAACACTGACTAGTCCAGATGCTAACAGCCTTCTCACAGTGGTCTTGAAATCTTCACAATTATCAATAGAGTGACCACCTACCCCCATGTGAAACTTACAAGTGACATTTGGGTCATATCATGCTGGAAATGGGGGCTCCCTTGGTCGCACAGGCTTCTTCGAAATCATATGGACATCAAATTATCGTTGAAATAACTCATCCTTGGAAATAGATAGCCTTGGTAAAGTTGGTAAGGTTGATGGAGGGGGAAAGTTTCTTCTCATTTGTGGGTTCACTTTGGGTTGGAATTGGCTAGGGTGATTTGGTGGGGAAACAGTGGGATATGATGAGTGTGGTTGTGTGTATGGACAAGGTGATGATGGCGCTTGGAAAACATTTGTGGGATGGAAGATCTGGTGAGGTGGGTATATGAATGTAGGTGTCTGGTATAGAAAGTAAGAATTAGGATCATATGGTGGTGAGTTTGATTAGTGACTTCTTTTCTGGGACGCGCAATGATTCAACTTTTCTTCTGTGAGAAAGTCATTCTTGGGATTAAAATAGATAAAATCATCATCCCTACTTTTCCTTGGATGCAAAACTTATGTGGAGGTGAGACACAGATATATATATATATATATATATATATATATATATATATATATATATATATATATTGCTTGAAATGAATCCTTTTTTCTCAAAATATTTTCAATTAAGCTTCTTTTTTTTTGAATTTTTTTTAAGAAATAACAAGAATAAAAATAATGCATGGCATGCTTGGAAAGAAAAATGCAAGTTTGTGCATGTGGTGAGTTTTTTTTTTATTTCAAGTTTAAAAATGCATGAGATACATGAAACATGTTTTTTTATGAAGGGAAAATTTAAGGGGGGAAAAAAGAGAAACATGAAATCAATTTTTTTTTTAAAAAAGTTGACCATACATTTTTTTTCTTATAGGTGCAAGAACATGTGGGATAGAGGGGAAAAATGATGTGTCCTAAAATGGTCCACTTTGCCGTAGAAGGTCATGACTCAAAGGGGATTGGCCACTAAGTTGAACTATTAGTGAAAATTTCAGGGTGGATCTAGAATTCTTGATCCCCAGATTGCCCCTGTCTCGAAAGGTAAGGACCCGGCTCATGACCCTAGCGACAAGTAGGGATAAACCCTCACAGGATGACTAGTCCATGATACCGATAACAATCTGAGTGATGACTCAACAAATATCAAAGGGGCACCAAGCGGATCAATGACAATGCCGAGACACCGCCTAGTCCTAAGTTATCCACAAGCTCGGGTATAGAGCTAAAAAGTGTGTGCAGCAAGTGACAGTATAGTGTGTGGAGGGAGCATCAAAACCTATATAGCCTTAAAAACTACGACATACCTTACAAGACAAAGCCAAATATATATACACAAACTAGGGGACATCTACCTTAGGGTTGAGGTATGAAACCAAGATATCATCAATGAAGTATATCAAATAACCAAATAAGGTAAAATATGAACATTAAGGAAAAATTAAAATAAGATAAAGAAAACAAAACTAAGTTATTTTTAAAAAATAGATGGAGTATTTTTTTTTCATATATTTTTATCATTTTTTTAAAAAAAAATATAGGGGGTAAAACAAATAAGTTAAAATTTACTAAAATTTGAACAATTAATTATAAAAGGCATGACTCTCTTAAAAAAAAGTCCCCAGTGGAGTCGTCATCTGTAGCAAACAAAAATTACGACGAGGATGACGATAAAAAGAGATTTTAAGAAAAATATAGAGTCGCCACCAATTTTATTTAATTTAGGAAAAATTGGAAAACCTTTAAAAATGGTCTTTGGAACCAAGTTGAGTTCGGGAGTCGGTTACGAGTAGGGAAGGTATTAAGCACCCTACAACGCCCATTCTACGAATGATACCTTGAATTAATTGTGCAAAATTAATAAATTTTAAATTATTTATTTTACCCCAAAGATTATTTATGCGAATAAAGAGATTACTAATTAATATTTTCAGTTGAACACGACACACAAACCCATAGGGCATCCCTAAATAACACAGTTTTTATTATTTTGATTAACTATATTAACAAATTAAAAAAACACGAAAATAAAGGAAAAATAAAATTTTGGCTTGACGAGATGATTAATCCCGCTCCTACGTATTCCCTGCTTCAATGGGGAAACTCAAAGCCACGTAGTTCTTATAGAAAATATTTTATTTGTTGGTTGATTTTAATTTTATGAAAAAAGGGTTTTTTTTAGTTTAAAAAAATGTTTTTATATATTTAATTTTTTGTTTTTTTAATCGAAAAAGAAAACTCCTAAGCGAGATAGAACATGGCAGATACGCCACAGAGCTATCCTGCATCTAAGGAATTGAGTGTGAAACCACTCACACAGCAATCCTCACAAAGCAATCCCAAAATTATTTTTCAGTGTTTCCTTTTTATATCATTCTATTTATCTGTTTTAAAATAAATATTTCACAAGAAAATCACAAAAGAAAAGATATTTTTTTTTCCTTTTTTAAAACCTGCTAAGACTAATACATTGTATCAGCACATCAAGCTAAAACAAAAGTAACGTTGCAGAACAAAGTATAGAGGTAACCAAGAGCCACTTGACCATTCACCTGCACGTGAACGGAAGAAAGAAGCGGAGGCCGGTGGTGTGACGCTATGGGTTCGTGACGCGGCGGCTTACAGTGGAGGTCCTGGCCGAGGATTCGAGACTGGATCTGGGTAGAGCAAAGACAGCAACTCACGGCTAAGGCTGGATGCGCGACGACTCGTGGAGAGGGCGGCGGATCTTCTCGAGCCGGCGACACGAAGCAGCGGCGACGATGGTCACAGAACAGGGACAATGGCGCGTGAGGACAAAGGGACAGGGACAAGGGGTCCTCTTCCTTCTCCTTCTATCTTTATACTCTCTGTATATATACTTTCAAGAACATTTGTTAAGTTTTTTTTCTTCCTTTCTCTCACTATGTTGTTTTTGTTCAGAAATTTTTCTCTCCTATCTTCTGTTGTCGTTGTTGTTAAGGTTGGAATCAAGTTAAATAGAAGGCAATGGTGGCTACTGTATGATTGATATAGAAGAATGAGTAGGTTTTTCCTGTGGAGGCTTAGTGTAGTCCCTTTTGTGTAGCCTCTCTTGTGAATTTATAATGTCAAATTCAGTCTTATTTTGATCCTAAAAATATGCGAGGATTAAAATTTCTATCTGTAATTTGAAATAGAATCAAAACTTGTGATCATCATATGCAAAAATTAAGGGATTTGCCAACTGGATTCAAATTCAAAATAATGTTGCAGGGAAGTAAAGGAAATGGGTTTGAGTAATGGGTTTGACTGATTTGGCCCAATAATAACAAAAATAAACCTAAGTGTTTAACATAAAATTAAAATCTTTTTATTATTTTTGTCTGTCAAATTTTTTTGGATTTTTTTGGGATAAACATAAATAAGAAGATGGCAAAATATAATTATTTTTTATTTTTGAAATTTCTAGTGAAAACTAAAAGACCCGGTCAAAATAGGGTGTTCACAACTCCCTCCCACACGTAGTGTGTTGTGCGCATATTCATCGGTTAAGTTTCGCTAACGAGTGTTCTTATGACATTATTTAAAGAATCACGAAAAGAAAGTTTTTATAGAAAATTGATGTATTTAATGTTTGAAAATATGAAATAGTTAGTTTTTCAATAAAAATTTACTTTTCCTGATTCCTTAAAGAACATCCTAAGAACACTCGTTAGCATTAACTTTTTTATTATTATCTCGCTGAATTGCCTTTTAGGTTTCATTTTCATCACTATGGTGGCAATGATTGCATATGTGTCAAAATGATATATTAGGTTTATGTGCAAGCAATAATTTCTCAAAGAATTGTGAGACAATGCTAGCTCCAGTGCACTGTGCTCCAAGAAATCAATTTTATTTCATAATATTAACTCAAATAGTAACTCACATTATTTAAAAATGTTTGTCGCAGCGAAAGTGAATTATGCTCCTAAATGAATTTTACTTGTAAAATTAGATATTTGAATCTTGAAATCGCCATTTAGAAGGTTTTATCTAACCATTAAACTCTAATCCGAGGGTTAGTTTCTGGTTTTGTTTGTAGGGGTATAAAAAATAGTAACAACTCATGCGACTCACACTGTATTCGATAAAATTAAATATTATGCTTCTCTTAGATAGAAATTGCATTTCCCCCCTTAACAGTAGAAGCAAAAGGGCCATATAATTATCTCAATATTGTAACACTTTGAGAGGATAATGGATGTTCATTAAACTGGTAATTTGAGGTGTAGGTAAACTTACAGCATATAAAGATATGTTTTTTTTTATATATAGGCAAATGTTAGTAGTTAGTTATTATGTTAATTTTTTTTTTCTTTGCCAAGGTTTTAACCTTGGACCTCCTATTCCTCCAACTCCTTATACCCTTAGCTCAAATCACTTGAGCTACCGAAGTAATAGATATGTTTAATTGCAGTTTTGGTTATTAGTTACATAAATATGTAATTTTGGTCTCTAAATTGATCAAACCAAGTCCCTCTAAATCCAAAATCGAATAAGTCAAGTCCTTATAGTTTAAATTGCTTGAATCAAGTCTTTGTAGTTTCACATACGACTGATTTTGGTCTTTGTAGATTCACGAACGTGTTCTGTATGTGGGTTCCATTTTAGGTTTTTAAGCTTTAAGTTTTAGTTTCACCCTTTTTTTCAACTAATTAAATAAAAATAATCTTACATCAATGTCACATGTAAGCAATCCCGATTAAATATTAGATGATAGACTGTCCGAAGGATCATATTTTTTCGATTTCGAAATTATAGGTATTTATTTGAAAGAATGAAACTATAGGGATCAAAATCACACAATTATGAAACTATAATGGCCAAAAGTGTGTTTAAGCCTAAAAGATAAGGCCCCGATATCTTAATATAATAATTTATCACTATATCTTGTAACGTAATTCACATGTTATCTATGCCTATTGAATGTTGGAACAAAAGCCAAGTTTTTTTTTTAGGGTAAACCATTGAGATAGATTACTGAAGCAAAGGAAATACATAGCCAATGTTTACCTGGTATGGGACATGCCCCGACCAAGTTTTGGATCCAACAGACTTTGACAAACTAACAAGACTATGAGCAGCAGTATTAAACTGCCATCTAACATGAGGTACATTGACCCTATTAAACTCACGCATTTACATAATACAATCCTGAATGACATGATCAATAGCAGCTACAACAGAACCTAGATTGATACAATTAACTATAGATGCTGCATCAGTAACAATAGTGACATTTTGAAGATTCTGATCTTTAGCAGTTTGCAGTCCCCATCGGATTCCAAGAGCCTCAGCCATCATAGGGTATGTTTCAATATTTTTATACCTGCAAGCTGAAAAGGAAATAGAATCAGGTTGGTCATAAGCAATCAAACCCCACCCAGTAGAGCCATTAGAAAAGCAGCCAGCATCAACAAAAATAGTATGATATTCAGGAATAAAAAAATTCCGAGAGTTATGGCAGGACTGATATGAGACAACTTCATTTGGGCAAGTTGGGTTCAGCTCTTGAACAAAATTTACAGAAGACATGGCCACTTCAATGGGGTTTAAAGACTTATTGTTGAAAATACTTGGTTACGAGCTCCCCTTCCATAACAGCACACAGAAAAATTGGACACCCAATTTATCATCACAAGATAGCCCTCTCAATAACCATTGGTTGATATCCATATGTTAGGGCACACGAATACCAAATTGGGATGAGAACCAGGTGAGTTGAGCCAATTGACATTGCATAAAATTATTATCAATGGTTTATGTCTCCATTTGACAAAAAAGGCACAAGTTTTCAATTTGGATGCCTTTTTTTCAGGAGGTTTACACAAGTAGGAAGAATATTTTTGGATAGCCTCCACAAAAAGTTCCTGATTTTAGTTGGCACAGGAGCTTTCCATATTTCTCTCCAAGGCTTCCCACTCCGAGCATTGGAAGCCTCCGGGTTGTTCCTGCTATTGTGTGAGACACCCCATTGTGCCCCGGTGTTTTATTAGACTAAAACCTCATTAATTAATTTCTTACTCATGCTCTTAATATGAAAATACACAAAAAAATTAAAACTTAAGTTAATAAGCGTACAAACTTTAGTTCATTTAAAACAACATACGATGCTCATGTTATACATACACACATCAGACTTATAACCATATTACAAAACATTGTTGAGGGTATCCTTTCAGTAGGATCCCTCACAAGAATATACTTAAACAAAAGTTAAACAAAGCGGAAACATATAAAAACGCCTCACGAGACGCACTAGCCATAACTAACTAGACCCTAATCACCATGGGTCACAGCTCGTCTTCCGGCCTCAGGTTCGTAGGGAGTTCCATCCAACTCCTCCTGGTTTCGCTCATCCTTGGGGTCTTCTCGTACGATTCCACAAGGAGATAAAATACAACAAACAGAAATATACAAGGGATAAGAAACAGTTCTATCATCAAAAGCGGAAAAGAGTCATCGTAAATTATACAGTAATTGTCACAGACAAACAACACACCTAACTAACAAATCATCCTCAAGTTAATATATATCCTCTACCCTCAATCTCATGCTACTCAAAGACATCATAGCTGCACACCTATTTCTAAGGTGGAAGTGGTGTCACGAGAACTCTTGATTTTACGTGTATTATATTACCAATACACGGTACACAGATGTTTTTTACGTGTATTATATTACCAATACACGGTGTATTATATTACCAATACACATATGTCCTTGTGTATTATATTATCAATACACTTTTGTCTTTGTATATTATATTATCAATACACGGTTGTGGACAACAATACCTATACTTGAATCTCACCAACCCGTTTTAACAACATCCTAGTGCCTTAACCTTCATTAGAACTTGACACATATATTCTATGCCATAACACTTCTTTAACATACATCATATAGGTTAGGCACTTCTAAATCATCATTATCCTTACACATAAAACAATCATCTCTTAGACAACATATATATCTTTGCTTAAAAATCCACTGAGCATAATAATAAAAACCAGGCAGATCATGCATAACACAATATCAATAAAAATAAAGTCAGATTCTGTCACGGCCTGGCCGTGATAGCCATCACGGCCTGGCCGTGATAGCCATCACGGCCTGGCCATGATAGACATCAAACATCCTTAATATCATAAAACATTCAAACACCGAAAACAATACGTCACATGCAGATGGAATACCTCAACCAGCGTATCACAGTAAATTCAATAACATAAATTCAAACATCATCAAATACCTACAATTAACATAATATCGATAAACCTACAATCCCCGAATCAAGATTGGTTTTAAAGGAACAGTTTCCAATGTGATTTTGCTGACTCGCTCTAGCCATTGGTGCTAGTGTAGGGTTTTGTCCTGGTCTAGCATATGGTTCCCGTCTCCACTGAGAACCGCTATCTACTCTCCTCAGAACATCTGATCGATTAGGACCTCCAGTCCTTTGTTTCTTCTGTTCAGCAGCCATCCTCAGATCTATACTTTCAATGGCACTGCATCTCTCGACTAGTTCGGGGAAATATTAAATGTCAAGAGACACTAACGTCCTCTGCAATTCATTTCTAAGTCCATTCTCGAATCTTCTATATTGTCAGTCCTCACTTGGAAATCTCTGATAGAATTCTGAAAACTTAATCAGTGCCTCAAAACGTGATGCATAATCACCTACCCACATATTGCCTTGTTTGAGATTTGTAAATTCTTTTTCCTTCTCACGTCGAACTTGACGCGGAAAATACTTTTAGAAAAAACAATCAGTGAATAAATTCCAGTTAATGTTTATGTCATCGGTTTCCAACGATCTTTTATTTCCTTTCCACCAGAATTATGCTCCCTCAGTTAACATGAAGGTAGCATAGGTCACTTTCTTATGCTCGTTGTAGCGCATAGTAGCAAATATCTTCTCAATCTCTTGTATCCACCATTCCGCCTTCTCTGGGTCATACTCTCCTCGGAATTGAGGTGGCTTTCCATTCATAAAATTAGTCAATCCGGCATCTTCAACTGCTACCGCCCTTCTCTGATTCTTTATTTCTAGTTGCTCTTTGTTCATCTGCAGCATCTCAGCATTCTGCTGGGTTTACAATAGCATAGCAGCAGCTATGGTTTCCATTGTATTTGGAGTCGAAGATGATCCTCCTCCATTATCAGTATTGTCAGCATTACCATTAACAGCTCCAATAATCCTTTATGGAGTTCTGTCACCGCTGTTAGTTGGACGTCCTCTTCCGTGAGCCATGATTCTGTTAAAAGAAATCATCCACTCTAATTAGTATGACATATAGTACTACATAGTCAAGTATATAAATACCATATGCCATACCAATATTATTTTTCGCGTCGGGTTCAAGTACACTACCCTACTTCTAAGCATAGTCAAATTCCGACGTGGATTCAACTAGACACGGCCAGTAACAACATCCTAAACCTTGCAGTCCTTGATTCTGATCGGACATAACCCCACAATCTGTTTTAGAACCAAACTGCTCTGATACCAAATGAGACACCCCATTGTGCCCCGGTGTTTTATTAGACTAAAACCTTATTAATTAATTTCTTACTCATGCGCTTAATATGAAAATATGTAAAAATTAAAACTTGAGTTAATAAGCGTACAAACTTTAGTTCATTTAAAACAACATACGATGTTCATGTTATACAGTCACACATCATATTTATAATCATATTACAAAACACTATTGAGGGTATCCTTTCAGTAGGATCCCTCACAAGCATATACTTAAACAAAAGTTAAACAAAGCGGAAACATATAAAAACGTCTCACGAGACGCACTGCTCATAACTAACTAGACCCTAATCACCATGGGTCACAGCTCGTCTTCCGGTCTCAGGTTCGTAGGGAGTTCCATCCAACTCCTCTTGGTTTCGCTCATCCAGGGGGTCTTCTCGTACGATTCCACAAGGAGATAAAATACAACATATAGAAATATACAGGGGATAAGAAACAGTTCTATCATCAAAAGAGGAAAAGAGTCATAGTAAATTATACAGTAATTGTCACAGACAATCAGCACACCCAACTAACAAATCATCCTCAAGTTAATATATCATCCTCTACCCTCAATCTCATGCTACTCAAAGACATCATAGTTGAACACATACTTCTAAGGTGGAAGTGGTCTCGCGAGAACTCTTGATTTTACGTGTATTATATTACCAATACACGGTGTATTATATTATCAATACACAGATATATTTTACGTGTATTATATTACCAATACACGGTGTATTATATTACCAATACACAGATGTCCTTGTGTATTATATTACCAATACACTTTTATCTTTGTGTATTATATTACCATTACACTTTTGCCCTCGTGTATTATATTACAAATACACAGTTGTAAACAACAACACCTATACTTGAATCTCACCAACCCGTTTTAACAACATCCTAGTGCCTTAACCTTCCATTAGAACTTGACACATATATTCTACGCCATAACAATTCTTTAGCATACATCATCTAGGTTAGGCACTTCTAAATCATCATTATCCCCACACACAAAACAATCATCTCTTAGACAACATATATATCTTTGCTTAAAAATCCACTAAGCATAATAATAAAAATCAGGCAGATCATGCATAACACGATATCAATCAAAATAAAGTCAAATTCTGTCACGACCATTATAGGCATCAAACATCCTTAATATCATAAAACATTCAAACACCAAAAACAATATGTCTCATGTAGGTAGAATATCTCAACCAGAGTATCACTGTAACACCCTCATCCGGGGCATTACATTAATTAACCCTTTTTACAAATATTTACGTTATTAGAAGACATGTCGATTTGTTTCGGAATGTCAAAATTTAATTAGTAATTAATTATTAAATAAAACTCAACTTAAGACATGGAATTAAAAGATCAACTTACATTCATAGAAAACATACATAAATATTCACATTGATAACAAACACCTTTTTAGTGACAGGTGTATTGACAGAAGTTTCATTGAGTGTACATCCATGTTACTTAAACAAAATACTAAAGTCATACTAGAGGTTAAAGAGAAAATTTAAACATGTTCTTGAAAGGATCCATCCAACATCACTACTCCAAAATAAAACTAGACTTCATAAGCTGGTCAAGACAACCAGTGATACCCATTCGGGAGACCACGAAAGTCTCCCTCATTTCCAGAAGAAGTATCAGAAGAGGATACTTCCACCTGGGCTCCCTCGCCAGGTGCATCATCATCATCATCACTGCTCATAGGATGATACTGAGGGTCCTCATCCATGAATTCCTCCGGATCCTCCTCTATGGGTGAAGCTGGCACCACATTCAGAGGTGGTGGATTCAACACTAGCTGTCCTAAGTCTGCTAGGTGTTGTACATACAACCAAACGAAGTGATATCTGGATGGTCTCCACGGTATGAATCCTCCTCTCTGGACCTCCCTCATGCGTTCCTTCTATAGTGAAAACCGGGCCAGTGTACTCGGCCATGTGATTCCCCGGATGAATCACCCAAGCCCCAGGGTTGTCGGCATCCTCAAACATGATCGTCCGCACCCGGGAGTGCACGAGAGGCAGAGTTGGGTCCACCTAGTCTCAACATAACAGGAAACATACACATATACATGAAGGAAAATTCAAGGGTAAGATATCAATATATGGATAATTATGATAACTATATGCACCCAAAACACACAGAAACATATACAGATAACAAGATATCATTTTAAGCAATACGTAGCAAGAGATAATCATCGTTTTTTGAAAACCATGACACTTCTATAATTCAACTTCTATCCTAATCTCCGGAGACCCCAACTTCATTTTGCTTAAAATGAGCTGATCAGGCCCGAGATCTTTGTCATAAAAGGCACAACGTGTTAGTCCACTACACTGCCCAAAATTCCTGGCACAGTGTGCGCCGTGCATGGATATCCATAGCATACTATCCAACTCAAGGCATAGTAATCAAGGCATATGGATTTCATTGTCCGTCAAGGCACAATGATACAACTTAACATGATATACCCTACCCTTCATGGTACTCACACAAAACAACTTTGGACACGTCTGCCAAATGTATGCAAAATATTTTATTATCGAGGTTTTTCTTTGTGTATAATTTTTTCCTTGTCGAAGCTCAAAGGCTCGCGACCTCCATAAATTTTCAATGTATTTACAATTTGTAAACACGGGACATTTGAGTCCGAGTGTCCAATCCCGAGAGTCTTAAACCGATGCACCGGTCTAAGACTTTGGGGTAGTAGAAAACAACTTTACACCTTTACTGCATTTATCAAGTTTGTATAACGTATGTAGGACACGCAGTCAACAACAATGTATAAGGACACAGAGTCCGCAACAACGCGACACGGATCATAGATCAATGTGTTTAATTACACTATTAGCCTGACGTCTCGGTTACTAGGTCAACTTTTCAACGTTTATTTTTCGTTCAGTGAAAAACAAAACAAAATCAAATTGCCATAACTTATCCAAGTTATTGGAATATTGTTTTGAGCAAAGTTTTTCGTAAAAAATTTTATTTGAAATTCATTTTTCAGAAATCACCTTGATTTTAAAAAAATTCTCTTTTTCAATAAAATCAAATTAATCTTCCTTAAAAAAAAATCTTTTAATTCAACAAATCAAAATTATGATTTTTCATAAAATTCCTAATATTACGAAATTTAGAAATATAACCTTAACTTTCTTCTCTTTTTCAAATGAAACTTCTTTTCAAAAACATTATTTATTTGTAAACTTCCTCTACAATTTTTATTAAGACTTTTATCTTAACTTGTTAATGTGAGCTCTAACCCATGGTTATGCATCTCATGCAACACTTAAATAATTAAACTATTACATCAACACATTCACATAATCCTAAGCATTTTACAAATCAAATAATCATATAATACATGTAAATTAAATAAAACTCAGCACATTAATTCAAAACAAGATCAACCATTAAACCAATCATATATCACAAATATTCAACCACACATCATCAAGCAATTAAAGGTAACACATAATCATCATAAAATAATATCCCTCGGGCTTTCTTCCCTTACCTCAGAGTAAAATGGTAATGAAACTCGGTTGTGGTTTTTAAAGAGGAACGACTTGGTTCGCGTTACAATTGCAAATCTATACAAAAACAAGTGATTAACATAAGTAAATTTGTTTTATAAAATCACCCTAATTTGCTGCATGCATTCGGTCATGCTAAGAAAATCATGCTAGAAATTTTAAATTTTTACAAACTTTTGGATCTATGATCCTCAAGTATCAAGGAGGTAAAATAAAAGTTTAAAACTTGAAAATAAAATTTTATAGTCTTGGCGTCATGAACCATAGGTTTCGGCCTTATCAAGAAATAGTGGAAAATACTATTTTTCATCAATCTATTTTTTATGCATGTAAACTTTGTGGTGTTCTAAGCATCATTTAGCTTAAAAAACAAAATTTAAACAAGCCTCATCAACTCATCAAGTGAATTTCGACTATCACAAGCCAACAAGGCTAGGAACACTAAAATTTTAAGCACCATTGTTAAGCTACTAATGCAAAGAACTTAGTGTATTAACCATGCAACCTTCCAAGTGATTAAAAATTAGGCCTCACTAACTTAAAAATTTTAGATTTTTGGCCATAGAACCATCATAAGAAGGTATACATAGTCTCTAAAAAATTGCTTTAGTTAAAAAAACATGAATCAAAGATCTAAAGCCATGCATGTGAGATTTAAGCAAAATTCATCCTTTCTCCCTCTTGGTGTTTTTCGGTCACACCATGATCCTAGGGAGGATGATTTTCTCTCCACATGCAAGCCATTAAAATGAGAATAAAGATGAGCAAGAAGTGGTAAAAAAATTTGCATGTAAAGGAAGATGATTTCTTATTGAGTACAAGTTAAAACCATAAGCATAAATCATAGTAAAACTAACATGCATGAAAAATATGTTGAAAAATCACAACCTCTCCTCCTTAGGGTTTCAACCAACCCCATTAAATGGTCATAGGAGGGTTTATTCCAACATGCAAAGGTTGAAAATGGTGGTGAAGATGAGTAGAACTTTCAAATAAAAGAACTTTAAAACAAAAAAATGAACAAGCTTTGCAAGAACCAACTCAACATGCATGTACAAGATGAGAATAGCAAGAACTTGAAGTATAATAGCTACGTATTATACCAAGGTGCTGCAGAAATTTGAGAGCTTGGAAGCAAAAGAGTTTTCTCAAAAACAAGAGAAAATGAAAAAAAGTGTAGTAGAAATGGCTTTGCGTGGAATGAGAGGAAAATGAAGAAGTGTGAAGGGAACATATATATATATAGAGAGGGGGGAGAGGCGCTGGTTTCAGCAGAAAAGAGAGAAAAATAAATAAAAATTTGAAAGTATTTTTAATATAAATTTTGAAATATAATAATTTATTATGATAATTATGATTTTGTGTCAGAAAATTACTATTCACCTTACAAAAAATCAGATTTTCCTCACCAAACACTCCAAAATCTGATACAAGTTATTTCTCTTGATTTTTGTTTCGTTCCGGTTAAATATCTGTACCGAATCGATGATATTTCTAGTGAAAATCGCACCCGAAAAATCAATAAAATAAAATTTTTTAATTAAAAATTTTAAAATAGTGGAAATATTAGTAATTGATGAATGTGCAATTTATGTTAGTTTGGAAAGTGTCAATAGGAATAAGTTTGTAAATAATCTTAGGATTTATGAATGAAAAGGATTAGAAAATGTGCACATTCATTTGATTAGAGTTTTAATCTTTTATATGAAAAATATACTCAAAAAGATGTTGAAAATATGTAGGATTGAAGGCCGAGTGCTCAGCTCTGGAACCGGGCGCTCAGCCCGGACAGAAACAGAAGAAAACAGCAGGAGCAGGCCCAGCGCCCATGAAGACAGCAAGCACCGTTTTGGTGCAGAGGCCAGCACCCAGCGCTGAGATCAGGAAGCTCAGTGCTGAGATCAGGAAGCTCAGCGTTGGATTACGAGCAGAGAACCTATAAATTCGTGTTTCTGTAGTTGGAAAGGGATCTTTCACTCATTTTTTACATTTTCACTCATAGAAACACCATTTTCTCTCATCTTCCTTGGAGTTTCAACCTTGGGAACAAGAATTGGAGCTTCAATGGAGTCTTCCTTCCACATCTACTCAAGTTCATCTCTCTTATATCTCCCTATTATGAGTAGCTAGATCACATAGGTTAGGTTTAGGATGATTCTAATTGGATTCTTGATATAATTGACCTCTATCTCTGATTTCAATTCAAGTTTATTCAATTTGAGTGATTTGCTTCTATGCTTAATGCTTCTATTGATTGATCAACTCTAGATTGATGTTGGATTCAATTTCACAATTGGAAAATTGATTATTGAATTGGAATTGAAGTAGATTACCATTGAAATGTTGATTCTAGGAATAGAACTATGATTCAATGCATTCTTATGAAACTCATGCTTAATGTTTGTGCTAATGCTTGAATGACCTAAGGAATTAGGCTTCTTAATTAGCACAAAAGGATTATCACCTAAGGAATTATGGATAAATCTAAGTTAGTGATTTGAATGTCAATTGAGTGGAATGAATTGAAAATAGAGTTGAAAAAAGTTACATTAAGTGAGAATTGGAAGATTCCGACACCTAACCGCTTTTACCTATATTGAATTCATTCTTTACTTGCATTGCATTCATTCATTCTTGTGACAACTTGTAATAAAAAATTCATAAAAACTCTTTTACAAACATGACATGCATTGGTTCAGATAGCTATTGCCTAAGCCTCGTTGATACTTGATCACAATCCTCGTTGGGAACGATACTTTACTTTCACTTTATTACTTGTACGATTTGGTACACTTGCCAAATAATCAACAAGTTTTTGGCGCCATTGTCGGGGATTGTTGATTTCAATATCAACAAGGCTAAGGCATTGTTAATTTGAACTTTTTTTTTCATTTTTGTTAATTTTCTATTTTGGTTAAATAATTGATGTATTGGATATTCTCACCTTGTTTGAGATTTTGTGTAGTGTATGTGAGGTAAATCTATAGGTGAGATGTTGTTTGATCCCGAAATTGAAAAGACCGCAAAGAGGAATCGAAAAGAATCAAAAGAAAGAAAGAATCGGGATAAGGAAAAAGTGAATTCTTCTTCTACATCACAAGTTCAACAAGAGGTTATAATGGCTGAAAATGTGCAAGGTACCGAAGGACATTGGGAGAATATTCTCATGGTCCTACCAACCAGAATCACTTAAGTATTGTTAGACCACCGGTAGCCGCAAATAATTTTGAGATCAAGCCGGCATTGCTCCATATCATGCAACAAAATCAATTTGGAGGAAGTGATGCCGAAGATCCAAATAATCATGTCTCTAATTTTATAGAGATATGCGAGACTCTCAAGATTAATGGAGCTACGGATGATGCGATAAGGTTGCGGTTGTTCCCGTTTTCATTGAGAGATAGAGCCAAGGCTTGGATCCAATTTCAACCAAGGGGAAGCATCACTACTTGGGATGACTTGGAAGAAAAATTCTTGGCAAGATATTTTCCACCGTCTAAGTTTGTGAAGATGAGAGGCGATATTTCAAGCGTTGTGCAACGTGATGGTGAGACCCTATATGATTCTTGGGAAAGATTCAAGGAGCTCCTAAGGAAGTGTCCTAATCATGGCTTTGATGATCTCCAACAAATACAAATCTTTTGTAATGGGTTGAGGCGATCTACAAAGCTTATGCTAGATGCATCGGCGGGAGGTTCTATGAATTCAAAAACCGCGGAAGAAGCTTTGAGGTTGGTTGAAGCCATGTCATCTAATGATTATCTCATGAATCATGATAGAGGAGGCACATCAAAAAAGGGGATGATAGAGCTTAACTCCCAAAATGTAATTTTGGCTCCAAAGAAAATCATCACTAATCAATTGGAGGCAATCACAAAGTAACTAAATGCTATGAGTTTAGGTCCAACACAAGGACAACAAGTCATGAGTTGTGATTTTTTTGGAGGAGAGCATGATAATGGTAATTGTGAAGCATCTCTAAGTTCTCAAGAGGAAGCAAAGCACATGGGGAATTTTCCAAGACAAGGGCAGAATTTTTAATCAAACTCCTATAATCAAAATTGGAAGAAGCACCCTAACCTTCCTTGGTCACAAGAAGCTCCACAAGACAACACATCTTCACAACAACCATTACTTCAAAATCAACCACATCATGATACCGATGAGAGAATGAATAAGTGGGAGAGCACTCTTGCACAATTCATCTAAGTCACACAATCTAACTTCAAGAATACCGATGCATCAATAAAGAACCTTGAAGAGCATATTGGACAGCTTTCTACACAAGTTTCTAGTGCATTAAGTGCAGGATTTTCTGGAAATACCACTAATAATCCAAAGGAGGGGTGCAAAGCCATCATGTTGCTAAGTGGAAAGTTAGTAGAGCCGGGTGTTGAGCATTCCTTAAGTCAAAATGCTGAAAATTCTGAATTGAGAAAGAAGATGGTTGATACTAGTGAGAAAGAAGAGAGTTCAAAGTGGAAAGAAGAAGAGGAACCTCAAAATGATAGGAAGGAAAAGAAGCTGAAATTAGTTGATGAAAATTCCATCTTGAGAAATATACTCAAAAAGATGTTGAAAAAGATGTTGAAAATATGTAGGATTGAAGGCCGAGTGCTCAGCTCTGGAACCGGGCGCTCAGCCCGGACAGAAACAGAAGAAAACAGCAAGAGCAAGAGCAGGCCCAACGCCCATGAAGACAACAAACACCGTTTTGGTGCAGAGGCCAGCGCCCAGCGTTGAGATCAGGAAGCTCAGCGCTGGGTTACGAGCAGAGAACCTATAAATTCGTGTTTCTGCAGTTGGAAAGGGATCTTTCACTCATTTTTTACATTTTCACTCATAGAAACACCATTTTCTCTCATCGTCCTTGGAGTTTCAACCTTGGGAACAAGAATTGGAGTTTCAATGGAGTCTTCCTTCCTCATCTACTCAAGTTCATCTCTCTTATATATCCCTATTATGAGTAGCTAGATCACTTAGGTTAGGTTTAGGATGGTTCTAATTGGATTCTTGATGTAATTGACCTCTATCTCCGATTTCAATTCAAGTTTATTTAATTTGAGCGATTTGCTTCTATGCTTAATGCTTCTATAATTGAACGAATGCTTCTAGATTGATGTTAGATTCAATTTCACAATTGGAAAATTGGTTATTGAATTGGAATTGAAGTAGATTACCATTGGAATGTTGATTCTAGGAATAGAACTATGATTGAGTGCATTCTTATGAATCTCATGCTTAATGTTTGTGCTAATGCTTGAATGACCTAAGGAATTAGGCTTCTTAATTAGTACAAAAGGATTATCACCTAAGGAATTATGGATAAATCTAAGCTAGTGATTTGAATGTCAATTGAGTGGAATGAATTGAAATTAGAGTTGAATAAAGTTACATTAAGTGAGAATTGGAAGATTCTGACACCTAACCGCTTTTACCTATATTGAATTCATTCTTTACTTGCATTTCATTCATTCATTCTTGTGACAACTTGTAATAAAAAATTCATAAAAACTCTTTTACAAACATGACATGCATTGGTTCAGATAACTATTGCCTAAGCCACGTTGATACTTGATCACAATCCTAGTTGGGAATGATACTTTACTTTCACTTTATTACTTGTACGATTTGGTACACTTGCCAAATAATCAACAGTAATCGTAATTAGAAGCTTAATCATTTTTTTCACGAGTAAAAATTTCATTTTCTGGTCAGTAAACTTGTACCGATAGAGAAAACGCAGATCGGGTTTCGTCTGAATTTTCAGCTGAAATTTTTACTGGAGCTTCCTAAGATAGACTTAGTTACGAAAATGATTTTAGTCTTTCAAAATAATCTCTAAAACTTTAAAATCAATTACTGGCAAGCACACACTTAAGTACAAATTAACAAGAAACAGAAAATCGGGGCGTTACAGTCACAGTAAATTCAACAACATAAATTCAAACATCATCAAATACCTATAATCAACCTAATATCGATAAACCTACAATCCCCGAATCAACATTGGTTTTAAAGAAACAGTTTCCAATGTGATTTTGGTCTTGTCGATTACTCGACTTCTAGTAGGGTTTAGGTCGCTCTACACAATTATCATATAATCTACTACTTATCAATTCCGACGATAGGTTGATTCTTTCCCCCGCCTGAGTTATCACCGGAATCCCGAATTCGTCGCTCCTCGTTATCACACCACAGCTTAACAGTTTCTCATTCAACCAAATAATGCATAACAACAATTAATCAAACTAATCCAACTAGGTCCACTTTATGTTAGGTTCGGCCACTTAAACCAAATAAGGGTTAGAGTTCTTTTCTTAACCTAAGCTTTTGGATACTAATTACTTAGGTCCTAGGTAGCTTAGATAAATTGTTATAAGTTGAAAATATGGAATAAAAATCATCCAACCACTTAGGGTAGGGTTTCGGCCTGAAATATAAAAATAGGTTAGAAAACTTATTTTGATTCCTTTATCCAAAAATACTTAGTTTTGTCCTCAACAAGAAAATAGGGAAGGAAAATGATTTTGATTACATACTTTTAGATGATGATAGTAGAGATCATAAGTAGATCATAGAAATTGGTTTCACATTTTTATGATTTTTCTACAATTTTCTAGAATTCTTTAAAGTTCTTGATCTAAGAAATGGAAACTCGAGAAATGGGAAGAAAATGGATTCAACAAGAGAGGAGATGATCATGGATGATCATGTTACCTCAAGTGTGTGAAGGAAATGAAGAAATGATGATGATCTTGGCAAGTTCTTCAATGGAGTTTTTGAATAAAAATGAAGAAGAAATGGAAGAGATGAAGAAGTGGATTAATGGGTTTTGTGGTTATTTAATTAATATATGATTGGTTAAGTTACATATAAATATCTAGATATTTTCACTAAATATGTAGATATTTTCATCTGATTTCTAATATCTTATTTTTTTTACAAAATTTTCAAAATAGCCTATCTCGTTGAAAACATGATAAAAACCTACATTATTTCGTTCACGAGTCAAAATTAGGTCTTCTGATCACTAAAATCTTACTGTCACTGAAAACACCGACCGTTTTCTGTTCGAACTTTCACCAAAATTCGTCCGAATAAACATAACATTTTATTTCTGATCAGAAATTTTGGAAAATAGAATTCCTCATGGACAAAATATAAAAAATATACAAATTTCAGTTTTCGGGTCAAATTAGGGTTTTCTGTCAGTATAAAATTATACTGTCAGTTAAAAAAACGCAGACCGGTTTCCGTCTGAGTTTTAAACCCAAATTTTAACCAAAGTTTCCTAATGTAGAGTAGGTTCTAGATATGATTTTGTTTTCTCCAAAATCATTTCCTAAGTCTCAGATAAAAATATAAATAAATATATTTTTACCCTGTTAAACAACGTAATAAAAAATCAGGCTGTTACATTGTGGTCTTTTAGAAGATGGTAAGCTGATCAGACCGAGTACTCACCATCCTTTTCCCAATGTCATATGAGTTTGTCATTTTGTAATCTATGGGAAATAGGAATGCTTAGGATCTTTTTGGCCACAAAGGAATTGAAAGATGAAGTAATCAGCTCTCTTTTCCACTGTTTGGTACTTGAGTCAATGAGCTTACAGACCCTATAAGATTAATCAACCTCTTGTGTACTGTTTTGGATCCTGAAATCCACCTGATTTGGCAGCCATGGGTCTTTCCAAGTTATGACACTTAGCCCATTCCCAATCCTCCAAATGGCTCATTTCCTTATAACTTCTTTAGCACTAAAGATACTTCTCCAGGCATAGCTTGGTTGGTATCCTAGTTTCGCCTCCATAAAGGTGCTCCTTAGATAGTATCTACTTGTGAAGACTCTTCCCATGAGGGATTCAGTCCTTGTGATTAGTCTCCAACAGTGTTTACCAAGGAGAGCTCTGTTAAATTCACTGAAGCCTCTGAAACCCATACCACCTGCTTTGTTAGACTTTGACAATTTGTCCCAACTCATCCAATGCAGCTTTCGTTTTCCATCCTTAGCTCCCCACCAGAATCTAGCTAAAAAAGCTTCAATCTTCTTACAACAGCCCTCAGGAAGCTTATAACAGCTCATAATGTAATTAGGGATGGCTTGGGCGACTGCTTTGATTAACACTTCTTTTCCAGCTCTCGAGAGGCAATTTTCTTTCCATCCTTTCAGCTTCTTCCAAACCTGGTCAAAGACAGTTGAGAAGATGACCTTTTTGGATCTCCCAAAAACCACTGGGAGCCCAAGTATCTAGAGTGAGTGTCTACAGTCTTTACTCCCATATTGTTACAGATCATATCTTTCTCTGTGGTAGGCTTATTTTGACTAAATGACACTTCAGACTTGTCCATGTTAACCATTTACCCAGAAGCTCTCTGATAGGTGGAAAGGATATTCATTATTGTTTCAGCCTCACTGGAGTTAGCCCTAGTGAAAATCAGGCTGTCATCTGCAAAAAACAGATGAGAGATTTGTGGAACCATCCTTGCTACCTTGAGTCCGTGTAGCATGTTACTACTAATTTTTTAGTGTAACGATCCTGGCAGGACATCAACACATAGAATGAAAATAAAGGGTGAGAGTGGATCCCCCTGTCTCAACCCCCTTTCAGGAGAGAAACTCTTGCTCGGTTGGCCATTTATGAGGATTTGGTAAGAAACTGTAGATATACATCTCATGATAAGATCAACCATCCTGTTCCGGAAACCCATAGAAATGAGGACAGTCTGAACAAAAGGCCACTCTAATCTATCATACGCTTTTGCCATATCCAACTTCAAATCCATCATCCCTTTCTTTCCTTGTGTTTTTCTTCTTCAACCAGTGGAAGCATTCTATGGAAATGAGGGCATTATCGGTGATTAGGCATCCTTTTACAAAAGCTGATTGTTCTTCATCAATGATATCAGGAAGGATAGCTTTGACTCTGTTGGCGATCACCTTAGTGACAATTTTCATTGCCACATTGCAGAGGCTTATGGGTCTATAGTCTTTGGGGGAAGATGGATTCTTTCATTTTGGAATCAAGGCAATGAAGGTCCTATTCAAAGCCTTGGGAGAGGCTTCATTATTCAAGATATCAAGGACCCAAGCTTGCACATCTTCACCCACAATATGCCAATATTTTTGGAAGAACAGAGCTGGGAGTCCATCCGGTCCCAGGGCTTTTAGGGGGTGCATCTGGTGGATAGCCTCTACGATTTCTCCTCTTGTAAATTGGTTGGCACACCAGGCTCTATGCTCCTATGATAGTTTGTCTCTCACTACTTCACAAGGCTGCTCCACTCCTTCAGGCTCGGAAGTGGAGAATAATTCAGAGAAGTAGCCAATAAGAAGTCTTTCAATATTTTCATCTCCATGCCACCACATGCCATTCAAGTCCTTCAACTTCTTTATTTCATTGACTTTCCTTCTCTGATTTGCCTTGCCATGGAAGAACTTTGTGTTCCTATCTCCGTCCTTAAGCCACACTGCACGATTCCTTTGTGTCCAGATAATTTCTTCTGTGTGTAGGAGTTCGGAGTGTTTACTTTCTAGCTCTCTGTGCCTTTTAATATCCTCTGGTGATGCTGCCCAATTGGTAATATCATTCAACTGAGTTTCTATTTTTTGTATTTCCTTCCTAATTGGTCCAATTTGGTAGTCCTCAAACACGCTGTCCAACATTTTCATGGAGTTGAGCTTAGTAACACAATTTGGCTCAGAATTTCTCCATGTCTTCCTAACCTCTTCTTCACATCTTGCATCTCTAGTCCAACATTCCTCAAACCTGAGCACACGATTTCTTTTCTTCTTAATGGGAATATTATGGGCCTCGAGAAGAACCGTGACTGCTGCATGATCCGAGCCATATCTAAGAAAATGGACAACTCGGATTGGAGAGAAATGATTAAAAAAATCCCCGGTTGTAAGGGCTATGTCCATTCTGCATTGGATGTTCTCCTCTCCTTGTCTTCCATTTGACCAAGTGAACTGATATCCTTCAAAACCTAGGTCCTGTAGACCACATTCCTCAATAGTTTGGTGGCCTAACAAAAGCTGATTTTGACTACAGATATTGCCTCCTATCTTTTCCTCTCCTGACAGAATATCATTAAGGTCCCCAAAGCAGAGCCACTTACTCCCCACACTTCTTGAAAGGAGTTGGATCAGCTGCCAGGTTTTCCTTTTATTCTGTTCTTCTGGGTATCCATAAATACCATATAGGTACCAGGGATCACTCCCCTCCCCATCCTCACAAGCACATAAAATATGATTTAAAGAAAAATATTGAATAGAAAGATTCACCTGATCATGCCAGAGGAGTGCAAGCCCTCCTGCCCTATCACGACCACTGCCACTACAAGCCACAAAAAAACAAGAGTTGAAGCTACATCTGACCCTTATTCGTTCCATCTCACTATCATTCAGCTTGGTTTCCATAAGGAAAACCAATTGGGGATTTTCCACTCTGATGAGCCTCAGCAAGGCTCGAACTGCACGGGGATGCCCCAAACCCCGACAGTTCCAACTTATGGCCTTCATTTGGATAGGTGGTGTTGGTCAGTCAACACCACCTCTTGTGAGACCTATCTCACCTAAGTATAGTACTTATATTTTTTTTTTTCATTTGTGATCAATATGCTTTTCGGTTTGTTTATACATTTCAATTAGCCGATCATCTTTAAAACCTTTGTTAGTATTTGATCATTTGTGCACTTCAATCATATAAGTACAACATTAGTTATTGCTCAACAACATGAATATGTGCAACACCATTCATTTTTGAAAGCATAAATAGTGAAAGTACAATAGAAGATTGTAGCATCAAACTGAAAACATTGTTCATTTAACTCAGTAGTTTTTATTTTGTAATTCATACTCAGCAATTACATGACATGATTTGGATTCAGTGCAGGGGCGGATCTTCTTTATGACAGGGAGGAGCCTTGGATCCCCCAAGGATATTACAAATAAGGTTATATATATTATGCTTGCAACTAATAGCGTCAGTATTTATAGTTGCGCAACGGTCCGGCAAGATTGATAAACTATTAGGACCTGGGACTGAATCGTATGATAGCATTTTTTTTTTTGGCTTTTTGAATGTCCTTTTTATTTAAGTGGTCAAAAATTACACCAAAAAGTGCCCATGTGAGATTCGAACATAGTATTTTTACGTTAAATAAGAGAGACCTAACAATTGCACTACCAAACAGCTATTGTGAGATGTTGAAATATCAATACATATGTATTTTTTTTAACTAATTGGCCACCTCAAAAGTATTAGTCAAGCTCCGCCACTGATTCATCGGTTCTTGAAAGATGAATTTGTTTTGAATTATTTAATCTTGTTTTTAATACAACGATGTTTTTACAAAAATCATTTTTGAGGTTCAGTGGTTGAGTAATATTTAAGAAGAATACTGACTCATTTTTCAAGTGAAAAAAGAGAATAAATGATGCAACATATTCTAGCCCACCAATTTTAATTTCAAATAGTAATATTTAAAATGTTGTTGAGTAACCTATTACGTTACATCCTTCTAAACCATAAGGATCGAATAAGGAAACATTAACGTTGATATTTTGTTATGTAATTCTGGAAAACATGCACAAATTTGTAAATCTCCCACCAATTAACCTATATCAGTTTGAATAATTTATATAATATTAAGTTGTTAATCATATAACAAATTCGTTTCATAAAGCTTTCTTCTATATATTAGTTGATGTTTTTTGTATTGCTATTTCATTGTACGTATATTTGATCTTGGTCCCCTTCATATGGATTTTCTGGCTCCGCCCCTGTTCATAATGAGGAGAACTTCCATGTACCTTAATATAGCGGCATTTTTTTTCATGCTTAATTAAACAACATTTCATAAAATGAGGGGGGACCTTGACCTTAAGGAGCTCTGTTTCATGAATATCGGGGCTATTGTTAAGCATATTAGGGCCATTCTTTTAGTGTAAAGTGGATTCCTTTTAGGTAGATTGAGTGTTTAAACACCTAATTCGGATGTCTTCCTTTTGGTAGATACATATTTTTGTCAATGCCTTTTGGGTTTGGCGAAAAATTATTATGGTTCGTGGTATTATTCTTCCTTTTTTCAGATTTGCGATCGGGAATGGTCAGAAGGCTTCTTTCTGGTACGATCCTTGATTGGAGATTGACTCGATAGCTCGAAGATTTGTTGAGTGGATTATCTACGACTGTGACCTCCCTAAAGAGGCTAGGGTTGCAGGTATTATATTTGATGATTGCTGGATCCTTTTGACTAGGGGTGGGAACAGGTCAGGCCGCTCGTCGGGGGCCTTTGGCCTAGCCTATTTAAGGCCTAACTCGGCTTAGCCTATTTATTAAAAAGGCCAGGTCAAGACTTTTTAAAAAGCCTATATAGCTAAAGTGGACAGACCTAAAGGGTTTAAAAAAAGCCTATTAGGCCTATCAGGTCGGCCTATTTAACACATACACGCACATAAAATATATATATATATATATTTATTTTTTATATTATAGTACTATAATATATTATTTACATTATTTATATTTATAATATTTGAAATTAAAGGCGTATTGGTCATGTAGTGGCCTACTTGCCTATTTATTTTTGAATGCCTAGTGACCTATTTATTAATATAGGTCTACCAACTTCTTTATCGTTAAAGGCCTACAATCCTATTTACAAGTGAAGGCCATATATGACCTATTTATAGTTAGAGGGATATTTAAAGGTCTTGTTGATAAGTAGGCTTTCAGGCCAGACCAGGCGTTAAAGTAGGCCACGCTCAAGGCCTTAAAATTGGCCTATATCAGGCTAATAGGTCAGGCTTAGGCCTCGAGATTAGAACGCAGGCCAGGCCCAGGCTTGTCAGTGCCTAGCTCGGCCTAGCCTATTCCCACCCCTACTTATGACTTCTATTTCGGTGGAGCTTGTGGAACTGAGTGAGCTAATCTCTAGATCTGCACTTCCTCGAGTGGCTCGTGCTTAGGGGTGGGAATAGTCTAGGTCGATCTAGCCCTGATAGACCTGAGCCTGACCTAAGTTCCAATCTCAAGACCCGAGTCTGGCCTATTAGCCTGATATAGGCCAATTTTTAAGGTCTGACCTGACATACTTCAAAGTCTTGCCTAGCCTGAAAGCTTATTTAAAGACTTACTTTTCAATGAGGTCTTTAAATATGTCTCCACCTATAAATAGGTCAAAGGTCTTCACTTGTAAATAGGCTTATAAGCCTCTAATGATAAAGATGTCTGTTTGCCTATATGATAAATAGGCCACTAGGCCATCATAAATAAATAGACAAGTTGGCATCTATATTTAAATAGGTTAATAGATATTTACTTCCTGATAATAATATATTAGTAATGATCCATTGACACCAGGTATAAGTCAAAAGACTTACATCAAATCTGACTTATTGAAATTAGTTAATCCAACGGTTCAGATAACTCTAATAATTAAAAATAAGAAAAAAAGTCACGTGCTCTCTATCATGTTTTTCCTTCCTATCCGCCAGCCCCTTTCTCTAGTTTTTTTTTTTCAAAAACAAATCTTCCATTAACCTCAATTTCCAATTCAAAGAAAGGAAACAGTAAACACAAATCATGATCATATCTCTAGAAATGCCAATACTTGTGCTGATCTCCTCGCTAAGCTTGGCGCCAAAGGGTTCAAGTTGTGGAGACATGCTCATCCCCTTCTTGGAACGCAGCTGATGGGTGATAAAATGGGTGCTCATACCAAGTTGTAATTTTTTACTTTTGTTTTTGTTTCTTCTCTCCTTTACCAAAAAAAAAAAACATGATCAATCTCAAACAAGGTTGTTAACAACTTGAATCCCCATGCTATTAGCGGTTCCAATAATGAACTTTGGAATTGACTCCAGAGACATGTTCTTTAAGTAAGGATCCGATTGCTTCACCTTCACGATCTCGTACACGTGCCTCGGCGATAGCGTCGACGCCGTCACGTGACCTGATCTCGACGACAACAGCTTTTTTAAGGTACCACGTGTTAATAGAAGAATTTCAAATTCTTGACAGAAAAGGGTCCGACAGGATGACAGAAGAATTGAAGGAAGAGTTGTCAGATAACCACCATGAAGAGTCGAATTCAGCAGAGTTGGCAGACTAAAAAATTGACAGAAGTTGGTATGTCAGACAGATAAAGCCGTCAAGAAAGAAACACATTCGTCACCAGTAAAATTCCCGACGAATATACTCAGCTGACTGACGGAGAAATAGAAGTAACAGAAAAAAGGTAAAAACCCAACTTTCGACAAAGTTGGTAATAAGAATTGTCAGACGGACAAAGTATGGAAATGGCCAAGTTTTCAAGGTTGACAGCATCAGCAAGATAAGCTGTCAAACAACCAAACCGTGGACAACAAGCAAGTTGGCATAAAGCAATTCAAAGGAATGAGCAGTTAGAGAAGTTTACTTGTCAAATAGTTTGAATCTGAAACATAGCAAAACTGCCATACAGGTGGCAATTTTTAAGATAGGAAGTTTTCTTTAGGCAGTTATTTTATATGCTTATAAATACTGTTAATCCCGATGTAATAGAGGAGGTTTTACTTGATGCAATATCCTACATATCTCGATCACACAGCAGATTAAAGGATTGGACTCAAGTATTTCCTCCATCCCTTTTCATTTCCAGTTCAATTTATAATACAGTACTGCTCATTTAATTTCCTTTTACATGTTCCTCTTTACCTTCGGCATTTCTTTCATGTTCTTTATTTAAGTTCTTCATTCCTTCCCATTTATCTTTCACGTCTTTTTCTTGCTTTCTTTTAATTTCCTGCACTTTAAATGCTTTCTTTTACTTTTCAATCATTTAAATACTTTTCAACAACTTGCTTTCTTCCTTTAATTTACTGTCATTTATCTTTCATTGTCATTTACAAGCTTTCAATTATTTTCCTGCAACTTACATGCTTTCCTTTAAATTTTTTGTTGTTTATTTCTTTCCTTTAAATTTCTTGTTGTTTATTGCTTTCCTTTAAATTTCACGTTCTTTACTTTCTTCTAATCTAACTGCAAATTGTGTTTTTTCCTTCAAATCCTTGTATTTCTATAAAATTCAAGTAAGAAGTCATTCTTGTTTAGGCAGACACGCAATATACCCATCCTTACGAGATTACCGCATAACTTGTCCGTCCCTACACTCGTCTGATCTTAAAACTATTTGTGACAAGGATTTTGGACACCAACCAAAAACCAGCGTGAACAAATTGGCACGCCCGGTGGGACGAGTTTAGAGTAACTCGTATAGTGTCAGGAATTTGACATACAACTTTATTTGTATGCGTTTACGGAGCGGAAAGGTGGTTCAAACATCTAATTCCCAGAACTCTGTAAATATGAGTAATGCAAGTGATGCAGGCGTAGTAGACACTAACGCCGCTGTGTCAACAGTGGATGCTATTGCACCGCTTGACAATATTCCTGCAAACGGAGCTAATGCTACTAATGCAGAGGTAAATGGTACTAATGGTCTAGGAATAAGAAGAGGCATTTCTTACGCCCAAGTGGTCAATAGATTTGACGAAGTTGGTCAAGGAACACTCCCGTCACCAACTTCGCCTGTTTTACAACAAGTAAATACATCAACTACTGGATTGTCGTCACGAAGTGTTGTGAGTTCAAATCCAAGAGGGACTACACAGCCTCTCTCACAACCTTTATACGGGATGCCTTATGGGTCAACGACCATCAATCCAAATACCCCATTTGCATACATACCATATCCAAATGGAATGACGATGGCTGCCCATACATCTGGACAGGCAGGGCCATCGACTGGGGGGCAAATTCCCAGTCATGCGAATGGAATAACGGGGTCCATGATAATTACCCATTCTTGACAAGAACAACCGGTAGCAAGGTGATGAGCCTCTGGTTGACTGGTTTTATAACTAATAAAGACCATGGCTTTGTGCTTATTTTATATCATTTTTTACCCGAATTAGACTTGATTGTCCTTAAGTAGTATTTTGAGTCTATAAAGTGTTTTTAGGTTAATTTAGTTGATTTAGAGTTAAATAATGTACTTATGTTATTTTCTTGTTTTCAGGTAATAAAAAGGAATAATTCTGGTATTTCGCCCCGCGAATAATCTCTCGTCCCGCGAGTCACGCAAGCCTGAAAAGTCAGAGACGATCACGGTTTACCCGTGTTGAGGATCACGGCTGTGGCAGTTTTTGAAGTTGAAGCGTTCGCCTCGCGAGCCTTGGAAGACCAGAAGCCATCACGGTTTGCGCATGTTGAAGGTCACGGGCGTTACAGTTTGGGATCTGAAGAGATTCGCCTCGCGAAGGATATGCTCGCCTCGCGAGAAGAGCAAAAGTCGCAGACTGTTCACAATTTCCGCGTCGCGAGAGAGGCTTCGCCTCGCGAGTCATCTGATTCCAGAAACGTGTATATAAGACAGTCTTAGGCAGAACTGAAAGGGAGTCAGAGAGCTAGCCAGTTTTGGCTAGTCTTAGACAGTAGTATTAGCTTTCAGTAGTTTAATTCTTGTCTTTTGTTTTTCCTTTGTAATGGAGAACTAGTCTCCTAGATTAATCTATTGGGATTGGTTTCCATTATTACACTTGAGGTTTTGTATTTCCTATTTGAATTGCTATTCCTTTTCAGTACTGTTCTATATGTTTCTGTTTGCTTAATTCAGATATGTATAGGATTAGTATTGATTTATTTCGATGATTGTATGTTCCTATATATAATCGCGTTTGCTTAATTCGCGTGTGTTCAATCATGTTCGCTTAGTTCATGAGTGCTTCACCCCGTTTGCTTAATTCGGGAATAGGAATATATGTCTCGTAGTATTGATTTCGCTTGTAAATTGATGCTACAATCGGAAAGGGTTTAGAATCTGCTTAGGGCTTGGATTTGCTTGAACCAATGATAGTGGGAAACTGAGAACAGTAGGTTAACCGTCTTTAGTTTATTTGCTATTCTCTTTAATTGCTTTGTTTTCATTGTTTTGTTTTCTTTATTTTATTTCAATCCAAACAACCCCCCAAAATTAATTTTCTGTTAATAATAACAACGCCTAAGAGTCCTTGAGAGACGACATCCGAGTTGTCGCTTCCCTATCTGCATAATTTTGTAAACGCTCGTTCTTTTTGGCGCGTGGCGACAGCGCGGTCAAAAATTGGCGCCGTTGCCGGGGATTCTTGTTTGTTGTTATTAGCAGAAAATAAAAAAAAATAAAAAAATTCTCTTTGCTAATTAGTTTTGTCTGCATTGTCTGGTTGTGAATTTTAGCACCCCCCATGGATAATCACATATATGGTTACATGCCTAATGCTTACTATGAGCAACCACCATGCATATATTTTCTTGATTTTCTTGGTTTATCACACTGGTTGCCAAGGTTTAGTGGTTTTGCAGGTGAAAATCCGCAGGAGCATCTGAGGGAATTCCAGATTGCTTGTTCTATAATGCTGAGACCTGCAGGAATAACAGAAGACCACATCAAGATGGAAGCTTTCCAGTTCTCGCTTGAAGGTGCCGCAAGAGATTGGTTGTATTGTCTTGATGAAAATTCCATCTCAAGCTGGTTTGATTTGAAGGAAGCCTTCCTGTTTAGATACTATCCTAGCCAAGTGACCACCTCTGCACCTTCCGAACCTTCCCTAGAGGACCTGTTCAAGCAAATGGCTGGACAGATAAAAGCACATATGGAAGGAATGATACAACAAATGGCCGAGCAAAATCAACGGATGATAGAGGAAAATCAACAGAGGATGGAGGCTGAATACCAGAGGGGAATCTGAATCTCAGAAGTTGGCCATGCAAATTGATCAAATTGTCGCCAACTCGGCTGCAATGCTAACTCCACAGCCCCTTGAAGAACATACAGAGTCACAAGTTATTCCTGAAAATATTTATGATGATGATTCTGATAATGTTTATATTGATGAACTGTGTGTTGAATCCCCTGATTCTAATGCATCTGATGATTGTTATTGTTCTGGCACTGCTTTGTGTGTAGAATGTTATTTTGAAAGGTATGTTAAGCAAAGCATCCATATGGAACAGGAGACAGATGAGGTTGAGGGCCATGTTCATATAGGAAATGAGGATCAGGAGGATCAGGAGGACATCTGCTCCCCCATGCCTGAAGATGATAAAGAACCTTTGGAAGTTGATGATTCAAGTAACTCAAATGCATGTGTTGAGAGTAATGGGGTGGATGAATTAATTGCTGAATTTCCAGACATTCAGAACTTTTCTGATTCATTTTATTGTGATATATGTACTGACTCTACTAACTCTAACCTTTGTGTGGTGTGTGCTGAAATTTCTGCATGTATAGCAGGTGATGAATTTGTTCGTGCAGTGAATGAAGAAAGTGCAGAAAATGAAGCAGCACCAGTAACGCCAGCTAACTGTTTGCCACCTCCCCCTGTGGAACCAAAAGCTCTGGATTTTGCACCCTTGGATTTTGCACCATGGTTAGTCCAAGAGGTTGAGCCCCACTTCTATTGGGAGGACTTTGTAGATAAAGAGGTCATCTGTGACCCGAGAGGAAGTGAGAAGTCAGCCGCACTTGGCGGAGTTACCATAATTATCAAGCACCCACTTCCATATCAAGACTGCAAGTCTTTGTCCATCACGTGGGCCTTATGCTACAAGCAATGGGATCCTGGTGGAACCGCCCTTAATGAGTTTTCTTAACCCTTTCTTCTTTTTAATTTTCTTTTCCTTGCTTTATTTTTGTTTTGTTTTTAATAAAGCTCCTGAATAATTTGAGAAGCTCAGGAGTTGTGTTTGTGTCTTGGTTATGGCAAGTTTATTGGATTTTATTAATTTTTGCATAGATGGATTGCATATTATGTGTTGACTGTTTTCCCCCTAGGATTTGAGAAAAATTTTTGAAAAATGATCCCCATATGATTGAAAACTGAACTTTGAGATTTTGTTATGATGGCATGATTTATGATAAGTTTGGGGTGATGGGAAGCACACACTAGGGATAGAATCTCTGTCAAACAATTTGCACAAAAATGTCCAGGTGAGGTTTTGAGCCTCCAACATGTTTTAAATTGTGTGAAAATCACTTTTGATTGCACTTTCCTGAATTTGCTTGAATCTCTTTTTGGTTTGCATGATTATATGTTTGCTTCAGATGATTTAGGCATTTTCTTTGTAAATAGCTACTTGGCCTAAAATAACCATCCCCAATGCATGTTCCCTAGTTAGCCCCATTGAGCCTATTAGCCTGTTAATTCTTGTTAACCTTATGTTACAAGCTAAAATCTGAAAAACCATGTTAACCCGATCTTAGGATTAGGAGAGCATGGAAGCTTAGTGAGAAATTGGTTGCAAAAAATTAAGTTTGGGGTGGCTACCCAGTACAATGTGTTGTTTGGGATTGGGAAAAAGAAAAAATAATAATAGAAAAAAAAACAATAAAAATAAAAAGTGTTGAAATAAAAGGCTGTAGCCACCCAAGGCATAAATAAAAATGAGAAAAGGAACTTGAGTGGAATTTCAAAGTGTAAATAATGTTCATGCTCTCTTAGTTCCTAGGGTCCTCGGCCTAGTTCCTTGTGTATATCCTTCCCTTAGCCAGGCCCCATTACAACCCATAAAAGACCTTTGGATGTTGCTTGTATGTTTTCTGTGGGAATCATTTGGAGATGAAAATAAAATTTATGGGAAGTGCCCTTGAAAGTGAAATTGAGTGCAATGTAATAGCCTGACACAAACTGAGTGATTGAGTGAACAAATAATGCCCTTGTGAGGAAGGCAGTTGTTTGGATTTGGTGATCTCCCTCTTGTGTGTAACTTAGATCCCCTGCTTAGATTAATGATTGTTTGAATGATGAAATTCTCAACTGTTTAGAACAAATGAATGTGGGGATTACTTTGTTTGAAAGGGGGGAACATTGAGGAAAAATTATTTTGAAAAATTGCTTGAAATCTGTGCGAAAGTTGATTGAATCCTTGAGCTTGCCAGGTCTTGAGTCTTTTTAAGTTTTTGAGTTGTAGTTTGCTTGGGGACAAGCAAAGTTTAAGTTTGGGGTATTTTGATGAGCCTCTGGTTGACTGTTTTTATAACTAATAAAGACCATGGCTTTGTGCTTATTTTATATCATTTTTTACCCGAATTAGACTTGATTGTCCTTAAGTAGTATTTTGAGTCTATAAAGTGTTTTTAGGTTAATTTAGTTGATTTAGAGTTAAATAATGTACTTATGTTATTTTCTTGTTTTCAGGTAATAAAAAGGAATAATTCTGGTATTTCGCCCCGCGAATAATCTCTCGCCCCACGAGTCACGCAAGCCTGAAAAGTCAGAGACGATCATGGTTTACCCGTGTTGAGGATCACGGCTGTGGCAGTTTTTGAAGTTGAAGCGTTCGCCTCGCGAGCATCCATTCGCCTCGCGAGCCTTGGAAGACCAGAAGCCATCACGGTTTGCGCATGTTGAAGGTCACGGGCGTTACAGTTTGGGATCTGAAGAGATTCGCCTCGCGAAGGATATGCTCGCCTCGCGAGAAGAGCAAAAGTCGCAGACTGTTCACAATTTCCGCGTCGCGAGAGAGGCTTCGCCTCGCGAGTCATCTGATTCCAGAAACGTGTATATAAGACAGTCTTAGGTAGAACTGAAAGGGAGTCAGAGAGCTAGCCAGTTTTGGCTAGTCTTAGACAGTAGTATTAGCTTTCAGTAGTTTAATTCTTGTCTTTTGTTTTTCCTTTGTAATGGAGAACTAGTCTCCTAGATTAATCTATTGGGATTGGTTTCCATTATTACACTTGAGGTTTTGTATTTCCTATTTGAATTGCTATTCCTTTTCAGTACTGTTCTATATGTTTCTGTTTGCTTAATTCAGATATGTATAGGATTAGTATTGATTTATTTCGATGATTGTATGTTCCTATATATAATCGCGTTTGCTTAATTCGCGTGTGTTCAATCATGTTCGCTTAGTTCATGAGTGCTTCACCCCGTTTGCTTAATTCGGGAATAGGAATATATGTCTCGTAGTATTGATTTCGCTTGTAAATTGATGCTACAATCGGAAAGGGTTTAGAATCTGCTTAGGGCTTGGATTTGCTTGAACCAATGATAGTGGGAAACCGAGAACAGTAGGTTAATCGTCTTTAGTTTATTTGCTATTCTCTTTAACTGCTTTGTTTTCATTGTTTTGTTTTCTTTATTTTATTTCAATCCAAACAACCCCCCAAAATTAATTTTCTGTTAATAATAACAACGCCTAAGAGTCCTTGAGAGACGACATCCGAGTTGTCGCTTCCCTATCTGCATAATTTTGTAAACGCTCGTTCTTTTTGGCGCATGGCGACAGAGCGGTCAAAAGGCCATATATTTCCCCATTGAGACAACTCCCACAAAGTATTGTTGGTCTGTCGGAGGCTACCTTAGCCAATGTCCGACAACAGATCGATTCTAGTAACCATGACATGGTGAATACATTTACCCAACAAATGAGTACAATAATTACACCATTAATGGAAAGCACAAACAATGCATGTTTGGCGTTGATAAATGAGATACGTCGGTTAAATAGAGCCTTGGGTGTTGTAACCCCAGGCGAAAACCAAAATACTGGTAGAAATCTCAATGCAAATGTCAACAGGATTAATCAACCACAGGTTGAACCACAACTTGACGAATTTGAACAAGATGATGAACGGCAACAGCCCCATCGTCGGATTCCTTTGAGACGTGGAAATGTACATATTCTGCGACCAGAAGAAGACGAAGATTTGATCCTAAACCAGGGTGTTGTTGGAGCATTCCGTCAAAATGTTTTAAATCAAAACGTCAACCAAGTTATCGAACAAGCATTAAATAGGTTTGGTTTTAACATTGGTTATGCTAACCAACCATTTTTTGCATCAGCATTTCCTGATTGGGTCCAACAGGCAGAAATGCCTCGAGGATATAAAATACCCAAGTTGTCGAAATTCTTAGGAGAAAGTGGAGAGTCGACAGTCGAGCATATTGCCCGATACACCATCGAGTTAGGAGACTTGGCCTTGGAGGAAGGATTAAAAATGAAGTTCTTCCCTAGTTCGTTAACTAAGAATGCTTTTTCTTGTTTTTCAACCCTAAGGCCTAATTCAATCCACTCGTGGGATCAATTGGAAAGAGGTTTCCATGACCAATTCTTTAGGGGAGACTTGAAAATAGGGTTGACAGATTTGTTTGGAATTAAGAGAATGAATAACGAATCTGTTGACGACTACCTAGCTCGATTCCGTCAAATGAGGAGTCGGTGTTTCACCCCTATTCCAGAGGCAGGAATAGTGAAAATTGCTGCCGGCGGTCTGGATTACCATATCAGAAAGAAACCGGTTAACCAACATTTGATAGATCTTGCCCAGTTAGGGGACAAGGTTCGACAGATTGAACAATTAAGAGCTGAGAAGATTTTTAAGCAAAAGAGATTCCTTAAGAGGGAAAGGGTTAATTTTGTCGGATGCAATGAATCCGATGAGGAGAGTAATGATTCTGAAGAGTATGAGGTAGATTATGTCGAACTAAAAAATGGTCCACCTTATATATGTCAAGCTTTGAAGCCCGCAAGGGCCAAAGAAAGAATCCCTTTCATTAATAAGAAAGTATACACATTTGACGTGACCAAGGCCGATCAAATATTTGACATATTACTTAGAGATAAGCAATTAAAATTGTCAGATGATCATAGGCTCTTGAAAGCCCATGAAATTAAAGATCGGAAATATTTTAAATATCATAATACTTTTGGTCATGTGACAAACGACTGTATGCATTTTAGGGATATCATTCAAAAAGGTTTGACAGACGGAAGGTTGAAATTTTCAGACAAGCGACCGGAAATGAAGATTGATACAGAACCCTTCGGTCCTGAAGCTAACAAAGCAGACCGCCAAGTCCCTATGGGAGTAGGCATGGTCAACATCACGGCCGGACAGAATATCCAAATGGATTTGTCAGATCCATTCGATGTTTATCCGAAGCCAGGAGAGCCACTTGTCGACTATATGACACGAAAGAAAGATGGGGGCATAATTAAAGTTTGCCCAAGATGCGAAGCGTTTTACGATGAAGTAGCCGCCAAGAAAGCTAGGGGGCAGAAGCCACCATCGCATCGTCCACAAGATAACCAGAGCAGGTTTTCACACCCAAATAGCCATGATGGATCCAACAGTGTACAGAAGAGTGATGCATCTGCTGTAAATAGACAAGCAAATAGCATCAGCAACACATGCACCAGTCAAGATCCAGACAGCACAACACTGGAGGCTGGCTTGATTCAACCAGAGGATCAGTAGTAAGACAGACAAATAGCCGTCAGCAAAATATGCACCAGTCAAAATTTATACAGCACAGCACCGGCAGTTGGCTTGAAGAACCAATCAGAGGATCGACAGTAGGTAACTCTGTCAATGGCAGATTTAATCCTGTCAAGACCAGGACACCCCCATCCAACGTAATGGTGGATAAATGGGTGAGGAATTCAGCCATGACACAGTACCCAGAATTGCAAAAACAGACATGGGCTCGGAGAAGCAAGGTCAATGAACGGGGGCCACCCTTTTGGAATGGAAATTACCGAAAGGGTCAACTGGCTAAAAATGCTCAGATGGCAGGGCCTGGTCTTTCAGGACCCTCAACTCAATTGGCTATTTACAAGAGCCAAAAGAGGAGGCTACAGAGACTCCGACAAGCTCAGAAAAAGAAACTTGCCAAACAGGGAGGCGTCATTATAAAAGTGATGCCTTCCCACGATGCTGGTTGCTTGGTTGCTACAACCAACAACAAAGTTGATAAAAGAGGAGATACCAAGATGAAGAGTGTAATAGTGAATCACCCCATGGAAGCTGATGTGAAGAAACCCAGTAATCAGACCAAGCAAAGTAAACCTGCATCCCAGGTTTTCATAGAAAAGAAAACTTCAGGCCAAGCATCCTCACCAGTACAACCAAGAGGTAAATGGCCTGTCGGGCTGACAGAAATGGAGAAGGTTGCAGGGCTCGAGAAGAAAGTTGAAGCAAGAATAGAAGAGCAACAACTGACTACGTTCAAGCATGAATGCGATTTAACAAAAGAGGAGTTGTCATTTGATGCTGTCATTGAACTATTGAATGATCCGAATGATGACATAAACGTCAGTGGAGCCATGGACACGGACGGCCAGAATGAGGATTGGGCCGACATCATGGAAGCATTAGACAACTATGGCGCGGGAATTGCCCGACCTTTGTCAGATAGGTCAAGGTCAGATGACGAGAGTGATTTAAGAAGAAATCACGGCAGGACAGTCGGAGGTGCATTCCTGGATGAGGATCCAGACAATGAAGTTATACTGGAGCCTGGAATGAGAATGAAGATAGGTTTGATTTCTTTCATCCCAGCAGAATACGAGGGATATTTTGAGTTTGATCCCTCTGATGATGACAGTGATGTCGTCAACAATGCAGGTGACCCAAGTGACCACTGGATGTGTGTTCAAGAGAATTTAGTTGCTGTATTCGACAACGTGGCTCAATTGGAGAAACCTACCGACGAATAGAAAAATCATTTAAGGCCTTTACATGTGAAGGCCATCATCGATGGAAGACCCACCAATAGGGTCTTAATTGACGGAGGCGCTGCTGTAAACTTGATGCCTAGAGCGATGTTTAAAAAAATTAGGAAAGGATCAGTCAGATCTAATCCCAACTGATATGGTTGTCACTGACTTCAGTGGCAAAACATCTCCGTCGGATGGTGTCACTTTATTAAACATACAAATTGGCACTGTCGAAAGAATGACATTGTTCGTCATAATTCCAGCCAAGTTAAGCTACAACATTTTGCTTTGCAGGGATTGGATCCACGCTGTAGGGGAAGTTCCATCAACGGTACATCAAAAGGTGATTTTATGGAATGAACAAGATCAAGTGGAGATTGTGGAGGCAGACGACAGTGCTTGCTATGCTCAGCAATCACACATTGACTTCCGGGTGTATTCTCCAAATGTGAAGCCAATAACTGCCATTGAAGGGGTTATTAACAAGGATACATTAGAAGCAAGCCTTCTTAGCCAGTTTGGAGTTACAATACAAGACAAGGCCGATAATACTCGGCCAGAATCCGACAATGAGTCTTGAGACCCACTTGAGAAGATTGTCGGCCTATCTAGCCGACAAAGAAGTACACACTCAAGAAAGTGTATTGGCGGATTGTATAATTGACGACGGCCCTTTGGGTTTTGAAAGAGGAGCCGAAGTCAAACAAAATGTGGAAGTAGAGGATCCTCTGGAAGAAATAAATTTGGGGACAGAAGAAAAGAAAAGGCCCATTTTTGTCAGTGCTTTTCTGCCAGAGGATTACAAACGAAAACTTGACGGATTAATAGCAGAGTACAAAGATTGCTTTGCATGGGACTATGACGAAATGCCTGGTTTAAGCAGGGATCTTGTTGAACATCGCCTACCACTAAGGGAGGATTGCAAGCCTGTTAAACAAGCAAGCAGACGGTTTGCTCCAGAGGTGGTACATAAAATCAAAGAGGAAGTACAAGGACTGCTTAAAGCCAAGTTCATACTAACAACCAGGTATGTCGATTGGCTCTCTAATGTAGTCCCCGTTATTAAAAAGAATGGTAAAATGAGGGTATGCATAGACTTCAGAAATTTAAATACGGCTACCCCCAAAGATGAATATTTGATGCCAATAGCCGACATGCTTGTCGACTCAGCATCAGGAAATGAAATTTTAAGTTGTATGGATGGCCATGCAGGGTATAATCAAATCTTTATAGCCGAAGAAGATGTGTCAAAGACTGCCTTCAAATGTCCAGGAGCAATTGGGACATATGAATGGATTGTCATGCCTTTCGGTTTAAAGAATGCAGGAGCCACCTATCAACGAGCAATGAATACAATTTTCCATGATGTTATTGGAAAATTTGTAGAAGTATATATTGATGATGTGGTCGTTAAATCCAAGACCAAAGATGACCATTTGGAGCATCTGAGGCAAGGATTTGACAGAATGAGATCAAAATGAACCCAGAGAAGTGTAGTTTCGGAGTGTCGGCTGCAAAATTCTTAGGATTCCTGGTCCACAAAAAAGGAATCGAGGTAGACAAAAATAAAGCTAAAGCAGTCATGGAAGCCTCCGCGCCGACAAATAAGAAAGAGCTACAATCCTTCTTAGGGAAGGTTAACTTTCTCAGAAGATTCATATCAAATATGTCAGGAAGGACAAGAGTATTTGCACCACTGGTCAAATTGAAATCAGAACAAAGCTTCATTTGGGAACCTTGTCACCAAGAGGCTTTTGACCAGATTAAGCAGTATCTAGTCAGTCCACCGGTCATGATGCCTGCAGTGCCCCGTCGACCGTTGAAGTTGTACATATCAGCATCAGAGGACACTATAAGATGTTTATTAGCCCAAGATGACGATGACAATGTTGAAAGGGCTGTATATTATCTAAGTAGAGTCCTAAACGATGCTGAGGGAAGATATAGTGCAATAGAGAAGCTATGTCTAGCATTATATTTTTCTTGTACAAAACTCAAATATTATATGATGCCATGTCATGTATTAGTTATTTCCAAGACTGATGTAATAAAGTATATGTTGTCGAAACCAATCCTTAATGGACGAATTGGCAAGTGGACCATTGCTTTATCAGAGTACTCTTTACAATACGTGCCAGCTAAAGCTGTCAAAGGACAAGCAATAGCTGACTTTCTGGTAGACCATCCAGGACTGGATGTGCCAAAAATAAATGTTGTCAGTTTACTACCTTGGAAACTCTATTTTGACGGATCAAGGCATCAAGGAGGTAGTGGAATAGGAATCCTAATTGTGACCCCACAAGGAATTCCTACAAAGTTCATGTTTGAACTTAAATATCCATGTCCCAACAACGGAGCTGAATATGAAGCTTTGATTGTTGGATTGGAAATATTGATAAAGATAAAAGCACGGAATGTGCATATTTTTGGGGATTCTCAATTAGTCATCAAACAACTCACACAAGAATACAAATGTGTTAGTTACAATTTGTCAAAATATTGTATCGTAGCTAACAAATTGATGAAAAAATTTGATGACGTAATTGTTCAATACATTCCCAGAAATTTAAATCAAGAGGCTAATGAATTGGCTCAGATAGCCTCAGGATATAAAATATCTCAAAAGACTCTGTCGACACAAATGGAAATCAGAGAATTGCTGTATCCATTAGAAGAAAGAGATATTTTAGTTAATGATGTAATTCTGCATAATGACTGGAGGTTGCCAATAATCGAGTATTTGGAAAATCCAAGTCAGAATGTGGATATAAAAACAAAGTATAAGGCATTGAGTTACACGATGCAAGGAGGACTGTTATACAGAAAATCTGTTGACGGGACTCTACACAAGTGCCTGAATGAGCAAGATGCTTATTTGGCTCTATCAGAAGTCCATGAGGGTATATGTGGAGCCCATCAGGCAGGTGATAAAATGAAATGGGTCCTACGAAGAAGTTTGTATTATTGGCCAACTATGGTTAAAGATTGTATTTTATTTGCCAAGTCTTGTGAACAATGTCAGAAACACGGCCATATACAAAATGTGCCGGCTGGCGAATTACATTCTATTGTCAAGCCTTGGCCATTTAGAGGATGTGCTCTAGATTTAATTGGTCAGATACATCCCGCTTCGTCAAAAGGACATCAATTCACTTTAGTTGGAGTTGACTATTTTACCAAATGGGTAGAGGCAATCTGTCTCAAAACGGTCACCCAACAAGAAGTAATTGACTTCATTGAAAACCACATTATCTGTCGGTTTGGCATACCCCAGACTCTGACAACAGATCAAGGGTCAGTGTTTGTCGGAAAGAAAGTTGTGGAATATGCCAGTTCTAGGCATATAAAAATGCTCACATCTACACCATATTATGCACAAGCAAATGGCCAAGTTGAGGCCATAAATAAGATCATTATTAATCTTATTAAAAAGCATGTGGGCCGACAACCTAAAAGTTGGCATAATACCATTGATCAAGTATTATGAGCATATAGAAATTCACCCAGACAGTCGACAGGAACCTCGCCATATCGTCTAACTTATGGGCACGATCTTGTATTAGCTGTTGAAATCAATCTCCAATCCACTCGCATTCAAAGGCAAAATGACCTGCCTACTGACTAGTATTGGGATGCAATGCTAGACGAATTGAATGAATTAAGTGATGACAGATTGATTGCGTTGGAGAATTTGATTCGGCAAAAAGAAAGAATTGCAAGATTTTATGATAGCCGAGTTAAGTTCAAAGCATTCAAGGTAGATGATTTAGTCTGGAAAGTCATATTGCCCATGGATAAAAGTTGTCGAGAATATGGGAAATGGTCACCTAAATGGGAAGGACCATTTAGAATTGACAAAGTATTTTATGGAAATGCTTACGCACTTGTCAATATTAATACTGGCTTGACAATCAAGTCAATTAATGGCAAGTACTTGAAGGAATACAAACCGACGATGTTAGAAGTAAGAATTGACAAATAAAGGAAATAAGTATATTCATTAAATTGACGATACAATGAAATATTGTCATTTGATGGTAGAAATCAAGTTGTCAATTAAAGCTAATCTAATCTTAGAATACAAGACAGTGTGTCAATAACACTTTATTTTCCTTCAACAATGTGGAGGGATAACTCAATCTGTTGAGACTTCATTCCCCATGTGATGAGATTTCAGTTGCCTCGTTTGTCGAGAATGCATCAAGAAGGGGATAAGCACGAGCAGATGTCACCATTATTTCACTTAGAAGGTTGTTGTTGTTATGGTAGTTAAGATGACACCAAAACCTTCCAGGATGAAGATGATGGAACTAGAACGAGATGCACTCGTTCTGTATCAAGATCAGCTTTTCCCCGAATATGCAGTAAGGCCAGCTATGGATGTTACATTGGTTACTGACCTTCACTACACGTTTTTACATTGGTTATTGACCTTCACGAAGGATATGACCATTAATACAAACACCTTGGATTGAAAATTTAATATAAAGAAGGTCAGATTCTTGTGAAGGAAGAAAGAAGAATAGGTGGAAACCTGTTGTAAGGAAAAGCATGTTATGTGAAAGGTTCAACTATGAAAACGGAGATTTATAGATCTCGTTATTTATAGTTGAACGCAAAAGGCATTTATTGCGATTTGGTTTACCAAAGTTTCGAAACTTATCACGGCATTTATGATGATTTGATAAGGCATGAGTTACGAAGTTGGTTGGAAACATGCAGTCAAATCAAATAATAAATAAACGTGCAAGAAAAGAAAACATCTAATCATTAATTAATGGTTGTCAAGACCAGACTAAAGGTTGACATGTACAATAGTTACAATTGTCAGTTTTGGTCTAAATAGAGGATAATTGATCCCATGCAAGGGAAAGATTAGTTTTGTCGGCAGTAGCTGCTTCATAGTCAAGCTGCAATGCACGGAGTTTACTGACTACACTTTCAGCTTTTTGGCCAAGTCGGACAGATTCATCATCAATAGCTTTGACTCTGTCTTTGCTTTTTTCCAACGCTTTGTCAAACTTGGCACATTTTTGGTCCGTCAATTCAATCTCGGTCAACAGTTTCTTCCGATACTCCAGTAAGCTCTCCTTAGTTTGAGTCCCGATGGAAATAAGGTCAAGTTCCTTTTATATAGATGATTCAAGATTTTGAAATTGAACTAAGAGATCGTCATTGGTTTTTTCTTCCTCTTCATAAGAAGGAATAACATAAGTCATCCTTTCTAATTTACTGGAGAGCCGTTCCCAAAATGTCTGAATAGAGATAAAAAGCGAACGGCTCGACAGAGGAAGATTAGAATGAAGAGGAGTGATTTCCTTGACGAGTCGAGATAGTTCTTTTTGAATCTTGATATCAGACAGAAGTTCATCAAAAGGATTGGCAAGAAGAGCTTGGAGATCATGCATGAGGGTAGTGACTTGAGAGTCACTGGAATCATTTCGAGTCGATGAAGAAGTGGTAGAAAAGGATGACTCTTTCCGGCTTACTTCTGACAGCATATTGATCCACGTGTTAAAGTGTAAGGCCGGTTTGGGATCAGGAGACTTCATAGTAGGAGGTCTGATAGCAGGTGGAGAAGGAATGACAGGAGCTGTTTCAGCCAACAGGGCCTCCATGTCAATATCTTCATCCGGAATTTCAATCATGACAGGAGTTCCTACTGGTTTATCAGCTGTTGGAACTGAAGTGACTAAAGTCGGATGATGGGGGCTCGGGGGCACTTCCCGATGAGAGTCAAGAACCTGAAGATTAGCTGTCAAACTCCTAGTATCGACAAAAATACTTCCTGAAGTTCTGTCAGTATGCAGCTCTGAATCAGATACATTCACTGGCTCAACAGTTGTGAGAATCTCCTGAATGGTCATTGAATCATCAAACTGAGGAGATTTTTCCTGACATGAAAAATAAATAAGGTATATGCATGTATATAAAGGAAAATGACAGGATTGACGGAAGTACCAGATTAGAATCTGAAGACATCAAGTCAACATCAGCACTCGATTTCTCGGTAACCGGGATAGTCTCAGCAGGTATTTTCTGTCAAGAAAAGAAGGCATATGAGCAAAAGGATGTAACTTGATAAATTAGATTAGACTATTACCTTGGATTGATTGGAGGGCGAAGTGTTGGAGGAACTAGTCATAACATCCTGAATTTTAGAGCCAGTGGAAACTTTGACGGCATCAGATGCTGTCACAATTGCAAGACCCTTGACAGATTTTGATTTCTTGGAGAGGGGGTCAGAAGGAGCCATTTTCACTTTTCTTTTTCTGGATCTTTTTTACTGAGGATCAGAAACAGAAGCTTTGGCTGGCCGTGAACTCTTCTTGACAGTTTTTGCCACCAAAGGGATGACGGGTTCATCATCGTCTTCAGAAGCTTCTCCCGACAGTACATCAGACTTAGATTTACCAGGGAGAGGTTGATCAAGGGGAATGGCTGTCAATAACAACGTAAATAAGTTGATTGTCAGCCGGAAAGAAAAGAAAAATAAGTTATTTGATAAATGAATACCTGAAATACAATTTAGAATTCTTGAATGGAATCCAAAGTCGTCATCAGACTGAAGAAACCGACGAGCGAAGGTAACTGGATTTGGTTTTTCAAAAGGGTCAACGTAAGCACTCACGCTGTCCAAAAAGAAAAAGTTACCTCCTTTCGACGGTTTTCCTGGGTGTAAATCAGCTAAACCAAAAGGGGCACAAGGAATAGGCACTGGCTTAGGAAAAGGGGCCTTTAAGCTGTTTAAGTATTCCCTGGTCATATTGGGAATACTCCTATACATGGCAAGCCTTTCAGATTCCTTATTATCATGCTTCCTTTTGGCTTCAACTAAAACACTATTGACATGACGAACCATATCAAATGGTCGAAAAGGATTCCACTTGATTTTATAAAAATTTTCAAAGGCTCGAATTTCTTTCTGAAGTTCACCTTGAGTTTTGGTTGCTGGATCCTGTTCCTGCAGAGGAGAATCATCATTGTTACCCACGGTATCCTCAATACAACTCAAGCAAGTCTTTAAACTTAGATGGTGGTTGGAGTAGTATTCATCCCACCAGTCAAGAAAGTTTTGAGTAGCTCCGTGGAAGGTAGAAAATGAAATGGGTTGTAAGAAAGTCCCACGAACCTTTCCGCATCACTGATGTCGACAATATGCTCATATGTTGGGGCTTTGACACCAATAAAATTTTTGTCAGGATTTGACGAATAAGGAGCAGGGATAGCTTGGCAGAAGCCGAGTTGACAAGCAACGGTGTTGGGCAAATGGAGGTAGACTCTATGAGTTCTGAAATTAGGACCATCAACAAAAAGAATTTTCTGACAAAGAAATTTGGTCCAAATGGATTTATTGGATTTAGAGATGGTGGTGCTTAATTTTGTAAACCATTCTGGACCATATTTCCGGTCGGAAAAAGGAGAAAATTTGATCTTTGAAGAGGTAGATGAAAGTGAATGGAAAATTTTGAAGTAAAACTTGAAGTTCGCAGTTTCATCCCTTGACAAAGACTCGGCAGACACATAACAGAGGTAGGAGCCATAAGTGTCGATTGTCAAATCTGCGGGAGCTTTATATGAAAATTGACGCTCCAAGACTGCATTTAACCATAATTGGAGAAGCCAAAGGGGCCCTCCTATGTTGGTTTTCTTTTTAGATTTGACGGTGTCAACTAGCATGCTCATGCTATCATAAAGATTGGCTAAGACACATTGTCCTAATGCTACTCTTTTACCAGATGACAAAAGATTGGCTAAAGGAACATATGAAGCGATTAAAGAAGCAGATTTACTACAAAAGACATAAGCACATAGCCAAAGAAACAAAAAGGCTACGTGCATTAGTATCCGTCACAGGATCATGAGCTTCTCCTCTAAAATCTGCTATGTATTTGGAAAAAGAACACTTCGGCACATAGACATCAATTTGATTTTCAATTTCTACCTCAGAATGCATGGTGGGGCCATCTGGACGAAGGCCAGTAATAGCCGACATGTCAAACAAAGTCGGACCCATCATTCCATAAGGAAAATGAAAATTATTTGTTGTTTTATTCCAAAAGAAAACTGATGCTCCTATTAAAGAAAAGTCTACCAGTTTAACATGACGAGAAAGTTGAATGAATTTGAAGATTCCAGCTTCTTCCCATACATTGCATTTTTCAGCTTGAACTCGGTCAAGCCAACTAATGTAGGCATCGAACCGAGTGGCAGGGGGCATTCTGAAAATCCTATTGCTCTTTTTGAACATATGAATGGGAATAGGAGTAAAAGAAGATAAAATAGCTTCATTTGAGCTAGCGGAAGGAAAGGAATTACGTAAACTCTCAGAAATTTCATTTTTGGCTACAAAAGGACCCAAAAATGCAGCAGGAGGATTTAAAGCAACAGAAGGATCAAGAATAGGGTAAACTACCTTGGATTCTTGCCATAACTCAGATTCCTCCAAAAGTGGGTCTTGAACCACTACCCTAGTAGGAACGACTGTAGCATGAGGTACTGAGGTCGGCACCCTGGAAGATGTGGCCATGGAAGATTGAACGAGGGAAGAAGAAAGGATTTCTTTTAAGAAAGGATTTGCGAGGGAAGAAGAAAAGATCTTTCTCTAGAAAAGATTTACTAGTGAAGAAGGAAGGATAAAAAGAAGAAAGTCAATACTGATGTGATTGACATTTAAAGGAAAATTAAAAACCTTCGGTTCGAATTCCAAGGAACCTGCGGCGTCATGATTGTCCCTATTAAGTAGGGATGAAATTAAAAGCAAGGTTTAATTAACGGATAAGAACCCGAAATTAAGATGATTGTTGGTGATTTGAAAATTCAAATTTTGCTATTCTTTCGGGCAAAGCCGTTTAAAAGCAAAATTTGGGGGCATCTGTTAATAGAAGAATTTGATTCTTGACGAAAAAGGTTCCAACAGGATGACGAAAGAATTGAAGGAAGATTTGTCGGATAACCACCATGAAGAGTCGAATTCAAGAGAGTTGGCGACTAAAAAATTGATGAGGTTGGTATGTCGATGATAAAGCCGTCAAGAAAGAAACACATTCGTCACCAAGAAAATTCCCGACGAATATACTCACTGACCGACGGAGAAATAGAAGTAATGTGAAAAAAGGTAAAAACCCAACTTTCGACAAAGTTGGTAATAAGAATTGTCGACGGACAAAGTATGGAAATGGCCAAGTTTTCAAGGTTGACAAAGATCAAGAAGATAAGTCACAAACAACCAAACCGTGGACAACAAGCAAGTTGGCATAAAGCAATTCAAAGGAATGAAAGCGTTAGATAAGTTTACTTGTCAAATAGTTTGAATCGAAACATAGCAAAACCGCCATACAGTGGGCAATTTTTAAGATAGGAAGTTTTCTTTAGGCGCTTATTTATATGCTTATAAATACCGTTAATCCCGATGTAATAGAGGAGGTTTTACTTGATGCAATATCCTACATATCTCGATCACACAAATAGAAAAGGATTGGACTCAAGTATTTCCTCCATCCCTTTTCATTTCCAGTTCAATTTATAATACAAGATCGCTTCATTTAATTTCCTTTTACATGTTCCTCTTTACCTTCGGCATTTCTTTCATGTTCTTTATTTAAGTTCTTCATTCCTTCCCATTTATCTTTCACGTCTTTTACTTGCTTTCTTTTAATTTCCTGCACTTTAAATGCTTTCTTTTACTTTTCAATCATTTAAATACTTTTCAACAACTTGCTTTCTTCCTTTAATTTACTGTCATTTATCTTTCATTGTCATTTACAAGCTTTCAATTATTTTCCTGCAACTTACATGCTTTCCTTTAAATTTCTTGTTGTTTATTTCTTTCCTTTAAATTTCTTGTTGTTTATTGCTTTCCTTTAAATTTCACGTTCTTTACTTTCTTCTAATCTAACTGCAAATTGTGTTTTTTCCTTCAAATCCTTGTATTTCTATAAAATTCAAGTAAGAAGTCATTCTTGTTTAGGCAGACACGCAATATACCCATCCTTACGAGATTACCGCATAACTCGTCCGTCCCTACACTCGTCTGATCTTAAAACTATTTGTGACAAGGATTTTGGACACCAACCAAAAACCAGCGTCAACACCACCCGACCGACGGCGACTTAACGGTGAACTCGAAGTTGTTGTCCTTGAACGCCGTTATCGAGACGGCCATGGGCGTGTCCGATTTGTACTTCTGTGTTCACGCGTTGAAGTCCTTGCAGAATGCCATTTTCTTCTCCTTTAACAGAGGTCGTCGTTCAATGTCCAAGAGTTTTCTTATTTGAATTGAAGACTTTCAATGTTAGCTAAGAGTCTTTCTTTTAGCAATATGCCTATTTTCAATCATTGGGTCAGCAGGCTAATGGTGTTATGAGAATCAGTAGGCCTTATTCACCAATAGATGAAGCATTTTTTGAACGGAGAAGAAACCGTAACAAGGAGAAAGGGGCTGGCGGAAAGGAAGGAAAGAAAGATGATAGAGGGCATGTGACTTTTTTTTTTTTTTTTTTTTTGTTTGATAAATTTGAACCATTAGATTAACTAATTTTAACGATTCAGATTTGATGTAAGTTTTTTGATTTATTTCTGGTGTCAATGGATCTGACTCATAATACATTATGATATTATAATATATTAAAGAGTCGTGCTAACTAGTACTTTAAGAGCACTGATCAAAGAATGCAAAAAGGGAAATGTTAAATAGACGGACCTAATAAGTCTAATAAATTTTTTTAAAAACCTTAACCTGACTTTTTTAACTATACGAGCTTTTTAAAATATCTTGACCTGATCTATTTGTTAAATATGTTAGATCATAGGTCCCTATAGTCTAATCTATTCTCACCATTACTCATGCTAATGAGTGGCTTTGGAGGTGAATTACTTCAAGATCTTTTAGCATCTCTGTTGCGTAATATGCCTTGCTTGCGTCCTACTGTGCCTACACTTCATTAGTCTAACACAATCCAGATAAGGATTATCCTTATCACTTATCAAAATAAGACATTCCTAATTTTTTATATAGAAAACAAATATATAACACATGTCTACATTATCGACATTAGTTACAAATTAAAATTCAAACCTACCAATAAAATAAAATAAAAACTATCAACACTTACTAAAATAAGCAATTGGGTCAATCCAACAGCAAATTTAAGAATCATGTCAAAGCCATCAGTGCAAGCTTCAACAAGTAAAACAATTTTTCCCACATCTATACATGTTTTTATATCATATATGTCAAAGTGCATCTTTCTTGTACTCCAATTGGAGTTTTCTAAACGGACTGTATAAGTGTGTAGTAAATAAAATATGTAACTCTGATGGCCTGCCTCTCACCCACAGCCCAGCTTTAAATTCATATAAGCAAAAGGCTTAAAAAATCCACTACAAAAACAAACGTCAAATGGTCCTTGATGTTGTGTCTTGGCTCTATGAAAGGTTTGAGTAGCCCTTTTTTCTTGCAACATAATGGTCTTCATTATTGCTCTCATTTGAAACTATGAATTTTGTATAAATGTTTCCTAGACTAGGGAGGATCTTTGAGAGGAAATTAACTCATTAATTCCATATAATCATATATCTTTATAACAATAGGAAATCAGATTGTTGTGGGGCCTAAACCATCTGTGTGAATTATAATAATAAAACCTGTGAAATTTCAATTAAAGTAGGCACCAAATTTGACAGTAAGGAAGAAATGTTTTTTCTACAAATTTAGCCTCAAAAGAGATGAGGAAGCTTTTAAAAGTTTCCCTAGTAAAAATGCTATTTCATGGTGACCAGTACCACCTTGTAGCAATCTTTGCAACAAAGGCTTATTCAGACCCTGAGGCTCATAGGAGGCATCCCTAGCCAAGACACTGTCATAGCAGAGTTTTCTTCACTTTCTGGGTTTCAACATTGGTCCAAGAGCACTGGCACTTTCATTGTTGGCATTTTTGCCAGATACAGGTAAGCAATTTAAGTGCAAGAAAAATATCAAAGATAAAGTTTCTCTTTTACTTTTAAAATAATATAGGAATTTGTTTCACTTGCTTCAAATACCATATTTTCAATTACTGTCAAAAATCATCCTCTATCCCAAAGAACTTGTGTGATTTAGAACATAATAATAAAATTTCAAGCATCCAATAATTTTGTTCAAGTACTTAATGAATTTAAAGTTTGTGGAACAAATCCCCATTGAAGGTCGCGACTTTGATCTATAGAACAACAATAAAAACAAAAGACTTTGGTCTATATAAGAGTTTGCATTTTATTTTGCCAAAGAAAGGAAATAGAAGGTTTATACTTCATATATATGTTCACTCAATCTCAAACAAACTAAAAAAACCTGCTCTAGTATTTGGTGATTTGCCAAAGGGCCACAACATGAGCAGGATCATATGAGTAATGAATAAAAGATAATATGGTGAGTTGAATGTAAAGTGTAAAGGTTTTTTATACTGTCAACCAATAATAAATTGTCACGTTATTGAAAATCTTTGATTCTTATCCAAATCACCTTAAAAGTCATTCATACCATGATTTATGATTGGCTGTCAGTGTAAAAAACTTTACAATGACAGTGCATACCAATTAAACTCTTATTTATTTTGGTGCAAACTTTAAAGTACAATGGACATGTGATGATAACATATTTATATATCATTGCTATTGACTTGTTACAAATAAATAACTATGGATACTTCCAAAATTTATTACAAATTCAAACTGTTAACATTACACAGAACATAGACTTCAGATTGTTTAATATGTATAATGCTTCTAAACTCAATATACAGCAAATGAAAGACTAGAAAAGCTAATAATTAGTGTGATTTCCAAGGAAAACACTGCATCTTATTGCAAGAATCTGTCCAAGTACTAGTGCAAGCACCTCCAACTCCATCACAACACTTGCAAACAACTCCAAGAGTTGCCCAAATCTTTGAGTACCCTGAAATTCACACACATACAAAAGAACAAGAAGCACACACAAAAGAAAAAAAAAATTAGCAATTATAATTTATACCACAAGCAGAAAACAAATCCTGTGGAAAGAGATGGAGACTAATTCTGAATACTTTTAGTTACCTTGATTAGATATTAAGGAAAGTGCCCTTCCTTCTATAACTGAAGGTTTCTCTGAAATTGAAACAACCATGATGATCAGTAGCAAGAGCACATGAGGCTTATTCATACTCATATCATATACTTTGGTCCAAAGTCTTGTGTGCTTTGATGAGCTTCTAAAACCTCAGAGGTTCAAGAGCTATGGAGCATTAGAGAGTTAGGAGCTTTTGAAGGAGCAGCTTGTAGGATGGGGGGTTGCCTGGAAACTATGTGAGCCATATGATTGTTATTATAATATTCTTAGAATTGAAAAATAAAAATAAAAGTGAAAGTGACATGCAGTGTGTCGTTTTATTAATGTGTTGTCTAGAAGAAAAGGTTGGCTGTTGGTCCGCTTATTTTATTGATTATTGATTACAACCATTAATCATCTAATAATTGAGGCTGAACTTCAAGCAACGGTAAGATTGTTGTCTTGTAACTTGGAAGTCATATATTTAAATCCTGAAAATATCTCTACATGTAGGGTAAAGGAACTCGGATTATCTTATTTGTTACTTCATTGCATCTAGTAGGTTGAAACCATTAAACGACAGAACGAGTAATTTATATTTTAAGCTCGATAAAACGAATTTAAAAATAAACTTAAAATATGAATCGTTGAATCTCCATCCAACCATTCCAATCTACTTTTTCAAATTAAAGTTGCATACACTCCCTATATCCCACTAGATGTCTCGTGCACTGTTATCTACCATTATTGTTTCCAAAGCAAAAATTAGGTATAAAATGGGTAGTAAAAAAGAGTGTCAGAATATGATTTTTTTTTTTCTATTTTATTCGGATTGGATTAGAGCTTGAGAAGTTGAAATATTAGGTCCAGTGGGATCCTGGAAGACTGATTCAAATCTCCTATCTCCTTACATCAATTCATTGAAAATATAATACATGGCTCACAAAAACCAAATATCCTACTGTATTAAATTTAAAATATCATGTAACAAAATTTATAATAAACATAAACTGTTGAAAATACTCTCTAAGCGTACCTATTATAAATATTTTCTCTTTTCCTGTTACCAATCTTGGCTTCCTAACTTTATAAAATATATCAACTAAGAAAAATAGTAGATCTCTCTGTTAAATTGTTAATTCACAATATCTTTTCTCTCAAAATTGTTTAATAAGAAGCCATGAAAAGAGACACAGTATTTGAGTTGCTGAAGGAAGACACACAAACACACAGATTGCTACATACACGCTTCCCACGTTGTTACGTCTCTATGGGGCTCATGACTGAGAAGTTGTATACCACTTTCCTTGTAACCTAAGGTCTATAGTCCACATTTAAAGTCAAGTTGTTTCTTTTGTGTCCTAGCTAAAAGACAAAAAAGATGCTTTCATTATTGTATTATTATCAAGGTTCTCTTAAATTGTGGAGAATTTCCTCTCATTTTCCACTTTCACACTTTCCACTTAGCACGACCAAATTTGTCAAGCTAGTCTGCACGTATCTCCACTAATTTACTTCTCCAATCCAATCATAGACGGGGAATTAACGCTAAGAAGACTAGAGAATTTTCAAAAATATTACTTATATATTTAACCTTAAGAAATCTGCATAGTTAGAATCTAAACAAAACCGACAATTACTCACATCCTACAAATTTTGTGCCAACTGAAATATTATAATGAATCGAATAAACTATACGAGAAAATGAAAATTGTGACATCATACTATCCTGCATGTTATAAAGTAATTAATATAAAAAGCAATTAAAACAAAACATGCATTTCCTGGAATCAATTAAAAACTTTGTCCATGGTAGAAAGACCCCACGTTGTAACACTTAATGCGGAAAGAATATAGTTTTAAAACAATAAAACATAAACAACGTATATTATAAACATAGCTCAACCCCGACGTCACAATTCAGAGCTGGTGCAACCATTCCGGAAAATATCCTCGAAATACAATTGAACAAAACTAACTAACAAAGAAAGGCCCTAACCATGAGTGGTGGCTCCTCAGAGTCACTCCTCTCCGGACTGCTCGTCATCCTCTGCAAGATGTCAATCAGGCCAAACAAACCAACAGAAGGAGGGGAGTAAGAATCATGTAAACATATACGGCATGGAGATAGGAAGCAAGGTAAAACATAGAGCATAGCATCATAATATATATATATATATATATATATATATATATATATATATATATATATATATATATATATATATATATATATATAAACATCCAATCAACATCATATCAACCAAGTATGTTATGCAACACTACTCCACTACTCCAACATGCATGTGGATGCAAACTAACTCAGGATGAATGACTTCGGAGTTAAATATCCACATTGAGAATCGACTCAACGCTGGAGAATCTACTATTCGGATAGCCAACGCATCAAACCAACGTATGCCTCATCACGGGGGCGCACGGAGAATCTACTCCTACCGTGGATGGCCAGATCGTCGTACTCTCGGGCGACCTCCCCTATGTCGAACATCCACCAACAACAACATCTCCAATGATGAATGCAGCATACAACAAACAACGGGCAACCGCCACCTCCTTTGCTTCGACGGAATCAACCGAAGACTTCAGTGGAATCGATCGCAACGGAATCTACCGCAACACTTAAACCTTTAGCAGAATCAACCGCAACACCTTAGGCCCAACCGGGTCAAGGCCCCCTAGGAGCAAACTCTCGGCAACCAAGGAACAACATCAACAGCACCTTAGACCCAAACCGCGGGGTCAAGGTTCCCTTGGCCAAAAGCACCAAGGTACAACTCATCAACGTGTGGTGACCCAACGGTTACCGACTTAACCATCTTAATTAATCCTTAATTAAGTGATCTAACCTTCGTCATTGATTAACAACGTCATCATCATCGTTGGGGGAGATTGGGGTTAGAAACCCCTGTTTAAGTCCTTAATCTCAGATTCTGTCCAGAGGGGTGAGCACGGTCGTGCTTAACCCCAGAACGGGCGTGCTGCCACTTAATTGGAGCACGGTCGTGCTTCCTTTTTTAGCACGGTCGTGCTTAGCTGCACGGGCGTGCTCCTCTGGTGAGCGGCTATTTTCCAGAATTCAAACTGGGAGCACAGGCGTGCTCCCTGTTCAGCATGGTCGTGCTCAATGCACGACAGTACTGTTCTGGGCATAGTTCAACATCAATTTTAGCCTATTAGATTTAGGGATTAATTCTATTAATCCTAAGCCAGTTAATAACATATTCTAGGACTAAACGTCATTATCAACATAGTAACAACACTATCATCACAATCATGGTATCAACCATTCAACCAACAACATTATGCCAATAGCAACCATCAACATATCATCATGTTCATATAACCAACATAAACATCAAGAACGTAGTATGAACATAGGCATATAAACAACATATTAACAACCAAGATCATGTTATCATAATCAAACAAACCATCATGTTAATCATATACACATACACAACAAACCGAGGTCATGGGAACCCCTTTTACCTTACACTACCCCCAATGCCTATGATATACACTACCCTTCTCCCCATACCTGGATTGAAGGTAGCTCTATCAACAACTAAACAGCAAACTGGCTCCTAATCCACAAGCGGCTCACTTAATCCTTCAAGCCTTGACCAACAGAGGCACAACATATAGTTTCCCAAACCAAAAACAAAAGAGAAAACCAAAAGGGAAAAGGAACCATTACCTATATATGAGCACGGACTAAGCAACGCTTCCCAAAGGCCTCCAATACTCAAGAATTGCTCTGAATATGAGGAAAAAGGGAATAAAACAGCTCTGGTCGCACTAGGTAAGTAGTAGCCACCAAAAGTAGGGTTAAAACGTAACCCTCGGTTTCTGTGCCAAGAATATATAGGCCACACCTGAGCACGGTCGTGCTCCCCAGTAAGCACGGTCGTGCTGGACTTAGCGTCAGCGAGACGTGGTCCGCACAGTGAGTACTGGCGTGCTCACTATTGAGCACGGGCGTGCTCAACTTAAACTTGGCAACGCGCGCCTGACTTTAAGCACAAGTGTGCTGGCTAATGAGCACGAGCGTGCTCATGTACCAGAAAAGGACTTTTAAGTCAAAAATCCTACTAAGCCCTTAGCCAACAATTCTAACTTAACAAAACAAGATTAAGGAAAGCACTTACGAAAAACAGTGTTACAAAAATCTAATAAAGCCTCTCAACACGGATTAATATATCTATTTGTTTTGAGTAATAGAAGTGGTCATGGACTAATTTATCTTTTTGTTTTTACTTTTTATATGGACTGAGGGGCTAACACCTAAACCAAGTATGTTTAGTTCCATGTTTGAAACCTCCAGAATTGATTCTTCCTCCTGTCAAACGTGATTTTAGTAAAATACTCCCTCCGATCCACAATATAAGAAACAAAACCCTAAAACACACAGATCAAAGAAATGTATTGGAATGAGTTATATGTAATTAATACTCATAAATTTTCAAAAACACCCCTTTTAATTTTAATTAATATTTTGATGGACTATAATTATTGACAGTAATTAATAAGGACAATATTGAAAATTAACATTTAATATATGTGAAAATTGATACATGTTTCTTATATTTTGGACGAAAAAAAATCCATTTGTTTATTATATTGTGGATCGGAGGAAGTGTAATATTTGGTTATTGTTAGGTAAAACTGATTTTGCCTTCGAAAACAATTTGAACTAGAAGCTACAAAAAATAGCTTTCGCATCGAGTTACAAAATTTACACTAAAATTTTCACCAAACTAGCTTTCAAAAAAAAAAAAAAAACATTCAAGCATAAATCACTTCTCTTTAAACTCAATTCTAACCAAATCAATTTTATAAATCAATTTCATTCAAAATCACTTTTACCGAAAGCTTATCCAAACGCACACTGACAAGGAACTAACAAGGAACAATGCGATCAAAAGCCTTGGTGCTAAAATCCACCACAAAGGCTATAGATAAAAGGATTAGGAAAGTTCCACCTTTAGAATTCTTCATTGTGTATAAGAAAATGCTCGGTAAAATTTCTCTAGAATTTTCAAAATTCTCCAATTAAACATCCAAACAAACTTTTTTTTTTCATTATTTTAAATTTTCTTAAAATTACATTCCCTCTCCAAAATTTCTATCCAAACACAAAATTGACTTTACACAATAGATATAAGAAAATAGACAAAAGTAAAAATCCCTGGGCATGGTATTTTGGTATGTTTCACTTCAAAGTTTACAGTACATTTCTTAAGGATATATAAGTGATCCAAAACCACTTCTCTAGGGTGCACATCCTAATGGATTGTGACCAAGAACCGTATGATTGAGCAGCTTGATGTTATTATATACACAAAACAGGGAAAAGAAACGTGATATCAGTATATCACTACAGCTATATGAAATCTGAATCAGTATCTCTCCGGAAATGTTGCAAATCTGGATGAGTGTCATATCCTGGCCTCCGAGGATTTCTGCCAGACAGGCAAAAAAAAAGAAAGTCTGTTTATTTGATGTTATATTTAATAACTCATTCACTTTTGAAAAACTGCAGTCTTAAGATCACTTTCCATCATTCTTTTGTAAGAACTTGGTTACCTAGGCACCAATTCTTTTACATTACCACTCATTTTTTTATTAAATCATGCCTGTATCTATCATATATTTTTTTAATTAAAAAGAATAAAGTCCTAAAACTAATGATGCAATAGTGTTGTACAAAAATATGATGTAAAACTACACTTCCCCTTATTTTTGTAATATCCTGAGACCTGATTCATAAATACCAGCGTACATGGAAACCATTTCAAGATATTGACAAGAGACCATGAATGCATAACAATTTTACCAACCCAATGTTACCATGCCTTAAATCCATAGCCAACAGTTGAAATCAGTATTTTCTTCAAGATATATACATATAGGTGACACTGACATACTCTGGGATAAAATACCTGTTCCTCAACTTTCTTTCATTTTTTTTTTATTTTATGTTTTCTTCTACCGTAATCTCTACCCCATTAACATTAATCCCAGATCAAAGTCACACCTTGTTTCACTTTCAATATCCTATGTTAATGAAGACATGCATAAAAAATAAAGAGAAAGAAGAAAAGAAAGAATAGATAAAAGAAATAATTTTCTTGGACCATTCAAAAGGTTAAACATATAAATGGCATCATTGCATTTGCAGTAATATACTATATGAATATATGATGTATTCCACCATACCTTGCAAATCTATTGGGTTCAAAACCAGGAACACCAGGAGGACCATAGGGATCAAATCGAGCACCCGGAGGAACACCCCTATTGAGATACATTCACAGCCAGATATAAGCTTTAAAATAAGCCACAGGTATAATTCAGAGAGCAATAATGTTAAGAAAGAGATGGAAACATCTTACGGCTGTCCTCCAGGAAAAGCAGGCTCTCCACCAATACCACCAAACCAACGGGGGTCATTAGGCCCTGCTTCCAAGTTATGAACTCAGCATCAACAATTTTGGTCCAGCAAAGATAACATACGCTTACTTATAACTAAATTGAAACGTGTCATTCAACCAATAAAAAAATTGGAACGTGCTATACATACCTACAAGCATGCTCCCACCGAAGCCAGGATCACCCCTGAAATTCAGAGAGGAAAATTTCAAGGGAGATAACAATTATTAAAACAGGGAGCTAACAATTGTGTAAGAGACTGAAAAACGTAATATATAGGAAACAATATATACCTTGTAGGGTACATTCCAGCACCAGGCCCAGGAAAAAGATCACCACCAGAACCAATGGGAACCGGAGGCAATATAACTCTGTTAAAAAAAGCCAAAAATGTTAAAACTTGATCAATTAATACAAAGAAAAAAAACACTCATGCAGGGAAAATTACAAATAGTGCCCACAACAGATTGCTCCATTGAAGCTATAACAAGTATGCCTCTTACAGGGAGCATCAACAAAAAACAGTTATGATGAAGGCCAAATAGATCCAACGCTAGACATATACTCAGAGGTTAAGTAACATACACCATTCCTTCGTAAAAGATGGGAAGAAATAGTGGAATTCACCATTTTCCAAGACAGGTTACATTAGCCACAAAGAGTATGCTCATCTATGAAGCACAGCACAGACACTCAAACATGGACAACCTACGAAATATAGAACCACGGGACAAAGCACTCTCTCTCTCTCTCTCTATATATATATACACACACACATACACGCGCGCACACACACACACACACATACATATATATGTGTGTGTGTGTGTGTGTGTGTGTGTGTGTGTGAGGAACATGACAAAGGATCTAAATTGAGAATTATGATTTATATAGTCACTTTCTCAAAACTACTTGCTAAGCTTTACCTTTTTCATATGATAATGAGTCTAAAAAAACACTAAGAGGCATCATGTTACAATGTAAGCACTTTGTCTCTTTATAAAAAAGATTTCAAAATAAAATGAGATATATCTTCCACCTTCAATCTATTCATGTACAACCAAAAAATTAAGAAAAAATCTAATGTATCGAAGACCTTTATGAAAGTTATTTAAAAAAGAGAATTTTTTCAAATTTTTTTAAGGAATCATTTCCTTCAAGTGTCAAGTCAGAGATGTGTCAGTGTCGGAAGCATGTCCAACACTCCAAGACCTCGAGAAGAAGTGTCCATGCTTCAAAGATGCTCATTGCTCATTAAGCAAAACTCACAAAGAAGAACTTCATCTTAAATCATGAAAGATAAATATGATATCACAGTTCACATTTTTCAAAAAAAAATTCTTAGCAGGATAGACATGGATACATATCAGGGTATCCTTTGACTTTAATGGAAACAAAATTTATATACATATTACATAATTGAAGTCACACAAACTGTCCAATCCGTCAACACCAACCACCCCGCAACACCAAGACAACATGCACGCACCCACACACAAAAAAAAAAAAAAGAATCTTCATATTTTCCATGCATAGACTGCCTATTATGTAGCAACCTGATATTTAGATCAAAATACCCATAAAGGAAAATGGAGGCCAAAAATAAGGGAGTGTAAAATCACAGAATTGCTAATCTGTCCAGTGAGAAGAGTCCAAATGTGTTCTACAAAGTTCATTGAATTCAAAATAACAATATAGAAAGGGGAAACATACCCAGAAGGATGATTTGGAGGACCAACAGGTTCACCAAATCCAGCACCAGGCTCATATATCTCTTGCCTTGTTCTTTCACTTGCTTCTGAGCTGTAAAGAAAACAGTGAAACCATTTTTTAAAGAGGGTCCCAGGTCACAATCTTATAGCACAAAACCTTCATATGCAGGCAATGCCACAGTGGATCAGCACAACTACCAAAATTAAAACAAAGTGCCAAATTTTCTCATATGATATTCTTATAAAGCCATATGTGCATAATTTCTCTTTGTTTTCGGATAAACGCATATCGGGGAAAAACTAATTTAACAATTTTCTTGCAATCTTAGTTTCGAATGGTTTATTGAGGACATGCAGTATACTTGAAATTGGCTTTTTCTAAACACAGACATACAAGTAAAGCTGACCTGATGTAATTACAGCATAAATGATATATCAATATGTCTGCTTAAAGACATAATATTCCATTTCTCATTTTTATAGGAAAAAAATTCATCAGAAAAGAATAAAAGAGTTCTAAGAGAGGATAAGGCATCCTCACAAGTCACAACTGAACTCAAAAACAAACAAAAAGCAACTAGAACCTAAGAAATGTAGTCATGCAACAAAGCGTGTCTAGAACCTAAGAAAGTTAGTCATGCAACAAAGCGTGTCAATCTCTCTGCAAATCTAACAAAGATCCAGTAAATGAGCAGGACACCCAAGGGAAGCCAGAAGAGTAACCCTATCCCTAATTAAATCTAGGGACGAGAAAGAATCCTTGAAAATTCAAGCATTCCTTTCCGGCCAAATGCACCAAAGAACAGCATAAACAAAACACTGCCACAAGATTTTAGCTTCTTTATGAGAGCCAAAACCTACAAATTTAATAAGGAGAAATTGATGCAAATCCATAAGGCATACCCAAGACTGCAAAAATCCCAAACAGCCTATTCCAAAGAGAAATTGCAGTAGAACTGTAGAACAATGCAAAAAGAGATGAGCCACACATTATACTATACATAGATTAGGAGACAAAGCAATTAGAGGTCGTTAATACTTAATCGGTTAATCCTATTAACAATAGCAATCCAGATAAAATGTTAAAAACCTTTGAGGGAGCTTTGGACTTCCATATGGGCTATCCGAAAGAAGTCTAACTCTATTAGAAGAGTGACTCGAAATTGAAATTGAAAATAAGACTTACAACAGAAGACTCCAGAAGAGTCGACAGTCCAAATTCTAGAGTCAGGAACAGAAGAAAAATTAATCAAATAAGTATACTTTGAAGTGACTAAAGCTCACCAACCTCTCAATCATGGCATTTCTGAAAACATGAAGGTTCCAAGAGAAGTTATCACGAGAGAAAAATTGACAAGCAGGAACATTATACAAAGAAAACAAGTGAAAAAGCATCACAAAAAAACCTCACGAAAAAAAGTACCCACCCAAATATCTTCCCAAAAATTAATTCCACAGCCATTATCCAAACTCAAGGACAAGAGAGAATTAAAAGAAGGTAAACCCTGAGAAATAAGTTTCCAAGGACTAGCATGAGAAAGTCTGTTCGCATAATAAGACTAAGGAGGAAAACATCAAAGCCACTTAGCTGCCAAAGCAATATTCTTGGATCCCAAATTACCAAGAACAAGCCCCCCAACTAACGAGATGGTTTCTACAATTCTACTAGAATCCCTAGCTCCCAAACAGGGAAATCCTGCAAAACTCTCTTTTCTGAGCCACACAGCCACAGCTATTCCAAAAAGGGAGAGAAAATATAAGGGGAAGGTAGACAAACAAGAAAGAATAAGAATTATCCGACAACCCAAAGAACAAAAAAAAACCACCTTTCCAACAGTCTAACCACTTAGAAATCTTACAAACCATTGAGTCCTAAAGGGACAAAGCATGAGGATTACCACCCAAAGGAATGCCAAGAGAAGAGAGAGGCCATTAAAGCATGTGACAACCCGCCAAAGAAGTAAAAGTGGTCAAAAACTCAAAATTTCATTGTCTACATTTACACCCACCAAACCACTTTTGACAATTAATCTTAAGACCAGAATGACCTCAGAATCCCAAGATAGACAAAATATTAACAAAATAATCAGTATCTGGTTCCAGGAAGAAAATAGTGTTATTTATTGACAAATTGGAGATGAAAAACTAAAAACCCTTCCAAACCAACAATTAACCCCTTAATCAGCCCATTAGCAGTTCATATTGATGAACTAAGAAAAAATTAAGACAACTGAACGAAACAGATCAAGTCTTTAAGCACCAGAATAAAATTATACTAATTTGAAGTGGAAAAAATCATGTGATTTGCCGATATTAGACAATGTGTGTGACATTAACAGAAAAGTCTAAAGCATTAACCAACAAGTTCCTGCTAGAACAGAAAAATTCATTTAGCCAATTTGTGCAAAATTTCTAATGTTCTATTCTACATCAATGATAATAAATAAAGTCTTGTGGATGGTAATGAGGAGCCACAGTTACCAACAGATATAGTATATATGATCTAACAATGAAATGGATATCTCACACATGACATGCACAGAAACAAGAAAATTCCCAATAAATATGAACCAAACAGGAAAATGCAAATAGATCCTTCAAAAATCTTTGTCACATTAAAACTAGCTAGTCTCTCTATAGTACTACTAACAAACATTATCTACAAAAATGATGTAAGATTTAACATTCATCTACTACGAATGCAAAAGCTTTTTACACACATTATCACTCAATCGTGCATTCCCACATAATTAAGTGATAATTTAGAAAGCTTTAAAATGACCATGGATCAAAATTAAACTCTTAGAATTATATATATAATGGTCCAATTCAAATAATTCCAAGCATTAACTCAGAGAGTTATATGAGGTTTACATTCCAAATAACAATCAAAAGGACACCGAGTTTACAAAATGCAAACCTACCTTTTACTTGACGAGCTGGCCTTGGTGGAACCATCTAATTTAGACAAGATATCACCATCTATTCTCTTCACGAGGTTCTCCAAATTCTTGAACTGCTGAGAATAATTGCTGACCCCATCCTCTCCAGCATAGTCCCCAACACTGCAAACAAAAAAGTTAAAATACCTAAACCCCATAACCCATTTTCAAAGTGAGCACAATTCAACACAACAAAGAAAACCCAGTTGCAAAAATCCAAACTTCTCTACAGAGATGGCCGAAAAAATAAAATTTTCCACAAAAAAATAATTTACTAAAAAAAAATAATCCCATTTCAAAGTAGCAAACCTAGATGCAAAAATACACTTTTCAACACAGATCATAGTTAAAAATTAAAAATTCCAAGCAAAAAGAAAATTGAATTACTTAATCTCGAGGTGTACAGGCTCGGAAGAACCTTCAGACAAAGCATCAACCAGCAATTTCTCATTCATCACGAGGCATTTCACAAGCACTTTCTTCGAACCCTTTTCTGGGTTCGCATAAATGAACGCGTAGTCGTCATTTAGCTCGTTCCAGTGATCAATTGATACCTCGTCTACACACCAAAAGAAGTCGATAATTTCAGCAAAAATTGAAAGAAAAAAAAAATTAACAAAAACAAAAAAGAGATAGAATAGAAAAAGGTATTTACCATTGGAAGGGTTTGAAAACGCAGTGTCGTTGAGGGCTTGAGGACCCGTGGCGGTGAGGATGTAACCGGAGGCGAGAAAAGAAGCGTGAACGGCAAAGGCGATTTTGTCGTTTTGGTTGCGGAAGGTTGGCCTCGCCGCCCTGATCACTGCCATCACCGACTTGTCACTCGTCATTGTCGTTGGTGATTTCAGCGCTCCTGGACAGTGTCGTTTTCAGCGAGTGGAGTTCGCCAAAGGGAGGAGAAACCAGACGTGTTCGTCGTTTCACAAATATAGAACTATAGAAGTCAGTTTCCAAACTCTTCGATATGCTCTTAATTAAGGTAGGGTTTAATTTTAATTAAGTAACCAACAAATGAAATTTTGTAGTGGGGCGATGATGTATTTTTATTTTTTTTTTACTAAAAAAATGCATTTATTCAAATTGGTAAAATATATCAAAAACAATATAAATCCAACATCGCCAAAAACCGAAAAAGATGAATCTACGAATAAATTCACAGCACCCAGGTTAATAGCATAACACGACAAAATCAAAATACCTACAAAAGTGACAAAATCAAAGTCACCGGAATACTCATGTCTCCGGGTCTATAACATTGACGCCTAATTCTTGATCAAATTTGCGATGGATCGAAGCAGATCTATCAATCTGAACCAAACGAACACCGCACCAAGACGGGAAACCAAATAACACATCACCAAGACGACGAACAACAATATTGCCGCACACAGACGACAAAAAACCAGATCTACGTGGAAAAACCACTTATTTAAATAAAAGGGGAGAAAAAACGAAGTAAGGGGTGATTCTAGGTAGGGGTGTTCACGGATTGGATTTGATTGATTTTGAGCAAAAAAGTCATCCGAACCAATGATAAAAACAACATGCGGTTTGGATTGGATCGGTTTGTTTCCTTCAAAAAATCTGATCCGATCCGATCCAATCAAATGCGATTTGGATTGGATTGGATAATTCGGTTTTTATCGATACATATTTACATAGTTATTTACATCAAAGAACATCCAATATTTCGGTTCGATTTGGATTTGATCGAGTATTTAAATAGTCATATGAATTTGTTACTTATTTAAAATAAAAATTAATTTTAAAATATTATATTGACATTTGACAATTTCTAATAAGTGTTTTAACGGGATATACATAAATTGATATACACTCTCATGCATACAGATATTTTACACTATCACCTAATTAAAAATTGTTAAATCATTATCAATGTTTGATTATTGTCCTAAATATATTAAAACTCACTCATTACATGATTTATAATTGGTTAACAGTGTAAAAGTTTTTACACTAACATTACATTTACATACCAATTAAACTCTCTAATATAAGGACTAGATGATAACTTATAAAAATATAAAGACTAATAATTACTTTTATAATATAAAGATCAAATTATTTTTATTGAACTAAATAATTTCGGTTCGGTTTGGATTGGATCGGTTTTACATATAGGATCCGAAATCCGATCAAATCCAATGAAAAAAAATCGGTTTTTTTTCTGTTTGCGGTTATTTCGGTTTTCGGTTATTTCAGTTGTCGGTTTTTCGGTTCGATTAGTGCGGTTGGCATTGGATTGGATCGGTTGATGAACACCCCTAATTCTAGGCCAAAAATACCCAAAACCATCCTCTTTAGTGGTGGCACGTGGCTGTGTGTGTAAAAAGAAGGAAGAGGGTTTAAAGTTAGAGAGAGAATATAATTTTTTATTTGGGGGCAATGATGTATTGAGATATGGAAAAGTATTATCCTTACATTTTTAATATAAATTTTTCCTCTATTGATTCCTTAATTAGTGTCCTTACATCACTTGTTATCAAAATCCTAATTCTAATTCATGTCAATGTAAAATCATTTATATTATAGGAAAATGTTAACTAGTTCCCTTACGACACTCGTTAAGAAACCAAGAAAATAAAATTAACATAAGGAATTGATGTATATTTAAAAATTTAAAAAGTTGAAAACTTGTTTTTCTTAATTCATTAACGAGTACCCTAACATAACCCTATATTATCTTATAAATTTATTACAATTTTTTTTTTCATGCTATGGAGGTAGTTATGTTAAGAGTAAATTATTTTTTAATGATGTGAGTGTGTTTGTATTAGCTATAAAAAAATTGATTATTTCATAAATTGATTATTATTATTATTATTATTATTAAATTGATTATTTCAGTATATTTAATAATTAATTTTATATGGATAAAATAGGAAGAATGATAATGATTTTAAAATAATCTAACAATTTTTTAAATAAATATTAAATTATTAGATTTTATAAAAATAACTTCTTTTTTATAAAATAGTTGTTTCTCCATTTAGTAAATTTGTTTAAGTCTATCAACTTCTACTGAAAAACAATTTTAGCAGTAAAATTGAAAATTAATTATTTGGATGAGATGATTCTTCCCAAACATTTAATCAAGCGGACCAAAAAAGTCAGATTACTTTTTGGCTCAGTACTAATCAAAATCAATATGTAAACACCCAATTTGTAATTTAATATGAGGAGGGATCAAGTTACACTCATCTATGTTTACAACTCTTACACTTAATAGTAGACATTGATCATACTTTCATCCAATGGCTCTAATATGTTCATACTTTAATAAGTGAGTCATGTGACCTCTTGTCACACCCAGCATCTCCTTCTCACAATTTCCTTTTCCCCTGTGTCTATTCCTAAACTAGGCACTGGAGTTCTTCGGCATCCACGACTTGACGGAAGATGGAAGAGAACTGAAACATTTCAATAACGGCTTTTCAGAGGCAAATAGTCATTGTTTATACATTACATGAAATTGTTTTCCTTTGTTTTGCTCATGTGGTAGTGGATAATGGCATAGTCCAGGTTACCTTCAAATCCTGAAGGAACTGCCACCAAAATCCAATATAATGGGCTCGACAATTTGCTCGAAATTATTAACAATTAATCTGAAGAGGGTGCACCAATTGGAATTTTTATTTTTTCATTCTTCTAATCCCTCTTCTTATTATTTTGGTGTAACAAAGCTAGGAGCAAAGGGAATTGGTAGATTTTACAAGTAAGAAAGATTTGTGTCATGTGTGTAGGTACTCGATGATCTCTTGGTGGATATTATATTCACCGCCATCTTTGCCATCAGACAATGTTGTTTTTATCGTTATCGAGATTATCGCTGGGGGAGGGAGGTGGCGAAGAGAGGGTGTTGAGAGATAGGTGCTAGCAGAGATAGGGGTTGGGGCGAATCCCGATCCTCTAACTTTTTGGCACCAAAAGTCATCTGACTTTCTTTTTATCTCTCTCCTATTTTATTTTCTCTCATCTCATCTCTTATTTTTTCTTTTATCTTTTTTCTCTCAAATATATCAAAGTCACCTAATTTTTCCATCCCAAAAGTTGGGGAATCCAGATACGGTTGGGGCTGATGTCTTTCCTCTTCTTCACGTGACTCGCTTATGGTGAACATATAAGAGCCATTGGATGAAAGTATGATCAATCTATCAAGGAGTGTAAGAAGTGTAAACTTATATGAGTGTAAGTTGATCCCTCCTCGTTTAATATATATAAATTTTGATAAGTAGTTCTCATTTTGCTTTGGGGAAAAATTAGGAATTTGTGCGGAGTTATCTTTTTCTTTTTTTTTTGTTCTGAACCCACCCTAACTAGTCCTTTGAATCGAGTGAATCCATCAAAATATCCTCATGGCTTAGGCCGAACCCACTATAAAACTAATCTTTGATTCGGCTGATTGAGCATAATTTTTATTTCCTAGTTCTCAAACTCCTAATTGAATGACTCCACGTGGATTCAATTCCTAATTTCTCATGTTCCTCTTTATTGGGGCTACTTGCAGCTTCCACTACTTCCACTAGAACAACGTGTGGAATTATCTTTAAAATACAGAATTGTGTGGAAAGAGAGCACGCCTTTTCTTATTGCTAACGTGTGGTGCCCGCAAAAGAGGAACTCCATATCGCATATATTTTCGTGCAAGATTCTGCAGATAGTTTTGGGCCAAAGTAATCGAAAAGCAAAAGAAGATAAATAAATCCATTATTTAATATACAGGCCCAAAACAAGTTCACATCACAGAGAGTGATTTGTTAGGCAATTTGATCAACCAAAATGAAATATGATCGAAGTATAAAGCGGGAAAATCCAACAACGTGTGAAGGAGGAAAATCCACATCCTTCATTTCATTTCATGCTAACTATTGTTGTGAACAGAATATTTTTTGCTTTCGTATTTCAACCGGATTTAATTGATATATATTGATAGTATAAAGATTTTTTATACTGTCAATCGATCAGAAATTGATATATCATTAAATATATTTGATTCTTATCCTAACCACATTAAAAATCATCAATTCCATAAATTTTTATTGATTTCTAATATAAAATTCTTTACACTAACAGTAAATACAAATTAATCTCTTTTCAACAAGCTAAAGTCGACTCAAAACCCAGCAATACAAAATTTATTGTTTCCCTGGTTCAATAGGAATATGTCAGGGGCTACAATATGCTTGGATTATTGTCATTAAACAGACATGATTCGCTAGTCATATTACCAACAAAATTTTTTTTTGGTGCTCTATTACCAACAATTTTAATACAATTATTTCTAGAATTTTAGTAATCTTCTCTTGTTAAAGTTGTTAGGAATTAATAAGTTTAATACTGGTGAAAAAGTCATATATTTAAAAAAAAAAAAAAACTCAGGGAGATATATGAGCAGATCCATATACTTGGTGTGAGATTTTTTTATTTGAATATATGATGTTAAATCCACTAACGTATTTTTTCACTTAATCCATTTAATACAGTTATCTCTCACATTTTTAAACCCTTAAGCCTAACAAGTGGTTGGTGACTCAGGGTCTTTCATATTAAAAGTCTTCTTGTAGAGATCAGGCAGCAATGTTCTTAAGAACATATGGGTGAATCGATGCACATTTATTGTATTGACAGTCTTTTTGACATGGGGAAGCAAAAGCGATTCCCGTAGTAGCGGCGAGCGAAATGGGAGCAGCCTAAACCGTGAAAACGGGGTTGTGGGAGAGCTATACAAGCGTCGTGCTGCTAGGCGAAGCGGTGGAGTGCCGCACCCTAGATGGCGAGAGTCCAGTAGTCGAAAGCATCACTAAGATCGTGGTGCACAGTGTGTACTTGCCATTTCCACATATTAATCCTGTGGCTGCGGCTTACGACAGTATCCTAGGAGGCTCAGAAGTCTCAGGAGGAGATCAGACGATGGAAGGAACGTGTGCTGCTCTGGATGGGCATGAGGTTGTGGTGAGTCCCCGATGCCTCAGGTCAAGCCAATGGTGGAGATCGAAGATCAAAGAGAGAATTGAGCTACTCATTCCCCAGTTCCTGATCCACGGGTGTGGGGCAGGAACGATAGGCTGGATGCCCCGCAGGGTTAGGACTTGGTCTCTCGTACTCAAAAAGGGAGAGAGACCGAAGTCCGTCCAGTCTATAGTAATCCTGCCTGAGGAACGACCTATATGTAGCTCTTGATCTTTTGGGCACCAGTTTGGGATGTAAAACAAAAACAAGAATGTTTTCATTGGGATTTTGTATAATTTATATGAAATATGATAAATTTAGTTTTTCACTTATTTTTACTCCTTTTTGTTTTTTTAATCATTGTCGAGACATCGATTAGTATGATCCTTTTTTTTTATTACTATCTTCGGTTCTTATTATAAGAAATAAAATCCTAAAATATATAGATCAAGGAAATATATTGAAATAAGTAAATTATAATTAATGGAGTATTCATATAAATTTACAAAAATATACATTATAATTTTAATTAATATTTCATTTGTATCGAAAATTGATATTATCTCATAAATATAAATCCTTTAGTAAACGAGGATAAAATCAAAAATTAGTATTTAATATATATCAAAATTGATATATATTTCTTATATTTTAAAGAAAAAAAATATACTCGTTTATTTTTTATAATAAGGATTGAGGGAGTATTATATTGCTGCTTTGTTTCCAAGAATTTGCAGCGATGATGATCTCCACTATCCAAGTAAATGTTAGTCTGACAAAGGTTTCTTTTTTATGGCACATATTATCTGACATGACGATCTCTCACCCTCCCTTGTGTCGTCACCTCTCTCCCTTCTCCTCACGTCGTCGTAGCTCAGCATCGGCCATCGCCTGACTCCATCGTTCACGGTTCACTCCTCCTCCTCCTCATTTTGATGTTTCTATTTCCTTCTATCAAAACCCAAAACCCCTTTAATTTCTCCTTTTTGTTCAGTTTTAGTAAACTAATTCTTCATCACAGACTCAATTTATTAGTGCTTAAAAGGATTTAGGCAAACTCACCTGAGTACATTAAGAAATGGGTTTTGATAGAAAGGATTTAAGCAAACTCCATGATTTTTTACAGAACAGAACACGGAAATGAAATTTGGAGTCCAAATGTAAAGATGGAAAACGAGGAGGAGGAATGAACTATGAACGACGGCGGTCGGTGCTGAGATGCGAAGAAGGGAGATAGACAGCAATAACGCCAGGGAGAATGGGGAGAGATGATGATGCGAGGGAGGGAGAGAGACGGCGGAGGCTCATCGGCGACGGCATGCCCGGACCGACAGTGGCATGATTTTGGGATTTTAATATATTTTTTTAATGTTTACAATGTTGATTTATTTTGGGCTGTTAGATTAAATGGATGGCTGAGATGGGTGTTGGAGACACCTGCAGGGGACAATCCAGATCCACATATACCAAATTATTATAATTTATTAATTTATATCAGTGATCAAGTCTCTTACTTTTTCTTTTCCTTTTAAATAAACCCCTTAGATTCATATCCCTGCTCAATTGATTGGTCCGGTGGGGTTGGAGTCAATAATCTTCTTCAATCCACTGCAGTCATTTAGTGGATTTTATTTGCTGTTTAATCATGAAAGAGATGTCACTGCCATAGATTCTACTTACTTTTGACTGAAAATTACATATAAGATTTTCAAAATCCTTGCTCAGTTTTCGAATAACCTTTACTTTTGGGTTTGTGGGGTAGGTTATTTCGCTACATCAGCAGTGGAGATTTCATTATTCATAGCGAAATTGATATAGGTTCGTCCAATATGACAAGCAGTACCGATCATGCAGTTAGGTGAGGTGATATAGGCTAAGTCAATTGGATAAAGATGTTTGGCTATGTGATTAAGCACTATCTAGTAGGACAATTTTCATAATTGTTAGCTATTATGAAGTGGTAGATGTCGCATCTAGAAGTATGAATAAGTTAATTTAATTTTAGCCACGAGAATGTTAACGAAATATAATTTTAGAATCTAATGGTGTGTTTGGATAAATATTTGATATATGTGATTTTGAATGAAATTGATTTTGTAAAATTGATTTGATTATAATAGAGTTTGAAGTGAAGTAATTCATAATTGAATGTTTTTATTTTGAAAACAGATATGATGTAAAAATTAGTCTAAATTTCTCAATCAAGCGTAAAGATTGTAACCAAATATCTTATTTTTACAAAAATTACGTTTGACATATGCTAATAATTTATTTTTGTATAATCGATTACGGTGATAATCGATTATAATTAGAATTTGTTTTTGTTTGAGTCTGTTTGCTGAAAAGTGATTTTGAGATAATCTATTTCTTTTGGGTGGTGTAAAAAAAATCATTTTTATATAGTAAATTACGAAAAAGTGTAAGAAGTTATTTGAGAAGAAAAATAATCCATTATACAAACGAAAAATAATCAAATCACAACAATCTCAAGCTACAACAAACTAGATGACATAAAACAGATTTTTTTCCCTAAAAAAAAGTTTTTTTTATAAATTTAAGCAAAGTGTCAAACATGTTAGATTATTTTGAAAAAAGTTTTTTGGGATAAAACATCTATAATCTAAAAATTTTAAGCTTTCTCAAACATGCGGAAGCTGGAAAAAAAAGATTTCGCTGATAATCGATTTTTGTGATAATTGATTATAATCAGAATCTATTTTTGTTTGTGTTTGTTTGCTAAAAAATGATTTTAAGATAATCTATTTCGTTTGGATGATGTAAAAAAATCACTTTTATATAGTAAATTATGAAAAATGTAGAAGAAAATACCCGGTTATACTGACGGGACAACATGCGGCAACATGTGTGGTTGACACGTGTCACAATTGGACACATGTGATTAAGAGGAAGGTGACATGAGGAGAGACTTCCACTACATGGACACTTGGACTCCACTAAGTAAGCCTAAACTACCCTAAGGATGACACCTAGTCATTAACCCACCTAACTAGCCTAAACAAATGACACCTAACATGCACCAACCTAACAAAGCTTTATTTAATCCGATGAAACAACGAAAACAAGGTCAATTTATCATCTCATATCATAGCTCACGCACTAGAGAAAGGAAAATAGGGAGGAGACATTCTCAAAGTACAAAACAACCATTGTTGGAAGCTTGACGCTTGGTTTGTGCAGTTGCAGTAAAATCATCACCAAAACATCTTTAACCATTGAATCATGCTCAAATTTGATATGATGGTTCAAGACTTGCGATTATTCATATCTAACGGTCGGAATTTCGAAACGAGCTCCAGAGTGAGAAATTCATCTCGAATGGTGGACTTAGATGGTGAGAAACTCAACCCGTATATTATCCAACTTGACACCATAGAACGGTCATCCGAGATTTGTTCACCGTTGGATCGGGCTGAAACTTTGTGAGAAGGTTAAGGATTTATAATTAAAGGTATGAAACAGGAGATATGGAGCTCGAACGGTAGCCTTGAAATATAGAATAGCCATTCCCAAACCCACAAATATGTCTCTGTAAAATCACAACTGTGGATTCGTGCACCATTGGATTGATCTGAAACTTTGTCAGATGGTTTAAGGCTTGTTTTCTTTATTTTTAGCCGTCGGATTGGTGAGTAGAAGTCTGAAGCTCGATTGTAGTGGTTTCGGTTGGATTTTAAAACCGATTGCGTATTCGTGTTCGTGGCTTCGACATCTTCGAGGTCACATCCTTGCATGTGAGAATCGTCAAGGTATGTAGGTGTCGTCGCTGTCAACATTTGTCCTTTTTAAGCTATTTAAATTCATTCATCTCCTATTCTTAGTTCCAATATCATTTTCGATGCGTTTTAGGCTTTTACGGGTTTTCTTGTCAAAGCGATCGAACGGGAGATCGGCCACGGGTTCGGAACCGAATCTGACTTCGTGGGACAGCGACTGTGTTGGTGACTTTCCCCTTTTGATTTCTTGTGTTTAATTCGTTTTGGGTCATCGATTCGAATCTTGTGTTGGTCGGTTGTTGATTCTGTGATTATTTTTGTGTTTTTGGTTGTTTTTGGCCTTCGTGTGTGTGCTTGGGACAATTTTTTGTCCAACGCACATATCGTATGTGTCCATATCAAATTTGTGGTTATTTTTGGAAAGCGTATCGAGGTTCGTGCCGGTAGCGTGGATGCGTTCGAGAGCTTTACGAGGAAGCGTGCACTGTCAGGTGAGGGAGAAGAAACCTTAATTATCAGGACAATAGGCATAAATTATCAACATTAACATGTGTGGGGGTTCTTAATCCCTGTTGATTGTTGGTTGATAATATGATATGTGATAACATGTTTATCTGAGTATATGATGTATATTTAATATGTCGTTTATGTCAGTTTATGCTTATATGATAACATGCGTAGGTGATGTATAGTTAATATTTTTATTGATGATATGACGATAAGTTCATTATGTGTTGTTGATATATATTGATGTGTGGTGAATTAATCTTGATGATATTTTGGAGATGGTTGAGATGAATTTAAGTTGATAGTTTGAGAATGAAATTATGATGTTATGCTGATATTGAGGTGTTAGATGGAAAAGTGGTGTGAAATTATGTGGTGATGATTGCATGCTCATATCATATCATGTTGCTGATCAACCTTGTTGGTATCCGCAATTGTTGTTGAGTGGGTACTAATATAAGGTCGATGGTTGTGATTGACTACAACGATAGTTGGACAGTTGTCACAGGAGGGCCGTATGGATAGCTTCAACAGTTGGTTGAGTGCCTGTCATACGAGGTCGGATCATACTTGTGTATATAACTGTAACAGCCGTTTGAGTGGTTATTACACAAGGGAGGTGACCGTATCGACTGCAACAGCCGTTTGAGTGGTAGTTACGGTGGAGCCATGTGAACAGTTGCTAACAGCTGAGTAATTGCCACACGAGGTTGAGGTGGACTATCCGGAGCGACCAAGATGACGTAACTCATATTGGTAACACGGGAGCTAGTAACTCAACTACCCGACTTATGTTGTTGTAGAATTGGCCAATCATGCATGTTGGGCCAGTTATGCATTAGAATAAGTTATGATCCTAGTTGCGGAGATATCGAGGTTGATTGGTAAGACAATGATCTTGGGAGATGGATTGTGTTTGTACATGTTGATAAGTAGTATTTTATGATGTTTCCCCTTTATGATGATTAAAGTTTCTTACCTCCTGTTTATCTGTCTCTATGTTTCTGTTATGTTGATTTGATTCGTGATTCGAAGACGGAGATGAGCTTTTAGCTAGTGCCGAGATGAGGAAGGTGATGAGAATGCTAACGTCTCTCAAGAGGACTTTTGGAGTTGAAGTTGAGTCTTTTATTAGTTATACCACGGCCAGTGGAGTGTCTGTATTGCATATGCCATTGCTTCCTTCGTAACTCTGATATTGTATATATATGTTTTATTGTTTAAACTACATGCTGTAAATGTTTTAAATTTCTCATCTTATTTTATTACATGCATTAACATTTGTGTGGTCCCCCGAAAGGGCGTGTCACATAAGGTGATCAGAGCAGTTCGGTTCTAAAACAGACTGTGGGGTTATGTCCAATTAGAATCGATAATTGTGAGATACAAGATGTTGTTACTGGCTGTGTTTAGTTGGAACCTCATCGGGTGTCAACTAGGTTTAGATGTTGGGTAGAGTGTCCGTATTATGAGTTATCTATTGTTTCTACGTCGATAGACAATGGAACCTATGGTTCGTGGAAATCGTAATAGTGGATGTGGTGGAGCGACAAGAAATAGAAGTAGAAATGGAGAATCTTCTAGCACAGAAGGAGAAAATGAATCAGTAAAGTTTGTGTTATTGATAGTTGTATCAGAGTGCGCAACAGAAGTTTATAGAACTTTCGTATGAACATTTGATGTTGCATGTAACCCCTGCAAAATTTCAAGGACGAAATTTCTTTTAAGGGGGTAGTAATGCAACACCCCATTTTCTCGATTAGTGTATGAGGAAAGGATTAATCATGATTGAAGACTTAATCATGTTTCTTAGGTGTTAGTTTGCTTGCGTTTCAAGTTTGAGGAGAATCGGAATTGAAACGACTTTAGAATGCAAGAAAACGCAAACCGAGAGGTTAATTAATCGAGTAATTAATTAATTAAGAGTTAGAATATTAAAATTAGGTTGAACTTGAGTACAATAGGCTTTTAGGAGTAGCCTAAAATAATTACGGAAGAATATCCCAGTTGTAGTTTACACGAAAAAATGCAGAAGAAAATACCCGGTTAAACTGACGGGGCAACACGCGGCAACATGTGTGGTTGACACGTGTCACAATTGGACACATGTCATTAAGAGGAAGGTGACATGAGGAGAGGCTGCCACTACATGGACACTTGGACTCCACTAAGTAAGCCTAAACTACCCTAAGGATCAACCTAGCCACTAACCCACCTAACTAGCCTAAACAAATGACACCTAACATGCACTAACCTAACAAAGCTTTATTTAATCTGATGAAACAACAAAAACAAGGTCAATTTATCATCTCATATCATAGCTCACGCACCAGAGAAAGGAAAATAGGGAGGATACATTCTCAAAGTACAAAACCACCATTGTTGGAAGCTTGAAGCTAGTTTTGTGCGGTTACAGTAAAATCGTCACGAAAACATCATTAACCGTTGGATCATGCTCAAATTTGACATGAAGGTTCAATACTTGGGATTATTCATATCCAATAGTCATAATTACAAAAAGAACTCCAGAGTGTGAGAAATTCAGGTCGTATTATGGACTTAGATGATGAGAAACTCAACCCGTATACTATCTAACTTGTCACCATAGAACGGCCATCCGAGATTTGTTAACCGTTGGATCGGGCTGAAACTTTGTGATAAGGTTAAGAACAGATATTTCTTCGTTTTCACCTTCGGTTTTATAAAAAGGTCTGAAACAGGAGATATGGAGCTCGAACAGTAGCCTTGAAATATAGAATAGCCATTCCCAAACCCACAAATATGTCTTTGTAAAATCACAACTGCAGATTCGTTCACCATTGGATCGATATGAAACTTTGGCAGATGGTTTAAGGCTTGTTTTTCTTTAATTTCAGTCGTCGATTGGTGAGTAAAGTCTGAAGCTCGGATTGTAGTGGTTTCAGTTGGATTTTAAAACCGATTGCGTATTCGTGTTTGTGGCTTCGACATCTTCGAGGTCACGTCCTTGCATGTGAGAATCGTCAAGGTATGTAGGTGTCGACGCCGTCGACATTTGTCCTTTTTAAGCTATTTAAATTCATTTTTCTCCTATTCTTAGTTCCAATATCATTTTAGATGCGCTTTAGGCTATTACGGATTTTTGTCAAAGCGATCGAACGGGAAATCGACCACGGTTTCGGAACCAAATATGACTTCATGGGACAGTGACTGTGTTGGTGAGTGTCCCCTTTTGATTTCTTGTGTTTAATTCGTTTCAGGTCATCGATTCGAATCTTGTGTTGGTCGGTTGTTGATTCTGTGATTATTTGTGTTTATGGTAGTTTTTGGGCTTCGTGTGTGTGCTCGGGACAATTTTTGGTCCAACGCACATACCGCAGGTGTCCATATCAAATTTGTGGTTGTTTTTGGAAAGCGTACTGAGATTCGTGCCAGTAGTGTGGATGCGTTCGAGAGCTTTACGGGGAAGCGTGCACTATCAGGTGAGGGGGAAGAAACCTTAATTATCGAGACAATAGGCATAAATTATGAACATTAACATGTGTGGGGATTCTCAACCCCCGTTGATTGTTGGTTGATAATATGATATGTGATAACATGCTTATTTGAGTATATGTTGTATATTTAATATGTCGTTTATGCTTATATGATAACATACGTAGGTGATGTATGATTAATATTTTTATTGATGATGTGACGATAAGTTCACTATGTGTTGTTGATATATATTGATGTGTGGTGAATTAATCTTGATGATATTTTGGAGATGGTTGATATGAATTAAAGTTGATAGTTTGATTAGGAAATTATGATGTTATGGTGATATTGAGGTGTTACATGGAAAAATGGTGTGAAATTATGTGGTGATGATTGCATGCTCATATCATATCATGTTGTTGATCAACCTTGTGGGTATCCACAATTGTTGTTGAGCGGGTACTAATATAAGGTTGATGGTTGTGATTGACTACAATGATAGTTGGACTGTTGTCACAGGAGGGCCGTATGGATAGCTTCAACAGTTGGTTGAGTGCTATAACAGTCTAACTTTAATTACGTTGTTCAAGCGGTTAAAGTTAGAAAGTTAGAAAGTGTTTTTTAATAAAATAAAATCATATTCATAGTCGACTTTATGGTAGAAGGTTACGGTAAAATTTTGGGTTGAAAATTCAGACGAAACTCGGTCTGCGTTTTCAGTGGCAGTAAAAGTTTACTGAGCAGAAAACCTAATTTTGACCCGTGAAAGAAATGGTTAGTGTTTTTATCGTGTTTCCAATGACTTTAGTAATTTTGGAAATTTTACGTTCGGAATTAAAATATAATATTTTATCTGGGTAAAAACGTCGAGAATAACGATCGGAAACTTTAATCACGTAACGGAGCAAAATGGAGAGCTGAGGTGACTGAAGTGACTTGATGCAATTGAAGTGACTTGATAGACTAAAGTCACATATCACATCCAAGAAAGTAATCATGATGTTTTGGAAAGTAATAGTATTTTAATCTTAAAACCTATTAATCTCTCTCGTAACCAATCAAACATGTCCTAAGCCAAACTTGGCCTCCAAGTTCTCTCCTCTCCTTCTCCCACACGACCCTCTCTCTCTATTATCTTTATATATTCATTCATTTTCTTCATTCATGGTTTACACTCTCAAAAACCTCATTTTCTTACTTCAAACTTCCTTGGATTTATTCAAAAGCTCATCTTCTTCCTCCTTTTTCTTCAAGCTTCAAGGGTAACATTTCTTTATCGTACTCACCTAGAATCCAAAAGATTAGAATGAGAAAATAATCCCAGCTTCATTTTGAATTAGAGGTCGAACCTAGTATTAAAGTGAACCTAATGGGAATTGTTTGATTAATCGTTGTTATGTGATGTTGGTTGAAGGATATCGGATATTCGTGACGTAGTTACTAAGATCGGGAAGTTCATGAATCCGGTGTTAGCTCAGGTGGGGGAAAGAACTAACCTATCTTCGGAATGGATAAGTAGTAGATTATATAATAATTGTGTAGGGCGACCTAAACCCTACTAGTAGTCGAGTAATCGACAAGACCAAAATCACATTGGAAACCTTTTCTGAAAAACCAATGGTGATTCGGGGATTGTAGGTTTATCGACATTAGGTTGATTTTATATGCTGATGGTTGATTTGAGCTTATTACCTTTATTGAATTGATTTTGTGCTATGTTGGTGATATTGGAATATTTTGATTGATATTGTGTTATGCATGATCTGCCTGGTTTTTATTATTATGCCTAGTGGATTTTAAGCAAATATATTTATGTTGTCTAAGAGATGATTATTTTGGGTGTGAGGATAATGATGATTTAGATGTGCCTAACTTAGATGAGGAATGTTAAAGAGGTGTTATGGCATAGAATATATGTCAAGTTCTAATGGAAGGTTAAGGCACTAGGATGTTGTTAAAACGGGTTGGTGAGATTCAAGTATAGGCATTGTTGTCCACAACCGTGTATTGGTAATATAATACACAAGGACAAAAGTGTATCGGTAATATAATACACAAAGACAAAAGTTTATTGGTAATATAATACACAAGGATGTCCGTGTATTGGTAATATAATACACGTAAAACACATCTGTGTATTGGTAATATAATACACCGTGTATTGGTAATATAATACACGTAAAATCAAGAGTTCTCACGGGACCACTTCCACCTTAGAAATAGGTGTGCAGCTATGGTGTCTTTGAGTAGCATGAGATTGAAGGTAGAGGATGATATATTAATTTGAGGATGATTTGTTAGTTAGGTGTGTTGATTGTCTATGACAATTACTGTATAATTTACTATGACTCTTTTCCGCTTTTGATGATAGAACCATTTCTTATCCCCTGTATATTTCTGTATGTTGTATTTTATCTCCTTGTGGAATCGTACGAGAAGATCCTGTGGATGAGTGTGACCAGGAGGCGTTTTTATATGTTTCTGCTTTGTTTAACTTTTGTTTAAGTATATGCTTGTGAGGGATCTTACTGAAAGGATATCCTTAACAGTGTTTTGTAATATGTTTAATATACTTATATTGTGATGTGTATTCTATATGAAGTTGTATACGTCATAAGTTAAGTTTTTAATTTCTACGTATTTTCATATTAAGCGTACAAGTAAGAAATTAATTAATTAGGTTTTAGTCTAATAAAACACCGGGGCACAACGGGGTGTCTCGAGTGCCTGTCATATGTGGTCAGATAATACTTGTGTATATAACAGCAACAGCCGTTTGAGTGGTCGTTACGGTGGAGCCGTGTTAACAGTTTCTAACAGCTGAGTAATTGTCACACGAGGTTGAGGTGGACTATCCGAAGCGACCAAGATGACGTAACTCATATTGGTAACGCGGGAGCTAGTAACTCAACTACCCAACTTATGTTATTGTAGAATTGGCCAATCATGCATGTATGACCAGTTATGCATTAGAATAAGTTATGATCCTAGTGGCTGAGATATCGAGGTTGATTGGTATGACAATGATCTTGGGAGATGGATTGTGTTTGTACATGTTGATAAGTAGTATTTTATTCTGTTTCCCCTTTATGATGATTAGAGTTTCTTACCTCCGGTTTATCTCTATCTCTATGTTTCTGTTATGTTGATTCGGTTCGTGATTCGAATGAGCTTTTAGCTACTGCCGAGATGATGAAGGTGATGAGAATGCTAACGTCTCTCAAGAGGACTTTTGGAGTTGAAGTTGAGTCTTTTATTAGTTATACCACGGCCAGTGGAGTGTCTGTATTGCATATGCCATTACTTCCTTCGTAACTCTGATATTGTATATATATGTTTTCTTGTTTAAACTACATGTTGTAAATGTTTTTTATTTCTCATGTTATTTTATTACATGCATTAACATTTGTGTGGCGCCCGAAAGGGGGTGTCACATCCCCCGCAGTACACAGTCAACCGAGAAAAATCATTTGGTAAAATAGTCTGTTGCCACAATAATAAAGGCATGTCGTTTAGTCGATAGGGGATATATATTCCCAATAAAGTCCATTGCCCATCCTCGGAAAGGCCTTGGTTTGACTATGGTATGAAGTTCCTCGACTGGTACTCTTTGAATGGGACCATGTTTCTGACATGCTTCACATCATTTGGCATACTTATAGCAATCAACAGTCATGGTGGGCAAATAATACCCCATCTAATGCAAAGTCCACTTCATCACTGGTCCTGCCCTGTGAGCACCATAAATTCCTTCATGAACTTCCCCCATCACTCTTAGGGCATTTTATTTCCCCACACACTTAATATACACTCCATCAATTCCCCCTCTCACCAATTCTCCATCCAGCAACGAATACTTCAAAGCCCTCTGTCTCACTTTGTAGCATGCCTTAGCCGAGGGACTTTTAAATAATTTATAAGTTGATCTCTCCAATCCTAGGTTGGATGAATGTCCAAAGACATTATTTATTTTAGATTATCCGTCTCGCCATCCAAGATCTTTATCTCCCTATAGCCAGAGGCATGCTGTGCCAGGTGATTAGCCTCACCATTTTCTTCCCACGGAACATGCATTACTACAACATCGGCAAACTGTCCTTTTAACAAGCTAGCAGTTTCATAATATTCCAACATTTTAAGGTTGTTACACTTCTATTCCCCAATTAATTGCTTAATGATCAACTGGGAATCACCCATTATCTGAACATACCGAGCTTTTATGGACGTCAGGATCCTTAGTCCCATAATCAAGGACTCGTACTCAGCTTGGTTATTAGAATAATTTGATTGTAGCTGACACATAAACTTCCAGTTTGGTCCAGTTGGTCCTACAATGGTAACTCCAGCCCGTGCACCTTTTTTGGTCTTCGATCCATCAAACATCAAAACCCATGGCTTAAGGTTAATACAACGATTAACCTCTTCAAATGGATTGACTATATCAACCGAGGGATGCTGAGCCACAAAATCAGCTATAGCTTGGCATTTTACAGTCTTTAATGGTACGTATGTCAATGCATATGCACTTAACTTAATTGCCCACCTCATCAATCTACCTTGTAAGACAGGCCTATTAAGTAAATATTTAACAATATCAATCTTGCACAAAACTAACACTTCTTTGGGCAATAAATAATATTCAATTTTTGTACACGCATGGAACAAAGATAAACACAGTTTTTCAATATGAGTGTATCTAGACTCAGCCGAATTTAGCAATCGGCTAAGATAATAGACAGCTCTCTCAGTACCTTCATCGGCTTCCTGTGCCAAAAGGCAGCCGATTGATCCCTCTGCAGCCGAGATGTATGACTTCAAAGGTCTTCCAGGTATAGGTGGCATCAAAACAGTAGGGTTTGCCAAGGCTTGTTTGATTTGTTTGAAAGTGTCCTGGTGCCCCGGTTCCCACACAAATTACTCAACATTCTTCAGTTTAAGCAATGGAGAAAATGCCTTCATCTTCCCAGTCGAATTAGCTATGAATCCTCTTAGAAAGTTGATCTTCCCTATCAGGCTTTGCAACTATTTCTTATTTCTGGGCAGTGATGCTTCTAACACTGCTTTTGATTTCTTCTTGTCTATCTCAATGCCATGCTAATGTGCCAAAAATCCCAAGATATTACTAACCGAGACTCCAAAGGAACACTTTTTGGGGTTCATCTTCAAACCATGAAATCTTATTCTCTGAAATGCCATTTCTAGGTCATGCAGGTGTGCTTCAAAATCTGTATATTTAAACATTACATCATCAATGTACACCTCCATATTTTCCCAATTAAATCATAAAAAATAGCATTCATAGCTCTCTAGTATGTAGCTCCAACATTTTTAAACCCAAACGGCATGACCACCCACTCTAATATCTCAATCGAACATGGGCATCTGAAAGCAGTTTTATGAACGTCTTCCTTGGCTATATAAATTTGATTATAGCCTGAGTGTCCATCCATTACTGTAAGAATCCCATTGCTCACAACAGCATCGACCAACATGTCGGCTATGGGCAATGACATATTCATCTTTAGGTGTTGCCAAGTTTAGATTCCGATAATCAGTGCAAATTTTCAATATGCCATTCTTTTTGAACATTGGAACAACGTTAGAGAGCCATTAAGTGTACCTAACTGTCTGAATAAACCCATCTTTGAGCAATCTTTCCATTTCTGCCTTAATTTTGGGAAGCAAATCTGGATTAAATCTCCGAGCTGGTTGTTTATACGGCTTGAAACCTTCTTTGATAGGTAGCCAATGCTCTACCAACTGCCTAGACAATCCTGCCATCTCACTGTAATCCCATGCTAGACAATCTTTGTATTGCTTGATGAGCTCGACCAACCTGATCCTATCAGATTCGCCTAACAAACCGCTGACCTTAGTAGTTCTCGACTCGTCATCCAATCCCAGGTTTACTATTATCATTGGATCATGTGCTTCGAAGGTTGGTAACTTCGTATGTACTAAGGGCGGTACGTCTTCATCATTATGATTTTGCCCCCTAGTTTCTTCCTCCAACCCATTCCGCATCTCCCCTTCGACTGACCCTGTCTCAATAATTTTACTTTCGGGGTGTAAACATGGTCAATCGTTGGAGAAGATTCCCAAGACCTTTCTTCATAATCCTCATGTATCATGATAGGCTCCATATGAGGTGAATAGAATAAAGTTTCAGTTGCTCTAACCTCGGCTATAAATGGATTTTTGTCTGCCAAAACTACTTCTGCCTTTCCGTCCTTCCACATAATTAGTCGTTGATGTAGAGTCGAAGGCACACGTTTACTCGAATGGATCCAATGTCTGCCCAATAATATTGAGTAAGTGGTCTTGTCATCCACTACAAAGAAATCAGAACTAATAGTTTGTGTCCCCACTATAACATTGGCTACTAGAACTCCTAAGGCAGCCGTTGCATCTCCAGTGAAATTGGTCATCTTCATGTTAGTTGAGACATGATCTTTCTCAGTCTTCCCCAATTTCTGCAAAGTAGTAACAGGCATCACATTTAACACTGCTCCTCCATCCACAAATACTCGGCTGACCACTTTGCCATTAAGTCGCGCCTTGATATATAAGGCTTTCAAATGCTTGGCTTGGCCATTTCATCTGTAGGTTTGTCAAATGTCATCCCTATAGGCCTCAACAAGGCTTAATCTGATAGAACTGCCCACTCTACCTCTTCTGTACACACATCTCCATCCAACATATTCGGCTGTTCTTCACCTGCCCAAAATTCACTAGGCAAGGTGCTTACAACATCTACTTCGGCTGATGGTGAAGCCTCCTCAACCAGAAGGGTGTCCAACAAGGATTCTTCAAAGAATGACATCATGTCTATTCCTTCTTTGGCCATTACATCTTCAGCATTTAAATTTTCATCGAGATGGCTGTTACCTTTTTCTGGTTTAGGTCTTTGTATCGGGCTAACCTCACCCAAAGAATCTGTGCCACTGCCTTACTCAACCCGTTCATCCTGTTCTGTGAACGGCTGAACTTCCGGTTCTTTGTTTTCTGTCCCTCCTTTCTTCAAGTCTTGCGTTGGTAACTCCTCAATTTGAGGGAGACAAAAAGCTTGTTCTAAAACCCTATCAACTTCACTGGACAAAATTGCTTTCTTGTCTTTATCTTTGGCTTCGGCTAACATTTTCAAAATCATCTTCATTGTTTACATAAACTTTTTCCTCTATTTCCTTATCTTTTGAGTGCGTGTCAACTGATGAGGCAGGGGACTCACAGGTTTGTTCATTTGGATGTGTTTATTCACCTGCCATTTTCCTTCCTCCACCTTAGCCGAAGGTCTGAGCATCCTCAGAGGCTTCATGTCTTCTTCATTTCTAACGACTATTCTCAAAGACGTCATTCCCCCCTTCGTATTGACCTCGGCTACATGTCGTTTACCTTATGGAATTGGACTTTCGTCAATCGTTGGCAATCTCTTTCTACCATCCGATGTGCCTATATTAGCCGTTTTGCCCCCAGGCCTAGTTTGGTGACTTCTTTGTGGTTGGATGTTGTGAACTTCGAATTGTTTTCTCAACCCTTCAACACCACTACTCCCTCTTGGTTGAGCCAACCTATTGAACACACTAGACCTCTGAGGCTGTACATTTTCTGATACCTTTTGAGGAACCGATTTCTTCACGGCTATCACACTAGGAGTTCCCAGTCTTTCGAAAACACTCGGTTTCTGAATGCCTTTGTTGCCTTCGGCTGGATTTCTTTCATCCCCCAATGTTTCAACCATGTTCTTTACTCTCCATTGCTGATGGATCGGCTGCTTCCATTTCTTGTATGGCGAGCTAGATCCTCCAGAAAAGGAGACCATACCGATGACTATATTAGGAAATGGATCTACATCCACGCCTATTTCTACCACTGTTTAGTCAGATAACTTAAACCTGTCGTCTTTTACTGCCTTTTGGATGGCCTTTCTGAAAACTACGCAGTTCACCGTAGCATGGCTGTAGGAGTTATGCCACTTACAGTATTTCTTACCCTTCAACTCTTCAGAAGATGCAATTTTATGACCCTCGACTAAGCGAAACTGCTCGTCCTTGAGCAAATAGTCAAATATCTGGTCATCTTTTGATATGTCAAAAGAATACTCAGCCTTTTGTTCTAGGGTATCTACTTCCTTACCTTTAGCAGCCCATAAAGCAGGACAGGAATAAGGCTTCCCCCTGAGGATCTTGGCTACCATAATGTCAGCCGTGGAGTCAGCTGGTGGTTCCACTATATCATCCGAGCCCTTTGTATCCATAATGGATATCAAGTGAGTCCCCTTATTCCTGCTGGATCTCCTATGTTCCTTCTCAATAATAAACTGCTCCACCTGGGTTGCTACAGAAGCTAACTGACCCAAATCTAAGAAGCGTTGAGACACTAAATTCTCCCTCAGTTGAGGATGCATATTGTTTATAGCCATAGAAGCATATTCAGATTCTGGGAATTGTACACTGCATCATCTTCCCAGCTTCCCGAGCCTTTCGATGAATTATGCGACTGGCTCATCAACATGTTGTTTTAGATTCATTACATCAGTCGCGGTTACTTCTGGCTGGGGTCTAAAGAACTTGTCGTGGAAACATCTTTCCATATCTGGCTAATTCTGGACAGATTTATGTGGCAAGGCAGAGTACCATGTAAAAGCAGTTCCTGTCAAGGAGAGGGGAAATAACTGCAACTTAAAATATTCATTTTGATTGACCTCCCCGCACTAAGATGTGAACCTGCCAATATGCTCCATTGTAGACTTTCCATCATCACCTGAGAATGTGGTGAAATCTGGAGTCTTGAAGCCTCTCGGCAAGGACATCATCTTGTCTACCCACTCAGGGTAGGGCTTCTTGTAGACAGGTCTGTTTAATGGTTTCCATTGAACACCAGAATTTTTCTTAATAGTCTTAGCAATCATGTTGGGATCAATTAACTGAGGTCTCAGAGGTCTGCCATCGACTGCCATTCCTTCTGAGGGAATACCACCAACGGCTGGCTGTCCGAAAGGCATATATGTCCCCTGGTAAGTATTTTGGTAACCATATTCAAGCATGTATGAATTCCTGGCCGGATTACCCATATGAGGTGGATTACCAGTTTATTGCTGCTCATTCGTGTATCCTTCCGGAATCCGGTATTGCATCCCTTGGACAACCGAGTAAGTTCCAGTATGAGGTGGAAAATAACTCCATGCCTGCTCACCCAAATACTCCCCCGGTGTCTTGCGCAAAATTCCTCGTTGAGGAACCGAACCTAAATGACCATAAGGAGGTTGTTCTGGCACAGTCTGACCGAATGACAAACCAGTTGAGGAAGGTGGAACCGAATTCTGTTGTTGTTCCCCTACGAAGCTCCCAAATGGTTTAGTATGTGTTGCTCCATAGCCCGTGGCTGGACATACGGTATGGACTGGTGTGCCTGCCTGAAAACCGGTTCCATGAGCCGAAGCACTTGGTCCCAGGTGAGCCATTCCCAAAGTTCCAACAGTCCCTGGTGGCCTTGTAACATCCCGGTTTATGTGATTTGGTTTGAGTAATTTTAATTACTCATTTAAAATTTATTTTTGAGTGCGTTAATACTGTCTTATGTCAGTGTAGGCACGATTACTATACAATAATATTATGTTATTGTCACTAGTAGTATTTGTTTAGAAAAAATATTTTAAATAATATGATTTAAAGAAAATTATTTTCCCATTTGACTCTATTTAATTTTAGATATGAAAATATGTTGGTTTAAAATTAATCTTAGATTAAATTTTGGACCGTTGATTTTCTTAGTTGATCAGTTCAACTATCAATCTTGACTCTAATTTAAATTTTGAAATCATATTTTTGTCACACATTATTTTTAGATTCAAAAACTAAAAATATGTTTATTTTTAGGCTTAATATTTATCACTCATTTCGTACCCACTAATACAAAAATCAGATTTTATCTCTCCTATTTCTATCTAAAACACGATCCCCACCCTTCCCCCTCACTCATCTCTTTTCCTTCTCTGCTAGCTTCTTCCTCCCTCACACCATCCAAACTTCATCCTCCCTCCTTTGCTCAGATCGGCGCCTCCCCTGCACCACCGACGGACGCCACTCGTCGATGCAACAGAGGACCCGCATGGCACCGCCTGCTCACTTCTGGTGTCATCCCACGCGGAACGTCGTCCACTGTGGTAAGTTCCAACCGCCACCTTCCATGGTGGTTTCCGCCCTCCTTGTTCTTCTGGACCTCCCTTCTCTTCTTCCATGAGTTTCACTTTCATTTTGTTCATGAATGTTCCAGACTCCGCGTCACAGTAGCGTCGCCGCCATCTTTCGCCATGCTTCGCCGCGTCAGTTGCCATTCCAGCCACCATGTCTTCTCTCCTTCTTCACCTAGGGTGAGTTTCTTACCCTATTCCTTTGTGATTATGAAAACCCCAAATCATATGCAAAACACTAACCCTAGCCTTTTTAATTCAGCTTCTAATTCTGAAATTGAACTGAGTTTTATGCAATTGAGGTAGTGAATTAGTGTTCCCAACATTTATTTCATTGTTCTTGGGCTAAATTGATTTTTCCCCAATCTCACTAAAACCCTAAATTTTCCAATTTGAAACATTAGTCAAATTATGTTGATTTCTCAATTTGATTATGTTTTAATGTAATTAAAGTTGTTAATTTATGATTCCCTAGCCTAATTTCATATTGATTGATCAAAATTGGTTTTTCCCAAATTTCTAGTGAACTCTAAAACCCCAATCGGTTTTTAAGTGAAAAACCAATATCGTTTCCTTAGTTGAATTAATTATTTAAGTTGTACAAACTTATGTTTTGTGATGATAAGTTTCTGATTTTTGGTCGATGGATAATTTCCATCTATGTGGATGTGACGGTCATAGTTGAAGGAGAAGTGGCTAAGTGGATGGAGCTATCTCGAAGTTGTTATAAGCGTTGCGAAGTGTTAGAGGAACCCCGAATGAGTGATCCTTCTCTTGTCTTCAAAGGTAAGGGGAGATTACCCGAGGGATTTTCGGTAACTGCATGCTATTTGTGTGTCGTATTTGAGTTTATCTGTTGGGATGTGTGGTGTCAAATTAAGTTGTTATATGACCGTTATGTGGTTTTTAATGTTTTCTGTGAAAGCATGATTAAACTGTGATGTATGGATATCTGCTATGTATGGATTATCTGTTGGTTGGTTGATTGACTGAGAAGCCTGACATTGGTCAATGCTCAATTAAATTAAATATAAAAGCATTGAAAAAGCTTGAGGAAAAAATCAAAAGATTTGATTTATGGAAGAAAAATATTGAAAGTATTTATATTTGATGATGTTTTGGAGAAAAGAGTGATTTATGAGTAAATAGTGAGGACGACATCTTGAAAATATTCCAGTTACGTTGTCTTTTCCAAACAAATTAAAAAATAATACGAAAAGTTATTCTAAGAAATGTAAGTGTCAAGGATATTTTAACAATGATTATGAAGAACTTTTGTAAAAGAGAAAATCATTTGATTTACAAATGACTTTATTTCCAACGAAAAATACTTTGGAAAAGTATTTAACAACGAAAACTACGAGGAACAATTTTATTTTTTCAAATAGAAATGAGTTGGAAATGATTTTACAAGGATTTGAAGTTGTTACGGAAAAAGGAGTTTTCAAAAGAAAACGGATTTGAGAAAAATGGACTTCTCTATGATTTGATGGTTTTATAAATGAATTTCAAACAAAGGATTTCTGTAAATGAGTTTTGAACAATGGTGTTATTGCCGTCAACTTGGATAAGTTGAGGAAACTTTGGTTTTGTTTTGTATTTCACAGAATGAAAATGGTTTAAACGAACCTAGCAACCGAGACGTCATATCTTGTGTTCTATGATATATGCCAGGGGTCCGAATGATATGGGCCTGGGGTCCGAAAGGTGAAGTTATGGACTAAATGTCCTATAAATGATATATTTGGTTTTGTGCACTAAAATCTATGCATCTAAGACAGGTGCATCGGTGGATTTCGTGATTTGCATATTTTTGACTTGGAGTCAGTTATTTTGAAAGAGGTATTAAACTTGAAAGTTTAAAATGGTGAATTGGTCGTGAGGCTTTTAGCTCTGACACCTAAAGATTGAACACAAATAAAAGAACGTGAACAAAACATTTTACATGCATTACAGGGCACACGTGCCTTTGCATAGGACTTGAATGCTTGATGGCAATTATTCGTGACATTTGCATCACTGTGCCTTGATGGATATATGACCATGAAAACCATGTGCTATATGTAGTCACCACTTTGCCTCATTTTGGATTGTGGAATGGTTATTTGAACTTTGCCATATCTGGCATTGATTCTGCCTTATTTGGCAATTGGAGCCTGATAAGCTCATTTATTTGTTGGTTGGAGCTCCGGAGATTAGGTCTCAAAGTTAGTTGATGAATATTGAAGTGTCATGGTTTTTAAAATGGTTACGACTGTTGGGTATGAAACCCTTTGATAAATATATTGTTTGTCTTTGAATATTCATGTTAAATGGTAATTGAGAATCGTGCATGTGGTTATCGTGTTTAAATCCATATATTGGTATCTCACCCTTGCATGTATATGTTTTCTGGTTTTGTTGTTGTACCTTGGTACACGCTTACAGAAGATGCATAAGAGGTTCCAGTTTCCCTCGGGGATATTATTCCAAATCCTGGAAGAAGTATAATGTCAGGCATAATGGTGAGAACCATAGAGGTCTTACCCATGAATATCTTTTAGAACGACCAGCTTAGGTTGTGAGACAACGTTGATTAATGTTAGTATGTATATAGGTTTGTGGTTTAGAGAGACTTTATTTTTTGATGGAATGTAAATGGCTCGGAGAGCCCTTCTTTTGGATGAAAAATTTAAAATCTTTCATTTTGGTCAGGTATTTGTTTATGTATATATTTTCAGAAAAATACAGTCTTTATGTTTTTTTGTATGACTGGAACTTCTGGGATGAAAATAGAAATATTTCAGCAGGTGTTTTTATTCTGGGACGTTGGAATTACAGAGGAGACTCTGTTGCGAATTTTTTGCAAATATATTCTAGCTTTTTATTCAAGTACATTTCTAAAACAAATAGGCTACTAGGCTAGGTTTGTAAGTCTGTACGCCGGTCACGGCTTAGGTTTTGGGGCATATGACAAATGGTATATATGACCATAATCTATACAATGATAGATGAAAATATGATGTTACTACTTTAAAATAGGTTTAAATTTTACCGTAACCACATTTAGCAAATTTTATACCCAAGTTCTATGACCTCAAATAAATAAATTTTCGAAAGTAACCAACAAATTTCTTTTTAATTTAATTCCGCATGTGTTTAAAAGGTAATGCCCAAGGGGGTGTTACAGGACTCATAGCCATTGATACTTGTCCATGTTGTAGATTAGAATGGAAATCATCACGTCCCATAGATAATGCTATGGGATTGACAGTAGGCATTGTCATGTTATAATATAAAGGGAAAGGAGGTAGTACCTGCTGCACTACATTCGGCTGTACCATACGCGATGGTCCTGCCTGAACTTGTGGCATACCATACCCTGTGTATCCCCATGATGGTGGATTCATCTGTGGATGGTTCGACTATCCTAGAGTAACCGAGGTAGCCGAACCATGGGCAGACTTGAGACCAAGTTATGTCATTTGGATCTCATTCGTGACCATGGACTGAATGATCTCAGCCAGCTGCTTTGACATATGGAGCATAAGCTCATTGAGTCCAGAATCAATCTGCTCCTTGATAAACGTGGTAGTTACCACCATGGATTGATTTAGATCAATCCCTTCTCCCCCTGATGATGTCCCTGCTTTGTGGCTAACAGGTGTTCCATTCAACGAGGGAGTACTGGGCGATGATTAGAAGGTCACTAGCATTCCTAAAGTAGGTTGCACTTCCGTTGGTTTCTTAGCTACATTATTTGGGTTCGGTTGTGGCTCCATGTTGTTCAATTGTTTGCCAGAACGCAGATGAATGCTCCAACTGAAATCTTGACTGGGAGAGGTAAACTTCCCAATATGTTCACCTTCATCGGTCCCACTGGGCGTGCCAAAATTGTTATCGGGTGAAGTAAAATTAGACGTGATCTCAATAACTTTGAATAACAATAATTCCCTTATCATTAGATAACGTTAGAAGGGGGATTCTGCCTCCTAACTTGTAGGTTCCTAAACTAGTACAAAGAGTGCTTAGTGTGGAAGGTAAAAAGAACTAAGCTAAATGTGTGAAAGTAAATTGAAAGCAAGAAGAAATGAGCATAAAAATTGTGTTTGATTGTATTGATGTATCTGATACAATATTTACAATTGATATTTATCGGCTACAACTCGAAGACTATGCAAAACTATGCCCATTGGCCACCTTCTCCTACATTTTAACATTATGCGCTTAAGTGGCCAACGTGAACCTCCTAGATTACAACGGCTAACCATGTCTAACTAGAATCCCTATATTTTAGGCACGTCTTCAATGATCATCCGTCATTAACTGTCTAAATTCGATTTCTTCAATCTTCAACATCTCTTTGCTTCCTAGAATCAAGCTAAACAGCTTGAAAACCGCTTCCCCCTTATCTAGGAAGGTTGTTAGCACGTGCAACGGCTAAGATACTCAATACTCCTTTTTGATTTCTTTGGCTATCACCTCCACTTTGAATATCAATAGATCACTCTATGGCATTATCCTTTAGCTCGTGTTATTGGCCTAACCGTTCCCCCTTAACAGTCGTTCCTCATCAGTTGCCAATAACATCTTCGATTGGCTTCCGATTCGGCTAATCTCCAACGGCTAGTTTATCAACGGCTAAGTCAGCTTACATTAATTTAGGTGATAACATAATCATATGGCAATTCTTGATTAATTGATAGTGTCAAATAAAGTTATACATGTAATGCATAAAAACTAAATCCATATACAATAAGTATGCTATCTTATGAAAATTATTATCTTTATTGTAGTTTATGATTTATGTGTTGTTATACTTTGTTAATTTTTTCATGGGGTATATTGCTTTTGTATATGGGTTATAGTATCCATTATATTCTCAATCAATATATTTTTTGTTCATAAAAAAAATACTCTGTTAATTTAAGTTATATGTTCATCACATTAGATACATCTTAGACAGAGAGGGAGAGGAGGTGTCTGGACATGGTTATCAATTTTTAATTTATTGATTGATATTCTCAAAGCAGATTTCTTCGTTTTAGATACTGCTATGAGTCGTTTGGGTTTCTTGTTCGTCTATTGAGGAGGAGGAAGGATGAGAGGATTTGAAGGAAAACTTGGAAAAAGAACGACTTAACATAATGATCATTAATATGATATCATTGCATGCCTTCCTTTGGTTCCACAAGAATATAGTGCACAGATCTAAGATTTCAGTTATCAATCTGAATTTTCTTAAAAATTCAAAAAAGAGATAAATGTAAACAACATACTATACAAACAGATAGAGCATTTTTTGCATAACAACATTATTACCAGGTCATGCAATTCTACGACAACATCGGCAAAATATACTTACTGCCTCCTTCAGGACTTACTGCCACACTCACAACTTCATAGAATTTCTTAAGAATGGTACCATGTACAGTCCAACAAAGAATAATTTCTAATTTTATATCATGAAAAACAACTCTCTATTTTTTTTATTTACAGATTGATAAAAGATAATTTAGTGGTATGTAATTTTATGACAACAACTAATATTACATACTACTAAGTAGTATTGTTTGCATCCTTTGCTATTAATGGATCTACATACTCTCAACAAGGTGATCTATGCTCTCAAATAATTCTTTGGGCGACTTAACAAATAACAATGTTAAATCAATAATTAGTCACTACTAAAAAATAGGGTTAAGTGTAATTTGTTGTCAAATTTGGAGCTTCTTGTTATTTTGATAAACTTAAATGTGACTTAGTGTAATTTACTCTATATATTATATTAAGATGTACGTTGTTAATCATATATATATATATATATATATATATATATATATATATATATATATATATATATATATCATATAGTTTATTTCTATATGTTAGTTTTTTTATTGATATTTTATGTTATACGTAGTTGATTTTGACACCTATCAAATTTCTGAATATGTTCCTCTTTTAGATATTTTTAGATTCTAACTTATATCTTTTAATTACTTTTTTTTACTACTATTTGTATCAATATTATAAGTCAGATGCAAGTCATGAAACAATGATTTGATAGATATATATAGTATTTTATTGCATCTAGCTATATAACAAAATTAATTTTACAAAACATTAAGATATGTCTTCATTTTAATTTAGTTTATTATTATTTGTGGTTTTATATTTATATATTACATTATTTTTAATCATATGTTATATCTTAAGCATGTAGTATTGTCATATAATTTTTTTGCCTTACATATGCTACAAAAAAACACGCCATTGCCAACGGACAAAAGCCACCGGAAATGGCCAAAAATCGTCGGTAATGGCGAGTTGCCGACGGCTTTCCGACGGACCCAAACCTGTTGGTAATAAGCTCGTCAGTAACCATTACCAACGGATTTGGGTATTCCGTCTGTAATGACCTTGATGGGCTGCCCCATTACCGACGGAATAAGCCGTCGGTAATTCCCTTAATGCCTCACCGAGGACCTTTTCCTTTGATAATGAGGAAACCATATTACCGACAGAAATGTCCCTCGGTAATCTTCTTAAATATTACCAAGTGACATCTCCATCGATACACTCTGACGCCAAAAAACCCCCTTCCGCCTTATATACCGACGAAAAGCCCACGCTAACCTTACCGACGAATATTTCATCGATAATTAATGAAACTTTTGGTATTCATGATTACCAACGGCTTAGTCCGTCTAAAATATCCTCACTACCGATGGAAGACATGATCGTCGATAAAAAACCGTTGGTAATGCACAGTTTTCTTGTAGTGATATATGGTTTTATATTTATTATTTGTGGCTCGTGATATCTCTAGACAAGGTGATTCCCCAGTGATGCAGTTAGCAGACTGGTCTGGCATGTGGAGTTTGGAAGTTCCTCCGAAAGCCAAACATTTCTTATGGAGAACATGCCAGAATGTCCTTCCCACGCGTTCGAGATTAAGGGACAAAGGAGTTCATTATGACTCCATCTGTGCTTTGTGTGAGGGTGGTAATGAGAGCTCTTGGCATCTCTTTTTATCTTGTCCCAGGAGCATGGATTATTGGAGGAAAGAAGGGATTTGGTTTGATGTGGAGCAGTGCATGAGTAGGAGTGAAGATTACCAGACCTTCTTTTTTAGGCTTATGTGATGCCTGTCCAAGTCAAGAATGATCAACTTTGTTATGGTCTGCTAGAGCTTGTGGTTCATAAGAAACCAGAAGGTGTGGGACAACGCAGATGAGTCCATGCATCAAGTTCTTCCTAGGGCATCCTCGGTTTGGAAGGAGTGGAGATTGGCAAAGAATATTAACGAGCATTTAGCTCCTGTTTGTAATCCTAGTGATGCTATAAAGTGGTCGAAGCCTTCGAGCGGGATCATGAAGATAAATGTAGATGCTGCTTTTCCAGTAACCGGGGACGCTATTGACTGGGGTATGTGCATGAGAGGAGACGATGGTCTTTTTGTTAGGGCAAATACTTTATAGTCCCCGTTTAAACTCGTTGTGAAAAAGGGGGGCGTTGGGGCTCTACCGGGCTATCCTCTGGGCTGCCTCCATGCACCTTGACAAGGTTGTTTTTGAACTCGATGCTCAAATTGTGGTCATTAGTGTCAACACTCAACTCAATGATGTATCTGAGTTTGGGTATATTGTCCATGAGTGTAGGAGTATCCTAACTTATTTTCCAAAATATATGGTTAGTTTTATTAGGAGACAAGTGAATGTGGTTGCTCATTCCCTTGCTCGGGTGGCCACATCTTGGCCTTGTTTCCATGTTTTTTATTCTCTACCATCTTGTATTGCGGATTTGGTTTTTAATGATATGAAGTGATTCTCTTTCAATGAAAAAAAAAGTTAAGCTTTACTGAATTCACATAATTTAAGTAAATTATTGGGGTTTTTTTATAAGCCAAAAATGTATTAAATAGAGGACTAGGGGTGCTCTAACCCATATACAAGGAACCAAAAAGAATTTGTTATAAAAGGATTAAAATTCCCTATCAACCACATAATACCCAGTATACCAAATGCAGCTCCATCTTTCCGAGAAAATAACTATGCTGCTCAAACTCATGACTCCTAACAAAGTGACACAAACCCATTAGAAAAGGTTGTTTGACGCCAAATGTAAAAGCCTATCCTGAACCCTATGGTTAACAATGCAACTTATAACTTCAAATCAATCTCTCTTATAAAATTCTTACAGTGAAAAATCATAAACAAACAAGTGCCCGAACTGTTGACTAACGGAGAGCAATGTTGTTGTCACCATACCAGAGTAATGTTTATGCTCCATGTTATCCTATTCCAGCTTCCAAAGGGTTGTTGCACCAATCTGAAAAAAATTAGATTACAACCCAGAAATGCATTTGTCCAGCTCCAACTTCTTTTTTTTACAAGATCTAACAACCTTAGGAAGTCTGGTTCATATCCCTTGAAGATGATTGCATTCCTCTCAATCCAAAGTGACTACAACACTCCCAACCAAATAATTCCCCCTCTTTTCCTTTTCGTTTTCACTTTGAGCAAGCTTCTGTGTAGAGTAAAATGTTTCAAAATAGATGAAGGTAAAATTACATTTAGTCCAAGCCATGTGTAAACTTTTACCCATAGCAAGGTAGTGAAAGAGCAATTCAAAAAAAGGTGATCAACACCTTCCACTGCCTCTTTACAGTAGACACAATACAGCTCATGGTGTGATAGAAGAAATCTTCTTTTGAACAGATTTTCCTTTGTAGTAACTTTGTTTTTCAGAACCTGCCATGCAAAAGCCACCACCTTTGAAGGTGCTTTGTATTTCCAGATAAGCTGGGTGGCTGCCATCTCTGTGTTGTGTTCCCGCTGTTCTAAATTCTGAAGAGAAACCAGCATATTATATGCTGATTTTGTTGAGAAAATACCATTTGAATCCGTTCCCCAAAGCCAAGTATCCTCCCTATCCTTATATGGCCAAATCGTGAGCAAGGTGTTGTTGAACTCCTCAAGTAGTTTCTTCTCCCACTCAAAAAACTCTCTTCTCCATTTAAAGCTCCACCTGCAACTTTCATCAGTCCACTCACCCATATTTTGTACGTACTGACCCCTTTTCTCTAAAATATTAAATAGCCTTGGAAATAGATCCTTCAGGCTACTTGTTCCCACCCAAATCTATTCCCAGAAAAGTGTTTTATCCCCCTACCAATATTTCTTTTTAGAGATTTACTGAACCAGTCTGAGGCATTTCTGAATCTACGAATTCCAACAATGTTTTTCCATCAAGATGACACTCCATTATTCACACTACTCTCACCCAACGCAATTGCTGCAAAGTTTTGTTCCCCATACCTAGACCTCAACATTCTCACCCAAAGTCCCTCCCCTTCATTAATAATTCGTCACCTCCATTTAGCCAGGAGAGCTAAGTTGAAAAGCTCAATGTTTTTCACTCCCAACCCGCCCTCTAATTTTGCTTTGCATACTATAACACATATAACCCAAGTTATCTTCCTTTTTCCATCAATATGACACTCCATTATTCACACCACTCTCACCCAAAGTCCCTCCCCTTCATTAATAATTCGTCACCTCCATTTAGCCAGGAGAGCTAAGTTGAAAAGCTCAATGTTTTTCACTCCCAACCCACACTCTGATTTTGCTTTGCTTACTATATCCCATCTAACCCAAGTTATCTTCCCTTTTTCCTCCCCCCCCCCAACATAAAAAGGTTCTTTGTAACCGGACCAAGATATTGACAACCTTTTTCAGAATGAAGAAAAAGGAAAGGAAGTATATAGGGAGGTTATGAAGAACTGAATTAAGCAAAGTTAATCTACCTCCGAACGAATGGTGTTTCTGTTTCCAAGTTACTAACTTCTTCAGCAAAGAGTTAATTACCAGTTGTCAGGTAGACATACTTCTAGGATTAGCACCTATTGGTAACCCCAGATATTTGAATGGTATCCTTCTGCACTTGCAATTCAGAAAAGAAGATGTTGTCTCCAGTAAGCTTCCATTAACGTTAATCCCAATTACATTGGTCTTGTGGAAATTCATTTTTAAGACAGAAACCAATTCAAAGCATCTCAGGATTGATTTTGTTGCCCATAAGTTTCCCCATGAAGCCTCCCCAACAAGCAATGTATCATCTGCATATTGTAGGATAGAGACATCTTCCCCACTGTTCCCCGCTTTGAAACCTTTGAATATTCCTAATGAGACAGCATTCCTCATCATACCCGTGAGGCCTTTAGCCATTAGAAAAAAGGAATGGAGCTAACATATCCCCTTGCTTCAAGCCCTTTTGGATTTTTACCTCCTCCGTTGGATTTCCATTCACAAGCATCGATGGATTGCTGCCAAAGACACTTTCTTTTATCCATTGCCTCCACTTTCCAGACATACCAACCCTACGCATCATGTAGTCCAAGAAATTCCAGTTAACCGTATCATAAGCTTTCTCAAAATCTACTTTTAGAATTAAGCATTCCTTCTTCTCTTTTCTATCAAAATCCACCACCTCATTGATGATTATGGCTCCACCTAGAATGTACCTTTGAAGTAGAAATGTTGATTGGTTTAATGCAACGCACCGATTCATCACCCTTTAAGTCGTGAAGCTAGTAACTTTGCCAAAATTTTGTGTAGGCAACCAATTAGTGAAATCGGCCTAAAGTCCCCTAAACTTTTCAGGCTTCCTATTTTTGGAATCAGTGCCAAGAAATAGGAAGTGAATCTGTTGGGTAACTTGCAATTATCATAAAATTCTTGAACCATTCCCTAAACATCATGCTTGATAAGGTACCAAAAACTTTTGATGAAGTTAAAGTTGAATCCATCCTGGCCGGGGCATTTGTTTCCATCACAGTTATCAATTGCCTCCTCTAATTCTTCCATTGAGAAGGGTTGTGAGAGCTCGTTGCCTTCTGCCTCAGTTAATATTGGGAACGCTACTCCATCAAGCAAGGGCCTCCTCCACTTATCTTCGGTGAAAAGTTTTGAGAAATAGTTTTTTATCTCCAACTTGATAACATCTACCTCTTCAAGCCAATGACCGTTAACCAGAAGTGCTGCCATTTGGTTCCTCCTTCTACTCATCGCAATGCAAGCACGGAAATATGAAGAATTTGCATCCCCCTCTACTAACCACCCCTGCCTTGATTTTTACCCGAGCAAACTTTCTTTATCTCTTAGTTTCTGCCACAGTTTTACGAATTTTTGTCTTCTTAGATCAACCTCCAACACTGACAACTCACCCCTTTCCGCTTTCTCATCCAACTCATTAATTGTGCTTTCAACATCTTTGATCTTCTCATCAATGAACACAAAGACGGCTGTATTCCAACCTCTAATGGCCATTTTCTTTGCTTTTAATTTTTCCTTTAGGACAATAGCCTTCCAGCCATCCACTGATGATTCCATCCAACTATCTTCTTGAAGTCCAAGTGTGTTAACCAGCAATTATTGAACCTAAAGGGCTTCGGGCACCAATTTTTGTTTCCCATTTTTAGAGTGATTGGGAAATGATAGGAGACATCCCGGTTCATAATCCATTGTGCAGTAACCCCTATAGCTATACCCATTCCTCTGAAATCAAAAATACGTCCAACCTGCTCATCGACATCCCATCCGCCTTATACCATGTGAATCTTCTCCCAAAAATTTGTGGATCCACCAAATTCATATCAACCATAAAATTTTTGAACTCTTCTATTTCTAGATTGCTGATCCTTTCATTTAGCCCTTTCCTTTCCCTCAGATTGGTGACTACGTTATGTAACACCCCAGTTTTTCCGCTTTCTAAGATCGGTATAAATATAAATAAACGTTTATGTTTTTATCGAAAACTTAGAAAATGATTTTGGGAAAACCAAAGTCATATTCATATCATACTTATTTTTATAAGTATATGGTAAAAATTTTGGTTGAAAATTCAGATGGAACCTAGTCTGCGTTTTCACTGACAGTAAGAGTTTACTGATCAGAAAACCTAATTTTGACCCGAGAACGAAATGAATATATTTTATATATCATTTCCAACAATAAAGGTTATTTTGAAAATTTCCAAAATAAATAAGTTATTTTACTCGATTCGGGCGTAAAACCCTAAATCGCGTAATCGACGGAGTCGATAGCAGACGTGCAGAGACAAAACCTGACGTCGGATGCTGAGACCTCTTGCCACCTAGGATGGTGAGTCACATGGATGAGTCACCCATGTCATGATTACTTTTTATAAAATATCTAGATATTTCTTTAAACTAGTTTAAAGACCATTTTACCCTTGGACGATTTTACCCTCGAACTTTCATCGAAATGACAAGTTTGCCCCACAATTTGTGGGCACAAATCAGCCACATCCTCACTCATTTCTCACCACATGTTGGTCATAATTGCTTCTTGGGAAATGACCATTATGTCCTTATGTTGTCATAATACCACAAAAATTCCATTTTGTGGATTACTAATTTGTCCTTGAATTTTTGTGTGTTGGACCCTTTTACCCCTCAAAGGCCACGACCCTAGGCAGTCAAGAGGCCCATTTTCACTTCTATAAAAGGCCATCTTCATCTTCTCCATCAAGCATTGCCATTTTTGCCATTAAAGCTCTAAGTACCATAGCTTGATTTTGTGAAGGAAGTAGGTGATTCCTTGCCCATTTTTCATTTGTAAGAGGTATACCATGCTTCTCTCACTCAATCATCATCATGTTTTTCATTGATTTTTGTGATTTGAAGTCTTGATCATATTTTTCAATTCCTAGATCTAGAAACTTTGAAAATTCACAGAAAATCAAAGAAAAATCCTTTTAAAGTGAAACCAATTTCTATGATCTTAGTATCTTCTCTATATTTAAGATCCAAGAGGATACATCAAACAAACATTTCGTGCCCTTTTATTTTGTCAAGGCTGAACCCTAGTTTCTAGTGGGGGAGGACTTCATTTTTTTAAAATTAGTCTTGCTTGATTCAATCTTATAATATATATATATATATATATATATATATATATATATATATATATTGAATCCATGGTTGTTGAATCAAAATAAAATCTCTATAAGTCATTATTTTACTCATGGCCGAAATTATTTTCTTGAGGAGTTGAAAGATTTTGTTTCATTTTTCAACTTATGTTAACTTGTCTTAACTCTACACTACTCTAAGGTCATGGATCTAAGAGTATGTGAAATTTTGAAATCTCTAACTCAAATTTAGTGTCATGGCTGAATTAGGGTTTTTGAAATCACTAATCCAAGAGCTTAGGATTTTTAGAAATTTTTAGCTAATTAATTCCCACATGGACGAACCTAGCATATAGGAGCATAGGTGTATTTAGTGTTTGATTGATGATTATTTGTTGTGTTTTGATGAAAGGTAATTTTTTGTGTGAGTCGTGTACGTGTTTTGCAGAAACCAGACGTTTGACCGAATTTCAATTCGACAAGAGAAAAATCTTCAAGAGGTAAGGTGAGTACCTGAGGGATTTTTCCGATATCCATGTGTAATTGTTATTGTGTGTCTTAATTATGGTGTGTATGTATTTATTTTGTAGTTAGCATTATTTACTTATTGATTATCTATTGTGAATTATTTGATTTAACTGCATCTAATTATTTGTTATATTTGGTGATATGTTTAAATTTCTAAGTGTCATATTATTGATATGAAATAATTGTTGATGTGTATTGTGAGTTTGAAAGCCTGACAGTGGTCAGAGCTCGATTAAATACGCGGTTAAAAGCATTTAAAAGCTTTTTATGAAATGATGAAGTTAATTTAGGTGGAAATAGTAATATGAAATTACTTAATTAATTATTTGGTGAAAATGGGAATTTATGAGAAATAATATTATTTTAATGATTTAACGGTGAAAGAGCGTTTTAAGAGTTACGGCGAGGACGTAACCGTGAAAATATTTAAACTGCTAATTTTCACCCAAGGAATTTATAAATAATAGTAAATATTATTTTTGAAGAAAAGTTTCAAAAATAACTTTATTACAGTGTCAGAAAATTAATTTACAGTAAGGTGTCATGTTTTTGCCTATTTGCGTTTTGAAAATGGAAAACGGTGGACAATTCCGTCAATATTTTTTTGTAGTCTTAAAAAGAGATAAAATTTATTATTACCGAGGATTAGTCTTAAATAAGATTTTTTGAGTTTAAATTAGTGATTTTTAAATAAAAAAGTGAATTTTCAACGTAAAAGGATTTTTGGTAAACAACGGATTATTTCAGTCACAAGAAAGGTTTGGTTTTACTTCTGTTTTTCGCAGACTAAACATAGTTTAAAGTTGTAAATGAACCTAGCCGCCGAGACGTCGGACCTAGTGTTCCTAAAGATATGGCCCGGGGCTAAAGAAAGTGGAATAATGGACTATAGGTCCTATAATCAGTGTATTGGTGTTGTGCACTAAAATCTACGTGTCTAAGACTGGTGTATCGGTCTAGATTTCGTGATTTGCACACTTTTGACTTAAGGTCAGTGATGGTTTAATTGAGATATTAAAATTAGTAGTTTAAGATAATGGGTTGTCGCGAAACTTTTTAGTTCCGACATATAAAGAATGAACACAAAGAAAAACAGCGATAATAAAATGTTTTACCTGCATTTTGCATTTTATTGTGGCAAATGTGCCTAAAGGTGTTATGCAGGGTACCTTGGTAGGTATTCATGTTAAGGGATACATTTCACCATTGGGTGAAATGAAAGGGGGTCTAGGAAAGATCGGGCTAATTACGACTATTTCGGGAGCTCGGATATTACTCATATTTTATAGGCCGAGTTAATTACGACTATCATTGGATGTTCTTGTGAATTACTTACGATGATGGTTGGAGCTCGTATCCTACCGAGTTATGTACTTAAATAGTTGGAACTCAAAACCTTGACAGGCCAAATTATTTGAAACTTGCCATATCTGGCAATGTTTATATTCTGCCTTATTCAACAATGAGAGCCTGATCAGCTCATCTATTGGTTGGTTGGAGCTCCGGATATTAGGTCTCAAAGTTAGTTGATGAATATTGAAGTGTCATGGTTTTTAAAGTGGTTACGACTGACGGGTATGAAACCCTTTGAGATATATTTAAATATATTGTTGTCTTTAATATTTATGATTAAGTGGTAATTGAGTGTCGTACATGTGGTTGTCGTTTTAAAATCCATATATTGGAACTCACCCTTGCATATACAGGTTCTTCTGTCTTTGCTATCATACCTTGGTACACGAATGCAGATATTGCAGAAGAGTTCCTTAAATCAGTTGGGGACTTAAGTCTGGATTGTGGAAAAAGATGTGTGATCATAGGGATGATCACGAGGTCTTATCAGTGAGTGTCTTTTAGAGCGACCAGCTTAGGATTTCTTTGGGGTAGTATGATTTGAGAAAATTTGTGTAGGTATTTTGAAAACCTTTACATGGTTTACAATTCTGTTGTGAATAATATGTTTTATTTTTACTATTGAGATAAGTACGTTACGTACTACCCTATTGAAAGGAAATTGTTTTACACCCATATTTTCTGACTCCAAATAAATCAAATTTTTCCGAAAGCACCCAGCAAAATTAATTTTAATTTATTTCCACACGTGTTAGTATAGTAATGCCCAAGGGGGGTGTTACATGTTAAAGTCACCAACCAGGCACCATAATTCTCCCCCAAAGCCTTTCCTCGACATTCGCAAATCCTCCCAAAGTTTTCTTTTATAAGTTAGGTTGGAAGGTGAACATATGTTAACTACGTAACATTTTATTTTTTTGGCTCCCCACAGCATTCAAACTCTAGTAAAGCCACAACCTCCTAAGGAGAAGATCAAGGATCCTAAACTAGAATCCCAAATGCTTAGCATGCCTTGTAACACCCCACCACCCCCCCCCCCCGGGCATTACATCGTAAACAGATGCGGAAATAAGTTACAAAATAATTTGCTGGTTGTTTTCGGAAAGTTGTTTTCTTTTAAGTCAGAAAACTAGGGTATAAAAATTTACTTCTGCGGATAATTCTGAAAAACCAAGATACATACATCTAAACAGTAAAATCACATTCATAACAAAGTCGCCACAACATACAATTTCTCTCAAAAAGTTTCAATTTTCGAAAGAGAAAATAAAATTAAACCAAAGACTAATGTATAATACCACATTTACCAACCTTTCAAAAATACAACCCAACCAAGACTCCTAAACTGGTCTCTCAACAAGACATTCATTGGAAGGACCCCCCGTGGTCATTCCATGATCAAATACATCCTCAGACTTCTAGATCTAAGTCTCCGAGTGGCTTAGGAAAACTCCTCTGCACCATATGTACTAGAGTACCAAGGTACAACAGCGAAACCAGACGGAACCTGATATATTTGTAAGGGTGAGACACCAATATATGGATTTAAACAAGATAACCACATGTATGACACACAAAACATCATATAGACATATAAAGTCATATATAATAAAATTCTCAAAAGTAAACAGGTGTTATATCGATGGGTTTCATGCCCGAACAGTCATCGCCATTTAAAAAAAATGTATGACACTTTAATATTCAGGCTCTAACTTAATCTCATGAGATCCCTTCATCATTTTAAGAGTTGATCAAACTCAAATCGCCACCACTTTGGAAACATGTTAAGTGACTAAACATCCATAGCATATTGTCCCATCCTAGGATGCAGTATTCCAAGCTCATGGATTTAATAACACACTGTCCCATCCCAGGATGCAGTGATACATCGTATTGTGAATACCTGATCATCGAGGCATCACTCCTATCAACGTGAGGCATGTCTGCCTAAAATGCATGTAAAACAATCTCAACGTTTTCTTTGTGTTCATTCTCTTTCGTTGTCGAAACTCAAAAGCTAACGAAATTTCATAAATTTTAACGTTTTGAAATTGTCAACCTCAACACCGGACATGCAGTCCGAGTGCTCAATCACAACACCTGAGGCTGATGCACCAGTCTGGGCTTGTGGTCATAGAAAACAACATTCACCTTTAATAATGTTTATCACAACGTGATTAGGACACACAGTCCACAACAACGTAATTAGGAAACACGGTCCACAACAACGTAATTAGGACACACAATCCTCAACAACGTGAACAAGACACACAGTCCACAACAACATGACACGAATCAAAGATCTACGTGTAAATTACAGAACACTAGTATTCCGACGTCTCGTATACTAGATTCACTTTCCAACATATTTATTATTTTTCGTTCAGTGAAACACAAATTCAAAATGAAACGTCAGCAACTTATCCAAGCTTGCCAGAATATTTTCAAATGTAAATTTTTCCAGAAATCCTTTTCATTGAAATTCATTTAGAAACACTAAGTTATAGATAAATCCACTTTTTCCTTAAACCCACCTTCCTTTGAAATTCTTCCCTTTTTCGAAACAACATCCTAACTTTGTAAAAATCCTTTTGTAAAGTCATTGCTAACCCGAAAATATTTTTAAATCATTTTTCTCATGAATTCTATTTTATAAACACCTTTTGAAATCGTTTCCGCTTATATGAAAAGAAACTTATAAGTTAAATGTTTTTCCTTCTAACTTTAAAATATTTCAACGCTTAGTTCTTAAAATGATTTTCCACTTCATTCTTGAAAATGATAACATACTAAAATGTATTTCTTTCTCAATTCCATTCTTGTTCTTCTTTCATCAAAAGAAATTGACACATAAATTTCTTAAAATAACTTTTAATCTACATTTTGAAAAAGATAACGTACTGAAATATTTTTACGATTTCATCCTTGTAATTAACCATTATTTTCTCTTTTATCAAAAGAAATCATTAAATAAATATTATCATTGGAGTAATGGCATGAACTGTATTATCTGAAATAGTGTTGATGTGAAAATTATACTGTTGTGGTTTTTTGTCTAAGAAGCCTGACATTCGTCAGTGCTCAATCAATTATTGAGGTAAAAGACTTAAATCATCAAGCTCAGATATGTAAACCAGACAATTTTAACCACATCAGATAAACTCGGGAAATCACATTAAAATTTAAACAACTTAACAGACCACAAATAATAGCATATAGCTATCGGGAAATATCCCTCAGGTAAGCTCCCCTTACCTGATTCCAAAGAAAACAAAGTCTTTCGTTCTTTGTTGAGTGCTACGATCTTCCTCGACTTGCTTCGCAACGGAAGTCTAAAGATTCCAACACATAACACAAGTCAAAAACAACCAAAAACATCTAATCTCCCCTAGGCATAGGTTGGGCCCAGGTATAAAAGTAAGGTTAGAGATTTTCAAAATTTCTCAAACTCATGGATTAATGATCCTTAAGTATTAGAGATTCATAATCAATGATTATTTTTCAATGATTGAACAAATCTTTCTCTAAGCCACTAGCTTAGGGTTTCGACCATGGTTCATAAAATAGGTTAGAAATTTTCAAACTTTTCAAGCTCTTAGATTTAACATCAAAAGATAGTAAATAGTTCAAATCAATGGTCATACTTTAAAAGTTGAAACAAAACTTCCTTGTTCCCCAACAACATAGTTTCGGCCTTGCTAGGAAAATAAGGAAGGAAATTTTTGTTTGATGAAAGCTCTTAGATTTGGCATCAAAAGGTACTAATAGGTTTAAATTCATGATCATATTACAAAAGTTGAAACAAAACTTCCTAGGTCCAAAACCACATAGGTTCGGCCATCATTGGAATAATGGGATAAAAAATTTTGTTTGATACAAACTCATAGAATATCAAAATAGAGATCATTAGGAGTTCATAGAAATTAGTTTCAACTCAAAATGATTTTTCTACCATTTTCTAGAGATTTTAGAAGTTAAAAGAGCTTTATGAATAGCAATGGAAAACATAGATTAAACTCAAGAAATAAATGTAAAACTTGAAAGAGAAGAGTATGAGAGTGTTACCCTTGAAGCTAGGAAGAAAAGGTATGAAGAACTTGACGCTTTAAGTGATAGAACTTTGAGTAGGAAAATGGAGAAGAAGAAGGAAATGAAAGTGAAGTGATGAAGTGTGTATATATAGGGGAAAGAGAGAGAGAATGGCGCAAGGAGAGAGGGAGAGTAATCTTGATGGCCAAGTTTGGTTGGAGAAGAAAGAGAAAAATGGGTTTTTAGAATATAATATGTTATAATTCAAAAACTGACATCATGACAACTTTTTAGGATGTGACTTAGGCATCCCCTAGTAAGTCACCTCACTCCCACATGTCACCTCATCACTTTTGTGCTCCCTGTAACAGCATGTTTTTAATTACGTTGTTATAATAGTAAAAATATATTTAATTATATTTTTATCAAAGACCGAGAAAATGATTTTGGATAAAAACAAAATCATATTCATACTTTATGTTATGGTAGAAGGTTATGGTGAAATTTTAGGTTTAAAACTCAGATGGAAACCGGTCTGCGTTTTTAACTGATAGTATAATTTTATACCGGCAGAAAACCCTAATTTGACCCGAAACTGAAATTTATAGATTTTTGTTATATTTTTTCCGTGAGGAATTCTATTTTTCCAAATTTCTGATCAGAAATAAAATATTATGTTTATTCGGATGAATTTTGGTAAAAGTTCGGACGGAAAACAGTCGGTGTTTTCACTCACAGTAAGATTTTAATGATCAGAAACCTAATTTTGACACGTGAATTAAATGGTTTATGTTTAAATCATATTTCCAATGAGTTTGGTGATTTTGAACATTTTTCAATCAAAAACGAAATATTACGCTTTTATTCGGGCGTAAAACCATAATCGGGAAACCGACTGAATCGGCAACGGAACTGCAGAGATAGAACGGGACACCAGAGGAGCTGAGCTATGAGATGACTCATCAAGAATTTATGATGAAATTGATGTTAGGAATTATGAGTTTTTTGGTGAAATGACCAAAATGCCCTTAAGGCAAGTCGAGGTTAGTTTATGTGGTGCAAAGGCAGGCACACCTCCCATCAATTTTTTCACCATACATTGTAATTGACTCATCCTAATGACTCACCAATGCATTAATGATGTATTAATGGCATTAAATGCTAACCTAGAAAAAAGACTAAAATTCCCTTGACCTTTCATTGTATTTCCAACTTTACCCTAAAATTTTGGGACCAAATTGCCCCTCCTTGCATGCATTCCTTCCCCACTTGAAACACTTAGACGCTCACTTCTTCATTTCCACCATTTTCCTTCATGTTAATGTCATTTTTTCTCTTCAAAAACTCTAAGTTTCAATCCTTGACAACTTTTGCATCTTTGATTATGTTGCTTCAAGTACTTCATCAAAGTTCTTCATTTCATAGTAAGGATCATATTCCTTATCCTCTTAGATCCATTAATCATATCTAAATCTCCATTTTCATCAAGTTTTCTTAAATTTCCATTTCTAGATCTAGTTTTTCAAAAATTCACCAAAAATCATAGAAAAATCATTTTAATGTGAAACTAATTTCTATGATCTTGATATGTCTTCTACTTTCATCATCTAAGAGCATGTAATCAAAAGAATCTTCCTCCCTATTTTTCTTGTTGAGGCTGAACCTATGCCTTAAGGAGCAAAGTTGTTTTTGTTCAATTTTTAACTTAGATGTAGTTGGATCTAAGCTATCTAGGGTTTCTATACTCTTAATCCTCAACTAATTTCAAGTTTCATCAAGTTTTTCTCTATTTCAAGTCTTATATCTATTTCTTTAAAAAAAATACTTAGAAAAATGTTTGATGAGTTATGACTATGGTTGTCAACTCTCTTATACCTATACTTTCATTATCCAAGAGCTTGAATCCAACTAAATTTTCTAACCTAATTTCTCAATGAAGGCCGAATGTATGTCTATGTAGGCTAGACGAGTTTTCTTCAATTTTTACTTGAATAATGACTTGTCTAAATTAGCTAAAGTCTCCAGGTTATATATCCAAGAGTTTGCAATCAAAAACAATTTCTTGCCTATTTTTCATATACTTGGCTGAAACCCTATCCCTAGAGGTTAGATGATTTTGTTTTAAACTTTTGTCATGTAACAATTAATCTATGCTAGTTAAGGCCTTAGTAACTAGAATCCAAAATATGTAATTGAGAAAACAACCATAGCCTTTGTTTTGGTTGTCATGACCGAACCTAGCCTTTTGTGGTTAAGGATGGTTTTTGGTTGATTAATTAATTCTTGTGTTGATGGGTTGAAGGTTGATTTGGTAACTGTGGTGTCATGATGAGGAGCTGGAAACTCGTGATTACCGATGCTGGTTCAGGTGGGAGAAAGAACCATACCATTGTCGGAATCGATAAGTAGTATATAATTTATAATAATGGTGTAGGGCGACTTAAACCCTACTAGTGGTTGAGTAATCGACATTACCAAAATCGTATTGAAAACTTTTTTGTAATACCAATGACGATTTGGGAATTGTAGGTTTATCGCTTTAGGTTAATTTTATAATATTTGAGGATGTCTGAATTATTTATTTTTGACTGTTTGTGATACGCTGGTTGAGGTATTCGACTGCATATGATGTTTATTTTGGTGTTTGAATATTTTATTGATTATTGTGTTATGCATGATCTGCCTGGTTTGATAAATTGCTTAGTTGATTTTAAGTAAAGATATATATCGTTCGAAGGTATTTTGTTTGGAGAGAGAGCTTGAATATAAATTAGAGGTGCCTAGCTATTATTTTATAGAAGTGAGGTGATTTAGAATGTAAGTGGAGGTTATGAGGAAAGCTTAGGGCACTAGGTTGTTATTGATAAAAGTGAGTGAGAATCATATGTTGCATTGTTGTTCATAATCGTGTATTTGAGATACACGAGGTCTGAAGCTCTCGTGGACCATTCCAAATTAGAAGTTAAGAGTTTCAACTATAGTATCATTGCTATGCCTGAAAACCCTTTATAGAGATGAGAGAGAGAACCAGGGTGTGCACCGACGGTACTGTGCAGCTATAGTGTCATTGCTTTGCATGAGCATTCTCACCATGGATGATAATATGCACCGGTGTTGAGAACGTGTCACTTGGACGACTGATTGACATTCCGAACGAGGGATGTGTGACAGGATTAGTGGTGGCCACGTCAGCAAAATGGTTTAGTTGCATGACTTGGAGAGTAGAGGATGATATTATAAAGTATGGATGATTGTAAATTGTGAGTGATAAGTGTGTGTGACTATTATTGTATTATATGCTATGAATCTTTTCCACTTATGATGATAGAACTGTGATAAGCCTCTGGCCTATCTAGTTTTATAACTAGTAAGACCATGGTTTTTGTGCTAATTATTCGAGTTTAATCTCGTTTTCGCCCAAATTTGGATTTAATTGTCCTCAAGAAACGCTGTGAGACTCTTAAGTAGTTTTTAGGATATTTTAGTTAAGTTTGAGTCAAATAAAGTATTTAATGTTATTTTACATTTTCAGGTTAAAAGGAAAGGAAGAGCAAAAAGGGAAGGACAATAAAGCAGAAGCCATCACGCCCTAGCCGTGATAGTGATCACGGCCATGATGAGCCAGCCATGAAGATCAGAAAGGATCACGGCCCAGCCGTGATATCCATCACGGGCGTGATGAGAAGACCCTGAAGATCAGAGAGCATCACAACCTAGTCGTGATAGAGGTCACGGCCGTGACAGGCCAGCTTCTATGGACATAATTGATCACGGCCAAGTCGTGATGGTGATCACGACCGTGACAGACAAAAAAAGTGAAGAAGCGCCCTTGGCAGAACCCGTCACGGTCGTGACACGCACTATTTAGATCCAGACTTCTTCCATCTATAAATAGGGCATCAAACTTTTACCCTAGGGAGATCTGGACTTGAAGGTTGACGATTAGGGGTGGTTCTAACCCTAGAAAGGGATGTTTTCCCTGCTCTATGACTGGAAGAAGATGTGAGGATTCTTCATGGAGTTTTCTTCATCTCTTCTCTCTTTCTCTTTTGTAGTTTCTTTTATCATGAGTAGCTAAACCCCCTTGTTGTTGGGGTTAGATGTTTGCTTTTCTGAACTTGGTTGTCCCTTGATGTGGTTTTAATGCAAGTTTCTAATTCTTTGTGAGTATTTGATTCTATGCTTAATGCTTTTCTTGGCTTGATCACCCATGGAATGATATGTTGCTTTGATAGACAATTGAAAGATTGATGTTAAGGCATGCTCACGAATCAAATGCCAAGTAGTTCAAGAATCTAGACATAGGTCTTCGGGTGTTTGCAATTTTATAAGTCTTGGCACTTTATGCAAAATCTCAGGTTAATCCACCTAAGACATTAGGGTTTAATTTGGGATTTTAGGCTCATTCCACCTAAGACATTAGGGTTTGAGTATTTCAAAAGGCTTGATTGTCATAATTGAATTAGGACTTGTGTTGGTAACCATTTCATTGCAATTAAGGGAGGATTAGTGTAGTCTAACCCTAACAATATTATCCACATTTCCTTTGCCTCCCAAGTGTTTGATAAAATACCCAAAAGACCAAAAATATTTTATTGCTTTTGTTGTTTTATGTTTTGATATCTCTTCATGCCATAGTTTAGTCTAGATAGTTGCTTAACTTGTGAATTGGTAATTGGAAACCGATCCCTGAGGACGATATCCGGTCTCACCACCGTATTACTTGTACGACTAGGTATATGAACGCGCTGTCGCCACGCGCCAAAAAGAACGAGCGGTTATGAAAATAATGTAGTATAGAGCGACAACTCGGATCGTCTCTCAAGGACTCTTAGGTGTTGTTATTATTAACAGAAAAAGTTAGAAATGGGGGGTTTTGGATTGAAACTAAAATAAAGAAAACAAAACAGAACAAAGAAAGAAAACAGAGAAGTAAAACAGATTAACAAATAAACTAAAGCGATTAACCTCATCGCTTTTGGTTTCCCAACTATCATCGGTTCATGCAAATTCCTAGCCCTAAGCAGATTCTAATCCCCTCCCGGTTGTAGCAATAATTCACAAGCGGAACCACTACTACAGATATATGTCCCTATTCCCGAATTAAGCAAACGGGGTTAAGCACTTCGTGAACTAAGCGAACACGAAACGTACACACGCGAATTAAGCAAACGCGATTATATATAGGAACATGATATCACCGAGATAAACCAACACAACACAATATACTCCTGAATTAAGCAAACAGAAATACAAAGCATGGCATTGAAAAGAGAAAAGGAAATGAAAACAGGAAATACAAGAACCTCAAGTATGGATAGAAACCAATTACAGTAGATTAATCTAGGAGACTAGTTCTCCATAACAAACATAAGCAGAAAAGGAAACAAAACAAACTACAACTACTGACTAGCTAAGGCTAGCCAAAACTGACTAGCCTGACTAACTATGACTTAAGTTCTGCCTAAACAGGCTTTTATACAACTCCTGGAATCCACGTCCTCGCGAGGCGAAGCACTGCTCGCGAGGCGAATATTACGAACAGTCTGCAACCTTTCATCTTCTCACGAGGCGAGCATATATTCGCGAGGCGAATCTCTTCAAATTCCCAAACTGCAACGCCCGTGACCTTTCATACGGGCAAGCCGTGATCGTCTCTGACTTTTCAGGGTTGGGTGACTCGCGAGGCGAGCTCTTCTTCGCGGGGCGAACCAGAGACCTTGCATTTTCTTGGAACAGTCAGCTTCGGGGTCGCGTGGCGAGTATAGCTTTCGCGGGGCGAAAGACTCCAGATTTACTCCTTTTTATTTACCTGAAAATAAGAAAATAACAGCAAGTACTTTATTCACTCTAAATCGACTAAATTAACCTAAAAACACTTTACAGACTCAAAATACTACTTAAGGACAATCAAGTCTAATTTGGGTGAAAATGATATAAAATTAGCACAAAGCCAAGGTCTTTACTAGTTATAAAACCAGTCAAACAGAGGCTCATCAAAATACCCCAAACTTAAACTTTGCTTGTCCCCAAGCAAACTAAAACTCAAAAACTTAAAAAGACTCAAGACCTGGCAAGCTTAAAAGATTCAATCAACTTTCCACAGATTTCAAGCAATTTCAACAAAACAATTTTCTACAATGTTCCCCCCTTCAAACCAAGCAATCCCCAAAATCTTTCATTCTAAACAATTGAGAATTTCATTATTTAAACAATCATCAATATAAGCAGGGGATCCAAGTTACATACAAAAGAAAGATCACCATATCCAAACAACTGCCTTCCTCACAAGGGAAATTTGTGTTCACTCATTCGCTCAGTTTGTGTCAGGCTATCAACAATTCACTCAGTTTCACTTTTAAGAGCACTTCCCATAAATTTGATTTTCATCTCTAAATAGTTCCCACAGAAAATATGCAAGCAACATCAGAAGGTCTTTTATGGGTTGTAATGGGGCCTGGCTAAGGGTAGGATATACAAAAGGAACTAGGCTGAAGACCCTAGGAACTAAGAGAGCATGAACACTTTTTTACACTTTGAATTTAACTCAAGTTCCTTTTTCATTTTTCATTTTGCTTTGGGTGACTACAGCCCTTATTATTTTTTTCTGTTTTTTTTTCCTTTTCTTTTTTTTTTTTGAATTTTTTTTTCTTTAACATTTTTACACTTTCCCTTTTTTTTTCCTTTTTTTTTTCTTTTTCCCAATCCCCAAACAACACATTGCACCGGGTAGCCACCCCAAACTTAGTTTCTTGCACCCATTCTAAGATTACATGCTCTCCTAATCCTAAGATCGGGTTAACATGGTTTTCCAGATTTTTTGGGCTTATAACATTAGGTTATCAAGAAGCAATAGGCTAATCAGGCTCAAAGGGGCTAACTAGGGAACATGCATCAGGAATTGGTTATTTTAGGCCAAGTAGCTATTTACAAAGAAAATGCCTAAATCATCTGAAGCAAACACATAATCATGCAAACCAAAAAGAGATTCAAGCAAATTCAGGAAAGTGCAACTCAAAAGTGATTTTCACACAATTTAAAACATGTTGGAGGCTCAAAACCTCACCTGGACATTCTTGCAAATTGTTTGAAAGAGATTCTATCCCTAGTGTGTGCTTCCTATTACCCCAAACTTATCATAAATCATGCCATCATAACAAAATCTCAAAGTTCAGTTTTCAATCATATGGGGATCATTTTTCAAAAAAATTTCAAATCCTAGGGGGAAACTGTCAAAACATATTATGCAATCAATCTATGCAAAAATTAATAAAATCCAATAAACTTGCCATAACCAAGACACAAACACAACTCCTGAGCTTCTCAAATTATTCAGTAGCTTTATTGAAAACAAAACAGAAATAAAGCAAGGAAAAGAAAATTAAAAAGAAGAAAGGGTTAAGAAAACTCATTAAGGGCGGTTCCACCAGGATCCCATTGCTTGTAGCATAAGGCCCACGTGATGGACAAAGACTGGAAGTTCATTCCATGCTTCCATGACTTGCAGCCTTGATGTGGGGGTGAGCACTTGACAATTATGATGACTTCGCCGAGTGCGGCGGACTTCTCACTCCCCTTCGGGTCACAGCTGACCTCTTTATCTACAAAGTCTCCCCAATAGAAGTGGGGCTCAACCTCTTGGACCGGCCATGGTGCAAAATCCAAAGGCTTAAACTCCATCTCTGGTTCCTCAGGGGGAGGTGGCAAACAGTTAGCTTGGGTTACTGGTGCTGCTTCATTTCCTGCAAGGTCTTCATTCACTGCACTAACAAAGTTATCACCTGCTATACATGCAGAAATTTCAGCACACACCACACAAAGGTTAGTGTTAGTAGAGTCAGTACATATATCACAATAAAATGAATCAGAAAAGTTCTGAATGTCTGGAAATTCAACAATTAATTCATCCACCCCATTACTCTCAACACATGCATCTAAGACCAAAAATTCTTCTTTATCCTCAAGCACGGTGGAGCAAATGTTCTCCTGATCCTCCTGATGAACATTTCCTATATGAACATGGCCCTCAACCTCATCTGTCTCCTGTTCCATATGGATGCTTTGCTTAACATACCTTTCAAAATAACAATCTACACACAAAGCAGTGCCATCACAATAACAATCAGTATATGAATTAGAATCAGGGGATTCAACACACAATTCATCATCAACAGAAATATTATCACAATCATCATCAGAAATATTTTCAGGAATAACTTGTGACTCTGTATGTTCTTCAATGGGCTGTGGAGTTAGCATTGCAGCCGAGTTGGCGGTAACTTGATCAATTAGAGCGGACAACTTCTGAGATTCATCTTGGCTCCTCTGGTATTCAGCCTCCATCCTCTGTTGATTTTCCTCTATCATCCGTTGAGTTTGCTCGGCCATTTGTTGTATCATTCCTTCCATATGTGCACTTATCTGTCCAGCCATTTGCTTGAACAGGTCCTCTAGGGAAGGTTCGGAAGGTGCAGAGGTGGTCACTTGGCTAGGATAGTATCTAAACAGGAAGGCTTCCTTTAAATCAAACCAGCTTGAGATGGAATTTTCATCAAGACAATACAGCCAATCTCTTGCAGCACCTTCAAGTGAGAATTGGAAAGCTTCCATCTGAATGTGATCTTCTGTTATTCCTGCAGGTCTCAGCATTATAGAACAGGCACTCTGGAATTCCATCATATGCTCCTGCGGATTTTCACCTGCAAAACCACTAAACCTTGGCAATCAGTGTGATAAACCAAGAAAATCAGGAAAATATATGCATGGTGGTTGCTCATAGTAAGCATTAGGCATGTAATTTCGCATATAACTATCCATGGGGGGTGCTAAAATTCACAACCAGACAAAACAGACATTTTTTTTTTTGAATTTTATTTTCTGCTAATAACAACAAACCAGAGTCCCCGGCAACGACGCCAATTTTTGAACGCGCTGTCGCCACGCGCCAAAAAGAACGAGCGGTTATGAAAATAATGTAGTATAGAGCGACAACTCGGATCGTCTCTCAAGGACTCTTAGGTGTTGTTATTATTAACAGAAAAAGTTAGAAATGGGGGGTTTTGGATTGAAACTAAAATAAAGAAAACAAAACAGAACAAAGAAAGAAAACAGAAAGAAAAAAAGCAGTTAACAAATAAACTAAAGCGATTAACCTACTGCTTTTGGTTTCCCAACTATCATCGGTTCATGTAAATTCCTAGCCCTAAGCAGATTCTAATCCCCTCCCGGTTGTAGCAATAATTCATAAGCGGAACCACTACTATAGATATATGTCCCTATTCCCGAATTAAGCAAACGGGGTTAAGCACTTCGTGAACTAAGCGAACACGAAACGTACACACGCGAATTAAGCAAACGCGATTATATATAGGAACATGATATCACCGAGATAAACCAACACAACACAATATACTCCTGAATTAAGCAAACAGAAATACAAAGCATGGCATTGAAAAGAGAAAAGGAAATGAAAACAGGAAATACAAGAACCTCAAGTATGGATAGAAACCAATTACAGTAGATTAATCTAGGAGACTAGTTCTCCATAACAAACATAAGCAGAAAAGGAAACAAAACAAACTACAACTACTGACTAGCTAAGGCTAGCCAAAACTGACTAGCCTGACTAACTATGACTTAAGTTCTGCCTAAACAGGCTTTTATACAACTCCTGGAATCCACGTCCTCGCGAGGCGAATATTACGAACAGTCTGCAACCTTTCATCTTCTCGCGAGGCGAGCATATATTCGCGAGGCGAATCTCTTCAAATTCCCAAACTGCAACGCCCGTGACCTTTCATACGGGCAAGCCGTGATCGTCTCTGACTTTTCAGGGTTGGGTGACTCGCGAGGCGAGCTCTTCTTCGCGGGGCAAACCAGAGACCTTGCATTTTCTTGGAACAGTCAGCTTCGGGGTCGCGTGGCGAGTATAGCTTTCGCGGGGCGAAAGACTCCAGATTTACTCCTTTTTATTTACCTGAAAATAAGAAAATAACAACAAGTACTTTATTCACTCTAAATCGACTAAATTAACCTAAAAACACTTTACAGACTCAAAATACCACTTAAGGACAATCAAGTCTAATTTGGGTGAAAATGATATAAAATTAGCACAAAGCCAAGGTCTTTACTAGTTATAAAACCAGTCAAACAGAGGCTCATCAGTATACTTGCCTAGATTTCTTCCAACAAGTTTTTGGTGCCGTTGCCGGGGATTAGTGTTTCCAATATCATAAGTAACAAGGAAAGCACCTAATTTAGACAAAATAAAATAAAATAAAAATCTTTCAGCTTTATTTCCTTCATCTTTGTATATATTTGATAGCTTTCTTTTGTTAGTTTTGTTTTAATTAATTTGTTGCAATTTTGAACTTGTGCTTCTTCAATCTTGGGCTTTAATTGTCTGTGAGGTGGATTGTGAATTTACAAGATTATGGAATACAATTATTATCATCCATCTGATGCAGAAATTGAGATATCTGAGCTGCAGCTGCGGACAGATATGCTACAATTAGCCATAAACATCCAACAAGTGAGAAATGTGTTGTCAAGGGCACAAGTCTCTCCTCCACAAGTGGTAGGCTATTCTGAATGGGGAAATCAATATCCCAACACTTACACTCCATGGTGGGGGAATCCTCCAAACAATGCTTGGATTGATCAAGAGGAACATTGGTAAGATACGCCATCACCCATGGAAGTTGCTTTCGAGAACTTCACATCCACTACCACAGAAAACTTTGAGCAACCTATTCCGGATGGTCGGTATCACTTAGAGGTTGGAGAACTTCATAGCAACAACAATGGAAAGTTTCAAAAATTGAGAATCTGCCATTCGAAGTCTTGGGGAACGTATTGAGAAAATCTCTAACCAACTATCCGGGATGTCAAATGGGAACTTGATGGATGATGATGAAGATGATGCAATAATGGATGAAAAGGAAGATGAAGAGGTGGGAGCAACCGAATTAAGAAGTGAAGACCATGTTTTGGAGAACATATTTGCACCATCTCCCATTGAACCCTTGACTAAAGAGATTGAGATAAAGAGGCATTTGGAGGATGTCTATTTCACCATGCTAGAGGATGATGAAGAACTTTTGGAATTAGATGATTCTATTGGTTCCTATGCATGTGTTGATTGTGACGAGAGAAATACTTGTGTGGTTTGTGCTGAGATTGCTGCATATATGGTAGGTGATAGATTTGATAATGCAGTGAGTGAAGATTGTTTAGAAGTCAAAGCAACACCGGTGATCCTCTCTACTTGTTTGCCACCTCCCACTGTGAAGCAACCAACGATGGATTTCAAGCCTCTGCCTGAGAAACTGGATTTTGCATCTTTGAATATGAAGGCACTATGGCCAGTCCAAGAGGTTGAACCCCATTTGTGTTGGGAATACTTTGTTGATAAAGAGGTCATCTTTGACCCAGGAAAGATTGAGAAGTTCATCACACTTAGAGAAGTCACCATCACTTTCGAGCACTCACTTTCACATCAATGCTGCAAGTTATGGGACCCTGGAATAAGCTTCCATTCTCTGTCTATCACTTGGTCCTTATGCTACAAGCAATGGGATCCAGGCGGAAGCTTCTCAATGAGTTTTCTTAACCTTTCTCTTTAGTTATTTTCATTTTCTCTTTTTAATTATTTTTCTTTACTGGAGTCATTTGCGTGTGAGTCTTGTGTTGGTAAGCTTGAAGGAATTTAATTGAATTTAGCATAAATGGATTGCATGTTATATGTTGATGATTTCCCCCTAGGTTTTGAAAATTGAAAATTGATCCCCATGTGAAAAATTGAAAATTGAACTTTGAGAAATTTTATTGCGATTGCATACTTTATGATAAGTTTGGGGTGAAAGGATGCACACATTAGGGATTGTATCTCGGTCAAACAATTTGCGAAAAATGTCCAGGTGTGGAATTTGAGCCTCCAACATTGTTTTTAATTGTGTGAATCACTTTTAAGTTGCACTTTCCCGGATTTGCTTGAATCTCTTCATGGTTTGCATGTTTATATGGTTGCATCAAATGATTTAGGAAATTTTCTTTGAAATAGATACTTGATCTAAAAAGAACCATCCCTAATGCATGTTCCCTAGTTAGCCACATTGAGCCTAATAAGCCTATTGTTTCTTGATGACCTTAAGTTATAAGCCAAAAAATCCGGAAAAGCCATGTTAACCCAATCTTAGGATTGGGAGAGCATGGATGCTTAGCAAGACAAGGTTTGAAGGAAACTAAGTTTGGGGTGGCTACAAGGATATGATATGTTGTTTTGGATTGAGAAAAAGAAAAATAGAGGTTGGAGCCAAAGGCAAAAAGAAAAAGAAGAAAAGTACAAAAATGTCAAAAAGGGTATTAAAAGAAAGAGGTTGTAGTCACCCAAAGTAAATAGAAAAAGAAAAAAAGAAGAAGAAAAAGGAATGAGTGGAAATTCAATGTGCCAAAATGTTCATGCTCTCTTAGTTCCTAAGGACTTAAGCCTACTACATTTGAATATCCTACCTTTAGCCAGGCCCCATTACAACCTTTAAAAGACTTTTTGATGTTGCATGCATGTCTTCGTGGGAACTTTGTTTGAGATGAAAATCAAATTCATGGAAATTGATCTTGAAACGTGAAATTGAGTGAAAGTTTATAGCCTAGACAAATTGAGCGAACGAGTAAATTATTAAATGCCCTTGTGAGGAAGGCAAATGTTTGAAATTGGTGATCTCCCTATGGTGTGCAACTTGGATCCTTTGCTTAGATTGATTATTTCATGAATGAGGAAATTCTCTTTGTTTGAAGTAAATGAATGCGGGGATTACATTGATGAAAAAGGGGGGAAACATTGAAGAAAAATTGTGTTGCTAAAATTGCATGGAATTTGTGCGAAAGTGATTGAATCCTTTAAGCTTGCCAAGTTTGAGTCTTTTTGAGTTTTGGTTTGCTTGAGGACAAGAAAAGTTAAGTTTGGGGTATTTTGATAAGCCTCTGGCCTATCTAGTTTTATAACTAGTAATACCATGGTTTTTGTGCTAATTATTCGAGTTTAATCTCGTTTTCACCCAAATTTGGATTTAATTGTCCTCAAGCAACGCTGTGAGTCTCTTAAGTAGTTTTTAGGATATTATAGTTAAGTTTGAGTCAAATAAAGCATTTAATACTATTTTACATTTTCAGGTTAAAAGGGAAGGAAGAGCAAAAAGGGAAGGACAATAAAGCAGAAGCCATCACGCCCTAGCCGTGATAGTGATCACGGTCGTGATGAGCCAGCCATGAAGATCAGAAAGGATCACGGCCCAGCCGTGATATCCATCACGGGCGTGATGAGAAGACCCTGAAGATCAGAGAGCATCACGGCCTAGCCGTGATAGAGGTCACGGCCGTGACAGGCCAGCTTCTATGGACAGAATTGATCACGGCCAAGTCGTGATGGTGATCACGACCGTGACAGACAAAAAAAGTGAAGAAGCACCCTTGGCAGAACCCGTCACGGCCTGGCCGTGATGGCCATCACGGTCGTGACGCGCACTATTTAGATCCAGACTCCTTCCATCTATAAATAGGGCATCAGACTTTTACCCTAGGGAGATCTGGACTTCAAGGTTGACGGCTGGCGGTGATTCTAACCCTAGAAAGGGATGTTTTCAATGATCTGGGACTGGAAGAAGATGGGAGGATTCTTCATGGACTTTTCTTCATCTCTTCTCTCTTTCTCTTTTGTAGTTTCTTTTATCATGAGTAGCTAAAACCCCTTGTTGTTGGGGTTAGATGTTTGCTTTTTTGAACTTGGTTGTCCCTTGATTTGGTTTTAATGCAAGTTTCTAATTCTTTATGAGTATTTGATTCTATGCTTAATGCTTTTCTTGGCTTGATCACCCATGGAATGATATGTTGCTTTGATAGACAAATGAAAGATTGATGTTAAGGCATGCTCACGAATCAAATGCCAAGTAGTTCAAGAATCTAGACATAGGTCTTGGGATGTTTGCAATTTTATAAGTCTTGGCTCTTTATGCAAAATCTCATGTTAATCCACCTAAGACATTAGGGTTTAATTTGGGATTTTAGGCTCATTCCACCTAAGACATTGGGGTTTGAGTATTTCAAAAGGCTTGATTGTCATAATTGAATTAGGACTTGTGTTGGTAACCAATTAAGGGAGGATTAGTGTAGTCTAACCCTGACAATATTATCCACATTTCTTTTGCCTCCCAAGTGTTTGATAAAATACCCAAAAGACCAAAAATATTTTATTGCTTTTGTTGTTTTATGTTTTGATATCTCTTCATGCCATAGTTCAGTCTAGATAGTTTCTTAACTTGTGAATTGGTAATTGGCAACCGATCCCTGAGGACGATATCCGGTCTCACCACCGTATTACTTGTACGACTAGGTATACTTGCCTAGATTTCGTCCAACAAACTGTTTCTTATCTCCCTATTTTTGTATTTTTGTGTATGCCTGTTTTATTACGTTGGAAGACCCGATGGAGGAAAACATTGCCGAGGAGATGGATGGAACCCTGTACGAGACGGAGGTTGCTGAGGAGTTGAATGAAACTCTATATGAAGCTGACGCTGGAGAGCAACCTACAAATCCTAATAATATAGTGTAGTAAGTTAGGGCCAGTGAGTCATATAAGACATTTTATTTTTCACTAGTTATAAGCAGTTTTTGTAAATAAGTACCTGTGAGAGATCCTACTGAGAGGATATCCTTAACAGTGTCTTGGTAATGTAATGAATAAGCATGTTTGTATTTATATATTATAACGTTGTTATGTATTAATTTTTCAGAAGTTATATGATTAGTATTAAGTTTTAATTTTTACGTATTTTCAACAATAAGCGCGCGATTAAGTAAATAAATAATAAGGTTTTAATTTAATAATACAATGGGGCACAACGGGGGTCTCACTCCCTACTCTGCTTCATTGTGTATCCGGTTAAAGTTCCCAGTCGTATTTCACCCGGGTAAAGTATTATATTTTGACCCAGAATAAGAATTTTCGAAAATTTCCAATATCATACAAAACATCACAAAAACATTAACTGTTTCGTTCACGGTTCAAAATTAAGTTTTCTACTTAGTAAACTTGTACCGGCAGTGGAAATGCAGACCGACTTTCGTCTGAATTTTCAACCGAAAATTTTACCGTGACCTTCTACAGTAAGGTAGAGCAAGACAATGATTTTAGTTTATCCAAAATCATTCTCTGGGTTTAAAAAAAATAAACACGCATATACATGTATTTACTGTTATAGAAAGATAGAGAAATTGGGGCGTTACATTACCACCCCACTAAAAAGAATTCGTCCTCGAAATTACGTAACTCGAAACCAGATAGGGTCTTGTAATTATATCATAATCACAAGATCCTACATCGTACTTCCTGTATTCACTTTCCCTTAGATGATGTAACTTAATAGTGATATTCATACTTATTCTTCGCTATCTTCATCCTCAACATCAAACCGATTATCCTCAATTCATGCTCTCCTTCCGTAAATACCAATCCATAAAAAAAATTCTACATCCTTAATTCTCACGGTTAACATCAAGATTCCATCTAAGATTTATATTCCTCACACATGAAGAGTAAAATCAAAACTTAATCATTCATATTCTCAATTACTAGTACGCTAGAAAATTGCTTTCTACACATCTTAATCTCATAGTTATCACCAAGATCAAAACTAACTTTACGACAACATGTATCACTTTCTATTCAAGGTATACCATTGTAGTCTTATCCCCTATGAACATAATCTGCTTTTCCAGATTCTATCGACATCCCATACTACAAGTCTCCATCGCAATACCTCTAAAGATAAACTGAAACCAGAATATGGTCGCGCTATCGCCACGCGCCAAAAAGAACGAGCGGTTATGAAAATAATGTAGTATAGAGCGACAACTCGGATCGTCTCTCAAGGACTCTTAGGTGTTGTTATTATTAACAGAAAAAGTTAGAAATGGGGGGTTTTGGATTGAAACTACAATAAAGAAAACAAAATAGAACAAAGAAAGAAAATAGAGTAGTAAAACAGATTAACAAATAAACTAAAGCGATTAACCTACTGCTTTTGGTTTCCCAACTATCATCGGTTCATGCAAATTCCTAGCCCTAAGCAGATTCTAATCCCCTCCCGGTTGTAGCGATAATTCACAAGCGGAACCACTACTACAGATATATGTCCCTATTCCCGAATTAAGCAAACGGGGTTAAGCACTTCGTGAACTAAGCGAACACGAAACGTACACACGCGAATTAAGCAAATGCGATTATATATAGGAACATGATATCACCGAGATAAACCAACACAACACAATATACTCCTGAATTAAGCAAACAGAAATATAAAGCATGGCATTGAAAAGAGAAAAGGAAATAAAAACAGGAAATACAAGAACCTCAAGTATGGATAGAAACCAATTACAGTAGATTAATCTAGGAGACTAGTTCTCCATAACAAACATAAGCAGAAAAGGAAAGAAAACAAACTACAACTACTAACTAGCTAAGACTAGCCAAAACTGGCTAACTCTCTGACTAACTATGACTAACTATGACTAACTTTTCATTCTGCCATAGAGCAGTTTATATACAAATTCTTGAATCCAAGTCCTCGCGAGGCGAAGCACTGCTCGCGAGGCGAATTATGCGAAAGGTCTGCAACTCTTGGTCTTCTCGCGAGGCGAGCATATCTTCGCGAGGCGAACTCTTCAAATTCCCAACTGTAACGCCCGTGGCCTTCAACACGGGTAAACCGTGATGCTCTCTGACTTCCAGGTACTCGCGAGGCGAGTCCTCCTTCGCGGGGCGAGACAGAAAGTTTTGCAATTTTCAGGAACAGTCACCTTCTGGTTCGCGTGGCGAGCAGCCTTCTCGCGGGGCGAAAGCTCCAGATTTATTCCCTTTTATTAACCTGAAAATAGAAAATAAAAGTAAATACTTTATTCACTCTAAATCAACTAAATTAACTTAAAAACACTTTACAGACTCAAAATCTTACTTAAGGACAATCAAGTCTAATTTGGGTGAAAATGATATAAAATAAGCACAAAGCCAAGGTCTTGACGAGTTATAAAACCAGTCAAACAGAGGCTCATCAAAATACCCCAAACTTAAACTTTGCTTGTCCCCAAGCAAACTAAAACTCAAAAAATTAAAAAGACTCAAGACCTGGCAAAACATGGCAAGCTTAAGGATTCAATCAACCTTGCACAAATTTCAAGCAATATTTCAAAAGAATTTTTCTTCCAATGTTCCCCCCTTTCAAGCAAAGTAATCCCCACAATCATTTATTCTAAACATCTGAGAATTTCATCATTCAAACAATCAGAAATCTAAGCAGGGGATCCAAGTCACACATAAAAGGGAGATCACCAAGTTCAAACAACTGCCTTCCTCACAAGGGAGATTTATGTTTCACTCAATCGCTCAGTTTGTGTCAGGCTAGCAACATTGCACTCAATTTCACTTTTAAGAGCACTTCCCATAAATTTGATTTTCATCTCAAAATGATTCCCACAGAAAACATGCAAGCAACATCAAAAGGTCTTTTATGGGTTGTAATGGGGCCTGGCTAAGGGTAGGATATACAAAAGGAACTAGGCTGAAGACCCTAGGAACTAAGAGAGCATGAACATTATTTACACTTTGAATTTAACTCAAGTTCCTTTTTCATTTTGCCTTGGGTGGCTACAGCCTCTTTATTCAAACAGCCTTTTTGGCATTTGTGCACTTTTTTTTTCCCTGTTTTTCTTTTCTTCTTTTTTTTTTCTTTTTTTTTTTTTACATAATTTTTTTTTCTCAATCCCAAACAACATGTTACACCTTGCAGCCACCCCAAACTTAGTTTCTTGCACCCATTCTAAGATTACATGCTCTCCTAATCCTAAGATCGGGTTAACATGGTTTTCCAGATTTTTGGGCTTATAACATTAGGTTATCAAGAATTAACAGGCTAATAGGCTCAATGGGGCTAACTAGGGAACATGCATTAGGAATTGGTTATTTTTAGGCTAAGTAGCTATTTACAAAGAAAATGCCTAAATCATCTGAAGCAAACACATAATCATGTAAACCAAAAAGAGATTCAATCAAATTCAGGAAAGTGCAACTTAAAAAGTGATTTTCACACAGTTTAAAACATGTTGGAGGCTCAAAACCTCACCTGGACATTCATGCAAATTATTTGACAGAGATTCTATCCCTAGTGTGTGCTTCCTATCACCCCAAACTTATCATAAATCATGCCATCATAATAACATCTCAAAGTTCAGTTTTCAATCATATGGGGATCAATTTTCAAAAAAAAATTTCAAATCCTAGGGGGAAAAAGTCAACACTATCATGCAATCCATCTATGCAATTTCAATCAAATCCATCAAACTTGCCAACAAAAGACTCGACACAACTCCTGAGCTTCTCAAATTATTCAGGAGCATTATTGAAAACAAAACAGAAATAAAGCAAGGAAAAGAAAATTAAAAAGAAGAAAGGGTTAAGAAAACTCATTGAAGGGCGGTTCCACCAGGATCCCATTGCTTGTAGCATAAGGCCCACGTGGTAGCCAAAGGACTGAAATTCATTCCAAGCCTCCCTAACTTGCAGCTTTGATGCGGAGGTGAGCGTTTGACAATTATAGTGACCTCGCCCAGTGCGGCGGACTTCTCACTCCCTCTCGGGTCACAGATGACCGCTTTCTCAACAAAATCCTCCCAATAAAATTGGGGTTCAACCACTTGGACTGGCCATGGTGCAAGATCCAAGGGCTTAAACTCCATAACTGGTTCCTCAGGGGGAGGTGGCAAACAGTTAGAAACGGTTACCGGTGCTGCTTCAACTTCTGCAATGTCTTCATCCACTGCACTAACAAATTTTTCACCTGCTATACACGCAGAAATTTCAGCACACACCAAACAAAGGTTAGAGTCAGTACATATATTACAAGAAAATGAATCAGAAAAAGTTAGAATGTCTGGGAATTCTTCACACAGTGCATCCACCCCACTACTCTGAACACATGCATTTGCTTTAATTGCATCATCTACTCCCAAAGGTTCTTCATCATCCTTAAGCACGGTGGAGCAGATGTCCTCTTGATCCTCCTTTTCTAAGTTTCCTGAAAAAAATAAACCTGCAAAACGATCTGCATTTTCTATTTTTCCTGAAAAGTATAAACCTGTAAAACATTCTACACACAAAGCAGTTCCATCACAATAACAAGCATTAGGATCAGGGGATTCAACACATAATTCATCATCAACAGAAACATTATCAAAATCATCATCAGAAATATTTTCAAGAATGACTTGTGAATCTTTATGTTCTTCAATGGGCTGTGGAGTTAACATTGCGGCTGAGTTGGCGGTAACTTGATCAATTAGAGCCCACAATTTCTGAGATTCAGCTTGGTCCCTCTGGTATTGAGCCTCCATCCTATGTTGATATTCAAAATCTTGTTGTGCCATCCGTTGATTGTTCTCTTCCATTTGTTGTAGCATTGAAGCAATCTCATCCAAGGTGCTCTGTGAAGGTTCGGAAGGTGCAGAGGTGGTCACTTGGCTAGGATAGTATGGTGGTGGCTCACTAAAATTAGGATAATAGATGCAAGGTGGTGGTTCATAATAAACATTAGGCAAATATCCATACATGTAATTATCCATGGCAATCAAACATCCAGACAAAGCAGACAGAACTAATTCAGGAATGCAAAAGGTTTTTTTTTTTTTAAAATTTTATTTTCTGCTAATAACAACAAACCAGAGTCCCCGGCAACGGCGCCAATTTTTGGTCGCGCTGTCGCCACGCGCCAAAAAGAACGAGCGGTTATGAAAATAATGTAGTATAGAGCGACAACTCGGATCGTCTCTCAAGGACTCTTAGGTGTTGTTATTATTAACAGAAAAAGTTAGAAATGGGGGGTTTTGGATTGAAACTACAATAAAGAAAACAAAACAGAACAAAGAAAGAAAACAGAGCAGTAAAACAGATTAACAAATAAACTAAAGCGATTAACCTACTGCTTTTGGTTTCCCAACTATCATCGGTTCATGCAAATTCCTAGCCCTAAGCAGATTCTAATCCCCTCCCGGTTGTAGCAATAATTCACAAGCGGAACCACTACTACAGATATATGTCCCTATTCCCGAATTAAGTAAACGGGGTTAAGCACTTCGTGAACTAAGCGAACACGAAAAGTACACACGCGAATTAAGCAAACGCGATTATATATAGGAACATGATATCACCGAGATAAACCAACACAACACAATATACTCCTGAATTAAGCAAACAGAAATATAAAGCATGGCATTGAAAAGAGAAAAGGAAATAAAAACAGGAAATACAAGAACCTCAAGTATGGATAGAAACCAATTACAGTAGATTAATCTAGGAGACTAGTTCTCCATAACAAACATAAGCAGAAAAGGAAAGAAAACAAACTACAACTACTAACTAGCTAAGACTAGCCAAAACTGGCTAACTCTCTGACTAACTATGACTAACTTTTCATTCTGCCATAGAGCAGTTTATATACAAATTCTGGAATCCAAGTCCTCGCGAGGCGAAGCACTGCTCGCGAGGCGAATTATGCGAAAGGTCTGCAACTCTTGGTCTTCTCGCGAGGCGAGCATATCTTCGCGAGGCGAACTCTTCAAATTCCCAACTGTAACGCCCGTGGCCTTCAACACGGGTAAACCGTGATGCTCTCTGACTTCCAGGTACTCGCGAGGCGAGTCCTCCTTCGCGGGGCGAGACAGAAAGTTTTGAAATTTTCAGGAACAATCACCTTCTGGTTCGCGTGGCGAGCAGCCTTCTCGTGGGGCGAAAGCTCCAGATTTATTCCCTTTTATTAACCTGAAAATAGAAAATAAAAGTAAATACTTTATTCACTCTAAATCAACTAAATTAACTTAAAAACACTTTACAGACTCAAAATCTTACTTAAGGACAATCAAGTCTAATTTGGGTGAAAATGATATAAAATAAGCACAAAGCCAAGGTCTTGACGAGTTATAAAACCAGTCAAACAGAGGCTCATCAGAATACAACCTGCCAGGTTGGATTATCTAACTCATCAACTTTGAACTTTCCTAACAACTTATATAACACACGAGTTTACCCCTTTCGATTCGAATCAACTTAAGTGAAATTAATATCGATACTTTCCTTTCAAACATCCAACTCATACAGTCAATCTTAATTACAAGCATCTGATCATTACTCTAGATTCCTTTGGTAACATCCTGTCTCAAATCATGATAAGATCTTTTGAAATCGTCCTAACTTCGTGACGTCAAGCTTAGGGGTTCTCACTTGCCAAACAACTCTACATCTCAATAAGATTCCTACTATAGGAATGATCGTACCCGGGTACTAACCGACCCCCCCCCCCCCCCACCCCACCCCACCCCACCAGCCTTCTAAGGGTAGATCGTTCCTTACATGTCCATTGGGTTGAGGGTGATCATTTGGACTTAGCCTTAACTGGGTCCTCAACACTCACAGCAAACTTTACTAATAAACGTTGGTAAACTTCGAGTCTTCATTTAGAATGATATTGGAAGATACTCCATGAAGTCTGAACAATCCTCTGATACATTCTTTGGTTTACTTCTCCACTGCATAGTGGATCTTGACAGGTAAGCAAGGTGCCTTCCTCGTTAGCATGACATCGATCATCCAAACGAATTACAAACTCTTAGAGGTCCTGGGTAAACTCAGAACGAGATTCATTGTGACGCCATCATCTTTAACAAGAAAGATCTCAAACATCCAATTATCTCTCTTTCACTTACTCAATTAACTATGACATCCTGTATGAATTAGATACCCATTCTCATGACTCATGACATGGGTCACACGTCAATGATGTTTTTGAAAGATATAGGGTAAAATTGATCAACAAGTGATAAGTTCTATCGAACTACGACCATACACGGTCTTAAAGATCACTGAAAGAAATCTTCAAGAAAAGAAATTTCTTTATCTCACTTTCACAAAGTCATAGAGAAGAATTTTATCGATTTGAAAGATACATGAACATCCAGTATAGAAAAAGATTCTTCAATTAGGTTCGTGGGTGTAAAAATGCATGATCAATACATATTTACAAACATGAATCTAATAAAGTTCATTCTTCCACAAGAACTTCCAGCGGAATTAGAAAATCAAGGGTGAATAGTTTCTAATTCCGAGAGGATTCATTCTTAGTACAAAGAATTTACAAAATGACGAATTTAGAAAACAAAAACATTCTAGCTAAAATCAGACTGGGTCACCTTTACCAAAGTAAAAGTGATTAGACTAAGTTTTATCAAGGAACTTACGTCACCAAGAAGTTGTTTGTGTTATAACTCAAGAAATGGTAATAAAAAATTCTTTCAACGAAATGTGAAAATATCCAGACCAACGGATAATATTAGTTCCAACCATCCAATGTCTAATACATCGAGGATTAATTAGAAGTGTGAGTACAACTGCTCACAAGTAAGGAAGTCAATTATAATAAAATTGAAATTTTTGGACTAGCATAACCAATTTATGAGTCCTGATAGATTTCAAATCAACATCAGAGAAATCTGTCTAACATGCACAACTTCACCGATGTGATTGTCTAATACAACCATGGGGCTCGAGAAACAAATGTTGACTTACAAATTCGTAAGAATCGAATAGCACAGTGAAGAGTTTCTTAATCATGAGACATTCGTTTAAGGTCGAAATTTCAATTTGATTTGCCTTGGTCCCAATTAACATACATATCTTTCCATACACGCTTAGTATGGTTACCCTGAATCGTGCACGATCATGGACAGCATAATCAATCTATTGAACATACGAAGAGTTGACCTTTCTGCATGAGTTGAATCCACGGTGCAAAATCTTTAATAGGTCCTTACTTCAACATGATGATAACTCATCCTCAAGTCGATCTTTGAGTAACAACAACTCCTTGTTAATATCAACTACGCACGGCAGAGAATACTCGTTCATAATCGTCACTTTGTTGAGTCATTAGAAATCCATGCAGATTCTCAAACCTTCAACAATATTGGGGCCTACGGAAAAGGCTCAGTCTCATCAACTGTTTAGGTCACATGTCTTCTAGTTTGGATCGAGCCGTCAAACTAGATTAACTTTGTAGGTGGCATCCTACATAAAGTGATAGAGATCAATCCGTATCTAGGAACGAGATCGATTGATAACTCAATATCCTTCTCTAGCAGCACACCCAAAACATTTCCAGGGAACACTCTCGGAAAGTCCTTTCGCACACGATACTCCTGGAACATTCTCAGCGAATACTCCTAGAAAATCGACCTTAACGGGCATACTATCCAAATGTCTGACACAATCCAGAAAGGATAACCAAATGTGTCACATGTGGATAGAAACACAAATCACTAGCCATGGGTTCCTACAAGTCAAAACTCATATAACCCATCAAGATAAACACACACCTATAGACCAACGCACATTGTTTCGACAAGGAAACAATTCAAGTGATGACCAACTAGATACCACACAACAAAAACATAATAGACCTATTCCCCAAGGTTCCCGAAAGACTCGACCAGCTCTGATACCACTTGTAACACCCCCCCCCCCCCCCCACCCCCACCCCCCGAGCATTACATTGTAAACACATGAGGAAATAAGTTAAAAAGTAATTTTCTGGTTGTTTTCAGAAAGTTGTTTTCTTTTAAATCATAAAAACTAGGGTATAAAAATTTTCTTCTGTGGATAACTCTGAAAAACCAAGATACATACATCTAAATAGTAAAATCACATTCATAACAAAGTCGTCACGACATACAACTTATCTCAAAAACTTTTAATTTTAGAAAGAGAAAAAAAAAATTAAACCAAAGACTAATGTATAATACCACATTTACCGACCTTTTAAAAATACAACCCAACCAAGACTCCTAAGTTGGTCTCTCTACAAGACATTCATTGGAAAGACCCCCCCCCCCCCCCCCTCGTGTGGTCATTCCACGATCAAATACATCCTCAAACCTCTAGATCTAAGTCTCCGAGTGACTTAGGAAAACTCCTCTGCACCATCTGTACTAGAGTACCAAGGTAAAACAGCAAAACCAGACGAAACCTGATATATTTGTAAGGGTGAGACATCGGTATATGGATTTAAACACGATAACCACATGTATGACACACAACATCATATAGACATATAAAGTCATATATCATAAAATTCTCAGAAGTAAACAAGTATTATATCAATGGGTTTCATACCCGAACAGTCATCGCCATTTAAAAAAAATGCACGACACTTCAATATTCAGGCTCTAACTTAATCTCATGAGATCCCTTCGTCATTCTAAGAGTTGATAAACTCAAATCGCCACCACTTTGGCATCACGTTAAGTGACTAAACATCCATAGCATACTGTCCCATCCCAGGATGCAATATTCCATGCTCATGGATTTAATAACACACTGTCCCATCTCAGGATGCAGTGATACATCGTATTGTGAATACCTGATCATCAAGGCATCACTCCTATCAACGTGAGGCACGTCTGCCTAAAATTCATGTAAAACAATTGTTCTCAACGTTTTCTTTGTGTTCATTCTCTTTCGTTGTTGAAGATCAAAAACTAACGACTTTTCATAAATTTTAATGTTTTGAAATTATCAACCTCAACACGGGACACGCAGTCCGAGTGCTCAATCACAACACCTTCGACCGATGCACCAGTCTAGGCTTGTGGTCATAGAAAACAACATTCACCTTTAATAACGTTTATCACAACGTGATTAGGACATACAGTCCACAATAACGTGAATAGGACAAATAGTCCACAACAATGTGATTAGGACACACAGTCCACAGCAACGTGAATAGGACACACAGTCCACAACAACGTGACACAGATCAAATATCTAGGTGTAAATTACAGAACACTAGTATTCCGATGTCTCGTATACTAGATTCACTTTCCAACGTATTTATTATTTTTCAGTCAGTGAAACACAAATACAAAATGAAACTTCAGCAACTTATCCAAGCTAGTCAGAATATTTTCAAAAGTAAATTTTTCCAGAAATCCTTTTCATTGAAATTCATTTAGAAACACTAAGTTATAGATAAATCCACTTTTTCCTTAAACCCACATTCTTTTGAAATTCTTCCCTTTTTCGAAACAACATCCTAACTTTGTAAAAATCCTTTTGTAAAGTCATTGCTAACCCGAAAATATTTTTAAATCATTTTTCTCATGAATTCTATTTTATAAACACCTTTCGAAATCGTTTCCGCTTATATGAAAAGAAACTTATAAGTTAAATGTTTTTCCTTCTAACTTTAAAATATTTTAATGCTTAGTTCTTAAAATGATTTTCCACTTCATTCTTGAAAATGATAACATACTAAAATGTATTTCTTTCTCAATTCCATTCTTATTCTTCTTCTTTCATTAAAAGAAATTGACACATAAATTTCTTAAAATAACTTTTTATCTACATTTTGAAAAAGATAACGCACGGAAATCTTTTTACGATTTCATCCTTGTAATTATCCATTATTTTCTCTTTTATCAAAAGAAATCATCAACTAAATATTATCATTGTCAAAATTCTTCATAAGGCTTTTTAAGGCTTTTATCTCAATAATTAATTGAGCACTGACGAATGTCAGGCTTCTCAGACAACAAACCACAACAGTATAATTTTCACATCAACATCACTTCAGATAATACAGTTCATGCCATATCTCCAAGCTTTAACACATTTCTACAAATAAATCATCAAGCTCAGATATGTAAAACAGACAATTTTAACCACATCAGATAAACTCAGGAAATCACAATAAAATTTAAACAACTTAACAGACCACAAATAATAACATATAGCTATCGGGAAAAATCCTTCAGGTAAGCTCCCTTTACCTGATTCTAAAGCAAACAAAGTCTTTCATTCTTTGTTGAGTGCTACAATCTTCCTCGACTTGCTTCGCGACGGAAGTCTAAAGAATCCAACATATAACACAAGTTAAAAACAACAAAAAACATCTAATCTCCCCTAGGAATAGGTTCGGCCCGGGTACAAAAGTAAGATTGGAGATTTTCAAAATTTCTCAAACTCATGGATTAATGATCCTTAAGTATTAGAGATTCATAATCAATGATCGTTTTACAAGGATTGAACAAATCTCTCTCTAAGCCACTAGCTTAGGGTTTCGGCCATGGTTCATAAAATAGGCTAGAAATTTTCAAACTTTTCAAGCTTTTAGATTTAACATCAAAAGGTAGTAAAGAGTTCAAATCAATGATCATACTTTGAAAGTTGAAACAAAACTTCCTTGTTCCCTAACAACATAGTTTTGGCCTTGCTAGGAAAATAAGGAAGGAAATTTTTGTTTGATGAAAGCTCTTAGATTTGGCATCAAAAGGTACTAAGAGGTTTAAATCATGATCATGTTATAAAAGTTGAAACAAAACTTCCTAGGTCCAAAACCACATAGGTTCGGCCATCATTGGAATAATGGGGTAAAAAAATTTGTTTGATACAAGTTCATAGAATATCAAAATAGAGATCATTAGGAGTTCATAGAAATTGGTTTCAACTAAAAATGATTTTTCTACCATTTTCTAGAGATTTTAGAAGTTAAAAGAGCTTTATGAACAACAATGGAAAATATAGATTAAACTTATGAAATAGATGTAAAACTTGCAAGAGAAGAGTATGAGAGTGTTACCCTTGAAGCTAGGAAGAAAAGGTATGAAGAACTTGAAGCTTGAAAATAAGTAAAAATGGATGGTTTAAGTGATAGAACTTTGAGTAGGAAAATGGAGAAGAAGAAGAAAATGAAAGTGAAGTGATGAAGCGTGTATATATAGGGGAAAGAGAGAGAGAATGGCGCAAGGAGAGAGGGAGAGTAATCTTGATGGCCAAGTTTTGGCTTAGGCCATGTTTGGTTGGAGAAGAAAGAGAAAAATGAGTTTTTAGAATATAATATGTTATAATTCAAAAAGTGTCATCATGACAACTTTTTAGGATGTGACTTAGGTCATCCCCTAGTAAGCCACCTCACTCCCACATGTCACCTCATCACTTTTGTGCTCTCTACTCTGCTCCATTGTGTATCCAGTTCAAGTTTCCGATCGTATTTCGCTCGGGTAAAGTATTATATTTTGACCCAGAATAAGAATTTTCCAAAAATTTCCAATATCATACAAAACATCACAAAAACACTAACCGTTTCATTCACGATTCAAAAGTAGGTTTTCTGCTCGGTAAACTTGTACCGACAGTGAAAATGCAGATCGACTTTCATCTGAATCTTCAACCGAAAATTTTACCGTGACCTTCTACGGTAAGGTAGACCAAGACAATGATTTTAGTTTATCCAAAATTATTCTCTGGGTTTTTAAAAAAAGTAAACACATATACACGTATTTATTGTTATAGAAAATAGAGAAATCGGGGTGTTCATGCCTCCCGAGCTCCCACTGACCGGTGAATAACATCAACCAAAGTTACTATTTCCCCATGCCATTTGACATAACCTCTCATCAATCTTTTCAATTTTTGTTTCCTGCACGGCGAAGAAGTTTAATCCTTCTTTTTCAATGAAGGAGCGCAATTTTTTCTTCTTTATTAGCACTCCCAACCCTCTAATGTTTATAGAGCCCACCTTCATAAGGAACATTTTCTACACCCTTATTGGAAATGATCTTTCTATCTCTTTCCTATATCTCTAATATTTTCTGGATGACAATTTCCTCATCTCCTTCAAAACTAACCCCTATCTTTTTTCCTATCTTCCAACATTTCCTAGCCGACTCCATTGACAACTTATCGAGAATTAATCTATTGCAATTCTTGATAGTATTCTTTGAGACAGACATACTTGAAGAGCATTGATTTGGTTGAGAATGTAACCCCGAGCATCCCTTTCTATATTCACCATCGAGCTTCGAGCATCATGCCTCTTGTAAATTCCCCCTTGTGACCCCTTTTTGACGGATTTTACCCACACTTGAGACCGTCCAACCAGAACCACCATCTCCAACCTCGACCTCGACCAGATCAACAGATGTCTTCTGTTGCATCGAATCAAAAGCACTACAGATTGGGTCTTCAGTAATGTTGTGCCGCCCCTCAATGCCCATCTGCCCTTCATCCAACCGTTATGTACATCATCTTCAGGGAACGGCTGAAGCGATCTAGGTAAAATTTGTCTTTTGAGAGAGAGAGATACGGCCTCCAAATTGTTAGTGCTTTCTGCTTGGATCTATTTGTTTAATATGAAGCTTCTAGTTGCCTTTCTTTCTACTTCAGATCTTTGTGCCTTTTTTTAGAATCAGCTGCTAGTACCATTTCCAAACTAGTGGCCAGGTCAATTTCAACATCAACCACATTTTCATCAAGACCAATACTATCATTGTCATTGCCTTGAGTCTTATTTGGACTCATCAAAATTTATTTTCCTCTTTGGTCCAAGCACCTTGTACCTCCCCCATCACCTTACATTGGAACTTGCTTGTTTTATTTTTCTCTAAGACCCACATCCCCTAACCCGCTAACAATCTCGCCTTCAGCCTCGTGACCTTGCTGACCCTCTTGTGTTTCTAGTACCCTTGACGCCAGTTGGCAACGGTCATCCAAAAGAAGTGGGCTTTGTCCATTTGATACAAACTCATGGGGCCCATTCCCTTTTAAACCAAGGTCCCCATCTGCTTTCCCTCTAGTTGTCCCTTTTACCAAAGCTCCATCACCTTGCTCAGAGTGAAAGGACGAGAGAAGTCCCTCCATGTTGTACTTCACATTAGGACCCTCCATTGACTTAGACTTGTAGCATACCCTATGTCTGAGACCTTTGACACTACTGTGCAACCTACAAATGTTTGAATTCGAAAATTCATCTTCGACTTGGTTGAACTCTGCCTGCCTCCTGTCAACTACGAATTCGTTTTCCTATTGCCACATCTCACTATCACCCACCGCTTTAGAGTCATTTGATGAATTTTCCTCGTTAGAGTGCAAAACATTATCAGTTGGCATTCTATAAGAGCTAAACCTGTATATGTCCTCCATCAGCCTCAGAGAGAAAAATATTTGGCTTTTTGATCAAACTGGTTCCTTTTAAAAACTACTTACCAGTCTAGGGTTATTCGGAATTATTTACTAATGGGGGTCGTTTTGGACACGTGACATATTTTATTTTTTTCAATCTGACAGGTCAAAGGCGCCACTGCAGATGGCGCCTACCACTTAACAAAAAAAAAAGACAAAAGGGAGGCACCACTGCAAATGGCGCCTTCCCCTGCGGTGGTGCCTCCCCTGCAGTGTACCACGTGGCACCGTAGGCCCCCCAGCCCCAACCAAAAATTGGACGCCTGCAATTTTAAAGGAGCAAAACTATTATTTTAAAGGAACAACGCTACAAAAAAATTATAGGGAGTAACGATGACATTAATGATAAAGTATCTATTTAAAACAACAGGATGCAATAAAAAAAATCCCGTAATAATGAGTAACAAATAATATCACAGAAGGCATAAAAAAATAATAGCAATAACAATTTACACCAATAAATATTCATCAATTATTACAGTAGTAAAAAAAAATTGGCTTAATTGCACTTTTGGTCCCCCAAGTATTGATAATGTGCGATTTTGGTCCCCCACTTTTTTTTTGAGCGCATTTGGTCCCCAAAGTTTTTCATTTGTGCCAATATGGTCCTTCCGTCCATCCCTGTTAAATTGGTAACGGAAATTGATTAAAAATGTGCAGATTTGGTCCCTCAACTATTTGTTATGTGCGATTTTAGTCCCTCAATTTTTTTCAAAGGCATTTGATCCCCTTAATTGAGGGACGAAAATCACACATAACAAATAGTTGAGGGACCAAATCTGCACATTTTTAATCAATTTCCGTTACCAATTTAACAGGGATGGACGGAAGGACCATATTGGCACAAATGAAAAACTTGGGGGACCAAATGCGCTCAAAAAAAAAGTGGGGGACCAAAATCGCACATTATCAATACTTGGGGGACCAAAAGTGCAATTAAGCCAAAAAAATTTACCTTATAAGAATTAAAAGAAAGTCACCTGCAATTTTAAAGGAACAACGCGACAAAAAAAAAATTATACTATAAATATAGGGAGTAACGATGACATTAATGGTAAAATATCTATTTAAAACAACAAGAGGCAATAAAAAAAATCCTGTAATAATGAGTAGCAAATAATCACAGTAGGCATAAAAAAATAATTTGATCAAGTGTAGCCGTGCAGGGTCTTGCGTGATGAGACAAAAGTGTGCAGATGGTTATCTTTTCAATGGTCGAATTGAACGCTGCAGCAGTAAGGAAAAATAATTTGCAAATGTTAAAAGAACTAACGGACAGTTAAGCGCTTGGTTTGAGAGGCGTTAAGAGGAGGATAATTTTTAATTGACGTGGCACCACTTTATTGGTGTGACAGAGAGTGGCAAAGGGTTTATGTGATAAAGGATCCGCATCCCTCATCCAAGCACTCCTGGGAGGAGAGGAAGATTCCTTGTCTCATTTTTTCTATCACATTCTCTGTCCCCCATCAATTATAATTTGTCATTTAATAAAATAAAATCATAACTCATTAATATTTATGCTTATTCTCAGCTTTTAATGGGTAGGGAACCCAATTTTTATTGCTTGTTATTTATGCCTACTGTGATATTATTTGCTACTCATTATTACGAGATTTTTTTATTGCCTCTTGTTGTTTTAAATAGATATTTTATCATTAATGTTATTGTTACTCCCTATATTTATAGTATAGTTTTTTTTGTAGCGTTGTTCCTTTAAAATTGTAGCGTTGTTCCTTTAAATTTATTTTTTTATGCCTACTGTGATTATTTGTTACTCATTATTACGGGATTTTTTTTATTGCCTCTTGTTGTTTTAAATAGATATTTTATCATTAATGTCATCGTTACTCCCTATATTTATAGTATAATTTTTTTTGTCACGTTGTTCCTTTAAAATTGCAGGTGACTTTCTTTTAATTCTTATAAGGTAAATTTTTTTTACTACTGTAATAATTGATGAATATTTATTGGTGTAAATTGTTATTGCTATTATTTTTATGCCTCATGTGATATTATTTGCTACTCATTATTACGAGATTTTTTTATTACCTCCTGTTGTTTTAAATAGATACTTTATCATTAATGTCATCGTTACTCCCTATACTTATAGTATCATTTTTTTTTTTTGTAGCGTTGTTCCTTTAAAATTGTAGCGTTGTTCCTTTAAAATTGCAGACATCCAAATTTTGGTTGGGGCTGGGGGCCCCCGTGAAGTACCACGTGGTACACTGCAGAGGAGACACCACTGCAGGGAAAGGCGCCATTTGCAGTGGCGCCTCCCTTTTGTCTTTTTTTTTTGTTAAGTGGTAGGCGCCATCTGCAGTGGTGCCTTTGATCTGTCAGATTGAAAAAAAATAAAATATGCCACGTGTTCAAAACGACTCCCCATTGATAAATAATTTCAGAATAATCCTAAACTGATAAATAGTTTCTAAAAGGAACCCAATTTTATCAAAAAGTCCTTCACTTTGATCCATTTGTTGATGATTTCAGGAGAAGAGGTTGTCAACGTTACTCTGGCCACATCCAACCTTGACTTCAATCTTGTTCTCTCATCCATGTTGATGTATTTCCCAACCGTTGTTGTCAGCAGCTTAGAAAACTCCTTTGACTAAGCATGTAATGGAGTTCTTGTAATATTAAGCCAAACAATTCGCTCCTTGCATACCATTTCCTGATTCCATGGTACAGCTCGTGCCCAAGAAGTGATACTGAGTGTGTGTTTGGTTTCACTTCTGAAGACATCAGAAGTGCTTCAGCACCTGTCAAACATGATTCTTGTAAAAAAAGAGTTGTTTGGAAACATGTTTGTGGAAGCAATTTTGCATCCAGAATTGATTCTACCAGAAGCAACCTGGAGTAGCTTCTACTTTTGGATTGAAAAATTATACTAAGTTTTACATCAAACTTGCTTTCAAAGTAAAAACATCCAAATATAAATCACTTTACTTCAAAATCAATTGTATTGAAATCAATTCTACAAAATTAATTCTATCCAAAATCACGTTTGTCAAACGATCATCTAAACACACAGTAAGTCTTCATCCCCTACCGGTGATAGCAACACTTGATTCCAAGTATTTTGGGTTTGTAATGCCCTTGTATCTCACAAACCCAAATCTCTTCCCCAGCTTATCCTCTTTGATGGAATATAGACCTCTCTAACACTTCCCCATTTGATGAACACCTTCCGCTTATCCTCTTCACTGAATTGATCCGGGAAGTTGGTGAAGGAAACAGAAGTTAACCCTTTGTTGAAAAAGTTAGTTCTTTCCACTCTTGGGTGAATCAAATGTCTAAATTCACCACCAGATTGACTGAATCCAACTTCATTTCTCCACATGTTCGAGGAAAGGGAGTTTTCTCTCTCGCTAAGTGATTATTCCTCTTGCATAAAAAAAAGTGATTATTCCTCTCAGTAAATTTCTTCCTCTCAGAGCTTCTCTTTCACCCTTCTCTCTCTTTAATTACGTTGTTGTTGACTATTGGGTTTCACTTTTTACTTTGCTTTCTTATAAGTTTTAGACGGTAGAAAAAAGGGTGTCTTTGGATAAACAACTTAATTAAGAGCTTATTGTACAAGACCTTATTGCATGAGAGCTTATACCATAAGTGCTTAAAGAAAGAAAAAGAAAGGAAGGGGCATGAGAGGATTCGAGTGGTGAAAAATACAGAGAGGGTGTTTAGTACATAAGCTCTTATGATAATTTTATAAGCTTCTCCCAGTGACTTATGAAAATAAGTCAAAAACTCCTTATGGGATGACATAAGTTATTTTTATAAGCTCTGCCAAACATACTGTATAAGAACTTATGTCATCAGATAAATTAAAAGGAGTTTAAATAAGCTCTTCCAAACAACACCAAATTCTAGTTTCAAGATGATCTTACTGCAATAATTCTTGCGAATTATTAGAAGGAGAATGTGATTGTAATGCTATATAACATTGAATTTATAGCCCCACAAGTCCAATCAAATAGTGGTAATAATTAATACAAACCACAAATTAGCATAGGACAAGTGAAGAAAAAGCAATAGATCAACAAGTAAAAATCTATTCCGATTACCAAAAATTTAAATGTGTATTTAGGTGATGTTAGCTCAAAGCAATAATGATGATATTTGAAAGAGCTTATTTAAGTTCCTTTTGACTTATCTGATGATATAAGCTCTTATGCAGTATGTTTGGCAGAGCTTATAAAAATAACTTATGCCATCCCATAAGGAGTTTTTGACTTATTTTCATAAGTCACTGGGAAAAGCTTATGGAATTATCATAAGAGTTTATGCACTAAACATCATCTCCGTGTTTTTCACTATTCGAATCCTCTCATGTCCCTTTCTTTCTTTTTTTTTTCTTTAAGCGCTTATGACATAAGCTTTCATGCGATAAGGTCTTATGTGATAAGCTCTTAATTAAGTTGTTTACCCAAACGCACCCAAAGTACAAGGTTTAGCTTTATATTATGGTGAATTCTATGGCACCCAGCATAATTTCTGGGTAAAAGTTAAATTGTTTGGTTGGATCACTTATGATCCGTTTGTTTTAGATTTTAATAAAATTGATTTTGAAAGAATTGATTTTGAAAAAATTAAGATTAAAAAAATTGATTTTATTTGGTAACAATATTTTAAAAGTGGGTTTAGAAGAATTGATTTTGAAAAAATCAAGATTAAAAAAATTGATTATGTTTGGTAACAATATTTTAAAAGTGCGTTTAGAAGAATTGATTTTGTTTGGATGATAAAGTAAAATCACTTTTGAAGTGTAAATATGTAGAATTTTGTGGGTCCTACATCCAGAATCAATTATTTTCAACGAAAAAGCTAAAAATTTTTGCTTCCACAAAACTCAGTTTTGACCCACCAGGAATCAATTATTTCCAACAGAGTTTCGTAAACAAACATATAAAATTACTGTAACAACTGGATTTGGGAGTCCAAACAAAATTTTGATGCCTTCCAACTATAAAAACGAAAGGACACTTGTATGTTAACCCCCTCATTTAAAATAGACACATCAAGTGACATCTCATTTTTATTTTTTTGAAAAATCTTTTAACCCTGTCATTTATTTTTATACTCAAAAGACCTAAGTGTCCCTTTGAATCATTTCCTCCCTTGCACCACCATTTTCATCCACTCACCCACCATGCAGCCAACCCATTGAAGCTCCATCGTATCACCGGACCAGACCACCGTCGCACAATCAGACAAAGCAAAGCACCCTCATGATCAAACAGAAAATTCAAGCAGCGAGTTCCGTCAAATGCCGATCAAAATCCCAAATTGAAATATATACAAAATCACAATCAGATCCTCCTCAGATAAGAGACACAAAAAATACGGGTGCAAACCAGATTTGTGCCACGTAGTTAACAGACCCAGCAATCAAGAATAAAACCCAGAAGAAAATCAAACCCATCATCTTCAACCCCCACTCCCTTCTCCATTTTTCGTTTGTTTCAGAAAAGCAATAACAGATACACCAACTCAAACATCACCCAACAAAAAAAATTCCTCCACTGCAACCCATCAAGAAAAATCAGCTTTCAACGCTTTAGACCCATAAGCCAAACAACACCAACACAACCACCGCGCGAACCAGATCTGCCCCGCCGCTGCTCCTACGCCTTGGACCACCACGAACCAGAAGGCATCGTCGCTGTTGCGCCCCGGACGGCCACCTCGCGGTACCACCAGTCCCACCGGATCCAACAGTCACACACAACAACAGCAGCGCCCAGACCACAGTAGTGAGAGAGACGATGATGGAGGGATTAAGGTTCACACGACCACAATAACCTATTGTTCCGTCTAAATACCTCGGATGTGAGATACTCGGTTGAACGAGGATTAGTGGGGTGTTTTTGGATTGTGCTTGACAGAATGTGGATTCTGCTCCTACGTATCCAAATGGGAATCAAAGCAAACGTAGTTCTGAATGAGGGGGTGAGCCCCCTATTTATAGAGATCTCTCAGGATCAAGCTCCGAAATAAGCGGAGAAATATTTGGATCAGGCCATTATTATTCGGAGAGATATCAGGATTTGCCTGATTATTGGGAGAGATGTCCGGAGCCTGATTATCCGGAGGTATTATGACTAGCGAGATATTCGGCCCAGTTAGCTGCGGCTGGACAGCTTGGGGCCGAGGTATCTTCGCAAGTGGCCTGTCATGGAAAAGGACCGAGTAGTCATCCTCGGGCATCAGGTGTGCTGACGTGTTCTCGGCTTCGGAGGGGTTTGGACCAAGGCCCATTCGCGGGGGTAAGCTCGGTTGGTCCGGCGTATAGACGAGTTCTCGGTCTTACATTCTCGGCCAGTACACAAGCCCCCCGAGCTCCGAGCTTAAATAAGTGAAAGAGCTGATAAGTATGAAACCGAGCTTATTCTTCGGCTATGCAGTTATCCACATTCCCAGCTGTCATTTCAATCAAGTCTTCTCTCTTTGTCAGAGGAAGCAATCACTCCCCTAATACTTCTACGGCACGCTATGGACAAGAAACCCTAGAGTTCCGCGCCCATTTAATGGGGGGAAAATCAAAAGTCGCGCCCTTTTGGGCTTGATGGGAGATGGGCCGCCAATCGCAGGCTATAAATATCCCCTCTGGCGCCAACTCCTTCCTACTTTGCTTACCCTCCTTTGCCATTCACCTTCGTCTTCCAAGTTTCTGCCATCATCTCTCTGCCTGTCATCCTCCAGGTACGCTCCGTTTCCTCCTTTCCTTCGTGCTTCTAAGCTCAATTTCTGGTTACCAGGTATGAGTTCATCTGTGTCTTCTGAGTCGAATACCTCGCCTCTAGTTGAGCGCGAAGTTTCCCCAATTGGGGGATCTCTTTCTGTTTCTTCTGTTCCTTCACAGGAACTGAACGTCGGAGAGGCGGAACCGTCCTCCTCCGGGTCGTCTTCGACTGATTCAGATTCTTCCGAGTCTGATTCTCCTAGGTCTGGTTCTCCTAGGTCTGGTTCTCCTAGGTCTGGTTCTCCCCCTCCCAGAGTGTCCAAACCCGCCGCTCGTAAACAACGCCTTAGGGTTCCAAAAGACCCTATTCCCGATATTACCCTTCCTGGGTATACCTGGGTTAAAGGCGAGGTCGGGACCTTTTTCTCTGACTACCAAACTCCCGATTCAATTGTTCAACTTCGATCCCATATTAATATCTCAGCCTCTGGAGACGAGTCCGAGTTCATTTGTTCTCCGTGCTCGGGCACCGAGTGTGTCTTTCTCAGGGCTCGTCCTTCCGAGCCCCCCTTTACATATATGTACAAAACACTTTTTGAGAAGCTGCATGTGTCTCTTCCTTTTACCGAGTTTGAGTGCGACGTTCTGAGAACCATGAACGTCGCACCTACTCAGCTCCACCCTAACAGCTGGGCTTTTATGAAAGCCTTTCAGATTCTATGTAAATACATCAGGATAGAGCCCACCACTCCAAAATTTTTGTACTTTTATCAAACCAGATTTGGCGAGAAAACGGGATGGGTATCCCTTAATGGGTTGAACCGAAGAGGTCTGCTTAGTTTATACGCATCGTCGTATAAAGACTTCAAGGTTGGCTTCTTCCGAGTTCGCCCTTCGGGTTCTCACTCCTCCCACTTTTTTGACGAGAATAAATATGCCAAGTTTCCTTTATACTGGCAATCCTCTCCCACAAAATTCGTTGGCTTCGAGTACCACTCCCTGCCGGCCGAGGATAGGCGGGATATAGATATACTAGAAAAACTTCCTCGGCCCCTCCATTGTGGACGCCTTCTGAAACTCCCCTTCTCATCTACCCCGAGAGCCGACCTGAAAAGTAAGTGCTCGGCTTTTTAGTTTTTGAATCTTTTCTGTATGTATTGCTGAACTAACCACTTTTTCTTTTTGGCAGTCATCATGGGAAAATTTGACTTCTCAAAGTTTGTAAAGGTCAAGTGCTAAAAAGAGGGTCAGGGTCCCTCTTCGACCGAGAAGAAGCAGAAAAGGCCTCCTTCCACCAAGACTTCTGCAAAGGGGGCTTCGTCATCCGCCCCTCAAAAAAGGAAGAGGGCAGAGGTTGAAGTAGTCGCCGAAGATTCTCCCCTTCCTGGCCCAAGCTCCCCTCGCCCGACTACTCAGGGGACGAAAACCGCGGGGCGAGAACAGCCACCTCCTGCCCCCCTTGAGCAGAAATGGTACAACACTTCCCTGAAGGCAGGGACTTCATCTCTCTGGGGTGAAGACTTCAACCCCTTCCCCTCTTTCGACTCAAGCTTCTTGAAGCCTGCCGATCTTCGGCTTATCAAGCAGCAGGGTGCCCGATCTAGCATGGAGGCCCTCTCGATCTACTGCCTTCGGGCTGCAGCTTTGGCTCGTTTCTGTAGCCGAGAGGTGACAGAGACCGAGAGGAAGTCCCAACAGTTGGAGTCCGAATTTGCTGCTATTGAGAGGTTGAAGGGGGATCTTTCCCGAATTTCTTCTGAACGCGAGGAGCTGGCCCGTGGGAACGAACGCCTGACTGCCACCCTTGCCGAGATTAATACTCGGAACTCCGAGTTGGACTCCCGGGCAAAGTCGGCCGAGGAAGGTAAAGCTCGGGTTGAAGAGGACAAGGCTCGTGCTGAGGAAAAGCTTAAAGAGGCTCAGGCTGAGATTGAGCGACTCAAGGCTGCCCTGGAGGCTGAGACCCAGGCCAAGATGCTACTCGAGGAGGATGTGAAGGAGGCCACCAGCTGCATTATCATCGAACACCGAAAAGGTTTTGACAAAGCCATTGCCCAAGCTGAGGTTTTAGCCCCTGGCATCGATCTTTCGGGGGACGATGTAAACATGGAGGTGGTGAATGGGGAACTTGTTCCCATTATTCCCGAGGAGGAGGAAGAGGCAGACGTGGTGGGGGATTCTCCCGAAGGCCACATTGATGCCGAGGAAAGCCACAGGGGGGAGTAACTGTTGTAGTTTCTTGTTTTTTGTTCAACCTTTGTAATGGGCTTATGCCCTTCATATTACTTAATGAGAATTGTTATTATTCCGCTGACTCTTTGTAGTGTTCGGCTTGTTAATCAAATCTTCGGCTAAGGCCGAGGTACTCTACCGTCCACATCAAAAAATGGACGGTGGTCGTTACACGTGGAACACGTGTTTTACACTTTACGTTGTCACGCATTAAATGCTTTGGAAACCGTAATGGGTTCATGCAATCACTGCCTTTTGCTTAGTTTCGAGATTTGTTTTTCCAACAAATCCCTTCTCACGCATACTACTTCCTTCCTTGCTTATAAATAGGGTTATTCCGCTGCCTTACTTGTTCATTCCTCATCCTTTTCTATCAGCCAAATTCATTTCTTACTTCTCTTCCACCCGAGTAGTTCTATGCTAGTGTCAGGGGTTTATGTTCCCTTCTCCCATTTAACATCCTTTTTTGGGTTTCACATCCGCCAAAAAGGATGTAAGTGGGAGACGGGATCCAGAATTCCTTTTGTGATTCGATCCTTCAAGAAGGATGTTAACAAGGAGAACGATAATCTTCGGGAGTGGAGAAAGGGGTAGAGGTCGTCTACTCCCGGAGCTGGCCGAGCACCTCATCATCCAGCTTTCTCAGGGGGAAGTGACTACAGCCTCCCTTAAGAGAGAGTGGTGGCGCTTGATTAGGGGGATTGGGGGCCGTCTGGACTTGCCCCTGCTCTAATTGGGGGGACTACTGTCCCGCCGAGCGGCCCTTATTTTCGATTTCAGCTTTTGATTTCAGCGTTGTGCTCGGTCCCTTGAATGTACTTTTCAAGAGTCAAACTCGGCTTTATTTTTGCTTTACGCATTGTACTCGGTTTCCTTAATAAAATAATGGCTCGTACTCGGCCTTTTTGATCCGAACTTTATCCTTTGCTCATATTCGGCTTTAATAATTTCGCAGCTCAAATTCAGCGTTAATAACTTAATAACTCGGATTTGGCTAATAGGATCATGCTTGACCTTTAGACTTAATTTCATGGCTCGAACTCGGCCACCAGGCTCAAACTTGGCCTTTAAAATATAATTGGCTCGAACTCGGCCACTAGGCTCAAACTTGGCCTTTAGAAATTTGACTGGCTCGAACTCGGCCATTGGCTCGTACTCGGCCATCAGGCTCAAACTTGGCCTTTAGAATATAATTGGCTCGAACTCGGCCACTAGGCTCAAACTTGGCCTTTAGAAATTTGACTGGCTCGAACTCGGCCATTGGCTCGTACTCGGCCACCAGGCTCAAACTTGGCCTTTAGAATATAATTGGCTCGAACTCGGCCATTGGCTCGTACTCGGCCACCAGGCTCAAACTTGGCCTTTAGAATATAATTGGCTCGAACTCGGCCACTAGGCTCAAACTTGACCTTTAGAAATTTGACTGGCTCGAACTCGGCCATTGGCTCGTACTCGGCCACCAGGCTCAAACTTGGCCTTAGAAATTTGACTAGCTCGAACTCGGCCATTGGCTCGTACTCGGCCACCAGGCTCAAACTTGGCCTTAGAAATTTGACTGGCTCGAACTCGGCCATTGGCTCGTACTCGACCTCCAGAATAAGATGCCTGCAGAATAAATACTTCGGCAAAGTAAGAGAACATAAAACCATATTCATAATAAAATTTATATTTTTATTGGATGGAGTCCGTGGTGTGCCTCGTTAAAACCTCCCCGGTCAAAACCCTTTTTGGGAAAAAATACCAAGGTAGGAAAAAGAGTACAACACCCGACTATATACATCAGCTGTAATAAAACTTTAAATGAGAAGCGTTCCAAGTCCTAGGGATAGGATTTCCCGACAATTCTTCTAACCTATATGCCCCGTTCCCCAGGTTTTCGACCACTCGGAATGGCCCTCCCCAGTTTGCTGCCAAATTGCCTTCCGTGCGGTCCTTCCTTGCCTCTCCTTTTATTCTCAGTACTAAGTCTCTGCGCAAAAAACTCCCCGGCTTTACTTTTGAATTATACCTTCTGGTGGCTCTCTGTTTGCAGGCTTCTTCTCTGATCCTGGCTTCCTCCCTGACTTCTTCTACCAAGTCAAGTTCGACCCTCAGATTGTTCCAATTATCATTCGGCTTGTGTTGTATACGTCGGAAAGACGGTTCACCAACCTCTACTGGGATCATGGCATCTGTTCCATACGTCAGCCTGAAGGGTGTTTCTTGAGTGGTAGATTGAGGCGTGCAGTGGTAGGCCCAGAGGATACTCGGTAACTCTTCTGCCCAAGCTCCTTTGGATCTTCCTACCCTTTTCTTCAGTTCCCCGAGGATGACCTTGTTAGCTGCTTCGGCCTGCCCATTGGTTTGGGGGTGCTCAATCGATGTAACTTGGTGCTTAATACCGAGGTTGTCATAGAATTCCCGTAACGTCTTATCCACAAATTGTCTTCCGTTGTCAGCGACGATCGCAAAGGGAATCCCGTGCCTACAAATAAGGCTCTTCCATACAAATTTCTGCACTTTCTCGGCGGTAATCTTTGCCAAGGGCTCTGCTTCGATCCATTTGGTGAAGTAGTCCACCGCTACTAGTAGGAATTTGACTTGACCTTTGGCTACAGGGAAAGGCCCCAGTATGTCCATTCCCCACATAGCGAACGGCCAAGGCGAGTTTAATGTGTGAAGTCCTTCAGGAGGGGTGATGCGTGATTTTTAGAATATAAATAAAGGCAAGTGCACCTCGTCGCAATCAAGTAATATGGTGGTGAGACCGGTTATCGTATCCACAGGGATTGGTTGTCAATTACCAATTCGCAAACTTAACAACTATCTAGACTTAACTAAAGTATGAGGGATTAAAACAGAAAAAAAATAAAGCAAAACAATATTTTTAGTCTTTTGGGAATTATATCGAACACTTGGAAGGCAAACAGAGATGTGGCTAAGATTGTTAGGATTAGACTACACTAATCTTCCCTTAATTGCAATGAAATGGCTAACAACACAAGTCCTAATTCAATTATGCCAATCAAGCCTTTTCTAAAGTACTCAAGCCTAATGTCTTAGGTGCATTGAGCCTAAAACCACGAATCAAACCCTAATGTCTTAGGTGGATTTATCCGTGATTTTGCATTAAGTCAAGACTTATAAGATTGCAAGCATTCAACACCTATGTCTAGATTCTTGAACTACTTGGCATATGATTCATGAGCATGCCTTAACACCAACCTTTCAGTCATCTATCAAAGCAACATATCATTCCTATGGGTAGCTAATCCAAGGGAAGCATTAAGCACAGAATCACATACTCATAAAGAAATAAAGACTTGCATTAAAACACCAAATCAATTACAACAAGTTCAGAAAAGTTACATCTAACCCCAACAATGGGGATTTAACTACTCATGATAAAAGGAAATACAAAACAGAATGAGAAAAGGGATGGAAAACACTCATAGACAAGCTTCCTCCATTCCCAGAGCAAGGAAATCTCCCCTTCTAGGGCTGGAACCCTATCTCAGCCGCAGCCTCCAAGTCCCCAAGTGCTCTCTCCACCAAAAGCTCTTTTTTTAGGTTAGAAGTTAGTCCCCTTTTCTGTTCATCGCAGCCCTATTTATAGATCAGTATAGCGTCACGGCCGTGATGGCCATCACGGCCAGGCCGTGATGGTTTCTGACTTGGGCGAATTTGCACAAAATGGTCACTCGCGAGGCGAGCCCTTTCTTCGCGACGCGAATCCTAGGTCACGGCCGTGATTCATATCACGGGCAGGCCGTGACAGTCTCTGACTTTTGCCTTCTGCTCTGCTTGATCACGGCCGTGATGGGCTCTGTTTGGCTCATAATCTTCACTTTTCAAGCTCTTTTTCATCCAAGCTCCACCAAGGCTGATTTCTAGGCATTTTTCCATTAAATCCTGCAAAACAACACACAGAAACCACCTCATCCGTTCCAAAGGAAAAACTATACAAAATCAACACTAAATTGGCCTAACTATATGCAAATGCATGCAGAAATGTACATGGAAAATGAGGTGAAATCACACTCATCAGGGGGTATGATTTACATTGAAAAATCTTTGGCACTCATCACACTGCTTCGTCCACTCCATGCAATCAGCTCGGATGGTAGGCCAATAGTACCCTGCTCGGACTACCTTGGAGGCCATTGATCTGCCCCCACAGTGAAAACCACAGATTCCTCGGTGAACCTCTTCCATGACATACTTGGATTGTGCCCTCGTCAGACATTTTAGCAATGGTGCCGAGTGTGAACACCTAATTTTGCCCGGATATTTTATCCTTTTAATTAATATTTAGAAAATTAAAAATGGAAAATAAAAATAAAATAAAAAATAATACATCTGAAAGTCAAATAAAAAAAAAAGAAAAGAAAAGAAAAGAAGGTTTCTTGAGTCCTCTATGTCAGTGTGCAATGTCCAATAGCTCTTATCACCAATACCCTGCTTTTTCTTCAATTTTGGTCATTCCCCCTCAGCCTTCCTCTTAACCCAACATACTCCCAAGCCTTCTTGAATGAAGCAACACTCAGATGGGGGCTGCTCAAGAGCCAGTGCAACTGTCAAAATCTCCCCCAAAGCTCAAGTAATCAATCTCCATTTTTAGTTAATTTTCAGAACTTGGGGAAAAGCATCTGCCTAGATCAGAGGAAGAAGAAACATAAATGGGAATGGAAAGGGACCTGAGCATGGTAACCTCTGCAACACTCAAGCTTGCAAGGTCCCAATGACATTGAGAAGAGTTCATCTTCTTCTATAAAAAGGACCCAACAGAGACAACAGGAACACAGGGAGAAAAATCGGAAAGAGGGGGAAAAACACACAAAAAAACCTGAAGGAGGAAGACAGCCAAAAAATACTCTCTGTTACCAAGAGGAAAAGATCGAAAAAACCTCTTTATTTCCTTCTTTCGTTCCCTGTTTCTCCCTGCATCATCTCCTTCCTCTCATTCTTCATCTTCTTCAACAAAACCTACAACAACAAAACACAAAAAAACAGAAAAAGAGCCACACCCGCACCACTCTCCTTCTCCACTGTAACTTCATCTTCCTCCTCCCCCTCTCAAATCCGGCGCCACCCCCACTTCATCCCCACAGCCACCACATCCTCCTTCTTCCCCAGATCGGCGCCTCCCCTATCACGGGAGTTACAGATCCGCTCCCTGCTCGTACGAACCACCACGGCTTCACCAGATCCGCCGCACACAGAACCGGATCTGCCCCTGCGAGCCACACGCGAACCACCACCGCCCCTGCTTCTCCTCCATCCTCCGTGCCTCCGTCGCGTCTGGACCGGACCAGCACCGTCCGACCGTTCTCCACCGCGTCGGACGCCTCAGCCGCCGCTACGCCTCTTGTTCCTCTATCGTCTGTGTTTCGTTTCAGCAGAAAAGCTTGGCACTGGTGGTAGCGTGAAGGTTGGATATAGCTCTTCTCATTGTCACTTTCTATTGCTAATTGAATGGGAATGAATGTTTTATGGGGTCACGTGCTCCCCTATATATACCCATGATATGGTTTCAACTTTTTCAAACCCCCACTGCCTAAGTCAAAGACGGTAACAAGAATAAAAACTACGCGTCATTTTACTTCTGTATGTTCGATTTTAATATTGACATATTGTGTGTTTTAAATTATAAATCATATTATGTATCATTTAAAAAAAAAAATCTTTTCAAAAGAACTACGTGGCTTTGAGTTTCCCATCGCACCCGGGAGTACGTAGGAGCAAGATAAATCATCTTGTCGGGCCAAAACTAAATTTTCCTTTTTTTTTGTGTGTCTCTTTTATGTTAAAATAATTAATCAAAAATATTTAAACTTTTCTATGTTTAGGGATGCTCTATGGACACGGTGCCATGTTCAGTCCCTTAGATTTGAGGTTGCCCTGTGGACTCATGTGCCTTGTTCAACCTCATTTAGTTTTTATAAACAATAATTTTAAAAAAAAAACGTAAAAAATTAATAAAATATTTAAAATATTAAAAATAAAAAAATAACACTTTCTTGTAAATAATTTTTGGGTAGAATAAATATTTAAAAGGTTATTAAAATGTTTTTGCACAACTAACTTGAGGTACCGTTTTTTTAAACGGGCGATGTGGGGTGCTAATACCTTCCCTACTCGTAACCGACTCCCGGACTCATATCTCTCTTTTTTAAAAGACCAGTTTACCTTTAAATAATTGGGTTTTCTAAGATTTTCCCAATAAAAATTTTAGTGGCGACTCCTCTGTTTTTTACCCATCTTTTTCGCGGCTCCCGGACGCGACGGTCGCGACAGCTGGCGACTCCACTAGGGACGACTTTGAGAGTCAGGCCTATCATAGTTGGTTGTGCAAATTTTATTTTATTTTATTTTATTTTATTTTATTTTTATTTTTATTTTTTATTTTTTTCTTTCCTCTTCTTTTAAAAAAAAAAAAGGGTTTTTTTTTTTTTAATGCTTCCATAACTGCTTTTGTATATTCTTGCAACCTTAGGATAGAGAACTTTTGTATTTGTGTTGTTTGTTCCCTTTTGCAGGCTTGGGGTAGTTTTATTTTAGTAGGTTTTTGTGAAGGTTTGTGTGCTCCCATCACACACATCACTATCACAACTTGCACACACTTTTGGCTCTATACCCGAGCTTGCTCAAAACTCAAGGATTAGGCGGTGTCTCGACATTGTCATTGAAGAGGTCTCGTACCTCCCTGACATTTGTTGATTCACCACTCGGGTTGTACCCGATATCATGGGATGGTCATATTGAGAGGGTTTATCCCTACTTGTAACTAGATTCATGAATCGGATCCTTATCTTTCGAGATAGGGGCAATCTGGGAACCATGGCTTTTAGAAGTCTAGACCCTACCTAGTTTTCACTGATAGAGCAAACTTAGTAGCCAACCTGTTTAGAGTCATTACCTCAGGTTTTTCCAACCCTAAGTTTTACCCAATTTAGGACAAAGGGAGCATACTTTTTCTCTCTCTCCATTTTTTTGGCATCATAAACATAAATTGTCATGCACATACATATTTATTATGAAGTTTTTTTTTAAAAAAAAAAAAAAAGGAAAAGGGGGCGACACATCGTCGCTCCAAGCCCGAATGACATGTTCGAATATTATTGCACTTCTAATAAGCGGCGTGTCATAGTGAAGGTAGTGCATTGACAGCATACCCGACATAGGGTTCCCAACCCTCTTGGGGGTTCATGCAACATGAAGCATGTAGGGCATTTTTTCGTGTGTTTTATTTCTAATTTTTTCTTTATTTGTGTTTCTTGACAGGAAGACCTTAGTATTAATCTTATAGCAAAGAATGGAAGGAACAAGCGTCGGAAAGAGTACTAGAAATGCAAGCAGTTCCAAGAAGAGCATCAAGATTGACGTGACACTCAATGATGTTCAGAGCTTATGGGAAATTAGTCAACAAATGTCAGAAAAGGCACGTTCGAACTTTAACAACAAGTATGGGAGGATACTAGATCTATTACGTATTCCGGTGGATGCCCCCGCTCTAAGTGCATTCGCTCAGTATTGGAACTCAACTTTGAGATGTTTTGAATTGCACGACCTAGATGTAACTCCCACCATAGAGGAGTATGCTTACATCTTGAGACTGCCTATCCAAAAGGAATCACGTGTCTATTTGTATTATGGACAATATGTGGCAGATGGGAAGATAGCAAGTCTGTTGGAACTTAAACCGGAACAATTGGATAAAGTGGAAAAAGGAAACACTACGGACTTGAAGAGGCGATTCTTGGAAGGTTATCTTAGGGAGTTGGCTCAACAACAACGATGGGTTCTTTTTAATAGGTTGTTGGCTCTCCTCATCTACTGATGGTGGTGCTTTTTCCCTTTATTCCGGATGTGATTGATCGATCAGCCATGGACGTCTTCTACTGAGTTGAGGAATATGGGGTGAATTTAGTCCCCTGCTATCCTAGTTGAGACTTTTCTCTCACTACAAGTTTGTCATCGAGAATCAACAAGGAAAGTTGCGGTCTTTGTGCACCAATGTTATATGTTTGGATTATGACTCACTTGTATCTTGGAAACAAAATTGATAGAACGGATGACCCGTTGAAAGGATTCATTCGCATGCCGCTAAAGTCACGCAAACTATATGAATGGAAACAAGAGTTTGATCAGGTCGACTCACGTTCATTTAGATGGATGTGCCCATGGTACAATGGGGATTCCGTTATATTCGATTGTGGAGGTTTCTCGAATGTCCCATTGATGGGACCCGGAGGATGTGTGTCATATTCACCAGCTCTAGTAATGTGCCAACTCGGTGGACACAAGATGAACCCCCAAAAGAGCTGCTTTGGGTGGAGCATATTTCCTACATAAAGAATGTGAAAGCATCAAGAGTCGACAATGGCAATAAGGTCGACATGGAACAATATTCACATAAAAGGGCGTGATGAGTTAGGAAGGCGGATCATAGCTCGAACAAAAAGATATGAAGCATGGAGAGAGGCAAGAAGGGGTGTCCTTCAAAACCGGAACCCCCACCCAGTCTGAAAACAATCCTCTTCTGAGAAGATCAAATGCTTGGAAAAAATTGAAATTCTAAAAGCTCGGATGGGGGTTTTGGATGAAAAGAACCAAGTTGCGAAGTAACTATCATCAAGCTCCAAAGCCAGGTGCAAAAACTGAATTTACAGATCGAGAATTTGAGAAGTGAATGTGCCGATTCCTCTGAAGCCCCAAGTCGCATGAAAAGGGCAAGAAAAGAGAAAGAAGCGATGATCCAAGAGTTGCAAGCAAAGGTGGAGTGTCAAGAAAACACGCTAGTCAGAATTCTAAAGAAGAAAGAAGAGCTTGAGTGGGACGTAGGGGTTCATGTTGAAACAATACGAGATACTAAAAGAGAGAGTTGGATCTCTACAAGAATCCTTGGCCCGGACCGGAACTTTACTCGATCGAGGATGGAACGAAGCTTCCGGATATCGTCAATTATTAATAGAAGCTAATGAAAGGGAAAATTGGCTCAGGGACCAAAATGCAAGAAAATGAAAGAGGAGAAGCTCAACGTCACGCGAGAATGGGTAAAGGGATGGAAATTGGTTGTAAGGGATGTGATCTATGAAAGGGAAGCATGGAGAAGAAAATATGAAGACATGATTGGTAGAATTCAATATCATACTTCCCAGTTGGTGGATCGATTTGAAGAAGTATCAATTCAGGTCTACAAGAACCCTTTCCTCCAAATACCACCGGAGGTGACTGAGTTCTTCAAGCATTTTGGGAAGCTTGCAAAGGGATTCAGGAAAAAGAAGATGAAGCTCTTGGCATAGTATTTTGAGGTCCCCAAAGATGGGCTAGAAATATGAAAACTCTCGATGTATTGTTTTTCTAGTTGACCAAAGACTCATGTTTGTATTGCAACATCCATCCAATGAAATAGGAGTTTTCATCAATTTTTTGTGGAATGCTCTCTCTTTTTCCAGATGATATCTGTCGAGGAGTGAATTCTCCCTTAGATACTTCATCAACTATATTTTTACCCTAAAAACGATGTGTTTTCCGCGTAAAAATATGGGTATCATCAAACAATGACATTGCTAGTACAAGATGTGGTCTATCGAGGAGTGAATTCTCCCTTGGACTCGACATCAACTGCAGATCAAGCTAGAGGGAATTATACCACTAGATTTGATTGCAGGATGAGTATTCTTGCTATAAGTATATGCGACGGTCTTCCTATCAAAAATGAAGTTTAATTAGTTTATGCTCTTTCTTTTGATTTTATTCATTTATTCTTTCTTTTATTAAATAAAAAGCAGTGTGGTTTTTTGAACAATTGCTCCAAGACACCCTTATCGCACTCGATCACGGGGCAAGAGCCATGGCGGATGAACTAGAAGAAGTTCAAGTGATCGGGGATGAAGTCGAGTCAAATCAAAGATCGGATGGCTAAGATGATGGAGATCCTACAAGAAATGCAAAAGGAGAAGAACACAGAGGAGAACCCTCCAGCCTCGAACGAAGGACAGCCAGCCACACCTCTCATCCCGCCCGGTTTTCTCGATTCCTATTCAAGGCTTCAACCAACCAGGGGGCCATGATGCCTCTCAACCCAACTCATTTTCCATTTGACTCGAACAATCCCCATACGGTTTGCCTCGTGGGTTTGTACCACCAACAGCCCCCGATCCACAAGATGGTATTGAGAACTCCGAACACATCACTCAAGCACAAATCCCCACCAATACTGTCGAAATACCGCAAGCACGAGAATGTCAACTCTTGAGATGGTAACACCCCGATAGTGACACCTCTCTTCAACCCAAGGCCCCCACAATACACCCTACATTATGGACCCCGGGGGCTCAAATGATGCCAAACTTCGGTTCCTCCTCCATGCCATATTCATTTCCCCATAATATGTACGGAGAAGCTCCGGTGAATCGGTCGGGGAGATTCCCGGTCTAAAGAAAAGCTGGAAGTACTAGAGGAAAGATTGCGGGCCATTGAAGGGGTAAATAGTTATGGTCTTCGGGATGCCTCGGAACTCGTCATGCGTGCCAAATGTTGTAATTCCGCCGAAATTTAAGGTGCCTGATTTTGACAAATACCGGGAACCACTTGTCCCAAGAACCATTTGACCATGTATGTTAGGAAGATGGCGTCACATGCCGAGATGATAAACTCTTGATTCACTTCTTCCAAGACAGCTTGACCAGGGCAGCTTCAAATTGGTATACGCATCTCGAGCGGGCACACATCCGATCCTTCAAAGATCTAGCGAGATGCATTCTCGAAGCGTACAAGTACAATGTTGACATGGCTCCCGATAGGATGCAGCTCCAAAATATGTCAAAAAGGGATGTAGAGACTTTCAAAGAATACGCGCAACGATGGAGGGAACTGGCTGCTCAGGTGGAGCCTCCCTTAGCTGAGAAGGAAATCGTAGCAATGTTCATTGATACACTCCAGTCGCCTTTCTATGATAGGATGATTGGGAGTGTGTCATCAAATTTTTCTGACATGGTCATCATCGGCGAGAGAATTGAAAGTGGAATGAGGAATGGCAAGATCGTTGAGACTTCAGTAGGGAACGGCCCAAAGAAAACCCCATTCGTGAAAAAGAAGGAAGGAGAGGCACATGCAGTAACCTTGGAACAGAAGAAACCGAACCAATGGAGACCAAACCAAACACCCACCTTCCACGCCCAATACGCCCCATATTACCAACCACCTCCATATCACCAAGCCAACCAGCCATACATCGCTGCAACCTCGCAATTTCTAAACCCTCAACAAATGGCTCCCTACCGACCATCATACCCTTCTCAGCCTCAAACACACCCCACCGTGCCATTAATATGGTTGCTGAATCTACAACTTCCCCAACCCCAATTAAGATAACCCCTTTTACTGTTGTGGTTAATTCTCGGCCAGTTCCTGAGCAAGTCACTCCGAAACCAGTGGTGATATACTATACCGAGAAGAAACCTTTGCCGGTTCCAAGTGGGCCAACACCAATCGTCATCCGAGTTCCAAGTCCTTTCCCTTACAAGGACACCAAAGCGGTACCATGGAAGTATGAGATGCAGGTCCAACCCAATCCTTCCAACGGGACTACTGTGGTCACCAACATTTCAGGAATTGGCGGAATGACTAGGAGTGGTCGCATTTACACTCCAGAGGTATTGCGAAAAGGGGAAATAGAAAAGGAAGGAAAGGATCACAAAGGGAAAGAGAAGGTGGAAGAAATCCTAGATGACAAGGAAGCAAACGGGGGTGAGAATAAAAAGGTTGTATCGATGAGGAGGTAGGCGAATTCTTGAAGTTCATCAAGCGAGTGAATATAGGGTTGTGGATCGGTTAAATCGGACTCGGCTCGGATATCTCTTTTGTCTCTATTAATGAACTCGAGCCACACGAGAAAAGTCTGATGAAGGTGTTGAATCAAGCGCATGTCTCCCATGACATCACAGTTGATAAGCTCGATAACATTGTAGGTAACATAGTTCTTGATAATTATGTCACTTTCACCGATGATGAAATACCAGCCGAAGGTATGGGGCACAACAAGGCCTTGAACATTTACGTGAAGTCCGAGACCATGTCATGGCCAGGGTTCTCATTGATAATGGCTCTTCTTTGAATGTAATGCCAAAGTCAACGCCGCAAAGTTGCCTTTCGATGGAACTCATATGAAGCCAAGCACAATGATTGTAAGAGCTTTCGGCGGCACCGAAGGGAAGTCATGGGAGAAATTGAATTGCCCATTCAGATTGGCCCATGCACCTTTGAAGTACTTTTCCAAGTAATGGACATCACACCAACATACGATTGTCTCCTAGGGCGACCATGGATCCATTAAATGCGGAGCTGTACCTTCCACATTGCACCGGAAGGTGAAGTTCATTGTTGATTGTAAGGCGATAATTGTCTCTGGAGAGGAGGATCTGTTAGTAAGCAAGCCATCAACAACCCCTTATATTGAAGGCTGCGAGGAAGCTCTCGAGACCGCCTTCCAATCACTTGAAATTGCCAATGCCACGTATGTTGGGGAGAGAGCTCCACTCTTGAAACCTCGGTCATCCAAAGCATCCATCATGATGGCCAAGGTTATGATTGAAGGAGGATACCGACATGGAAGCGGTTTGGGGAAAAAACAGCCAAGGCGTTGCTGACATTCTCATGCTCACTGAGAACAAGGATAGGTTTGGATTGGGATACAAACCCACCGGGGCCGACAAGATGAGAGTTATAGAAGAGAAGAAAAGAAAGAGGTTGGCTCGGCTGGAAAATCGTGAATGCGAGGCTGAAAGGGTTCCCATCTGTGACATTCGACGAGCTTCCGAGCGTAGGGTTTGCATTCTGGACCAAGCAGCAGCTATTGAAGATGATTATCCTGCCGATCGTGGTATCAATCTGGTGTATCCATGCTCTCCGGATACAGAGCTCAACAATTGGGAGATCATTGAGTTCCCCAAGACCATAGGGTCCTTTTCAAAGTAATTCTGTAATGCTTATCCTTTAGCTCTGCCCAAGGCTTTAGGAGTTTTGTTGTAATGGGCTTACTTGTTTCCGTTTCGATTATGACTTATCAATAAATGCATGCATTCAGTATCTTTGTCTTGTTATCTTTTTTTACTTTCGTTTTTGTTCACCATCCCTCACTAATAAATGCAGTCTCTCGTCTTTAACCTTTATTCATTCATCTTTCCCTCATAATTACCAAAATGCAGATCTAAAAGTGACTCTCTTGAAAACGACAGTGTTAGTAACCCATCATACAATTTTGACTATTCCGTTGATCATGCTGAGGAGGTTGTTGATGATGACGGGGAAGTTCCCCTTGAACTTTTGAGATTGGTAGAACAAGAAGCCAGGGAAATCCGGCCCCATGAAGAGCCGAGTGAACTAATCAATTTGGGAACCAAAGATGATATAAAAGAGGTCAAGATTGGCCTTTCCCTGAAAGAAAAGGAGCGGAGCAGTTGATCGGGGTTGTTGACGGATTATAAAGATGTCTTCGCATGGTCATACCAAGACATGCCAGGGTTAGACCCGAGTGTAGCGAGAACACAAATTGCCATTAAAGCCGGAGTGTCCTCCAATAAAGCAGAAGCTACGAAGGATGAAAGCGGAAATGTCCTTAAAGATCAAGGAGGAGGTCAAGAAACAACTGGATGCAGGTTTCCTAGAAGTTGTAAAGTACCCTCAATGGGTTGCTAACATCGTTCTGTTCCCAAGAAAGATGGAAAAGTTCGAATGTGTGTTGACTATCGAGATCCGAACGAGAGCTAGCCCAAAAGATGACTTTCCTTTGCCTCACATTGATGTTCTTGTAGATAATCTTGCTCAACATGCATTATTCTCTTTCATGGATGGTTTCTCGGGATATAATCGGATCAAGATGGCACTCGAGGATATGGAGAAAACTACATTTGTCACTTTGTGGGGAACCTTTTGCTATAAGGTTATGCCCTTTGGCTTGAAAAATGCTGGGGCAACATATCAGCGGGCTATGGTGGCTTTATTCCATGATATGATGCATAAGGAGATAGAAGTTTACGTAGATGACATGATCGCCAAGTCCAGATCCGAAGATGACCATGTTGATAATCTGCAAAAACTCTTTGAGCGGTTAAGAAAGTTTAAGCTCATTGAATCCATCCAAATGCACTTTTGGAGTGAAATCAGGAAAGCTTCTGGGGTTCATCGTTAGTCAAATAGGAATAGAGGTTGATCCTGAAAAGGTTCGAGCAATCATCGACATGCCAGCACCTCGAACGGAGAAGGAAGTTCGTGGGTTTTTAGGAAGATTGAACTACATTGCCCGGTTCATCTCCCAACTAACCGCGACATGTGAACCAATCTTTAAATTGCTGCGCAAAAATCAAGCCGTGACATGGAATGAAGATTGTCAAAACGCCTTTGAGAAGATCAAACAATACCTACAAGAGCCTCCAGTTTTGGTTCCCCCAGTGCCGGGAAGACCTCTCATCATGTATTTGACTGTGCTAGATGGATCTATGGGTTGCGTACTGGGGCAGCACGATGAGTCGGGAAGAAAGGAACATGCCATCTATTATCTAAGCAAGAAGTTCACCAGTTGTGAAGCCAACTACTCACTGCTAGAACGCACTTGCTGTGCTTTAGCATGGGCGGCTCGCCGTTTGAGGCATTACATGTTGTGTTATACTACCTGGTTGGTGTCCAAAATGGATCCAATCAAGTATATCTTTGATAAGCCTGCTCTGACTGGAAGAATTGCTCGCTGGCAAGTCCTGCTATCAGAATATGACATTGCCTATGTCACCCAAAAAGCAATAAAAGGGAGTGCTCTTGCAGAATATCTAGCCAATCAGCCGGTAGAAGATTATGGATCGATGCAATGTGATTTTCCAGATGAAGATATAATGGCTCTGTTTGATCGCGAGCAATCACCAGAAAAAGAAAAATGGACCTTGTTATTTGACTGGAGCTTCTAACGCATTGGGGCACGGAATCGGGGCAATTTTAATCTCACCGAGAAAATGATTATTTCCCATCACTGCGAGGCTCTGCTTTGATTGTACAAACAATATAGCCGAATCTGAAGCTTGTGCACTAGGGATTTTGGCGACAATAGAGGCAAAAGCAAGGATCTTGGAGGTATATGGGGACTCTGCACTAGTCATCCACCGGTTAAGAGGGGAATGGGAAACCCGAGATGCCAAGTTAATTAGTACCATGATTACATCAAAGGTTTGATTGAAGCGGTTTGACGAAGTCACGTTTCATCATATTCCCGAGAAGATAACCGATTAGGCGACGCTGTCTGTCTACCTTGTCCTCAATGTTCAAAGTAAGTGACGAGAGGAACCTACCACTCATCAAAATGGAAAGTCGTGGTCATCCTGCATATTGTCAAGTGATAGAGGAAGAGTCTGATCAAAAACCGTGGTACCATGACATCAAATGTTTCATCCAAAGAAGGGAATACCCTCCGGGCGCTTCAGAAAATGACAAAAGAACTCTAAGAAGACTTGCAATGGGTTTCTATTTAGATGGAGATATTCTCTACAAAAGAAACCATGACATGGTGTTGTTGAGGTGCGTTGACGCAAAAGAAGCTAAACTGATAGTTGAGGAGGTACATGAAGGACCTTTTGGAACACACGCGAGCGGCGGTCATGCAATGGCCAGGAAAATCTTGAGGACTGGCCAATATTGGCTGACAATGGAGGTTGATTGCTTTAATTATGCGAAGAAGTGCCACAAGTGTCAAATATACTTGGATAAGGTTCATGCGCCGCCAGCTCCTTTGAATATCATGTCGGCACCCTGGCCGTTCTCAATGTGGGGAATGGATGTGATCGGGCCCGTCGAACCAAAAGCTTCAAATGGACATCGCTTCATTCTTGTTGCCATCGATTATTTCACCAAGTGGGTTGAGGCTGCATCTTATCCCAATGTGACCCGGAATGTCGTGATCGATTTGTCAAAAGAGGCTAATTTGTCGTTATGGGTTGCCGAGTGAGATTATCACCGATAATGCGACCAATTTGAACAATAGGATGATGAAGGAGATGTGCGAAAATTTCAAGATAAAGCATCATAATTCCTCTCCGTCATCGCCCAAAGATGAACGGCGAGTGGAGGCCGCTAATAAAAATATCAAGAAGATTGTCCAAAAGATGGTGGTGACGTATAAGGATTGGCACGAGATGTTACCTTTTGCTTTACACGGCTATCGTACCTCTATTCGCACCTCGACAGGGGCAATGCCATATTCTTTAGTTTATGGGATGGAGGCAGTGCTCCCAATTGAAGTAGAGATCCCCTCATTAAGAGTCTTGAGAGAAGCGAGAATTAGAAGAAGCTGAGTGGGTCCAGGATCGATTAGACCAATTGAACCTCATTGAAGAGAAGAGATTAGGGGCGTTGTGTCACGGCCAATTATACCAGAAAAGGTTGATGAGAGCTTATGAGAAGAAGGTACGCCCACGACAGTTTCGGGAGGGTGACCTAGTGCTTAAAAAGATTCTACCAATCCAAAAGGATCATCGAGGGAAATGGACTCCGAACTATGAAGGACCTTATGTTGTGAAAAAGGCCTTCTCTGGAGGAGCTTTAATTCTCACCAGGATGGATGGGGAAGACCTCCCGCTCCCTGTAAACTCGATGCAGTAAAAAAGTATTATGCTTGAACACACTTCCCAAGAAGAAGAAGAAAAGAAAAGAAAAATGAAAAATGAAAAGAGAAAAGGCTCGCTAGACTGAAAATCTGAAAAGACAGTCTAGGCAAAAGTTAGAGCAACCCGCTAGACTGAAAACCTGAAAAGGCGGTCTAGGCAAAAGTTAGGGTTCAAAAAATAAAATAAAAAATATGACAATGGAAGTGTCGTCAAGCCGATGAACTGGGGCAGTCCGTAAGTTGGATATACGAAGATTGGGGCAGACAACATCTCTGAAGCCAATTAATGAGCAGTCAAGATTGTATGAGGGATACTAAAATTAGTCATTGACAGAGACATCACTTGAGGAGATGTGAATCTACTCCGCAACGTTTTGAAACTTATGCTTTGTACACCTTTTTTCAATCCAAATATAATGACATTGACTTCCTTTACTTTATTTCGCTACCTTGGTCCTTTCCTCTTAACTTTTGTCATTTATGTGTGTGCATTCATCCTGATAAGTATATACTGAAACGTGAAACAAGTAATGTTTTTTTTTAAGCAATTAGAATTCCTTAGAAAGCCTCAAAAGGTCTTGGGGGGCATGACGCTTCCCCTATAAAGGGCATCGAAGAAAGGAAGGAATACTGAGACTCAACCATGGAGATAATTATCATCAAGAACATCTAATCATCAGGGGATAAAAGTGCAAGATATCTCTCCCAGATAAGATGGGCCTTGTTTTAGTTCATCCTCAAGACTGACTGTGATCGATGCCTTTAGGGGGTCAAGGATCCAATAATGAAAGAAATAGCAAAGAAGAAATAATCTATCATCAATCTTTTGCATCATGCCCAAAATTAATAAGGGTTCTCATGATCATCATTCTTTTTGTAAATTGAAAACTAGTTATTTGAGTTTTCGCATTGTCATTTCATCAGTGAGCAAAATCTACATTCATATATTGCATTTGTCTACATGGCCTCACAAGCTTTTAATCTATCCATTTGAGAGTCTGACGGGCAATCCACCCCGTAGGCTTTTTTATCTTTCTGTTCGAGCTTCTCACGGGCAATCAACCCCGTAAGCTCTTTTATCTTTCAATTCGAGCTTCTGACGGGCAATCCACCCCGTAAGCTCTTTTATCTTTCAGTTCGAGCTTCTCACGGGCAATCCACCCCGTAGGCTCTTTTATCTTTTAGTTTGAGCTTCTAACGGGCAATCCACCCCGTAGGCTCTTTTATCTTCATTTCGAGCTTATTACGGGCAATCCACCCCGTAAGATCTTTTATATTTCAGTTCGAGCTTCTGACGGGCAATCCACCCCGTAAGCATTTTTTATCTTCACTTCGAGCTTCTCACGGGCAATCCACCCCGTAGGCTCTTTTATCTTTCAGTTCGAGCTTCTAACGGGCAATCCACCCCGTAGGCTCTTTTATCTTCAGTTCGAGCTTCTGACGGGCAATCCACCCCGTAGGCTCTTTTTATCTTCAGTTCGAGCTTCTGACGGGCAATCCACCCCGTAAGCTCTTTTATCTTTCAGTTCAAGCTTCTAACGGGCAATCCACCCCGTAGGCTCTTTTATCTTTCAGTTCGAGCTTCTAACGGGCAATCCACCCCGTAGGCTCTTTTATCTTTCAGTTCGAGCTTCTAACGGGCAATCCACCCCGTAGGCTCTTTATCTTTCAGTTTGAGCTTCTCACGGGCAATCCACCCTGTAGGCTCTTTTATCTTTCAGTTTGAGCTTCTCACGAGCAATCCACCCCGTAAACTCTTTTATCTTTCCGTTCGAGTTTGACGGGCAATCCACCCCGTAGGCTCTTTTATCTTTCAGTTTGAGCTTCTGACGGGCAATCCACCCCGTAGGCTCTTTTTATCTTCAGTTCGAGCTTCTGACGGGCAATCCACCCCGTAAGCTCTTTTATCTTTCAGTTCGAGCTTCTAACGGGCAATCCACCCCGTAGGCTCTTTTATCTTTCAGTTCGAGCTTCTAACGGGCAATCCACCCCGTAGGCTCTTTATCTTTCAGTTTGAGCTTCTCACGGGCAATCCACCCTGTAGGCTCTTTTATCTTTCAGTTTGAGCTTCTCACGAGCAATCCACCCCGTAAGCTCTTTTATCTTTCCGTTCGAGTTTGACGGGCAATCCACCCCGTAGGCTCTTTTATCTTTCAGTTCGAGCTTCAGACGGGCAATCCACCCCGTAAGTTCATTATCTTTCTGTTCGAGTCCGACGGGCAATCCAACCCGTGAGCTTTTTATGTGTAAACCCAATGGGCAATCCAATCCACTGGTCCTTTACAGGAAATCATTTTGTAGTCACATGTCTTTTTTGTTTGTCAGTGTACCCCGAACAAAATTGGAGTTCATGTCTTTACTCGTTTCTTATAGCGATAATATGTTAACTACGGTTACACCTAGTATCTACTAAGAAACAAGTAAAGAGGGGCAGCTGTGAACACCTAATTTTGCCCGGATATTTTATCCTTTTAATTAATATTTACAAAATTAAAAATGGAAAATAAAAATAAAATAAAAAATAATACATCTGAAAGTCAAATAAAAAAAAAAGAAAAAGAAAAGAAAAGAAGGTTTCTTGAGTCCTCTATGTCAGTGTGCAATGTCCAATAGCTCTTATCACCAATACCCTGCTTTTTCTTCAATTTTGGTCATTCCCCCTCAGCCTTCCTCTTAACCCAACATACTCCCAAGCCTTCTTGAATGAAGCAACACTCAGATGGGGGCTGCTCAAGAGCCAGTGCAACTGTCAAAATCTCCCCCAAAGCTCAAGTAATCAATCTCCATTTTTAGTTAATTTTCAGAACTTGGGGAAAAGCATCTGCCTAGATCAGAGGAAGAAGAAACATAAATGGGAATGGAAAGGGACCTGAGCATGGTAACCTCTGCAACACTCAAGCTTGCAAGGTCCCAATGACATTGAGAAGAGTTCATCTTCTTCTATAAAAAGGACCCAACAGAGACAACAGGAACACAGGGAGAAAAATCGGAAAGAGGGGGAAAAACACACAAAAAAACCTGAAGGAGGAAGACAGCCAAAAAATACTCTCTGATACCAAGAGGAAAAGATCGAAAAAACCTCTTTATTTCCTTCTTTCGTTCCCTGTTTCTCCCTGCATCATCTCCTTCCTCTCATTCTTCATCTTCTTCAACAAAACCTACAACAACAAAACACAAAAAAAAAAGAAAAAGAGCCACACCCGCACTCTCTCCTTCTTCTCCACTTTGTAACTTCATCTTCCTCCTCCCCCTCTCAAATCCGGCGCCACCCCACTTCATCCCCACAGCCCACCACATCCTCCTTCTTCCCCAGATCGGCGCCTCCCCTATCACGGGAGTTACAGATCCGCTCCCTGCTCGTACGAACCACCACGGCTTCACCAGATCCGCCGCACACAGAACCGGATCTGCCCCTGCGAGCCACACGCGAACCACCACCGCCCCTGCTTCTCCTCCATCCTCCGTGCCTCCGTCGCGTCTGGACCGGACCAGCACCGTCCGACCGTTCTCCACCGCGTCGGACGCCTCAGCCGCCGCTACGCCTCTTGCTCCTCTATCGTCTGTGTTTCGTTTCAGCAGAAAATCTTGGCACTGGTGGTAGCGTGAAGGTTGGATATAGCTCTTCTCATTGTCACTTTCTATTGCTAATTGAATGGGAATGAATGCTTTATGGGGTCACGTGCTCCCCTATATATACCCATGATATGGTTTCAACTTTTTCAAACCCCCACTGCCTAAGTCAAAGACGGTAACAAGAATAAAAACTACGCATCATTTTACTTCTGTATGTTCGATTTTAATATTGACATATTGTGGGTTTTAAATTATAAATCATATTATGTATCATTTAAAAAAAAAAAATCTTTTCAAAAGAACTACGTGGCTTTGAGTTTCCCATCGCACCCGGGAGTACGTAGGAGCAAGATAAATCATCTTGTCGGGCCAAAACTAAATTTTCCTTTTTTTTGTGTGTCTCTTTTATGTTAAAATAATTAATCAAAAATATTTAAATTTTTCTATTTTTAGGGATGCTCTATGGACACGGTGCCATGTTCAGTCCCTTAGATTTGAGGTTGCCCTGTGGACTCATGTGCCATGTTCAACCTCATTTAGTTTTTATAAACAATAATTTTAAAAAAACGTAAAAAATTAATAAAATATTTAAAATATTAAAAATAAAAAAATAACACTTTCTTGTAAATAATTTTTGGGTAGAATAAATATTTAAAAGGTTATTAAAATGTTTTTGCACAACTAACTTGAGGTACCGTTTTTTTAAACGGGCGATGTGGGGTGCTAATACCTTCCCTACTCGTAACCGACTCCCGGACTCATATCTCTCTTTTTTAAAAGACCAGTTTACCTTTAAATAATTGGGTTTTCTAAGATTTTCCCAATAAAAATTTTAGTGGCGACTCCTCTGTTTTTTACCCATCTTTTTCGCGGCTCCCGGACGGGACGGTCGCGACACCGAGAATCCTCGCTTATACAACTCCCCGGAGATTATAGTAAAGTGACTTGCCCTGAGCCTGACTTTCCTGGCTTCGGCCTGATCCGAGGGCAGAGTTTATGAGGATAAGTACTCCCATATAGGTGTCATCCACTCTCGGTCAACCAACTCGTTGGCCATCACCTCTTCTGTCCCAATGCTCGGTTCATTGAGGGTTTCTTGAATAACCGTTCTATGGTGTCCCGGCTTCTTTGTGCTGGCTAGCTTGGACAGCAAATCAGCCCGAGTGTTTTCTTCCCAGGGAATGTGCTCAATAGTGAACTTTTCAAAGCCGGAGATTAATTGGTTGACCTTACACAAGTATCTGGTGAGCTGAGGTTCCTTCGCCTGGTAGCCTTCGGATATTTGTCCGGTGACTAGTTGTGAATCACTCCAGCACCTAACAGCCTTCGCCCCCATTTCATTTGCCAGCCTTAATCCTGCTATCAAAGCTTCATACTCGGCTTGATTGTTCGAGGTTTTGAATTCAAACTTTAATGATTGTTCCAAGATCAGATCTCCCGGTCCTTCCAGAATCACCCCCGCTCCACTGCCCCTGACATTCGAGGATCCATCCACGTACAAATTCCACCATATATCCTCGGCTACTGGCTGTGGATGGAGCTCGACTATGAAGTCGGAGAGGCATTGAGATTTCAGAGGTCCTCTCATCTCGTATTTCAAGCCAAACTCGGACAATTCTAGTGACCAAGCAATCATACGCCCCGCCAATTCGGGCTTTTTGAGTATCTGTTTAATCGGGTGATCCGTCTTAACAATCACTTGGTGACTCTGGAAGTACGGGCGCAATCGCCGGGCTGCGGTTACCAAGGCTAAAACCAGCTTCTCAATGACTTGATACCGAGTTTCGGCATCATGAAGTACCCTACTGATGAAGTACACTGACATTTGAGCTTTCTCTACCTCCTGTACGATGACTGCGCTGATGGCATTCTCGGAGGCTGACAGATATAAATACAACTCCTTCCCGGGGATGGGTCGTGTTAATATCGGCGGGGAGGACAAAAAGGCCTTGAAGTCGACAAAGGCCTTCTCACAGTCCTCGATCCACGTGAAGGTTTGGGGCTTCTTCAGTAGTTTGAAGAAAGGCCGAGCTTTCTCTGCGGATTTGGGCAGGAACCGAGATAATGATGCAAGCCGTCCTGCCAATCTTTGCACTTCTTTAACGTTCTGCGGGCTTCTCATCTCAATCACGGCCCGACACTTATCAGGATTGGCCTCGATTCCCCGGTGCGTCGGCATGAAGCCGAGGAATTTTCCCCCTTGGACACCGAAAACACACTTCTCCGGGTTCAGTCTCATGTTGTACCTTCTCAGCTGCTGAAAGATTTCCTCCAGATCTGTAGGGTGGTTGCTGGGGTCATCGGATTTCACCACCATGTCGTCCACATATACTTCCATAGTTCTGCCGATTTGTTTCTCAAATACCCGGTCCATGAGTCTCTGGTACGTAGCTCCCGCATTCTTCAGCCCAAACGGCATCACTCGGTAACAGTAATTTGACCCCTCAATAATGAAGGCTGTTTTCTCCTCATCTGGGGGGTACATTCGGATTTGGTTGTACCCGGAGTATGCATCCAAGAAGCTTAGAATTCTGTATTCGGAAGCCCCGTCAACCAGTCTGTCAATACTCGGCAAAGGATAGGAGTCCTTCGGGTAAGCTCTATTCAGATATGTGTAATCGGTGCACATACGCCACTTGCCGTTTGCTTTTTTGACGAGAACGACGTTGGCCAGCCATGTAGTGTACTCTACTTCTCGGATAAAATTGGCCTTGACCAACTTCGCTGTTTCATCTTCCACAACTTTTCTCCTTTCTTCACCTAGTCTGCTTTTCCTCTGGGCCACTGGCTTCGCCTCGGGACAAATTGCCAATTTATGGCATAAGAAGTTGGGATCAATTCCCGGCATGTCAGATGTGGTCCAGGCGAATAGATCGGCATTTCTGCGTAGCACTTGCTTTATTTCTTCTTTCAAAGTAGGTTCAAGGTGACCGCCGAGTTTAGTGCACTGTTCAGGCTGCGCACCGAGCTGGAACTTCTCTAACTTCTCAATAGGTTGTGAACGTTGTTCCTGCATGTCCATCCTGGGATCCAGCTCAACGGAGTTTACGGAATTCACCGCCTTGTCTTTCCCCCTGTCTAGGGTTTCTGTTGGTGTGGGTTTAAGTTTTCTCACACGCAAACTATCAGCATAGCACTGTCTGGCCATCTTCTGATCTGCTCGGACAGCAACTATGTCCCCCGAGCTGGAAGGGAACTTCATCGTGAGGTGGGGAGTAGAGACCACAGCCCCTAGCTCATTCAAGGACGGTCTTCCGATCAGGATATTATACGATGTAACAGCATTAACCAACACATACCTGACCATGATAGTTTTAGAAGCTCTGCCATCACCAAAAGTAGTCAGGAGGTCAATATATCCCCGAGTATCAACTTGTTCCCCTGCGAAGCCGACGAGCTTACTGTCGTACGGTTGAATTGATTTCTCCGGGATCCCGAGCTTCCGAAACGTTGAGTAATACAATATATCCGCATGAGCTCCACAGTCGACGAGGGTTCTTTTGACCGAGAAGTTGGCCAACTGTACAGTGATCACCATGGGGTCATCTTGGTTGGGATCTACTCCCACAAAATCTTCATCGGAAAAGATAATAGGTGGGGAACTTCGGGGATACCGAGTTGATAGCTCGGATGACCCGCAGGTGTCTTCTCCGAGCTGAACTTGTTGTGCCTCCCCCCGCAAATCCTCCTGAAATGGTGTTTATTACTCCCCGAATGACATTATCCTCTTCTCGTTTCTCACTTTGGCCTTCTCTAGTTTCTGCTCTCTCGTTATTTCGTTTGCCGCCACCCCTCCTCGGGCTTTGGTCACCCTCTCTCCTCCTGTTTCTGCCACGCCTCTCACCGTTGTTGTGGTTTCTCCGAACAAAATTGTTGAGATGGCCAGCCTGAACCAGCTCTTCAATTTTATCCCGTAGGACCCAGCACTCCTCGGTGGTATGGCCATAATTTCGGTGATACCGACAATGCTTCTGGCGATCTGCGTTTTGGGGGGTGTGGCCACGATTTGGGAGCTGCAGAAGTTCCGCGTTGTACGCTTCCTCGAACACCCGAGCTCGATTTGTATTGAGGGGAGTATAATGCTCATACTTCGGTCCCCTCTGGAAATGCTCGGACGGGCCTTTAAATCTCGGTTTATCACCCCCTGCCCTCCTCTTCTCTTTACCTTCTCGCCTGTCGGCATCATCGGTCCGCTCCCTTTTCTTGGATTCCTCAACCTCCTCCATATTGATGAACCCCGCAGCTTTTCTTCTCAGTTCGTCCATATCGGCTGGTGGTTTCCGAGCCAAGTGCCTAGCGAAAGGGCCAGGTCTTAACCCGGTTAGGATGGTGTGTAGTGCAACATCGGCACTGAGATTGGGGATGAGTACCGCCTCCTTGCTGAATCTGGCCAGGAAGTTGCGCAAGGACTCATTCTTCTCTTGCCTGAAGTTTACCAGTGAGGCCGAGGTTTTTTGGTGGGCTCGGCTCGTGGCAAACTGAGCGCTGAACTTAGCCACGAATGTATCAAAAGAGTCTACCGATGCTGGGGGTAGCTGGGTGTACCAGTCGTCTTTGCCTCCTTCAGAGTGGTTGGGAAGACTTTGCACATGACAGCGTCGTCATCCGTAAAGAGGTACATCTGCGTGGTGAAGGCGTCCAAGTGGCGCTCGGGGTCTGAAGTGCCATCATATTTGTCAATGTTGATGGGCTTGTAGTTGGCTGGCAAGGGGACCCCCATGATATCGTTCGTGAAGGGATACCTCGGCTTCCGCAGGCTGGCCCTGTCATTAAGTCTGTTTGTCTGGAGTGAAAATTCTGGGGCCTGCCTAGGGAATCCCTCCTCCTCTGCTCGGTTGGTGTGATGGGAAGCCCGGAGGTGTGGACCCCCTTCCCTGTACAAGTTTCTGGACCCCTCAATCTCCGGTGGTCGGCGCTCTCTTTCTTGTGGAGAAGAGACCGACCTTTCCCTGCTCTGCTCTCTTTCGCGACGGCTGTTCTGCCGGCGGATCTCTTCGTTTTCCCTTCTCAGCACTGCAATTTGCGCGAGAAGCTCCTGTACCACGGGGTTGTCTGTCATTGCTGCTGGGCCTACGGACCGCTCTCCATTATCCCCGTTAACTCCGTTGTTGGCATTCACTGGCTCCTCCCTCCTGCAGTTTCCGCTCCTCGTCCTCACCATTTTGTGTGGTATGGGAAAATATTTGCTTCGATTCCCACAGACGGCGCCAAATGTTCCGTCCAAATACCTCGGATGTGAGATACTCGGTTGAACGAGGATTAGTGGGGTGTTTTTGGATTGTGCTTGACAGAATGTGGATTCTGCTCCTACGTATCCAAATGGGAATCAAAGCAAACGTAGTTCTGAATGAGGGGGTGAGCCCCCTATTTATAGAGATCTCTCAGGATCAAGCTCCGAAATAAGCGGAGAAATATTTGGATCAGGCCATTATTATTCGGAGAGATATCAGGATTTGTCTGATTATTGGGAGAGATATCCGGAGCCTGATTATCCGGAGGTATTATGACTAGCGAGATATTCGGCCCAGTTAGCTGCGGCTGGACAGCTTGGGGCCGAGATATCTTCGCACTTGGCCTGTCATGGAAAAGGACCGAGTAGTCATCCTCGGGCATCAGGTGTGCTGACGTGTTCTCGGCTTCGGAGGGGTTTGGACCAAGGCCCATTCGCGGGGGTAAGCTTGGTTGGTCCGACGTATAGACGAGTTCTCGGTCTAACATTCTCGACCAGTACACCTATCATTTTTATTTTTTTGAAAAATCTTTTAACCCTGTCAACATATAAGTGTTCCAAGTGAGTAGCTTAATTTTTACCCAAAAATTATGCATTTTGATTTTTGAGAGAATTCACCTTATATTATTACGCAATAGAGCATTCTTATAGATATCATTGAGATTTAAATGTGTGTTTAGGTAAGTATTAATCAAAAGTAATTTTGAATAAATTTGATTTTATCTATTTTATTCGATTAAAATTGAATTTGAAATGAAGTAATTTATTTTTAAATATTTTTAATTTAAAAACAAGTTTAAATTTATTGTAAAATTGTATAACCAAAAAATTTAGTGTAAAATTTTTAATATAATATAAAAGCTAATTTTTTTTATAGGCTAAAAGCTAACTTTTACTACGTATAGTTAAATCAAGATTTTGTCTATAACTACACATCTATATTTTTTTTTATTGATATGACATTTGCCAGAGGCAAAATAAATTATGATACTTTCAATCTTAGAAATCAAACACATTTACTCAATAACCTTTTCCTTGAACAGTTTTCATCACGTTACCTTCAAAAATCTAAAGAAAAGATGACAGGGCAGACAATGAAAAAGTAAGATGATATAAAATAATTTAAAATGGGACCCTAAGTAGATTTATTATTATTATTATTATTATTTTGAGGGAAAAGAACAAATAGGCCCCTCAACTATAATCATTTTACAAATAGATCCCCTCAATTGTTATTTTTTTTCCGTTAAACCTCAAACTTCAATATTTAGTGAAACTGGTCCTTTTTTAACCCACCATTAAACCACAGTTCTTTCCCTTGTTCTTCATGCTTCCCACATTCTTTGCGGAACTTCTCTTGCACAAACCTCGGTTGTTTCCTTGAGATTCTTTCTGAGGCCGTAAATGGAGTTGCCACCACCACCAACTTCACACCATAATTCTCTCTTCTTCATTCTCACAACATCCAAGATATATATACCCAGCAAAGTACACAAGATCATCAAATTAATTATTTCACATACGTGCCTCAAATCTGCAAGGAAAATAAACATTCCATCATTGAAAGCAGCAACCACCAAATGGTGAAGGTAGAGTAGAGAGCTAATGGACAAAATTGAGATCACGAAGTTTCTTTCCTTTTAATTAACCAGATGATTGAATGCTCAGATTTAACGGGTTATTGAATGGGGAAAAAAATCAAATTCTGAAGAAATGGGGTTCTACTGTTGGGGTTGCCAGGTCGTGGATGGAAAGAGATATCTGAAGTTTTTTCTCTATTTTTTTTTTCTTGTTTAAAGAATAATACTAAAATTATAAAATAAAAAATGATCCATGGCTGGGATTAAAAAAATCAACGGTTGGATTCGATCATCACTAATGATTTAATGATAGGTTAATAAAAGGACTAATTTTACTAATATTTGAAGTTTAAGGATTAATTTAGAAGAATCAATAGTTAAGGATGTTTATTTATAAAAGGACTATAGTTTAAAAGTGGACGTGGTCTTTTCCCTTGTTTTGATATACTAAGTAGATATTTTATTAGTTTATATTTTATTTAAATATACAATCAAATTATTGCTTATATTTAACTTTTTTTTCCTATATGCTCCTACTCCTTGGTCCACAAAATAGGGAACAATCAATCTTTATCTCCTCCTTAATTTTTTGAAGATTAGTTCTTAAATGCTCTTTATCTTTCTTAAATATTGGGTTTTACTTTGCTTTCTTATAAAATTATCATTTTTTGTAATCTTTTTCATTTTTTGACTTGATCTTTTTTATTGATTTTTGTAATTTGAACATTTGCTAAAAATCTATGGGATTCTTTCAAATTATATATATATATATATATATATATATATATATATATATATATATATATAATCTTTTCAAATCTTATAAATTCTTATGATATAAATATATTAAAATCGAAACATGAAATTCTTGATTATAACAATCTTTAAAAAATTCTTATAAGTTAATATATTTTTAATAATATTTTAAGATCCTAATTGAATACATCCATGAATCTCTTTTGAAGGATGTTTTCTTTTTAACTAGAGAACCACTCTCTAAAAAATTCTTATTGTGCTTCCTAAAAAAAAAAAAAAAAAACTTATTGTGTGGAGAAAATAGTGGACCGTTGTCCATGGTCCTACATATATTCCGAAATCCAAATATATTTTTTCAGTGTTGCCTTATCAACATACTTTTGATTGTTTACTTTCAACTTCAAAGTACAATGGCAACAAATGTAAATCACGCGGTATATTGAATAAAGGAAATAAAGGACTTGGTGTTACCATATATTCGATTGTATTTGGTAAGGTAATAATATTCCACTAACGAGTTGCCTAAAAAATATATATTTTTGGTTGACGTTGAGGATGAAAAATAGCCAAATTAAGCGTCCAATATTCTATCTGATCCATTAGCGCAAGAAGGTGGAAAATGCTTTGGCCACAATGATACTTGTTGACCTCGCCCTTGTTTAATTAATCACGCTCATTAAGTTGTTTTAGGGTTGATTACTTGATTGCCAAGTTGAATTGCCATTTACAAAAGTTCATACTCCAATAGATATGCTGCCTTATCACTAATCATAAAGGAAAGAAAAAAAAAAGGCTCAACATTGACAGGACAACATCATTAGGGTATCACAAAGTATTTATCAACTGCTTTAGTTTAAAGATGTGGTGAGGTTTGTTTTGTGTTCATTCATGGGTGTTCTATATTGCCGTCAAAAAAAATGAAGTGATTGAAAAAGTGGATTTAATTCCCTTATTAATGAAAAATAAAATATCGTGACAATAATTCTTATTTTTTATTGTTCCCTTATTAATGAAAAATAAAATATCGTGACAAAGATTTCTAAAAGAAAAATATATACCTATATGTTAAATTAAAGTATATTTTCTTAAGAGTTATTATAATCAATAATTAGGCTATTCTCGTATGTTGAATGGTATATGTTGTTCTTAATTTATTTATTTTTCTTCTAATATATATGTAGATTTAAATTTTAGAATTAATTATGCATATATTCTTTTAATATTTAGATTTTTTATATATATTCTACTTGATTTAATCATGTATATATCATTTATGATTTTTTAACTGCAGATTTATTTACTATGTACTATCAGTCTAAATTTTTTTTGCGCTAACAACCAATCATAAACCGCATCACTAAAAATGTTTGATTCTTATGCAAATTATCTTAAAAGTCACTTATATTATAATTTGTGATTGCTTGACAATATAAAAAATTTTACACTCACAATACATAATAATTAAACTAAAAAATTGGAAGGGATCCGCTCATTCTAGAAGTTCGCCATGCTATACTTACTCCCTTTTATAACTTCTTAAGGACATTGAATTTTGTTAATTCAATCGTTGAATTGAAAGTTCTCATTAAGTATATCAAATCTACAAAATTCATAAAATTTAAGAATGTTTGATATTTTTAGCCCATTGTCTTCCTATGGCGACATTGTTCTTAGTTAGTCCTCAATGTTTTCATGATGTTTCAGTTTGTACATATTGCTTCCTTAATTGCTAATGAAATACAGTAGTTCTCTTGTTTCAAAAAAAATGAATGATTGATATTTTACAACACAATTTTTTTTTTTTGTGAAGAAAACAAAAATTGATATACTTAATTTATTTTGTTTTAACGTATAATACTTAATTTATTCAAAATATAAGTATATATCGGCTAAAAGATAACAAACTTGTCAATATTTAACATATCTAAAATTTGATATACATATGATTACTAAAATAATTGGTTCAACAAAAATGATTACTGAAATAATATCACATGATTCAACGATATTTAAAATTATTAAATTCATATCCTATAAAAAAATATATATCAAAGAGAGGGGAAGTGTCCGAGACTTTACTGCTTATAAATTAATCCCTTCCCCCATTTTCAATATATGTATTATATGTGATGTGTGGTGGGATACCGACACCAACTTGAAAAAAATATTCACAAAACAAAAGGATAAGCCCAAACTTTGAACTTCCACTTCCAAATTCTCTATCTTGGAAAAGCTATCGTGTGTTGCATGTATATATATCTTTAATTTAAATTTTTATTGTTGTTGATATATTTGTGGCCAGCAATTGAAATGTTGTAATATCCCTTCTATCCGAAGCACCAGAGTCCTTTACATGGACACAGTTTTCTCTTCATAAAGAAGAGATCGATCACAAATAAAAAAATCTTTTTCAACAACAGTTTGACCACGACAATTACTGAAACCCGCTCCAAGCCAAAGGTGTTGGAAAAGCAGTTTCTTTAGACTCCATCAAATATTTTCTTCAAATTCGCCACTACTGTATTGGAAAGTCAAAGTGGCCAAGAAATAAGTGGGTGACAAGTGAATAAGGAAAATAGAGATAAAAAAAAATATTTATATAGAATATATGATAAAAATGTAATTTGATAATATATCAAAGACAAATCCAGGTGTTTGATAAATCTAGGTGATGAGGGAGGATATTTCTTCAAAACTAAATTTTATAGTTCTTTCCCAAACTCCAGGGTGCAAAAGAGGAAGTCATGAGTGTCTCATTCAAGAGGACAAAGTTAATTATAGGGTTGTTATTTCAAATTGTAGGAGTCTTTTATCATCTTATGTTAACAACTCTTCGGTAGAGTTTGATAGGAGGAAAGTCCATGTAGTTACTCACTCTTTATTAGGGATGGCTAAATGTATTACTATTTTCCAAATTCATGATGATGTTGTCGAATGTATCGTGTTTTCCATTATTAATAAAATTACTTAACTTTTCTTTTGTAAAAAAAAAAAAAAAAAGACAAATCCAAGAACGTTGTTTATATATATATATATATATATATATATATAGAACCTGAGGGATCAAAGCCCAAAAACAACACTAGCTAACAATCATCTTAGGAAAAGAAATACCAACGTACAACATCATTCCAAAGCAAATGAGCCACCCCATTGGGAGGGACTCTAGCAAATACAAACCAATCTTCGAAGAATGACCAATAATAGTAGGGAACACTACAAGAATATTGCTTATTACCGATGGAAAAATTTCCACGGAATCCGTGGTCATCGGAAATCTGGCAATTATCGACGGCTTTTGCCATCGGTAATGTTGAATATGAAAAGTTACCAAACTTACTGACGGAGAGTCCGTCGAAAACGTTACCGACGACCAAAGTCCGTCGATAAGTTTAGAGGGAAACAAAATATTTTTGGCGCCAGAGGTTTCCGACGGAAAAGCCGTCGGAATTTGACCGTCGGAAATTCAAATGGAAAACGGGATGTGATTTACCGACGGAATTTGTCCGTCGGAAATTAAAAAAACACTTAACGACGGAATTTGTCAGTCGGAAATTCAAAAATAACATACCAACAGAATTTATACATCGGAAATTAAAAAAAGCTTACCAATGGAATTTGTCCGTCGGAAATTCAAAAAACGCTTACTGACAGAATTTGTCTGTCGGAAACTAAAGAGGTCGTCGAAAATCTTTAGATATCTGTGCTGACCAAACCCTCTCCCCCCACTTCTTCACTTTTCTTTCTTCTTTCACACTCACCCTCTCCCTACCCTCTCTGCCCACCTCCCACCTCCCAGCACAGCGGCGACGAACCATCGTCCCCCACCATCGCAACAGCCACCCCCACCACCACGTCCAGCCCCACCTGGGGGATCTACGAACGAAGAAGCCCAAGCTGCTGTTGTTGTCTTCCTCTGCATTTTTGGTGTTCCTTTTCTTCCTTTGCATCTTGTTCAAGAATATTTTACTTGTTTTTCTTCTGTAAACAAAGGTATGTAAGAAAGATTGCTGCTTTTTGTTGAAACTTGAAAGTTTTATGCTTTTTGTTTCTGGGTATGTTTCTGGTTGGTTTGATGGTCTCTATTCATCTCTTTTTTTTTTCGTTTATGGGTTGTTTGATCCCAAACCGAGTCAACCTACCCGCACACCCGATGAACCAATGAAACCGCACCGGACGAAATCAAAGGCACAATCGGACTGACATTTTAAATAATTAAAATTAAAAATTAAAAAGTTTAATAATTGATATAAAAAATAAATCCTGGTCACCGACAGACATTTCCGTCGGTAAGTGTACATCAGAGTTTACGACGGATATATCCGTCGGTAAGGAGGGGCGCGTTTCCGACGGCCTTTTCCATCGGATCTGACCCGTCCGTCGGAAACCCTTTCCTACGCGCCTAATACCAACGGAATGGGGGTTGTCAGAAAGTCCGTTGTAAATGCTGTTTTCCGACGGCTCTTGGGCTTTTACGACGGTTTTTGGTCGTCGGTAATAACTCTTTTTTTGTAGTGGAAGTCCGCAATACAATTGCCTTCACGCATAACATGGGAAACACGAACTATCTAGTAGGATCAACTTCACAGCCACCTCTGAATCACACGCCACCCAAATTCTTGGAATTTTAAGGTACGAAGCAATTTGGAGAAGAGAAAAAATACCTCGTAGTTTATCCACGAGAACACTAGTAGAGCCAATATTTCTCATGAAACCACGAACCCAACGACCAGTATAATCACGAATGACTCCACCACAAGAAGCTTCTCTTGTACTTCTTTTTGTTGAACCATCCACATTACCTATGACCCACCTAGTAGGAGGAAACTCCCAGCCAACAAATTTCTCCTGATAGTCGCGAGAACTTTGGCCACCATGCTGCATAACAAAAAGAGATTCACCAGTATGCATGCTCCTTATACCCAATTTCTAAACACGTCTTTTGTCAACCTTTCACCTCATTATCAAACTTTCATCTCACAAATCTCCTTTGTGTACGAATCTACCTTTTATCATCAAGCTGCTAAGTTTCCCGAATGGCAAGAAGCCATGAAAGTAGAACTTGATGCAATGGAAAGCCAATAACACATGGACACTAGTTCCACTTTGCCTAAAGATAAACACACTATTGGCTACAAGTGGGTTTACAAACGTCAAAACCAAAGCGGATGGTACTATCGACGGACTCAAAGCATGACTTGTTGCAAAGGGCTACCCCAACAGGGCGGGAATTGATTTTCATGACACATTCTCAGCCGTAGCCAAGATCAACACAATTAGAACCTTATTGTCTTTGGCAACTATTAAAGAATGGAGAATTCTTCAATTAGATGTCAATAACGCCTTTCTCAATGACGGCCTCTTTGAAGAAGTATATATGGATCTTCCTAAAGGCTACGCAGTTAAAGGGGAGCACCTAGTGTGCAAGTTAAACAAGTCCATCTATAGACTGAAACAAGCATCTCGCCAATGATTCACCAAGTTTTCTTCTGCCTTAATTCAAGCTGGTTTCAAACAATCCAAATATTATTATTCCCTCTTCACTCATGGTTCTGGTTCTTGCTTTGTTGCATTGCTTGTACATGTAGATGACATCATCTTAGCCAGTCCTTACATTGATGTCATCCACAAAGTGCAGCACAAACTCCAACAATTATTCAAACTGAAAATTCTAGGTGATCTGGGATATTTCCTTGGCTTGGAACTTGAAAAATCCTCCAATGGAATATACATGTCTCAACGCAAATACGCTTTGGCACTTCTTGAAGACACTGTTTTTTCTGATTGTAAACCGGTAAATCCCCCCATGGATCCAAACCTCAAACTAAGTGCTTATGATGGAGAGTTTCTACCCAATGACTCTCTATATCACAGACTTATTAGACGCCTGTTATACCTGACCATTTCTTGGCCAGGCATCTGTTTTACAGTGAACAAGTTAAGCCAATTCATGGCTTCCCCTAGAACTGCATATTTGGATGTTGATCATCACTTATTAAGATATATGAAGCCATCCCCAAGTCAGGGTATCTTATTCTCAGCTCATTCCTCGCTACAACTAAAAGCCCATGATAATGCTGCTTGGGGAAGTTACCTTGATTCCAGAAAATCAGCCACTGGTTTTTGTGTCTTCTTGGGGTGGTTCCCTCATCTCTTGGAAGTCCAAGAAACAAAACAAAGTATCTAGATCTTTAGCCGAGGTAGAGTATCGAGCAATGGCTAGCACTTCAAGTGAAATCTAATGGCTTGTTTCTCTGCTGAAATATTTTGAAGTTCACATGCTATTTTGTGACAACCAACCAGACATCCACATTGCGTCTAACCAACTTTCCATGAAAGATCCAAACACATAGAGATTGATTGTCACTTTGTGTGAGAACGAGTCAACAGTGGCTTAATACGACTTGTTCATGTTAAATCTGCTCACCAACTCACAGACCTCCTCACTAAGGCCATTCCACCATCACTACAAAAAAAGAGAGCATTTTAGGGATTGATTTTAGGGACTGTTAAAAATCAGTCTATAATAGGAACCGTTTTAGGGAAATCAACTCCCTAGTCCCTAACTAGCTCTTTGGTTTAACCACCACTTTGCTGTTGAAAATGTACATTTGACTTTTAGTAAGATGATAGTTGTCAAAAAATATAATCCTTATAGATATGATGCTCATACTCATTTTTTTTCCCTCTATACTAATGTGATTTGGTACACTTGCTCAAGGAGCATCAATATATGATTAAATAACATATCCTATTGCAATCTTGAAGCCCAAGGGATACGTCAAGGTTGTATTGATAATACAAGTCATGAAACAAAAGTTATTGTTTGACATGTTGTTCAAGTATAATAACTTTGAAATACATCTTTTATATAATTTTGATGTCTTTGATTTCATTGTCAATTTTCACCACTTTCTTATGCTTATGAATATATGATTGTTACCATGCAAAGTTGCACCTTTGGAACTTGAGGTTGAATCAAGTGGAGTTGTTTTCTAGATACCACTCAAAGATCTAAGTTTGCTCATGTTCTTCTCCAAATGCTTTTACCCTTTATGCCTCCCTGTACAATTTCTCCAGTTTTGTGCTTACAACCTGTGTCCTATAGCCATCTGTGGTTTGGTCTTCTCCAAATGCTTTTACCCTTTATGCTTCTACAAATAGAGCTATTAATTAGGTTGATGTTATGAAATCTATATATGCAGAAGCAGGAGAAACAGAGAAACCCCATTGCATTTGAGGTCATGGAGACGACCAAGAAGACTAAGGATGGGGAGTGGGCCAATCCCAAGTCTGCGAGAGTTGTTGTGCGTATTATTTTGCTTTATTAAAAATTATTTCATTTTATGATTTTTAGTAAATGCAAATTATAATGTTTGCGATATTATGCAGGATAGGTTTCATCGCCTCCGAGAAGAGACTGAGAGTCCGGGGCAAGAGCACTCTCCTGCCTCTGACAACGCTCTCTTCTTGAAGGGGGCTGGAGGGAAGAATAAAAAGGGGTATGTTTATGGATTGGGACCCATGACGGATGAGTTTGTGACCTCATCAAGGCCATCTACTGATCAATCTGAACCCCACCCTACCGTGGACTGTCAAGAAATCATCTACAGCCTGAACCAAGAGCTAGTTGTGAAGATCAATGACCACCAGACTCTGATCGATCAACAACAGGCTAAGAATGATGAGCTTTTCCGAATGATGCGGGCGGGTAGTTCGGAGTTCGGGATCAAGCGATCACTTACATGACGATACTCTTAACGAGGATGTTGATGATGAGGATGCATATGATATTAGCCCGTTTCCCTCACCCTGTCGTCATGATTAGGATATACATTTATGTTGTGTACTTCTTTTTTATATTTTATGGATTAGACAATGTGTAAACTTTTTTTGTTGAAAGGTACGATGTGTGAACTTTGGATTATATATAATTTGTGTTCTCTTTTGTGCATTGTCTGGTTTAATTTAATTTAATTTAATTTTTTTAAAAATAGTTTCAAAAGAGCGAGCGCATTAGGGATCAATTTAAGGGTCCATAAATACTGGTCGTTACATGATATAGCGATGGCAAATTCGGTCCCTAAAATTTGAAATTGGGTTGCTGACATGGTCCCTGGAACCTGCTAGTGACCAACGCTGACTATAGGGACATAATTTTCGATCTCTAAATAGAGACCCTTTTAAAATCGATTCCTAAACTGAGTTGTGACCACTCTTTTAGTCACGACTGCACATCAATCCCTAGATCGGTCCCTGGTTTTAGGGACCGATTTTGTCCATATAGCCACCAAAAATTCGATCCCTAAGTAGATCTTTTTTTGTAGTGCATCACTGTTTCAATCTCTATCATCCAAGCTGGGACTACTAGATATCTTTGTCCCACTTTGAGGGGAAGTTTCAATGATAGCTTAATTTGTTAAATTAGTTAAGTTAGCTATATTTGGGTGATAAGTTAACTTTCCTTGTAATTGGTTTGCTTTGTTTACACTTTCTTTCGGTGCAGGGTTTGGATGGGCTTTAATACCGTTAGTAAAATTGTAACGATATTTCATTTATATTTTCTTGTCTTTTCTGGTTAAACCTTTGTATATGGATTAAAATATCCCTAGTACTTTACCTCAATATACATTAAGCTTATTAAAAAAAAAACTAACTGTCATCTACTTACAGTTGAACATCCTGTATATATATACCTTGTATTTTTCTCTTATTCTTCATCATCAATGAACGAGTTCATTTACTCAAGTTCCACCGTAATATGTGGTCCCACGTGAAAGATCATGGCCAATTGGCCATGGATACTATTCGACTACAACGATGACTTTTTTTAAGTGGAAGTTAGTACCACATATATTTTCAAAACCTCAGTTTCAACCACTTTAGGTCTTTACCACTTTAATGCATTTTCTCTTTTCAACAATTTATATTTATTCACATATTAAGGATATGTTTGGGACAACTTATTTTTAAGCATTTCAGTTATTTTAGGATCATTCAGTTGTTTTGTGAATTAAGTTTTGTGTTTGAGAAAAAAACTGAAATATTAAAAAAATTATTTTAAGCTTAAAAAAAAACTGTTTTAGAAACATCTCTTGACGTGGACTGTTTATTTGGACACGGTGTAATGTTCGTCCTGCCCCTTCACGCGTGAATCACGATACTAAAGCAGGACCACTTTTCACCAAATGCTACAAGCTATTCAAACCAAAAAGAATTGGTACAAGCTACTATTCGGGAAAAAAAAAAAGTGAAATTTGTCCAAAAGGACATTATTCAACAAACTTGGATTAAAATGCTCTAAAAAATACTGACGAATTTGAAGGGAAAAAAAATGAAATTTATCAAAAAAATTAATGATTAAAATACTAATAATAATAAAAATAAAAGTGTTTTATTTTGCCAGTGCGTTCTTGTTTGATTAAAAGCGTTTTATATATATAATATGTATGGATTACTGAGTCTCGTCCAAAAGGAACGTACTGTTCCTGTAGCTTCCTTAACATTTTAGATCATTTGTTATTTTATATGTAATTCTTTTTGAAAAATTATTAAATTTAATATCCAACATAAATTTCTTTATTTTATTTAAATGGAATATTTATTATTTATATTTAAACATTCTAAAAATAAAGTATTTTTTTATATGTTTTGATAGGTATGAGAAAATGTTACAAATTTTATTCAATTTTTTATAATAAAAAAATTGATGACAAAATATATAAAAAAATTAATCATTTCAAAAAAATTTAATGTTAAAATCATCAAATATTAATAATATAAACAAATAAATTCATACCATTTTTCGTAATTTAATATGTATAAGTGAACATTTTTACACCACCCAAACGAAATAGATTATATTAAAATCGTTTTTCAGCGAACATACCCCAACAAAAACAGAGTCTGATTATAATTGATTATCATAATAATCGATTATTTGAAAACAGATTATCAACATTTTTTTTCAGCTTTCCCAAACACACTCTAAAGTGTTTGGGAAAGATTATTTTTCCCCATTTCAACTGTTTTTTTAGCTTAAAAATTGTTTCATAGATAATCTATCATGTTTGATATTTTGCTTAAATTTATAAAAAAAACTTTTTTTAGGAAAACAAATTTGTTTTATGCCATCTAGTTTTTTCTAGTTTAAGGTTGTTGTGATTTGATTATTTTTCACTCTAAAAAAATCTTTTTCCTGTTTATCCCTGCAAAGCTAACTTCTAAACAAATATTATTAAATTATATAAATAAATTCATATCATTTTTCGTAATTTTTTGTGTAAAAGTGATTTTTTTATACCACCTAAACGAAATAGATTATCTTAAAATCACTTTTCAGCAAACAGACTCAAACAAAACATATTCTGATTATAATCGATTATCACAATAATTGATTATACAAAAATTGATTATCAGCATAATCTTTTTTTCAGTTTTTCCAAACACACATTATTTTATATTATTTATACCATTTTATTTTCTAATTATAGTTAAATCCATTTCATTTTGTATACACTTATATTATAATTCTATATGCTACAAAAATAGTGTGACGTGACAGAAATATGTGTAAAGGGATATATTACTAATATTATTATTTTTTTATAACTTCTGTATTTTGACAAGGAAATTTTGTCTCTCTCGCGACTAACAATTGTTGCATGTAAAGTAACAAGGTACGAGAGATACCTTATTCCAAAACCCAGCTCGGATAACGAGACACAAAAGTTAAATGAATGAATGAATAAATAAATAAGGTAAATAAATAAGGTGAACAAGATGTGATAAAAGTTTGAGTACCTAAAGATATTTAGATTTATGATTTGGGCACTTTATATATATTATAGAGTTTAGGAGTGTTTTAAAAGTAATGAAATATACGATGAGGAAGAATAAAATAATAAATAAATGAGGATGAGTATTTTTATACGATATGGATATCATTTTTATATACAAATATCATTATTCTAAAAGTTTACCTTAACATATATTTATTTGTACATCTAAAAAATCAATACTCACGCTATCTGGTTAATGACGCTTAAAATATTGTTAATGACATTAAGTTTGGTTAACAAATACATTAAGATTGGATAATTCATTAACCTTTCACCAAGCTTTATTAACCATGATTTTGTAAATCATTAATCAAATTATTAGTTAACGAGTTATATATATAGATATGGATGTACTCTGTACTCGTTAACTAAATATAACACATCATTAACCATGATTTTGAACATTAATAATAAAACATCCCCAAAATTGTCAAATTTTAGGTCTACAAATTATTGTACTTTGTTAAAAAAAAATATTGTACTTTAAAATAGTCTTGTCCAAAAGTAAATATGAAACTAGGCTAGTAACGACGAAAATGTTTTCTTGAACACATTGATTATAAACACAATAAATATTGACGTAACTGTAGATGAATATTAAAATATAATATATTTTAATGGGTATATAACACTAAAATTTGTCTATAAAAAAATTGATGAGATTGAATCAATGCAACCATAAGTTAACTAACATGTGGTTAATCCAAGTGGTAACGAGTCTGTAGCCTTAAACACGTGATCATGGGTTCGATTCCTGGTTTTTGTGTATGAAGAAAAACCTGGTTGAAAAATGTTAGCCCTTAAATATCGTCCAATACATCGAGGGATTAGTCTCTACAGTTACGTGCGGAGAATGTCCTGAAAAAAAAAAAATGCAACCATAAGTTAAAAATCTTATTAATTCAACTTTCCGTTACTTTTCAACTATAGTTCAAAATTTTAAAGATTAAATTTAGATTATGTGTCTATTTTATGATAAAATATGATGATATCATTTACACACATATCCAATGTTATTTAGTAAAAAGAAAAGACTTGATTATTGTTGCTTAAAATTATTAGAAAATTATTATTTTCGAGTCAATTCAATTGATTAAATTGCGAACATGAATTATGAGTATACAGATTATCTTCGAAATGCATTCCAACTCTTTTTCATTTCCTTCTCTATTCTCTTTCCCCTTGTGAGACTTTATGTAAGCCTCATATTGGAAAAAAATGTTGGAAAAAGTAATTTAGTGGTGCAGTTATTACAAAAACTTGTCTCCAAAATATTCTTATTATACATCAATCAACTAAAAGAAAGAAAAGCAAACCCTCCTCTATAAAAGGAGGTCCCAGGTTGTCAGTGCAATAGCCACATCTATTTATCTCTTAAATTTGGAATATTTGAATACTCTTCTACTCGCTGAGCGCCGCTCAACCAGCAAATATTCCAAGATGAAGAAGATCAGTGTGGAAGTAAAATCTGAAGAGACTAATAATGATCAGATGAAATGGGTTCATGACTCTTCAGTGGATCACAAAGGCAGGGTTCCACTCCGAGGTTCAACTGGTGCTTGGAAGGCTTCTCTCTTCATTATTGGTAAGGAATACCCTGCAACCTAAATTATTGCACTCAATACTAGCTTGCCTTTCTATTTGTTTTAGATTTTGCAAATGTAAAATCACGTTTTAAATCACTTTGGTGGAAAACCGAGGTTTTAAATCGTGGATTCCATCACATGATGCGGTCACAACATCTCAGTTGCGGTGACCACTAAAACTGCAACGAATTGTGATTACGGACCGTATCGACCACAATATGGCCATATCGGACCACAACAATCACAATATAGTCATGACTTAATTTAAAACCTTGAGGATTTTTTTTTTGTAAAAACAAAAGTATATATATGCGAGTATAAGGGGCACTCAGAATATACATTAGAAAACCAGAGCCTTAAAGTATAAAGAATAGAAATAACTACACCCGTTTTAGACATTTTTTAGGATCTATGTACCAATCTGAGAAGCTACACAAAACAACATGGGATATAGCATTAAAACATTTTAATCCTATCCATTAAGAGTGTGTTTGGGAAAGATGGAAAAAAAAAGATTATGCTGATAATCTATTTTCAAATAATCGATTATTATGATAATCAATTATAATCAGAATCTGTTTTTGTTTGGGTATGTTTGCTGAAAAACGATTTTAAGATAATCTATTTCGTTTGGGTAGTGTAAAAATAATCAATTTTATATAATAAATTACGAAAAATGGTATGAAGTTAAATGTGAATATTAATAATATTTATGTTTTTTTAACATTAAAACTTGTTCATTTTTTTTATTTTGTCATCAAATTATTTTTTATTATAAAATTATTTTTGTCATCAAATCATTTTTTATTTTTATTTATGTTTTTTATTTTTTTAACATTTCTAAGTGACTCAACGTTGTTTCCACACATTTAAATACAATTTTAACAAAAAAATTATATAAAGAAATAATGAATATTAAATAAATAAATAATTAAACATGTTAAATAAATTTGTTTCTACAACCTGCTATGTTCCATACGTGATCAGATAAGGCATCAAAAGAAAAAAGTCGCAGGGGTGGGGGTAAGAAAGGAAAGGGAGTGAAGTAGAGAAAAATAATCACAATCTCATGATTCAACAGTCCTGCAAGATAGATGGTAAAAAAAGCTGAAAATTGTGTAAAAAAAGCTTCTTTTTTTTTTAATGTTCAGCTAGTTTCCCAAACACACCTGGTCCTATCGAACCAACTACTTCATGGATGGTGGCAAATCCTCAAAGAGAATTGATTATAATCTTTCCCAAATATGTTCTAAGTAAATCAAATTCACTTTCCCTCCCCAAATATAATGGCATTCCTCATTTCCCAAATACTCCGAGATGTGGCGTGCCAAATCAACAACCAGAATTTTAACCCTGACTTTTTTTGTATTCCTTGCACAAAATCAAAAAGTAGAGGCCGAATCTGACTTGAAGGAAAACTATATTCCGGCATGGCTTTCAAAATGGTTGTCTCGAAATTAAAGTGTTATTTTCACGTTTATGTTGAAAATAATCTCAACCAAATAGAAATTTAGTAGGAAAACTTTATTGTGTTTCATGTTTTCATTATGCTCCTTTTGGTTCACAATAAAGTGACTGAGCTCATTCGTCAAATTAAACTTTGCCACTCTAGAAATATTGTCATCATGCAATGCTTTTTATCAATTTCTGTTTAGCTTTAGACAGACTTCCCAATCTAGATCTGTGACATTGTCGGTCCTTGTCTTGAAAGCCCGTTGTGGATTTCTAATTTTTTTACCCATTTTTCTGTTATTTGTTTTCAATATATAGTTGTTTTGAAAAACTAAAATTTTCAATAAATAACTCAAACACACAAACCCCATGTCATTGCATCTACCTGCAAAATATATACTTTATTAGTTGAGTTTCTTAATTGACACTCACTTTTTTTTTTCTTCATGTACTAAATATATATTTGTTATTTACAAGAGAAAATTGTTCTATTTGTTTATCACTTTGAAAAACTAATAACATATATTAATTAACATTTTTTCAATTTTATCCTGATCTCCTGGTATTTCTACTAATAAAATAAGAGAACGTTAATTGAAAAGAAAACTTAATTAAATATAATTATATTTCTTTAAAACTAATAATATTTAATAAATTTTAAATGTTCTGAAAATCTTAAACGAAATGGAGGGAGTATGAAGTTTTGACACAAGATTGAAGGCGTTAAGTTAATCCTTTTGTATAAATTTTTTTTATAAGCAAAGTATATTAATTAAAGTACTACGTACGGGTGCTCTAATTCAACAATAATTGTAGCCACATAAGTCTCCTAATATTTCTATGCATCATAGTAGCCACATAAGTCTCCTAATCCTTCTTTATAAATACATACAAAAAATTTACGATAGGAGTTTGCATGTCGTGGTATGCTTCAACCAATTAAGAAAGGCTATTTTAAAGTGAGGTATTATAGGTGGGTATATAATACCTCTGATGATAGAAGAGGCATTATAGGTATATCTGGCACCCTAAAATATAATTTTTTTTATATATAAACCTAATATATTACTCTTAATTCTTTTTTATTTTTAGTTGCACTTTCTAAATATATTTTTATTTAATTATTTTCTTTAAACAAAAATTAAAATCATCTTTAATTATAGTTGTTCATCCCATACTTTAAAGGAATTATATAAAATTATAAATAACTCAATTGCTTAGAACGGGTGCTAAAAATTAGATAATAATAGCAATAGTTTGCCATTCATTCTATTGTAGTATTTGATTTATTTATAATTTTATATAATTTGATCATTTCAGTTCAATTGAACTTTAGTTATTCTATTATAAATACCTTCGAAGAATATCCAAAATACTATTTCTGTGTTTTATGACTGATTACAATGAATACTGTTTTGGTTTGTATTTTGTTTATTTGATTTTTTAAATATCCACAAGACGGAGTGAGTGGTTATAGATTGGCCAACTGATTCATAATTCAGTTCATACAACACATTTCATTGTATATATGGCATTGCTTAAAAGAATCTATACCTCGAGAAGAACTGAAGAAATGTTGAAATGGTTAAGAACTTAGAATGGGTTCAGAAGATATCTTTAAAGGGTTTTTTTTTTTTTTTTTTGTCTTTGATCGAATATTCACCCGAACAAAACTATGAAACTAATATCGAATTGACGACGATAGTTAGATAAAAATCTCATAAAAAATGATGACTCCAGGATTTTTGCCTGTGACATAGTCAACCACCACTAAGATCGATCCATTTTGGGTGGGCTGCTATTTTTGCAGCAACAAATTAATGTGACCCGTTTTGCTTTTGCTGAATGTGGTAGAGGCAATAAATACATGTTTCAAGATAAATATTTATCATTTATTTTAATAATAACTTATAACTAAATTTGTTTATAATTAATGATAGATATTCTTTCAGAAAACATATATTTATTATACTCGAGGGGAGAATTTGCGAGGGAGGGGAAATCATGTATTTGTTTTCTGTTTTTTTTTTTATCATTTACATCCAACTATATAATACTTTAGTTATTGAACGATCGTTTACTCCACAAGGTTTGTGCACTTCTATACGTTCTAATGTAAATATTCCCGGTATATGCTATACATATCAAATCACCTATATTTGCATGTATTATCTATCACAAACACAACGTGTTCTTGGCCTAGTGGGAGCAACTAGCCCTCAAAAGAAGGAGAATATAAGGAACTCGGATCCGAATCATGTTCAATCAGTCGAACCAGATATTAATCACATAATGGGCCAGAAGGCCTAAACCGTATAGATACTCTGATAGATTTACTAGGTCCAAATGACTAATTAAGGTGGGTTTCCAAAATATATATATATCTATCACAAATTGTGTGTGTGTGTGAGAGAGAGAGTGAAAACATGCTACTTTTTTCCCCTGCCACAAATTAAGCAACAATCTCATTCTGATTAAGAAATGCTAATACCTTCATCCCTTCTGTAGTTGTCATTATTATATTATATATTTGCTGCAACTTGAACTCATCATTAGCATCTCAAATTCTCACTAATCCGAATCATCCCAGCAGAATAACTTTTCTTTTGATTCATGAAATTAGAATGTATAAAGAGGGAGTTTAATTATGAGTCATCCACCCATCAGGGAGTCAAACTCTAGTACAAAAAAGGCTACATTGGGAACAAGGTTCTCAATACCGCACGTGTACCCTACTCGGTTGCAGACAAGAAATTGAATAGCAAGCATCTACTTTTTCATCTTTTAAAAAGGAGAAATGCTAATCAATATCTTTAAAATATTGATTGAAAAATCATAAAATATAAATCTTGAATTAGAAAGTGATATATTTAACACACTTTAAAAATTCATTTTAATAAAAAAAAATCTATCTTTAAATATTTTAACCAATACACTTAGTAATTTGGTTAGTAATTTACCATCTAGGACTTGATGCATCTAGGACATAATTTTTCAATAAGTTTATGTTGTATTGGATTCCTTAACCAATATCCTAACCCTCCTAACATCATCTTAATCGTGCCTTTTGGGCACAGGTTACATTCTCATGAAAGAAATTATTAGCAGAAGAAAAAGCAGCATCAGAAGAGGAACACTAATGGTCAATAATTTGAACTAGATACTGGATAGGCCAATTAAGATTTAAGAATGTATCACTATGAAAAGCGGTGGGTTCCCACAGGCCACTACCCACAAGTAGATGTTATCCTAAGAGCATTAAATTATGATAAAACAATATCAACCACAGAAAGCTTTATGGTTACTGTTACTAAGAATGTCACTATTATTAGTGATTTTTCTTTTTTAAGATGCTGACTTGCTTTAAGTCAAGGGTGAATTGCGTCTAGATATTAAAAATGGGAAAAATATTGTTCCATGATATTTATTTTCAAAACTTTCTAATTCAATTTTCATAAAACAAAAGTTATCTGAAAAGTTGTCCAGATTTACATGTAACATAACTCTTACTACATGGACCATTGCATAAGCTTTCATGGCCGACCTAAGATCCTTTACCACAGAACTAGTCATGTTACTTAAGAATAAGAAAATGATTCAGGAGTTTACCCACACATTCCACTAGTTTTGAAATTCTCTCTGCATCAGGTATAGTGGCATTCATTAAGCTCACAACATTGGTCCACTTTCTTTAATTGATTTTTTTTAAAAAAAATTGAGAGTTTGTTAGAGTATTGTAAAATAATTTTTTTAAAACAAATTAGGTGTGTATTAATTTTTTAAAAAAATATTAAATATTTGTTTGTTGGATTAATTTTGTGGTATTCATTGTTGGATTAAATAGAAGAATAAGATTCGTAAATATTTTTCTAGACAATATTTGCATTTTTTTCTTCCCCCCTCCTTTTATCTATTTGAGACTTTGAGTTAACCCAAGATTCTGTGTGTGTCAAAATATCGAAGTACAAGATTCTTGTTTGATAGGCGATTCAAAGTACAAGATTAGGGATTAATGGTTGAAGTTGCTTGTTCTCTTTCAAGTTGAGGTAGCAAGCAATATTGATTAATTAATTTAATTTCTAAAACAATAATATTGGTTCGAATATTAGAAAAACAACTTTTAGAAGGAGATTACATAACCTTCTTGTGGGCAAATAAAAATTAGTATGATGGACAATTTAAATAGATAAAACTCAAAGAGATACCTCGTGATTTTTTGTTTTTTTAATTTATCCCAACCTTTGCGGCTAGGTGATTCCATACCCAAAAGCAAGTACATTAAAACCACTTCTAGTTTTCTATATCAAAAAGTTTTCATAAAGTATTTTAATTAAGCCATTAACCATAAGATCTTAATGTGATTGTGATCCTTGTTTTCAGTTATTGAGTTCAGTGAGAGGTTGAGTTACTTCGGAATAGCAACCAGTTTGGTCCTTTACCTCACAAAGGTTATACATCAAGACCTCAAGACAGCAGCTAGGAATGTGAACTACTGGTCTGGTGTCACCACTTTGATGCCACTGCTTGGAGGATTCATAGCCGATGCATACTTGGGCCGATACTCCACCGTGTTCGCATCATGCATTGTTTATCTAATGGTAAGTTAAATCACTTATTTGACTGAATCATCACTTTTGTCCATATAATTGAAATTGTCGTATGGTATCGAGTTAGTACCTTATATTAAGAAATAAATAAAAACGTCCCCCAAATTGAAAAAGGTCACAAATCGTACTAATGTGATGAATTTTATTCAATTTATGGACTTTTTTTCTTCTCCTATTTCTTAATATGAGAGACCAGCTTGTCATCGACCTACAATTTCAGAACCAAATCAGTGATTCACTCATTACAATTTAACAAGAAAAATGTTCATCCTGCCAATTTTTTTATCACATCAGTTCTTTACACCTGAATCCCAACCATCTATATCCGCTGTAGTTTTTAAGGTAAGCGTAATTTGATCAAGATATAAAAGGGTGTAAAAAATTGGTGTGAGAATATCATTGTTGATTTAGTAATTGCATTATCAGTATTAATTGGAGAAAAACATATGTACTATTTTTACTCATCTCATCCTTCTTTTAAAAGTTTTCATTGTTAAGGTGTAAAAAACAATACATAATTGAAAGCAGCACTACATTTGTCTCCAGAACTTGATTTTAAATTTTTACTTATTAATTTGGCCTTTGAAAACAGGGTTTGGTTCTCCTTACTCTGTCATGGTTCTTACCAGGCTTAAAGCCATGTGCTGATACCAATATATGCACTGAACCTAGGAGAATTCATGAAGTAGTTTTCTTCCTGGCTATTTACTTAATATCTATAGGAACAGGAGGGCACAAACCCTCCTTGGAGAGCTTTGGAGCTGATCAATTTGATGATGATCATGCTGAAGAAAGACGGCAAAAAATGTCCTTCTTCAATTGGTGGAACTGTGCCCTATGCAGTGGACTTATTCTGGGAGTGACCCTGATTGTTTACATACAAGACAACATAAATTGGGGAGTGGCTGATATTATCTTCACAGGTGTCATGGCTTTCTCATTGCTCATCTTCATCATAGGAAGGCCATTTTATCGTTATAGGACACCAACCGGGAGTCCCTTGACTCCAATGTTGCATGTTCTTGTTGCTGCCGTTTCCAAAAGAAAGCTTCCATATCCTTCAAGTCCTGCTCAATTGTATGAGGTTCCCAAGTCTCATTGCACCAATGGAAGATTTCTGTGTCACACCAAGAAACTCAAGTAAGTAATGTGACCAAGTCATTACAATGAGATCAAGAAAGTTCAATTTATATTCTATAGGTATATAAATGCTAGCAAACACTCTTTAACATACTCTTTTGCAACACATTCTCTATTACTAGATGGATTTCATGCGGGACTCACTAAATTATGCGAGATCACTTTCTATTTAGTGGGTCTTAGACAAAATCCATCCATTAATAGAGTGTGTTGGACTCTAATTTTGCTATATCCCATATGGAAAATGATTTTTGCACTCAAATTTTGCGACATCATTTTTAGATGGGTTAATGATATACAAATTTCCAATTAACAATTTATATAATGTGGTTAATGGGACTAATAATAAATTACTTTACCACATAATACATGTTATTAACCAAAAATTAGGTGTTTTCATATCAGTGATGATAAACTGTTAATTCATTATTTGTATCATTTGTTTTAGATTTCTTGACAAGGCTGCCATTATCGAAAATGATGGAAATTTAGCAGAGAAGCAAAGTCCATGGAAACTAGCAACCGTAACCAAGGTTGAAGAAATAAAACTTATTATCAATATGATCCCCATTTGGGTATCTACTATACCATTTGGATTATGTGTTGCACAAACATCCACATTCTTCATCAAACAAGGTGCAACCATGAATAGAAACATAGGCAATGGATTTGAGGTTCCTCCAGCTTCAATTTTCACTGTTGCTGCTTGTGGGATGATAATTTCTGTGGCCATCTATGACAAGATTATTGTACCTGTGTTAAGAAGGCTAACTGGGAATGAAAGAGGAATTAACATCCTTCAGAGGATTGGTTTTGGAATGCTTTTCTCTATTGCTACAATGATAGTAGCAGCTTCAATAGAGAAAAAGAGGCTTGAAGCTATTGAGAAGGATCCACTAAAGGGTTCATTATCAATGAGTGTGTTCTGGTTGGCTCCACAGTTTCTAATTATTGGTTTTGGTGATGGGTTCACCCTTGTTGGTTTGCAAGAATATTTCTATGACCAAGTTCCAGACTCAATGAGAAGTTTAGGCATAGCATTTTATCTAAGTGTGATTGGGGCAGGAAGTTTCATTAGTAGTATTATGATAACAATTGTGGATCACATAACAGAGAAGAGTGGGAAGAGTTGGTTTGGAAAGGATTTGAATAGTAGTCGTTTGGACAAATTCTATTGGCTATTGGCAGCTATAACCACAGTGAACTTGTTCTTGTTTGTGTTCTTTGCTCGTAGGTATTCTTACAAGAATGTGCAAAATGTTGTAGTTGCTGACTGCTATGAAGGCAAAAGTGATTGTGGAGGTGAAGTGACTATGGTTTGAGTTCATTTGTACAATATTAATGAGTACCATACCATGTTGGTCCTTTGAAAAAAATATATTCCATGTAGGACTACAATATTTCATCAAATCTTGTACTAAAAAAAGTATTTTATTAAATCTGTTTATGGCGTATTATTTTGTTACTCTGCTACCATATCTGACCGTGATAACAGAAAGAAAATCTCACCCACTTCAAGATAATTTTTTTTTTTACCTCATAGTTACTTTACTTAGGTTTTTAAAAGACAATATCATCAAGTTGTTCTTAAGTTTCAAATCAAGTATGGTAATCTAATCTCACTTTTAACATTTGTATATATTATCTATAATAGTTGTCAAGTACCGCACGACACACACTGCCCTCATCATCACCGATTCATCATGCAAGTGTAGGTGTGAACACTCCATTTTGATCGGGTCTCTTAATATTCACTAAAAATTTTTAAAAAAAATAAAAATAAAAATAAAAGTAATAAAATAAAAATTTGAAAAGAAAAATAAAAACCCATCTGATTCTCCTCCCCAGCAACCGCTTTATTTTGAATTTGAATTTAATTTTCAAATTAGAGATAGGAATGTTAACCTGGGTATATTTGTAGGATCAGGATCGAATAACAACCTTAAATCTAGACGGAATTTTAGGATCATGATTGGAGGGATTGGCATTATAAAAATCATAATTGGGGCATATTGTTGAGGAGGGAGCGAAAAACCAGAGAGGAGGAAAAAATTCTTCCCTTTCTTCCTGGTTACAGAAAAATCACTTCTTCCCCATTTTTTTTTATTATTCTTTCTTGGCTTTCATTTTTTTTTCCCTGCCAGACACATCTTCTTTCCCTCATCCCTCTCATCCATCTCCTTCTTCCTCTCATCTCCCTCAAGACTTCTTCCTCTCATCTCTCTCAAAACTCCACTCCTTTCTTTTCACCTTGCTGAACTGCACCACCGCCAGACAGAGCCTCCTTCCGGCGACAGAGACGCCGCTGCCGGCCCTGTCTCTCTCTCACCCCTCCTCGGTTCTGTCTCCATCTCAGCTTCAAGCCACCATCTCCTCACATTCTGATCTATCTCTGCGCAGAGAAGCCACACAACCTCCTCCCATAGAAGTTTGCTTCTTCACGCGCACAGAGAGGTTTCGTTCCTTTTTCTCTTGTTCTGTCATACTCTTTCACTAATGTTTTGTATTGGTATTAGCGAGTCATGTTATTTTATCTGTTTTCCTTTATTTTTATTTTTTATTTGCTTTATTCATTTGGTTAAGTTAATCCTTAGGATGTTGGGGGGTTTTGTTGGCCCAAGTCAAGTGAGTCTATAAACAAAAAAGGAAATAGGTTAAAAAGTTTGAATTTGATTTTCTCTTCTCATGACTTGATTATGTTAAAATAAATAAATAGAATGATACTTGAAAATAATTATTTCGGGATTGCTTTGTGAGAGGTCTCACACTCAATTCCTTAGATGCGGGATAGCTCTGTGGACGTATCATGCCATGCTCTATCTCGCTTAGATTTTTAAATTTAAAAAATTAGAAATAAAAAAAATAAGAAAATAAAATCCTTTTAAATAAATATTTTTCATAAAAATTAAAATCAACCAACAAATAAAAATATTTTCTCCAAGAACTACGTGGCTTTGAGTTTCCCATCGAAGCAGGGAATACGTAGGAGCGGGATCAAGCATCTTGTCAAGCCAAAATTAATTTTTCCATTATTTTTGTGTTCTTTAGTCTATTTAATGTGGATAATTAATCAATAATTTATTTAATGTTTTTGGGTTGCTCTATGACAAGTGTCATGCTCAATCCCTTAGTTTCGAGGTTGCCCTATGGACTTACGTGCCATGTTCAACCTCATTTAGGATTTATCAATAATATATATATATATTTTTTAAAAAAATTAATAAATAAACAAATCCTTCCTTGCAAATATTTTTGGGGTAAACAGATAAATAATTAAATTTTGCACGATTAATTCAAGGTACCATCGTAGGATGGGCGATATAGGGTGCTTAACACCTTCCCTACTCGTAACCGACTCCCGAACTCGATTTGGTTTCAAAGACCATTTTTTAAAGGTTTTCCAATTTTTCCTAAATTAAATAAAATTTGCGGCGACTCTACACTTTTCTTAAAATATCTTTTTATTGTCGTCCCTGCCGCAATTTTTTGTTGCGACAGTAGGCATTCCTTTTTCACTCTTAGGGTGCGTTTGGATAAACAACTTAATTAAGAACTTATCACATAAGTCCTTATCGTATGGGAGCTTATGCCATAAGCGCTTAAAGAAAGAAAAAGAAAGAAAGGGGCATGAGAGGATTTGAATAGTGAAAAACACGGAGAGGGTGTTTAGTGCATAAGCTCTTATGATAATTCCATAAGCTTCTCCCAATGACTAATGAAAATAAGTCAAAAACTTCTTATGAGATGACATAAGTTATTTTTAAGCTCTGCCAAACACACTATATAAAAGCTTATGTCATCAGATAAGTCAAAAGGAGTTTAAATAAGCTCTTCCAAACGCCATCTTAATGCCAAACATTTCATCGTTACAAGTTCACAAACATTTTTTAGTCATTAATGCGGTGCCTTTGTTTATGGTGTCATTGATGTGGATGGTATATCAAAGAAGCCATGTATTCATTAACGAGGTATTTGTCAAGTGAAAACAACTTGTCCCAACAAAAAGGAAAAAAAAAAGCCATGTATTCTCAAACAACTAATTCATATCTTATTTTTGGGGGGAAAAAAATCACAAACCCGAGGGAAGGGACACTTGTGCCATTTTCTACGGAAGAGTCTTTTTTTTTTTTTTCTTCTTCGCCCACAATTGTCATCCAAGTAGGTAAGACTCAAATTAGAAGTGTTCACGGGAATAGGCGGAATGGATTATTTAACTTGAACTGAACCCGCTTCAATATTTTCATAGAATCATTTGCTTTTACTATGAACCTGACCCAATCATGACCCAATAATATCATGGAACTAAGTCAACTCGATATGATGAGATAATATATAAATTTGAACCTCATGGAAAATTAGTCATCATAGAATGAAAGAAGTATGAAGATAAAATTAAACTAAAGTATATTTTATAAATATATTTCAAGACAATTAATATAAATATAAATATATTATCATGTTATTAAAAATATTATTTATTTAGGTCAAAAAAATTGTTAACGTGGTTTTTTGGTTTCTGACCAAAATTCCTTCGTTACAAATAATTGAAGATCAAACGAATGTGAAACCTACGAGTTATGCGATAATCTCGTCAATAATATGCATGTGAACTGTCTGCCAAGTATGAATTTAACAAAGTAGCCAAATTAGGAATTACTGGCAATGACTTAGTGTCGAAATAAATATGTAAGTTTGACAGAGAGGTACAAAGTATTGTCAATAATGAAACTTGATAATAGCTTCTTATGTTTAAAAATGTAAATTTGAGTATTTAAAAGAAGAAAGTAGTTACTTTATTTAAAAAAAATAACTTCCTGAATAACTTGATAATGCAAAGAAACAAATTTGAAAAAGAAATTAAGTAAATAAAGATCTAAATGATACTATTTGCGATAAGTAAAAGAACTTAAAAGAATAACTTGAAATAAATACTGGAAATAATGAAAAACAAGTAAAGAACTTGAAGGACATAACCAGTATTGTACTGGGTTTTTATATTGAATTGAAATAAGAAAGATGGAGGGAGTACTTGAATGTTATCCGTCAATCTGTTGTGTGATCGAGATGTGTAGGATGTGTATCAAGTAACCGACCTAGATAATGGAAATAGTTTCTAAAATACTAAGTAATCAAGTATAAATACTTGACTGGAAGTAAAACTTAGATTTGAAATGTAAGAACACTACAAATGAATTAATATGGAAAAGGTATTATTTATTAAAGTTGATGAAGAACAATTTTCTGGGAAATTGAATAGAAACGAATGAAAATGTTAACTTAAGTAAAAGATGTCAAAAACTAGGAATTACTTATAATATTAGAGTAAAGGAAAACTTGATTAAACAAGCATGAAGTGCAGAAAAGTAACGAAAGTTATAGAAAGAGTATGAAGAACTGTTAAGGGTGAAATTTTGGATTTCTGACAGATGTTTTCTTGACAGGATGATGAAGGAATTGAGGAGGTAATCAAAATTTTCTAAGTATTGAAGATATTTGGTTCGACAAGAAAATACAGTTCGACAGAGGAAAAGATTCGACAATCAAATTCCTGACAAAATAATAAAGGAAGACTTAGTCGAAGGAAGAGTCGTCAAGAGAAATAGAAAAGTGAAGAAATTGGTAAAGTCTCCAATCCGATGAAAGGTATCAATACAAGTTATCAAGCAGTTCAAATCGTCGAATATAAGAAAATTGACACGGAGCGGTTCAAGACATTGAGCAGTTAGTGGGATTGCTTGACAAAACAGTTTAAGTAAAAAAACTTAAGGGAATTGTCAAAGACATGTGGCAGTCATTTAGATAGGGAGTTATTTCTAGGTAGTTATTTTATTTGCCTATAAATACTAGTAATCATAATGTAATAAAGGTCGGTTACTTGATACACATCCTATACATCTCGATCACACAGCAGATTGATGGATAACATTCAAGTATTCCCTCTATCCTTCTTATTTCAATTCAATATGAAAACCCAGTACAATACTGGTTATGTCTTTCAAGTTCTTCACTTGTTCTTCATTATTTCTAGTATTCCTCTCAAATTATTCTTCTAACTTCTTTTACTTTTCGCAAGTAATTTCTATTCTTAGATTTTATTTTACTTAACCTTTCTTTTCCAGACTTTTGTCTCTTGTTCGTTATAAACTTAGTTCAATTAGGAAGTTATTTTCTACAATAGAAACTACCTTCATCTTTTAAATTTCAAAGTTACCTTTCATTATTTACGATAATTTTAAACACCATTTTCAAACTCATACACTTGTCATAGCATCAAGTCCTTGCCAGAATATTACTAGATTTGACTAACTTGTCAAATTCATACTTGGCAGACAGTTCATACCAATTCTTGATGAGATTACCGCATAACTCGTAGGCCTCCCACTCGTTTGATCTTTAATTATTTGCAACGAAGGAATTTTGGTCAAAAACCAAAAAATCATGTTAGCAAATTGGCACGCCCAGTAGGATGAGTTTAGATGGTGTCACGAACTCTGACATACAAATTTATTGTATACGCCTACGGAGTGGGAGAGTGATTCAAACGTCATCTAATTCCAAAAACTCTGAATATGAGTAGTGCAAGTAATGCAGGCATAGTCAGTACTAACGCCGTTGTGTCAACAGTGAATGTTGATCCTATAACCACTGTTGCGCCAGTTGATAATACTCCTGCAACCATGGCTAACTCTACTAATGCATGAAATAATAGCACTAATAGTTTAGTGGCGAGAAGTGGTGTTTCCTATGCTCAAGTTGTCAATAGGTTTGACGAAGTTGGCCAAGGAACACTCCTGTCACCAACTTCCCCAGTTTTACAAGAAATAAATCCACCAACTAACGGATTGTCTTCACGGAGTGTTGTGAATTCAAACCCAAGAGGGACTACGCAACCTCTGCCACAACCTTTGTATGGAATGCCTTACGGTTCGACCACTATCAACCCAAATTCCCCATTTGCATACATACCATATCCTAATGGAGTAACGACAGCCGCCCATACATCTGGACAGGCAGGACCGTCGACTGGGGGGCAAATCCCCGGTCAAGCGAATGGGATAACAGGGTCAGTGGTGATGACCCATACTCGACAAGAGCGTCCAGTAGTAAGGCCACATCACTAGTGGAAAATATACATTAGACGGTAAATGTTTACGTCAGTTAACCAAAAACTAGACGTTAAAGAGGGGGCGGTGGCAGTTTTGTAAATAATTAATTCACTGTTAACGTCAGTTGTTTTAAGGACTGACGTTAAAAGTGAGGCGGTGACAGTTTTGTAAATATGAAATCACTATTTGCGTCAGTTGTTTAATGAACTGACGTTAAAAGTGTTTTGCAAGAAATTATTAAAACTTTTAACGTCAGTTGTTTATTAACCTGACGTTATAAGTGTGATTTTTACTTCAGTTAAATAAATAACTGACGTAAATAATCAACTCATTCCTATCTTTCTTTCGTTGTCATCTCCATGTTGTCACTCTTAACGCAGATCATCACTCCATATAGTGCGGTTTATTTCTAATCTTTTTTTTAAAAAAAGTTTATTTTTAATCTTAATTAATTAGCTTGAATTAGTAAATTAACAGATTCTTGTGCAAATTTAAATAAATAAACACTTAACATAAAACAAGTTATATATGTATAATCAAATCGTATCTCATTGAAGCGATTCATAAGTTACAATTACATGTTTAAAAGATAAAAAATTTCCGCAATATATATAGCACTAAAATATAAAAAAGTTTCTGCTTCAACATCATTTTCTTCTCAGTCCTGTGCTCAGAATCTCCAACATTGAATGCATCCCCTCCCTCATTTGAAGTCGATGCTCCATCTGAATCCACAGTCACTTTGGAGCCGTGGCGAGTGAAGGGTGCACTCGATCTGTTTCAAAGAATATTCTTGGAACAGCCACTTGGTTCCAAAGTCGAGGTTTTGGAACCGTAGTCGCTGATTCTCCCGAAGGATGATGGTGTGTGCAATTCACATAATGCGATTTACACACCCTTATCACCCATGTAATGCGATTTACACAACCCCAGAAGTTGTTTTGACCATTAAGACAGAGACCTTTAAGTCTAGGTATAGGAAGAAAGAGTGATGGAGTTAATCTCCATGGCAGAGCCATATTGTGAAGCAGAAAAATTAAATGAAGGAAGGAAGCTATTTATAGGAGTAGGGGATGAAGTTACTAGGCGTCGTAAGTTGCTAAAAAATTAACTTGATCATTAAGATCATTAGGTTCCAAGGCGCATTGGGAGTTGGCCTGGCAGTCATATATTATAAACGTGCAGAAAAGAAAACGCCCGAAGGAATAGGAAGAGACACTTTTAACGTCAGTTGTTGAATAAAACTGACGTTAAAAGCGTTTTTAAAATAAAAAATATTTATTTTTAACGTCTGCTGTTTATACAATTGACGTTAAAAGTGTGATTTTTACTTCAGTTAAATAAATAGCTGACGTAAATAATCCTATATCCCTAGCTATCTGAAATGCCCTGTTGTCACTCAATTAACACAGGTCTCAGAGCCATTTTGTGAAGGAATAGAAATATAGAGGAAAAGAAGAGGCGTGATACAGATCATTACATGAAGAATGTTACTTTAACACTTTTAACGCCGCTTGTATTCAACAACGGACGTTAAAAGTGTTATTTTTAAAAAAATATTAATATTTAACGTCAGTTTGTTAATAAAACTGACGTTAAAAAATTAATTTTAACGTCAGTTGTTTAATACAACTGACGTTAAATGTTGTTTTATGTTTACACCCGCGCGCCTTTTGCACTTCGCTCTGTACGTACGTCTCTTTTCTCTTTTCATCACGCTCAACCCTAAATCACTCTCAACCCTCACTCTCACTCTCACCCAAAGACAAGAACCCTAATCGCGAGCTCATCTCCACCGCAACCACCGCGAGGGCTTCTCCGCCACCACCGTGAGGTACACTATTAACCCTAACTCTGTCTTTCCATTCATTCTTTGCAATAACTTGACGTACATCTCTCTTTCCCCTTCCCGCGCACTAACTCTCCTTGTCCCTCTGCTCTCAGTAACCACATCGAACGTTGGCCACCACTCGAGCTCCCCTCCCCACCACCACGCGAGCACCTATTTCTGGTGAGTATTTATGGCACATTTTTGTATTTTTGGTTTTGAGTGTATGTTGAAACTGTAGTCTCAGTAGTTGAAACTTGAAACCGTGAGTTTGAGTTGTTTGAAATGTACGTCTCTGTTTTTGGTTTTGAGTGCATGTTGCTCTGCTGGTTGATCTATTTGCAGTAGTGATGCTAATCACGGCTAGGCCGTGATCAGTTCTGCCTGTGATGGCATGGTCTGTTCAGTTGGCACGTTACGGCCGTGATGGACATCACTGCCAGGCCGTGACCAGTGCTTGGCAATTAATCTTTAAAAACTTTAGTTTTCAATCTCCCGTATTGTCCTTATATTGGATATATATATGTTTTGTATATCTACAAGACCTATCTAGTTATGGATCGTAGTTGGATGGTTTGTAAGCGTATTAGTGCTGAGTATTTGAAGGGGGTGGGAGAATTTATAGAATTTGCTCAAAGGAATGTTCCTAATAGTAATGGAATGTTCTGTTGTCCTTGTGTCAAGTGTTTGAATACGAGGAAGTGTACGGTGAAGGATATACGTACTCATTTGATTTGTGAAGGGATTTGCTTGAGTTATACAAGATGGATATGGCATGGTGATATGTTGTTGAGTAGTAATACGGCAAGTGTCTCCCAAAGTGAGGACGTTGACGTAGATATGGAGGATGATCGAGTAGAGGACATGATCCGTGATATTGGACAAGAATCTTTTCATCGAGCGCATGTGTATGATAGGTTGTGCGATGATGCGGATAATCCTTTATATCCAGGGTGTACTACTCATACACGGTTGTCGGCGGTGCTAAAATTGGTTTGTGTGAAGGCGAGAAATGGTTGGAGCGATAAAAGCTTCACGGAATTGCTTGAAGTGTTGAAAGACTTGCTTCCGGAGGACAACACATTGCCTGACCGTAACTATGAGGCCAAGAAGGTATTGTGTCCTATGGGTATGGAGTATAAGAAGATACACGCATGCCCCAATGACTGCATATTGTACACCGGTGTTCATGAAGACAAACACGATTGCCCCAAATGTGGGTTATCACGATACAAAGTGAAGGGTGGTGATGATGATGATGATGTTGATGATGTGAGAAAAAAGGGTCCTCCTGCGAAGGTGTTGTGGTATCTTCCAATAATTCCAAGGTTCAAGCGATTGTTTGCCAATGCGAAAGATGCGAAGAATCTTAGATGGCATAATGATGAGAGGAAACGTGATGGAAAGGTTCGCCATCCTGCTGATTCTATTCAATGGAAGAATATCGATACTATGTTTCCGGATTTCGCCGATGAGCCAAGAAACCTAAGGCTTGGACTTGCTACGGATGGAATGAATCCTTATGGTAACATGAGTAGTATTCATAGTTCATGGCCTGTTCTGTTGGTGATTTACAACATGCCCCATTGGTTGTGCATGAAGCGCAAATACATGATGTTGTCTATGATGATTTCGGGCCCAAAGCAACCGGGAAATGACTTAGATGTTTATCTAGGTCCCTTGATTGAAGACTTGAAAACGTTGTGGGTGGAAGGTGTTGATGTAGTTGATGGGTATTCTCATGAGACTTTCAAGCTTCGTGCCATGTTATTTTGCACCATCAACGACTTTCCAAAGATACGGTAACTTGTCCTGGCAGTGTCTAGGGGCATAAAGCATGCCCTATATGTGAAAAAGGCACATGCTACACTCAGTTGCATCATGGAAAGAAGACGGTTTACCTTGGGCATCGGATATTTCTTAGACGTGATCACCCATATCGTAAGATGAAAAAAGCTTTTAATGGATGCCAAGAGACAGAAGAAGCGCCGACGGCCTTAATTGGATAGCAGGTTTATCAGAGGGTAAAGGACATCGATGTTATATTCGGCAAGTCCAAAAAGAAAGGTAAAGCTGTTGGGAAAAACATATGGAAGAAGAGGTCGATATTCTTTGATCTTCCATACTGGCGCAAGCTTGATGTCGACATTTGCATTGATGTGATGCATGTGGAGAAAAATGTGTGTGATAGTGTGATCGGGACGCTTCTCAACATTCAGGGCAAGACAAAGGATGGTGTGAATGCTCGTCTCGACCTCGTTGCTATGGGTATACGAGAGCAGTTAGCTCCAGTTGTTGAGGATGGTAAGCGGACTTATTTGCCGCCAAAGATGTCATACTTTGTCAAAAAAAGAGAGACAAAGTTTCCGGGTGTCTTCAGTGGCATCAAAGTTCCACATGGTTACTCTTCAAATATGAAGAGACTTGTCTCTAGTGATCTTAAATTGGTTGGCTTGAAGTCTCATGATTGTCACATCTTGATGCAACAACTTCTGCCCGTTGCTATTCATGGTATTGCTACAAAAAATGTGAGACATGCCATTACTCGGTTGTGCTCATTCTTAAATTCTATATGTAGCAAAGTCGTTGACCCCCGTATGTTGGTTGACTTGGAAGTTGAGGCTGCTACAATCTTGTGCCAATTGGAGATGTATTTTCCTCCTTCCTTTTTCGACATAATGGTTCACTTAATTGTTCATTTGGCGAGGGAGATTAGATTATGTGGGCCGGTTTTTCTGAGATGGATGTACCCAGTTGAGCGCTACATGAAGATATTGAAAGGGTACGTGAAGAATCCTCATCGTCCGGAAGCATCTATTGTTCAAAGGTATGTTGCAGAAGAAGCTATTGAGTTTTGTTCGGACTACCTTTATAACACGGATCCTATAGGGGTTCCTAAGCCTCGGCATGATGAGATCAGATGTCAAGGTAAGGGTACACATGGCTTAAGAATTAATAGGAAGGATCGGGAGGAAGTGCTTCAAGCACATTTGTATGTATTGAACAACATCGAATGTGTTCAGCCTTTCTTATTTGAACATAAAAGAAAAGTCAATCAAGAAAACCCTCGAATGAGCGAAAGGTGGTTGTTGAACAAGCATAACAAGACTTTCTTACCATGGTTCAAGGAAGAAATGCTTAAGGATGGTAGTACTGCTTTTGATGACGTAAAATGGCTAGCACGTGGGCCTAACTTCAACGTCATATGTTGGAGCGGATACGACATGAATAACTTTTCCTTTTATACAAAGGAACAAGATAACAAGAGTACCATGCAAAATAGTGGGGTTATGATCGTGGCCGAAGCAATGCACTTCTCTAGTGCAAAGGACACAAAACCCGTTACAGCACCGAGACCTTACTTTGTATATATTGAAGATATTTGGGTGCTCGATTACACTAAGCTTACGGTGCCGGTATTTAAATGTAAGTGGGTTGATAGTAACGGTGGTGTACAAACCGACGAATTGGGGTTCACATTGGTAGACCTCAACAAGTTAGGTCATATAAATGAGCCTTTCATAATGGCTTCCCAAGCAAAACAAGTGTTCTACATCACTGATCCTTCTAACAAAAGGTTGTCCGTGGTTCTCCAAGGAAAAAGCATGTATAATGGTAGTGATGAAAATGAAGATTCAAATCTTGATATTCCCGAGACTCATTCTTTTTCAACAAACATGCCTACTATAATCGAGGAGACACAGGTGGACGATGTACATGCCACTCGTGATGATCATCACGAAGGGATATTGATATAGGTAGTTTAAACTTAGTATACATTTATAACCTATGTTAATAAATATATATTGTTTTGAACAGGCATACATATGGATCATTGTTCCATTTTTCCTTTGCAATTCTGTAATGTGTGTGATATTCGGTGTTACTGGGATATTTACTGAATGCGGTGATGGCTTAGGGGAGTGATATTTTAAAACTGAATTTAAAAAAAAAAAAAATATTAACGTCAGTTGTATCATACAACTGACGTTAAAATTATTTTATAAAAATATACAGTACACTATTAACGTCAGTTGTTTATTACAACTGACGTTAAAATTAAGACCTTTAACGTCAGTTCTTGATAACAATTGACGTTAGTTTTAACAAAATTTACGTCGGTTATGTTAAAGAACTGACGTTAATTTTGACAAAATTAACGTCAGTTGTGTTAAAGAACCGACGTTAATAGTGTTATATTTAACGTCAGTTCTAAACTGACGTTAAAAGTTAAACTTTTAACGTCAGCTGTATTTACGTCAGTCAGTATTCTGACGTAAAAAATCAATTTTAACTGACGTAAAAAGCACTTATTGCACCAGTGCATGTGTCCACACATAGACAACCCCCGCAAAATATTGTTGGTCTGTCAGAGGCTACATTAGCCAATGTTCGACAACAAATTGATTCTAGTAACTTTGACATGGTGAATACATTTACTCAGCAAATGGGTACAGTGATTACGCCATTGATGGAAAACACGAATAATGCATGCTTGACATTAGCAAATGAGATACGTAGGTTAAACAGAGTCTTGGGCGTGTTATCCCCAGACGATAACCAAAATGCCAATAGAAATCCCAATAGAAATGTCAATAGGAATGTCAACCAGGGTCAGAATAAACAACCACAGGTTGAACAACCACAAGTTGAACAACCACAGGTTGAACAACCACAAGTTATCCAACTTGACGGATCCGAACAAGATGACGAGTGGCCACAGCCCCATCGTCGGGTCCCTTTGAGATGTGGAAATGTACATATTCTTCAACCAGAGGAAGACGAAGACTTTATTATAAACCAGGGTGCTCTTGGAGAGCTTCGTGAAAATGTTCTAAACCAGAATGTTAACCAAGTTGTCGAGCAAGCATTGAATAGGTTTGGTTTTAATATAGGTTATGCCAATCAACCATTTTTTGCATCGACATTTCTTGATTGGGTCCAATAGGCAGAAATGCCTCGAGGATACAAAATACCCAAATTGTCAAAATTCTCGGGGGAAAATGGAGAATCAACCGTCGAGTACATTGTCCGATATACGATCGAATTAGGAGACTTGGCTTTATAGGAGGGACTAAAAAAGAAGTTCTTTCCTAGTTCATTAACTAAGAATGATTTTTCTTGGTTTTCAACCCTGAGACCTAATTCCATACATTCCTGGAATCAATTAGAGAGGAGCTTTCATGATCAATTCTTTAGGGGTGACCTAAAAATTGGGTTGACAAACTTATTTGGCATTAAAAGAATGAATAACGAGTCTGTCGATGATTACCTTGCCCGATTCCGTCAAATGAGGAATCGTTGCTTCACCCCTATCCCTGAGGCAAAAATAGTGAAGATTGTTGCTGGGGGTCTAGATTATCACATTGTGAAGAAATTGGTCAACCAACACCTAATTGATCTTACCCAGTTGGGTGACAAAGTCCGACAAATTGAACAACTGAAGGCCGAAAAGGTTTTCAAGCAGAGGAAATTCCTCGAAAGAGAAAATATTAATTTTGTCGGATGTAGTGATTCCGACGAAGAAGGTAATGATTCTGAGGAATATGAGGTAGACTCTGTTTAATTGAAAACTGGTCCCCCTTATACATGTCAAGCCTTGAGGCCTGCAAGGTCTAGAGAAAGGATTCCATTCATCAATAAGAAAGTGTATACATTTGACGTGACCTAAGCCTACCAAATATTTGACATACTGCTCAAAGATAAGCAGTTAAAGTTGTCAGATGATCATAGGCTTTTGAAAGCCCATGAAATAAAAGATAGGAAGTATTGTAAGTTTCATAATACTTTTGGTCATGTAACTAACGACTGAATGCATTTCAGGGACATCATTCAGAAAGGTTTGACAGAAGGAAGATTAAAGTTTTCAGACAAGAAACCAGAATGAAGATTGATACAGAACCATTCGATCATGAAGGTAACAAAACTGACCGCCAAGTCCCTATGGGAATAGGCATGGTCAATATAAGAGCTGGACAAAATATTCAGATGGACCTAACAGATTCATTTGATATCTATCCAAATCCAGGGGAACCGCTTGTCGACTTCATGACACGCAAGAACTATGGTGGTATCTTCAAAGTTTGCCTAAAATGTGAAGGTTTTATGACGATGCTGCTGCCAAGAAGGCAAGGGGGCAGAAAACGCCATCATATCACCCACAAGACAGAACCAAGTCTCGTGTCGGTAATAGTCAAGGCTGATTCTCACACCCGAGCGGCCATGCTGGGTCTAACAGTGTGCACAGAAGTGATACGCATGTTGTCAACAGGCAGACGGGTAGTGTAACAGCCTGTTTTTAGTTACGCTATTTAACCGGTTAAAATATAATTACACATATGATTAATTATTTTATTTGGATGTTTGTTAATTTTTTTATGTGGTTTAGTTTGAGTAATTAAATTACTCTCTTCAAATTATTTTATTGGGTGCGTTAGCACTGACTTATTTCAGTGGATGCACACTTACTAGACAATAAGTTACATTATTGTCACTATTACTACCAGTACAGAAAAATATTTTAAATAATATGTTTAAGAGAAAAACATTTTTATATTTTCATTCAATTTAATTTTAGAGTTGAAAATAAACTGGTTTGACCTTAATCGGAGATTAAATTTTGGACCGAGTATTTTCTTAGTTGATCAGTCTAATTATTAATCTTTGCTCTAATTTGAATTTCGAAAATGTATATCTATCAATCTTTATTCTTAGATTCCAGAAAGTAAAAACATGTTTATTTTAGGCTTAATATTTTATCACTCATTATGTACCTATCACTAAATAATTGACTAAATAAGTTTTATGTGGTATGCTTAGTGGTACACGGCCATTTTTACACTCCTGACACCTCCAATTTCAATTTGTGCCGCATGATAAGCATGAAACACCTCCACCTTTAACAATTTTGCCGCATACTAAGAACAGACCACCTATTGCTTGCCTATTTATCCACGCCACTTAAGTTGACCAATTGCTAAACTACGAGATTGACGAATTGTGATAAAAAGTTTCATTATCTATATATATGTATATGTACTACGTAATGTTTCAGAAAGAAAGAATAAGAAAAATATTTTGAATGAAAGAAAAATAGTTAGAAAGAAAGAAATAGGTTAGAGAGAGAAACGTAGAAAGAAAAGAGGGAGGGACCGTGAGAGGAACAAGAATTTCCGGAGCCGATTCTGGTCAATCCGTTTGTCCTATCAAAATTCTGATTATACCGTTGAGATCCTCACGATGTCTACTTCATTATCCTATCTTTCTTTTCTTGATTAAGCTAAGGTAAGCCTATGTCCTTTTTATGCCTAAATGGCGACGGTACTGAGGTTATCTTTCAATTCAATTATCGGTTTCCAATTCCGTCTTCAGATTTGAATTACACGTAACGTGTGCTTCACAATGATGTGTTCAGGTGAATTTTTGGAGCCTCGGAGGGTGTAGAATTGTGCGTGGCAGGTTTGAGGGAATATAGGGAGTGTCCGTTTCGTTGCCCCAAAGCTAGCCTAAGACATTCCAGGTGGGGGAAAGAAATTATTTAATGTCGGAAACGGCGCGGTTGCATTTAATTAGATAATGGTGTAGGGCGACCCAAACCCTACACGAGAGCGAGTAACGGACAATGTTTATATCACATTGGGAACTACTCAGTGGTACCAATGATGATATAGAAATTGTACGTTTATTGTTGTTACGCTACATATATTATTTTATTACGTGATGATTGCCTGTTTGACTGGTTGATGTGAATTTGATGCTTGATATATAATATCATGAGTGTGGTAATTATTTGGAAGTGTTTTTAATTATTTATTAGTATTATTATTATTATTATTATTATTATTATTATTAATGTGATTATTATTATTATTATATTTTGGTATTTATTATTTGGAAATGATAGTATAACATGATGATGATTATGATGATATGATGAGTGTTATGATTGTGCTTAGAGGATTGAGTAAATCATAAGTTATGTTGGGACACGAGGATGTATTTGGGGATTGCATACGATATGTGATAGCAGTGCCTAACCGAGATGATTATCGTGATATGAGGTCGAGATTGATGAGATGAGATTATTTTGAGGTTATCTATGAGATTATGATGACCGGTTAGGGCACTAGGGGGGTGACATGAAACATGGTCTGTGATATGAGGGACCTGAAACATGGTCGAGTGGCCCTGAAACATGGTCGATTGGGGTCTATGCCTCGGAGGGAAAATTCCTGGGGATAGGCTAACGGCGGACCGTCCAGAGATGATTTCATTTTAGTCGCAGCTATAGTTCATGCATTGCATGAGCATCCTGGATTGTGGTCCAGAGGTGTGCACCGGGTTGTGCGTCTATAGTGCCATTGCTTTGCGTGGGCACTCTCCATCCGCGGACGAGGGTGTGCGCCGGGGACTCTGGGACGTGTCGATTATATTGTTGTGATATCCGGATATGACCGATACCTGAAGAGATTATTCATACAGCATTTGCATTGCATCATGATGGAGGGTAGAGGAAAGATTATAGATGTGGATTGAGGATGATTATGTTATATATATTTATACTGGGGAGACGGATGTTTAGTGTGCCGTTATTTAATTAAATGTTGCTAAACCATTTCCACGTTTGATGTTATATGGTTTCTTATCCCTATCTTCTCTATGTTACATATGTTTCTTTTCGGTGATCGTGATGAGAAGATCCTACAGAGATTCCAGCAATGGAGGAACTTGATGGGGCTTCGTATGAGCCTGACGTTTGAGGACGAGCAGTAGATCCTCATAGTTGAGTATAGAGTCTATGGCCAGTGCGTCTCATCTCTTTAGGATGTTGTTTTTATTTTGTTTGATTATCAGTTTTGTACATTTTGGGATTCGACTGATGGAATTCCCTCTATTGTACTGTATCAGGATTTGAGATGTATATATTATGTATGTATGTTATGTTTTAAAATTTTCCGCTGTTTTTAATATATTCGATTAACGTTAATTAGGTTTTTAATATTTTGGGTTTTCTTTAATGGGACGTTGGGGCGTCTCATTTAGTGGTATCAAAGCAGTTCGGTTCTGAAACGGATTGTGAGCACTATGATTAGGGTGAACTGGCCAATTAGTTGAATCCACATCGGATAACAACTATGCTTAGAAGTTGGGTAATGAGTCCGATGCGACATCTCTATGGCATATAGTATTTATATTCCAGTTTTATGTAGTATTATATGTCATATTGATGGGGGCTAATGATTTCTTTTAACAGGATCATGGCTCGAGTTTGATGTTATATACTTTGACAGTGTCCACCCCTACCAGTGATCCTTTGGTCACTATGTCTGTTTGCTTACAGTGTCCTATAGTTGTTGAAAATAGGGCATTCCTAGTAGATCTCATCTGTTTGCCTATGCAGCAGATAGACGTTATTCTGGGCATGGATTGGCTTTCGGCTAACCATGTAGTGCTAGACTGTGCCCGAAAGACTTTATCTTTTATTCAGCCTTCTAGCATAGTATCTGCCAATGAAGGAGCAACTATGAGGGGTTGCGGTTCTCAGCAGTATGTGATGCTTTTCTCTTTGGAAGCTAAGGAGACTTCGAGTATAGATTCTCTGCCTATTTCTAGAGAGTTTCCTAAGGTTTTCCCGCCTGATGTTCCCGGTTTGCCACCAGAGAGGGAGGTGGAGTTCGCTATAGATATCATACCAGGGGCTGGACCTATTTCAGTAGCTCCTTATCGGATGTCACCGGTAGAGTTGGCAGAGTTGAAGAAACAGCTGGATGACATGATGAAGAAGGAATTCATCAGACCGAGTGTTTCGCCTTGGGGAGCACCGGTATTGTTTGTCAAGAAAAAGGACGGAAGTTCTAGGTTGTGCACGGATTATAGGCAGTTGAATAAAGTTACAATCAAGAACAAATATCCGTTGCCTAGGATAGATGATTTGATGGATCAGTTGAAAGGAGCTTCGGTGTTTTCTAAGATAGATTTAAGATCAGGATACCATCAGATTAGGGTGAAGAAGGAGGATATACCTAAGACCGCTTTTAGGACAAGGTATGGACACTATGAGTACCTAGTTATGCCTTTTGGCGTAACTAATGCTCCAGCGGTGTTCATGGATTACATGAATAGAATTTTTAGACCGTTCCTTGACAAATTTGTTGTGGTGTTTATAGATGATATTCTTATTTACTCCCGTAGTCGGGAAGAACACGAGGAGCACCTGAGAGTGGTGTTACAGGTGTTGAGAGATAGGCAGTTATATGCTAAGCTATCCAAGTGTGAATTTTGGTTAGAGGAAGTACAGTTTCTAGGGCATGTAATCAACAAGAAAGGGATAGTCATTGATCCGAGGTTAAGGTAGAGGCCGTGATTAAATGGGAGAGTCCTAAGTCAGTGAGTGAGGTGAGGAGTTTCCTAGGATTAGCCGGGTATTACAGGAGGTTCATTGAGGGTTTCTCGAAGATTGCATTGCCTATGACGCAGTTAACGAGAAAAGGTACGACGTTTGTTTGGACAGAGAAGTGTGAAGAGAGTTTTCAGAAGCTAAAGGAGAAGTTGACTACATCTCCTGTGCTAACGTTGCCAGATCCATTAGGACAGTTTGACGTATATTGTGACGCGTCGTATCAAGGATTGGGTTGTGTTTTGATGCAAGAGGGAAGAGTTGTGGCTTATGCTTCCCAACAATTGAGAGTTCATGAAAGGAATTACCCAACCCATGATCTGGAGTTAGCAGCCATAGTGTTCGCATTAAAGATATGGCGACACTATCTCTATGGAGTTAAGTTTAATGTGTTTAGTGATCACAAGAGTTTAAAGTATTTGTTTGATCAGAAGGAGCTGAACATGAGGCAAATAGATGGATGGAATTCATTAAAGACTATGAGTTTGATCTTCAATACCATCCAGGAAAGGCTAATGTTGTGGCAGATGCACTAAGTCGGAAATCCTTGCACGTATCTGCAATGATGGTGAAAGAGATGGAGTTGCTTGAACAGTTTAGAGATTTGAACCTAGTTATGGATCTGATGGAGGATAGAATATGTTTAAGTATGATCACCATCAGTAGTGAGTTTTTGAAGGACCTTAAGATTAAGCAGGGTCAGGATGAATATTTGGTAGATGTGAATCGAGGTATAGATGGGGGTAAAGTTTTAGAGTTTAGGAGAGGATCAGATGGAGTGTTAAGGTTTAAGGATCGTATATGTGTGCCAGAGAACTTAGAGATTAGGAATATGATCTTAGAAGAGGCACATAAAAGTAAGCTGAGTTTCCACCCAGGAGTCACCAAGATGTACCAAGACTTGAAGAAGATGTTTTGGTGGCCAAGGATGAAGAAAGAAGTGGCGGAATATGTTCTATCATGTTTGGTATGTCAGAAAGCTAAGATAGAGCATCAAAAGCCCGCTGGGTTGTTGCAGTCCTTGGATATCCCAAAGTGGAAATGGGATAGTATAGCGATGGACTTTGTGGTCGGATTACCACGAACTCCGAAGAGGTTTGATGCGATTTGGGTTATCATTGATAGGTTGACGAAGTGTGCTCACTTCTTACCTATTGGTGAAAGTTATAGTCTTGAAAGGTTGACCCAGATCTATATCAAGGAAGTAGTGAGGTTGCACGGTGTGCCGTCGAGTATTGTTTCCGACCGAGATCCTAGATTTACATCTAGATTTTGGAGACAGTTACACGATGCTTTGGGAACAAAGTTGAGGATGAGTTCTGCTTATCATCCTCAGACGGATGGACAGTCAGAGATAACAATTCAATCATTGGAAGATCTTTTAAGAGCTTGTGTGTTGGAACATGTTGGCAGTTGGGATGAATTCCTACCATTGATTGAGTTCACATACAATAACAGTTTCCATAGTAGCATCGGGATGGCACCGTATGAGGCTCTGTATGGGAGAAAGTGTAGGACTCCATTATGTTGGTATGAGATTGGCGAGAGCCAAGTGTTGGGTCCTGATGTGGTACAGCAAACAACAGAACAAGTTAGGAAAATAAGAGAGAAAATGAAGGAAGCCCAAGATCGGCAGAGAAGCTACAGTAACAAGAGGATGAGACCCTTAGAGTTCCAAGAAGGTGATCACGTGTTCTTGAGAGTCACTCCGAAGACCGGAATTGGCAGAGCTATAAAATCTAGAAAACACACTCCCCGATTCATTGGACCATTTCAGATTCTTCGACGAATTGGTCTAGTAGCTTATCAGATAGCCTTACCGCCTTATCTTTCCAACCTTCACGATGTCTTCCATGTTTCTCAGTTGAGAAAATATTACCCTAATCCTTCTCATGTACTTGAGCCTGAATCTATACAACTCCGAGAGAATCTAGAATATGAGGCTTTACCGATTAAGATCGCAGATAGAAGGATTAAAGAACTCATGGTGAGAGGATTCCTTTGGTTAAGGTCATTTGGGATGAGATTACTGGAGATGCTACATGGGAGCGTGAGGCGGATATACAGCAACAGTATCCACATCTTTTCGGAGGTATGTAAATTCCCAGGACGAAATTTCTTTTAAGAGGGGTAGTAATGTAACAGCCTGTTTTTAGTTACGCTATTTAACCGGTTAAAATATAATTACACATATGATTAATTATTTTATTTGGATGTTTGTTAATTTTTTTATGTGGTTTAGTTTGAGTAATTAAATTACTCTCTTCAAATTATTTTATTGGGTGCGTTAGCACTGACTTATTTCAGTGGATGCATACTTACTAGACAATAAGTTACATTATTGTCACTATTACTACCAGTACAGAAAAATATTTTAAATAATATGTTTAAGAGAAAAACATTTTTATATTTTCATTCAATTTAATTTTAGAGTTGAAAATAAACGGGTTTTACCTTAATCGAAGATTAAATTTTGGACCGAGTATTTTCTTAGTTGATCAGTCTAATTATTAATCTTTGCTCTAATTTGAATTTCGAAAATGTATATCTATCAATCTTTATTCTTAGATTCCAGAAATTAAAAACATGTTTATTTTAGGCTGAATATTTTATCACTCATTATATACCTATCACTAAATAATTGACTAAATAAGTTTTATGTGGTATGCTTAGTGGTACACGGCCATTTTTACACTCCTGACACCTCCAATTTCAATTTGTGCCGCATGATAAGCATGAAACACCTCCACCTTTAACAATTTTGCCGCATACTAAGAACAGACCACCTATTGCTTGCCTATTTATCCACGCCACTGAAGTTGACCAATTGCTAAACTACGAGATTGACGAATTGTGATAAAAAGTTTCATTATCTATATATATGTATATGTACTACGTAATGTTTCAGAAAGAAAGAATAAGAAAAATATTTTGAATGAAAGAAAAATAGTTAGAAAGAAAGTAATAGGTTAGAGAGAGAAACGTAGAAAGAAAAGAGGGAGGGACCGTGAGAGGAACAAGAATTTCCGGAGTCGATTCTGGTCAATCCGTTTGTCCTATCAAAATTCTGATTATACCGTTGTGATCCTCACGATGTCTACTTCATTATCCTATCTTTCTTTTCTTGATTAAGCTAAGGTAAGCCTATGTCCTTTTTATGCCTAAATGGCGACGGTACTGAGGTTATCTTTCAATTCAATTATCGGTTTCCAATTCCGTCTTCAGATTTGAATTACACGTAACGTGTGCTTCACAATGATGTGTTCAGGTGAATTTTTGGAGCCTCGGAGGGTGTAGAATTGTGCGTGGCAGATTTGAGGGAATATAGGGAGTGTCCGTTTCGTTGCCCCAGAGCTAGCCTAAGACATTCCAGGTGGGGGAAAGAAATTATTTAATGTCGGAAACGGCGCGGTTGCATTTAATTAGATAATGGTGTAGGGCGACCCAAACCCTACACGAGAGCGAGTAACGGACAATGTTTATATCACATTGGGAACTACTCAGTGGTACCAATGATGATATAGAAATTGTACGTTTATTGTTGTTACGCTACATATATTATTTTATTACGTGATGATTGCCTGTTTGACTGGTTGATGTGAATTTGATGCTTGATATATAATATCATGAGTGTGGTAATTATTTGGAAGTGTTTTTAATTATTTATTATTATTATTATTATTATTATTATTATTATTAATGTGATTATTATTATTATTATATCTTGGTATTTATTATTTGGAAATGATAGTATAACATGATGATGATTATGATGATATGATGAGTGTTATGATTGTGCTTAGAGGATTGAGTAAATCATAAGTTATGTTGGGACACGAGGATGTATTTAGGGATTGCATACGATATGTGATAGCAGTGCCTAACCGAGATGATTATCGTGATATGAGGTCGAGATTGATGAGATGAGATTATTTTGAGGTTATCTATGGGATTATGATGACCGGTTAGGGCACTAGGGGGTGACCTGAAACATGGTCTGTGATATGAGGGACCTGAAACATGGTCGAGTGGACCTGAAACATGGTCGACTGGGGTCTATGCCTCGGAGGGAAAATTCCCGGGGATAGGCTAACGGCGGACCGTCCAGAGATGATTTCATTTTAGTCGCAGCTATAGTTCATGCATTGCATGAGCATCCTGGATTGTGGTCCAGAGGTGTGCACCGGGTTGTGCGTCTATAGTGCCATTGCTTTGCGTGGGCACTCTCCATCCGCTGACGAGGGTGTGCGCCGGGGACTCTGGGACGTGTCGATTATATTGTTGTGATATCCGGATATGGCCGATACTGAAGAGATTATTCATACAGCATTTGCATTGCATCATGATGGAGGGTAGAGGAAAGATTATAGATGTGGATTGAGGATGATTATGTTATATATATATTTATACTGGGGAGACGGATGTTTAGTGTGCCGTTATTTAATTAAATGTTGCTAAACCATTTCCACGTTTGATGTTATATGGTTTCTTATCCCTATCTTCTCTATGTTACATATGTTTCTTTTCGGTGATCGTGATGAGAAGATCCTACAGAGATTCCAGCAATGGAGGAACTTGATGGGGCTTCGTATGAGCCTGACGTTTGAGGACGAGCAGTAGATCCTCATAGTTGAGTATAGAGTCTATGGCCAGTGCGTCTCATCTCTTTAGGATGTTGTTTTTATTTTCTGTTTGATTATCAGTTTTGTACATTTTGGGATTCGACTGATGGAATTCCCTCTATTGTACTGTATCAGGATTTGAGATGTATATATTATGTATGTATGTTATGTTTTAAAATTTTCCGCTGTTTTTAATATATTCGATTAACGTTAATTAGGTTTTTAATATTTTGGGTTTTCTTTAATGGGACGTTGGGGCGTCTTAGGTAGTCGTCAGCAACATACGTATCAAATAAGACCTAGACAAAATAACACTGGAGGTTGGCTTGAAGAATCAGTGGGAAGTAACAAGTTCGTCGGTCGAGGGTTCAATTACATCAGGACTAGGAAGCCCCCGTCCAACGTAATCGTGGATCGATGGGTAAGAAATTCTGCCATGACCTGTTATCTCGAATTACAAAAGAATAAATGGGTCAGAAGAAATAAGTTCAATTGTAACATCCTAAAATTCTAATATAATTAATTTAAAAAAAGAGATTAAGTTATAAAAAAATAAAAATAAAAATAAAAATAAAAATAAAAATAATGATATAATAAAAATAAGATATAATTAAGAGGTTTAGTGTAAAGGATTTGTTAGTATAAAATTTATTAGAGTTGGTTAGGAATTGCAAGGGGAATAATGAATTAATTTTTATATATATATATATATATATGAATGTAAACATAAGTATAGACTTTTCACGTAGGGGCCTAGGGGTAGCTCATAAGTCAAGTGGGCCTAGTTATTCTAGAAATAAAAAAAAAACAATAAAGAAACAAAAAAAAGGGAAAGAAAACAAACTAAAAAGAAAAAAAGAAAACCTACGCTGCCTAATATGCAGTGTGTGTGTATATATATATATATATATATATATATATATATATATATATATATATATATATATATATATATATATATATATATATATATACTCAAATAATTGTGCAGGCAAATGTGAGCACCGCGCAGAGGAGGATTTTAGAGGGGGACCGTACAGTGCGAGGGACATTGAGACGCGTTTCTATTTCTTGTCGGTGTAATCGTAACAGTGAAGGGAAGAAAATATTTTAGAGAAGCATCAACTTTTATCATACGTAATTTCTAGAACACTTTGGAGGTCTTCGAGAGATGAGTAACAATACTTTTTGCGAACACTTTTCATGGTACATGTGTTTGTTGTGTTGAGCGATTTACCTACGATTTTTAGAGATTTTAATTGAATGATGCATGTTATTAATAAACTAATTTTTTTAGGGGTTTTGAATTAAAAAATTTATTATTAAATTGGGTATTTATCCTTGTTACTGATGACATGAAATACATGACTGGTATTTGAATTAGTTGAATGACGTGCTTATTGGTGTATGTTATGCCATATGAGTTTATTTGACATGCATGATAAGATCAAATATTTAATTTTTGGTAAATGAATTGTTACACGTATGAGACATGAAATTGTGCCATATGATGAATTGTATGACGTTTGCCGTAATACCACCTATGATAGGGGTATCGAAAAGTAATACCACCGTAATGGGGTATCGAAAGTAACATCCCCATATAATTGGGATGTCGAAAATAAGTAATACTACCTAAAAAGGAGTATCGAAAGTAACACCACCACAGGTTGGGGTGTCGAAAAAGGAGAAATACCACCATGTGGACATGGGAGGTATCGAAGTGGAAATGTCCCCAACAGGAGGGTGACATCGAAACACTCCTCGTGAGTAGGGGAGGGCAATGGGACGCCATTGTCGTGTGATGTGTGAATATATGGCATGCCGGCAAGAGGCCAATTTAATTAAGAGGTCTTCGGACCGCTTGGATTAAACTAGAATTTATCCGGTATATGGAATGTGATGTATTGAGACGAGATTATTATTGATATTAAAAGTATTTTCTTTTATATACATTATTTTGGAAAATTAATGGGTGTCATAGACAGTTTTTTCGGTTACCGCGCCGGCTGAGAACAATGCTATTTTCGAAAATATTTTTTTAAAGCTGTATTGTTGATCACTGGGATTTTATATCTCATTATAAGTATTGTTTTCAGAGCACGAGGAAGACGTCATTGAAACTGAAGAGGCGTGAAGACTTAGTGGATTCCATTAGTTATTCTTTCTAGTTTGGTTGGTATTTTCTTAAATAAGGAGTCGTATGTGGTTAGACACATTTATTTATCGTTAGGATTGTAATTAGACGCCCGGTTTTGAGGTTTTTGATTTTTATCTATATTTATGTTCACTACATGGATATTTTATTAATTACTGCGTTATTTATTATGAGGTATTTTCAGACTTTAAATATATATATTTTTTAATTTAATTTTTCTTTATGAGATGTATGTTTTAATTAAATGTTTTAAAGGATTTTTTTTATTTATTTTACCTTGGGATTACTAATGTAACAAAGGGCGTTACATTTATGGTATCATAGCAGTTCGATTCTAAATCGGACTGTGGCATTGGGGCTTTTATAAAACAAAACTTGGGTGCATAGGATGCTTGTTAGAGTTATAAATGTTGCATGCTATTCTTTGGTATATTGGACCTGATCAACCCAGTATTTCATTGGTAGTGAGAAGATTTATGGCGATTAATGGACGAGGGACGAACGTTGCACTTGCACCAACTTTGGATTTTATAGCCAGAGTTATGCAAGCACAGGCGGAGACTCGCCGTCAACTGAATGGGAATGGAGGCCAATCACTAATGGAGTGGTGGCAACCTAGGACCCTTAGCGCTTGGGACTTTCCGAATTCAAGAAGAACAACCTGCCATCATTCCGAGGCAGCTTAGATCCGAAGGAGGCTGAATTTCTTCAACTCGTACAGGAGAAAAGTTACTCTATTGTTCGATTCGGGAGTAACACATTCATTCATTTCATTTAAATGTGCTCAATTCGTAGAGTTACCAGTTACTAAACTGTCATATGATTTGTGTGTTTCTACTCCTGCTAAAGATAGATTGATTACTTCTTCTGTCTGCCTGCAATGTCCCTTATTGTTTCAAGACCTGACTTATATTGTTGATTTGATATGTTTACCTATGTCTGTTCTGGATATTATTTTGGGCATGGACTGGTTGTCTCGTAGTAATGCTATTATTGGTTATGCTAGTCGAACTATTTCTTTTATTCCACAGTCCATGTCTGTTGACTCTCTAGGATAGAACATCTTATCTCTGCTGCCTTACGTCATAAGTGCTTAGTTGAGGGAGCTTAGGGATATATACTTCTATTTTCTGCTAAGGTAGAGGCTAAAAGTGATATAGCGGCGTTGCCTATTGTGTGTGAGTTCCCAGATGTGTTTCCTAAGGATGTCTCTAGTTTACCTCCAGATAGAAAGATTGAGTTTACCATAGATCTAGTACCTGGGAGTGGACCTGTATCAGCGGCACCCTATAGGATGGCACCTCTAGAGTTGAGCGAGCTCAAGAAACAGATAGAGGATATGTTACAAAAGGGGTTCATTAGGCCTAGTGTGTCACCCTGGGGAGCACCAGTGCTTCTAGTGAAGAAAAAGGATGGGAGTATGAGGATGTGTGTTGACTATATGCAACTAATTAAGGTAACCATCAAGAACAAATATCCCTTGCCTAGGATAGATGACCTCTTAGATCAGTTAAGGGGAGCGTCAGTGTTTTCCAAAATAGATCTAAGATCGGGATACCATCAAATTAGAGTTAGAAGCGAGGACATCCCTAAGACAGCCTTCAGGACAAGGTATGAGCACTATGAGTATGTAGTGATGCCCTTTGGATTGTCCAGCGCCCCAGCCGTTTTCATGGACTACATGAATCAGATCTTTAGGACATCTTTGGACAGGTTTGTGGTGGTGTTCATAGATGATATTTTAATATACTCTAGGACGCCAGAAGAACATGGAGAACACTTAAGGTTAGTGTTGCAGATCTTAAGGGACGAGCGTCTTTATGCCAAACCGGAGAAGTGTGAGTTTTGGCTAGACGAGGTAAAGTTTTTAGGACACACAATCTCAAAGGATGGTGTAGCAGTTGATTCCTCTAAAGTTGATGCGGTGTTGGGATGGGAACAACCTAAGACAGTAACCGAAGTAAGAAGTTTCTTAGGCTTAGCTAGTTACTATAGGAAGTTCATAGAGGGGTTCTCTAGACTAGCCTTACCTTTGACCTAGTTGACTAGGAAAGGGAAACCTTTTGTGTGGGACCAGGAGTGTGAGGACGAGTTCCAAGAGCTTAAGAGGAGATTGGTGTCATCACCAATCTTAACTATACCGGATCCCTTAGTGAGTTTTGTGGTATACTGCGACGCATCTAAGAATGGCTTGGGATGTGTCTTAATGCAGGAGGGCAAGTTGGTAGCATATGCCTCTAGGCAGCTTAGGCCACATGAGGGGAATTACCCTACCCATGACCTAGAGCTAGCAGCGGTGGTTTTTCCCCTTAAGATTTGGAGGCATTACCTTTATGGGGCGAAGTTTGAAGTTTTTAGTGACCATAAAAGCCTTAAATATCTGTTCGACCAGAAGGAGTTGAACCTGAGACAACGAAGGTGGATGGAGTTCCTTAAGGACTATGACTTCGAGTTGAAGTACCATCCGGGAAAGGCCAATGTGGTGGCAGATGCTTTGAGTAGGAAGCCGCTACACGTGTCGAGCTTGATGGTGCAAGAGTTGAACCTCATGGAAGAGTTTGGGGACATGAATCTGGAGGTGTTGGATGTGTCCTTAAATGTCTTAAGTTTGAAGCTGAATAGGTTGGAAATTAATAGTGACCTTAGAGATGAGGTTAGGCGGGAACAACTTTTAGACCAAGAGTTGCAGTCTCAGTTGGGACAAAAGGGTTATGAGTTGTCTGTTGATGGGCTAGTGAAGTTTAAGAATATGATCGTTTTTCCTAAGGAGGGGAGCCTTAGAGAGAAGATATTAGAGGAAGCTCATAAGGGAAAGTTTACCATACATCCTGGAATAACTAAGATGTACCAAGACCTTAAGAGGATGTATTGGTGGCCAGGAATGAAAAAGGATGTGGCTAGCTTCGTAACTAGGTGTTTAGTGTGCCAAAAGGTTAAGATAGAACATCAGAAGCCTTCGGGGTTGTTGCAGTCCTTGGAGAGTCCAGAATGGAAATGGGAGAGAATTTCTATGGACTTTGTGATGGGGTTACCTAAGACACGTTTGGGCTTATACGCCATTTGGGTGATAGTGGATAGGTTGACCAAGTCTGCCCACTTCTTGCCAATTAAGGCAACCTATAGCTTAGACAAGTTGGCATACCTTTATATCAAGGAAATAGTCAAGCTTCATGGGATACCCACCTCCATAGTGTCGGATAGAGACCCTAGGTTTACCTCTAGATTTTGGGGAGCTTTTCAGCAAACTTTGGGACTAAGTTGAACCTTAGCGCGGCCTATCATCCCCAAGCGGATGGTCAGTCAGAGCGGACCATTCAGACACTTGAGGACATGCTTAGAGCGTGTGTCTTGGATGAAGGAGGGAGTTGGGATAGATTCCTATCTCTCATTGAGTTTGCGTATAACAATAGATATCACGCTAGTATAGGCATGGCACCCTTTGAGGCCCTATATGGGAGGAAGTGTAGGTCCCCTTTATGTTGGTGTGAAGTAGGCGAGAAAACCTTGATAGGACATGAATTGGTCCAGAAAACCTCCGAGAGAATAAGAATGATTAGGGAGAGGATGCGCACGGTGCAAAGTAGACAAAAGAGCTATGCCGACAAAAGGATAAAGCCTCTAGAATTCCAAGAAGGTGAGCATGTATTTTTGAGAGTCACTCCTAAGACGGGGGTAGGGAGGTCGATGAAAGTCCACAAGCTAGATCCTCGTTTCATGGGACCCTTCCAAATCCTTGAAAGAGTCGGGCATGTTGCTTATCAATTGGCTCTTCCGCCACAGTTGGCAAACCTTCATGATGTTTTCCATGTGTCACAACTCAGAAAATATGTGTCTGGTGAATCTCGCGTGATAGCTCCCGAGTCTGTACAATTGAAGGATAATTTTGATCTATAAACCAAAGCATAGTCAAATCCTGGACAAGAGCACTAAGACTCTAAGGAACAAGGCGATTCCATTGGTGAAAGTGTTATGGGACGGATTGACTCCTGAGGAAGCCACTTGGGAGATGGAGGAGGACATCGTGCGTCAATACCCAGATTTTATTATCTAAGGTATGGTAACCTTTAAGTTTGAATATGCCATATGTTAAAATAAGTGCGTGAGTATGAGGTGAATTTCGGGGATGAAATTCTTTAAGGATGGGAGAAAATGTAACATCCTAAAATTCTAATATAATTAATTTAAAAAAAAATAAGTTATAAAAAAATAAAAATAAAAATAAACAATAATGATATAATAAAAATAAGATATAATTAAGAGGTTTAGTGTAAAGGATTTGTTAGTATAAAATTTATTAGAGTTGGTTAGGAATTGCAAGGGGAATAATGGATTAATATATATATATATATATATATATATATATATATATATATATATATATATATATATATATATGAATGTAAACATAAGTACAGACTTTTCACGTAGGGGCCTAGGGGTAGCTCATAAGTCGAGTGAGCCTAGTTATTCTATAAAAAAAAGAAATAAACAATAAAGAAACAAAAAAAAAGGAAAAGAAAATAAACTAAAAAGAAAAAAAGAAAACCTACGCTGCCTAATGTGCAGTATATATATATATACTCAAATCACTGTGCATGCAAAGAGAGCGCCGCGCAGAGGAGGATTTTAGAGGGGGGTTGTACAGTGCAAGGGACATTGAGACACGTTTCTTTTTCTTGTCGGTGTAATCGTAACAGTGAATGGAAGAAAATATTTTAGAGAAGCACCGACTTTTGTCATACGTAATTTCTAGAACACTTTGGAGGTCTTCGAGAGGTGAGTAACAATACTTTTTGCGAACACTTTCCATGGTACTTGTGTTTGTTGTGTTGAGTGATTTACCTATGATTTTGAGAGATTTTAATTGAATGATGCATGTTATTAATAAACTAATTTTTTTAGGGGTTTTGAATTAAAAAAAATATTATTAAATTGGGTATTTATCCTTGTTACTGATGACATGAAATACATGACTGGTATTTGAATTAGTTGAATGACGTGCTTATTGGTGTATGTTATGCCATATGAGTTTATTTGACATGCATGATAAGATCAAATATTTAATTTTTGGTAAATGAATTGTTACACGTATGAGACATGAAATTGTGCCTTATGATGAATTGTATGACGTTTGCCGTAATACCACCTATGATAGGGGTATCGAAAAGTAATACCACCGTAACGGGGTATCGAAAGTAACATCCCCATATAATTGGGATGTCGAAAAGAAGTAATACTACCTAAAAAGGAGTATCGAAAGTAACACCGCCACAGGTTGGGGTGTCAAAAAAGGAGAAATACCACTATTTGCACATGGGAGGTATCGAAATGGAAATGTCCCCGACAGGAGGGTGACATCGAAACACTCCTCGTGAGTAGGGGAGGGCAATGGGACGCCATTGTCGTGTGATGTGTGAATATATGGCATGCCGGCAAGAGGCCAATTTAATTAGGAGGTCTTCGGACCGCTTGGATTAAACTAGAATTTATTTGGTATATGGAATGTGATGTATTGAGACGAGATTATTATTGATATTAAAAGTATTTTCTTTTATATACATTATTTTGGAAAATTAGTGGGTGCCATGGACAGTTTTTCCGGTTACCGCGCCGACTGAGAATAATGCTATTTTCGAAAATATTTTTTTAAAGCTGTATTGTTGATCATTGGGATTTTATATCTCATTATAAGTATTGTTTTCAGAGCACGAGGAGGACGTCATTGAAACTGAAGAGGCGTGAAGACTCACTAGATTCCATTAGTTATTCTTTCTAGTTTGGTTGGTATTTTCTTAAATAAGGAGCCGTATGTGGTTAGACACATTTATTTATCGTTGGGATTGTAATTAGACGCCCGGTTTTGAGGCTTTTGATTTTTATCTATATTTATGTTCACTACATGGGTATTTTATTAATTACTACGTTATTTATTATGAGGTATTTTCAGACTTTAAATATATATTTTTTTAAATTTAATTTTTCTTTATGAGATTTATGTTTTAATTAAATGTTTTAAAGGATTTTTTTTTATTGATTATACCTTTGGATTACTAATGTAACAAAGGGTGTTACATCAACAATCGTAATCCACCCTTCTGGAGTGAGGATTACCGAAAAGGGCAATTAGCTTATAACACTCAGATGACAGGACCTGGTTTGTCAGGACCGTCGAATCAGTCAACTATATCTAAGAGTCAAAAGGGGAGGCTACAGAGACTCCGACAGGCTCAAAAGAATAAGCTCGCCAAGCAATGGGGCATCACCATAAAGGAATTGCCTTCACAGGATATTGGTTATTTGGTTGCAGTGGCTGACAACATAGCTGACAAGAGTGGAGATGTCAAAATGAAAAACGTGATAGAGGCTCACCCAATGGAAGTTGACACGAGGATGCCTGTTAATCAAGTCAGACCGAATAAGCCTATGTCACAGGTTTATGTAGAGAAGAATAAGGCCTTAGAGACGGCATCACCACCAACAAAATCCACAGGTAAATGGCCTATCGGTTTGGTAGACATGGAAAAGGTTGCGGGGCTCGAGAAGGAGGTTGATGCAAGAACAACAGTTGGCAACGTTCAAACCTGAATGCGACTTGACCAAAGAAGAATTGTCTTTCGATGCTGTCATCGAAGCATTGAATGATCCAAATGATGACATAAAGTCAGTAAAGACATGGACACAGATAGCCAAAATGAAGATCTAGCTGATATCATTAAGGCATTAGACAATTGTGGTGCAGGGATGGCCCGACCTCTGTCAGATAGGTCAGGATCAGATGGCGAGGTTGATTTAAGAAGAAATCATGGCAGAATGGTTGGAGGTGCATTCTTGGATGAAGATCCAGAAAATGAAATCATACTGGAACCAGGTGTGAGAATGAAGATAGGATTGACTTCGTTCATCCCAGCAGAATATGAGGGATATCTCGAAGTTGGCTTCTCCAACGATGATGATGTCGTCAACAATGATAGAGATCCGGGTGATTTTTGGATGTATGTTCAAGAGAACTTGGTTACCGTATTCGACAATGTAGCCCAGTTAGAGAAGCCCACCGATGAGCAAAGAAACCATTTGAGGCCTTTGCATGTAAAGGCCATAATAGATGGAAGACCTACCAACGGGGTCTTAATTGACGGGCGAGCTGTTGTGAATTTGATGCCAAGAGCAATGTTCAAAAAGCTAGGGAAGGGTCAGTCGGATTTAATTTCGACAGATATGGTCGTCATTGATTTCAGTGGCAAAACTTCTCCGTCAGATGGCGTCATTTTGTTGAATATTCAAGTTGGTACCGTCGAAAGGATGACGCTGTTTGTGATAATCCCCGCCAAGTGAAGCTACAACCTATTACTTGGCAGGGATTGGATTCATGCTGTGGGAGCAATTCCGTCAACAGTGCATCAGAAAGTAATCTTGTGGAATGCACAAGATCAGGTAGAAATAGTCGAAGCAGATGACAGCGCTTGTTATGCTCAGCAATTACATGTTGATTTCAAGGTATATTCACCAAACGTCAGACCTATAACTGCCAACGAAGTGGTCATTGACAAGGATGCATTGGAAGCGAGTCTTCTCAGTCAATTTGTCGTTAAGATAAAGGAAGAGACCGACAAATCTCGACCAAATTCCGACAATGAGCCTTGAAATAAAACAGAGATGATTGTCGGCCTATCTGGCCGACAAAGAAGTACACACTTGAGAAAGCGTGTTAGCGGATTGTATCATTAACGACGACCCTTTGGGTTTTGAAAAGGGATCCGAAGTTAAGCAAAATGTGGAAGTGGAAGATCCCCTGGAAGAAATAAACTTGGGTACGAAGGAAAAGAAAAGACCTAGGTTTGTGAGTGCTTTTCTGCCAAAGGATTACAAACAAAAACTTGTCAGACTAATTGCAGAGTATAAAGATTGCTTCGTATGGGACTACAATGAAATGCCTGGTTTAAGCAAGGATCTTGTCGAACACCGGTTACCACTTAGGGAGGATTGCAAACCTGTCAAACAGGCGAGCAGAAGATTTGCCCCAGAGGTGGTGCATAAAATCAAAGAGGAAGTAGAGAGACTGCTTAAAGAAAAGTTCATTCGAACAACCAGGTATGTCGATTGGCTTTCTAAACTAGTTCCTGTTATTAAAAAGAATGGCAAAATGAGGGTATGCATAGATTTTAGAAATCTAAATACTGCTACCGCTAAAGATGAATATCTGATGCCAATAGCCAACATGTTTGTCGACTCAGCATCAAGAAATGAAATTTTAAGTTGTTTGGATGTACATGTAGGTTATAATCAATCTTTATAGAAGAAGACGATGTGTCAAAGACTGCCTTCAAGTGTCCGGGAGCAATTGGGACATATGAATGGATTGTCATGCCTTTCGGTTTAAAGAATATAGGAGCCACCTATCAACGAGCAATGAATACTATTTTCCATGATGTGATTGGGAAATTTATAGAAGTATACATTGATGATGTGGTTGTCAAATCAAAAACTAAGGATGACCACTTAGAGCACCTGAAGCAAGGGTTTGAAAGGATGAGAAAACACAACCTCAAAATGAACCCAGAGAAATGCAGCTTCAGAGTATCGGCTGCCAAACTCTTGGGTTTTTTAGTTCATAAAAAAGGAATCGAGGTGGACAAAAATAAAACCAAAGCAGTTATGGAAGCCGCGGCACCGACAAATAAGAGGGAATTATAGTCCTTCCTAGGAAAGGTTAACTTTATGCAGAGGTTTATATCGAATTTGTCAGGAAGAACAAGAGTATTTGCACCATTGGTCAAGTTGAAAGCAGAACAATGTTTCATATGGGAATCTTGTCACCAAGAAGATTTTGACCAGATCAAGCAATACTTAGTCAATCCACCGGTCATGATGCCTGTTATGCTTCGTTGACCGTTGAAGTTATACATATCAGCATCTGAAGATACTATAGGATGTCTCTTAGCCCAAGATGACTATGACAATGTCGTAAAGGCCGTGTATTATCTAAGCAGAGTTCTCAATGATGCTGAGAAAAGATATAGTGCTATAGAGAAATTATGTATAGCATTGTATTTTTCATGTACCCAACTCAAATATTATATGATGCCTTGTAATGTATTAGTAATTTCTAAGACTGATGCAATAAAGTATATGTTGTCAAAACCATTCCTTAATGGGCGTATTGGTAAATGGACCATTGCTTTGTTGGAATATTCTTTACAATATGTGCCAGCCAAAGCTGTCAAAGGTCAGGCAGTTGCCGACTTCTTGGTAGAACACCCAGGATTGGATGTGCCGGGAATAAACTTTGTCAGTTTACAACCTTGGAAACTTTACTTTAGTGGAGTAGGAATCTTAATCGTGACTCCACAAGGAACTCCTACTAAGTTCATGTTTGAGCTTAAATATCCATGTTCTAACAATGAAGCTGAGTATGAAGCTTTGATTGTCGGATTAGAGATACTAGTGGAAATGAAGGCACAAAATGTGCAGATATTTGGGGATTCCCAGTTGGTTATTAAACAGCTTACTCATGAATACAAATGTGTCAGTTATAATTTGACAAAATATTGTATCATAGCAAGTAAGTTAATGAGGAAATTCGAAGACGTAGTTGTCAAATATATCCCCAGAGAACGAAATCAAGAGGCTAATGAGTTAGCTCAAATAGCTTCAGGGTACAAGATATCTCAAAAGACTTTGTCAGGATTAGTGGAGATTAAAGAATTATTATATCCGTTGGAAGAAAGAGATGTCTTGGTCAATGATGTAACTCTATCTAATGACTGGAGATTACCAATAATTAAATATTTGGAAAACCCAAGTCAGAATGCAGATAGAAAGGTAAAATACAAAGCATTAAATTATACTATGCAAGGTGGACTATTACATAAAAGGTATGCCGACAGAACTTTACATAAGTGCCTAAGTAAGCAAGATGCTTATTTGGCTTTGTCAGAGGTCCATGAAGGCATATGTGGGGCCCACCAAGCAGGAGAGAAAATGAAATGGGTGCTCCGATGGAGTTTGTATTATTGGCCAACTATGGCTAAGGACTGCATCTTGTGAGCAAATTACATTCTATAGTCAAACCATGGCCATTTAGAGGATGGGCTTTGGATTTAATTGGCCAAATACACCCATCTTCATCAAAAGGACATCAATGCATGAGCTAAAATCCCTTATTGACAACTCGTTCAACACTCTTTACTCGGATGCTACCATTCAACAAGAGTTGTCGATGTTAACTAAGGAAATTACTCCCCTTCAAGTCAATGTTCACATGGTCAATCGTACCCACTTCCTTTCGATCTGCCAATTTTGGGAGCACTTTCTGGCAAGCTGGAGATGAAGACTTCTGCCATTCCTTCCTTTGAAGAGAAGGAAAAGGCTAAGGACAAGCTTTTAGCTAAATTCCAAGATCTCGATTCCGCTAAGGAGAAGGAGCTTGAACTTATCTCGACAGGAGCCCATACCTAGGAAGCTGTCTTGGAATATTGGAAGAGGCTGATGGTAGAGATTGAGCTGACAGATTTGAAGTGCGCCAAGTTTGATAAGGCTTTGGAAAATAGTATAGAAAAAGTTAGGGCCATTGACAAAGAGTTTTTGGAGCTTGGCAAACAATCTGAGACCGTGGTCAGTAAACTTTGCACTTTACAGCCTGTATATGATGCTGCTGTTGCTGACAGAACTGATCTTTCCTATGCATGGGATCACTTACCCCTTACCATCACTTCAGACAAAACTCAATAGATGTAGATTTTTCATTTTTTTAACCAATCATCTTGTAATCTTCAACTTTTATTTTTGCCAAATCAATGAATAAAACTTATGGCTTATCTCATTTACTGTCAATTTTTCCTTCTAGCATCGTCGATTTATACTTTTTCAAATACTTGCCATTAATCGACTTAATTCTTAAGCCAGTATCAATGTCGACGAGTGCATACGCATTCCCAGTAAAAACTTTAGTAATTTTAATTGGTCCTTCCCATTTTGAGGACCATTTGTCATATTCCCGACAACTTTTGTCCATGGGCAAAATGAATTTCCACACTAGATCATCAACTTTAAATGATTTATACTTAACTCAACCATCATAGAACTTTGCAATTCTTTATTTATGTCGAATCAAGTTTTCCAATGCAACCAACCTCTCATCACTTAACTCATCCAATTCGTCTAACATTGCACTCCAATATTGGTCAACAGGCAAGTCATCTTGCCTTTGAATGCGAGTTGACTGAAGATTGATTTCGACAGGTAAGACTAGATCATGTTCGTATAATAACTGATGAGTGTGATTTTACCTCATTTTTCATGTACATTTCTGCATGCATTTGCATATAGTTAGGCCAATTTAGTGTTGATTTTGTATAGTTTTTCCTTTGGAACGGATGAGGTGGTTTCTGTGTGTTGTTTTGCAGGATTTAATGGAAAAATGCCCAGAAATCAGCCTTGGTAGAGCTTGGCTGAAAAAGAGCTTGAAAAGTGAAGGTTATGAGCCAAACAGAGAGTATCACGCACTGCTTGCGGATGGCCCTCACTACCGTGAGGAGCAAAAGAGTCAAGGAAGATTGAGCCAAAAGTCGGGAGTCGTCACGGCCGGCCGTGATGGCTATCACGGCCGTGACCTGCTAGTTGGAAAAGTCAGAAACGATCACGGCCTGGCCGTGATGACCATCACGGCCGTGATGAATAAGTGAATGAAGAGGCGCCCAAGTCAGAGACCATCACGGCCTGGCCGTGATGGCTGTCACGGCCGTGACGGGCGACGGAGCTATAAATGAAAGCACTGCAGACAGAAAAAAGGACCAACTTTTAACCTAAAAAAGGGGCACTTGGAGGCAGGCTAAGGCTGGTGGCTGGAGAGGGTTTCTACCCAAAAAGGGGGGCATTTTCTCTGCTCTTGGATGGAGAGAAGATTGGAGGAAGCTTGTCTATGAGTGTTCTCCATCCCTTCTCTTTTTCCTTTTTTGTATTTCCTTATCATGAGTAGTTAAATCCCCATTGTTGGGGTTAGATGAACTTGTCTGAACTTGTGTAATTGATTTGGTATTTTAATACAAGTTTCTAATTCGTATGAGTATGTGATTCTGTGTTTAATGCTTTCCTTGGATTAGCTACCCATAGGAATGATTTGTTGCTTTGATAGATGACTGGAAGGTTGGTATTAAGGCATGCTCATGAATCATATGCCAAGTAGGTCAAGAATCTAGACATAGGTGTTGGCTGCTTGCAATCTTATAAGTCTTAACTTAATGCAAAATCTCATTTTATTCCACCTAAGACATTAGGGTTTAATTTGGGGTTTTAGGCTCAATGCACCTAAGACATTAGGCTTGAGTAATTTAGAAAAGGCTTGATTGGCATAATTGAATTAGGACTTGTGTTAGTAGCCATTTCATTGCAATTAAGGGAGGATTAGTGTAGTCTAACCCTAACAATCTTAGCCATATCTCTGTTTGCCTTCCAAGTGTTTGACATAATTCCAAAAAGACAAAAATATTTTGTTTCTTTATTTTCTGTTCAATCTCTCATATTATAGTTTAGTCTAGATAGTTGTTAAGTTTGCGAATTGGTAATTGACATCCAATCCCTGTGGATACGATAACCGGTCTCACCACCGTATTACTTGATTGCGACAAGGTGCACTTGCCTTCATTTATATATCTTATAAAAGTAACGCATCAAGTTTTTGGCGCCGTTGCCGGGGATTGGCTTTGTCAATATCATTAGTAACAAATGAGACAACTAGTTTAGACATTTTTTTTTATTGCCTGTGTATATTTGATATTTTTCTGTATATATTTGAATTTTTTTGTTTTGAATTCTGTTTTGTAAGGTGGACAAAAGTCATGGAAAATTTTTATTGTCCACCTGATAAGGAAGCTTCCAGTCATGTTTTGGAGGACAACTTGTGGTGGGATGGTGATATAAATTTGGGAGAATTCTTCGAGGAGTTTTCTCTATCTCATCACATCCCATCACGAGTCGATCCTATGACTGGTGAGCTTATATATGTATACTCCGAGGAGGATTGGGAAACCTTTTGGGCATATTTACCACCTCCACCACCATGTATGATTCCCATAGAGCCACATGAGAAAAATCTGGTTCTGGGAATGAATGAAATTGAAAATGAAGTGGTGGTGGTGAGTGAACCCCAACAAGAGGAATTACCTTCCACAAATCCTTGGGAAACAACAAGTGAGGAGGCAGGGCATCTAGATAGCACTCCTTCCACCATGCATGTTGAGCAATCTGATTTTACTGCACTAGATAAATATGTTGGCTTGCATGCATGTGTGGACATTGGAAAGTTAGCCCCTCCCACTTGTCTGTCACACTTCCTTTTGTTAATTCCATTTGACCCGAGAGGAAGTGAATTTATAATTGTAAAGGTCAATGGAATTTCCACCCAATGGCTGGGTGGAATTGAAAATAAAGTTATTTTACTGTTACAATCACCATCCCAATTTCCATTTGATCCGGGAGGAGGATTCAGGTGATGATTTTTAATAAGTCAAGCTAGTGACGTTAAAGAAGCGCTTATTGGGAGGCAACCCAACTTTTCTTAACCCTTCTCTTTAGTTAGTTTTTGTTTTTGATTTTCAACCTCTTGAATAATTTGAGAAGCTCAAGAGGTTTGTTAATAATTTTTGTTAAGTGTCTTCAGATGTTGAATAAAGGAAGGAGAAAAAGAGCAGGGAGAAACAGAGCCAAAAAGCATGTGAGCCAACACCCGCTACCGCCTCGGTAAGCCGTTCCAATTTTTTGCTTTATTTTATTTTTCTCTCCTCTCCAACTTGATTGTTTACATTGGGGACAATGTAAATCTTTAAGCTTGGGGTAGGGGTATTTTGCATATGTTCATATCTTGCATTGTAAATATTGCATTCATATAGGTTTAGTCTTGCATGATCACATGAATTGATTGCCCCTGCTTAGATTGAGCTTATGATTGTGAGAACTAAGTGCTAATTAAATTGTGATAGTGGGTTTTGAACCCAATTCTGTTTATTCTTGTGATATGGCTGCAAATGACTATGCTTGAGATGATTTTGGATAGTTGATGATTAGCATATGTTTCTTTAGACTTGTGTTTCTCACTGGTTCTTGAACTGATAAATGTGAGCTTTTGAGCCATTAGGGGGTACTCACAAAATCTGCCCCCATTCTTTGTGTTGAGTGTTATTCCTCTTGGTTTGTTTTCTCTAGAACTTGACTTAAAACCATTTTAAAGCTTAAAATTTTTTGAAAACATTTTTGAAAATGATTGAGGCAATAGGTATTTTTCTGGCCTTCTGAGCTTTGAATGTGTAAATGCTACCCTTAGTTGCCCAATTTTGAGCCTGAATGATTAAAATGCTTTTCTTGGTTCCCTGAAAAATTTGGATACATATACTTCATAAGGGACCTTCTAAAGTATCACAAAAAGGGTGAAAAGGTAGTTGAAAGTTTGGGAAAAGAATCAGAAAAAAAAGAAAAAAAAAAAAAAATCTTGATTTGAAAAATTTCCCCTTCTCCAAATAAAAGAAAAAAAGAAAAGAAAAGAAAAATAAATAGAGAAGGGGATGACAAAAAAATAATAAAAAGAAAAGGAAAGAAAAGAATGGTGGAAAAATGTATTGAAAACCCAAGAAGGTATTTTAGAAGGTGTCCTGTATTGAAGTGTTTGATACTTAGTCTAGCCTTTTGAAATATCCCTTTCTTGTTATTCCCACCTAAAGATTGATCCCATGGCCACGTTACAACCAAATAAAAGACCTCTTGATTCTTAGGTGTTTTTCATAAATAAAGTGGAGATTTGGTTGATAGTCAAGCATATGGTAGGAATCATTCCTTGAGGAAAATGGAGCGAATTGTTATATATACTTGAACACTTGAGTGAGTGAGGCAAGAAAGAGAGCCAAGCAAGTAAACAAGCTTGGGGTGAGCTTCAAGTGAGCAAGAGTGCCCGAATCAGTGAGAATGTGAGTCTAGGAAACTTAAGCCCCTAATTGGACTTGAATTGATTGTCTCTTGCTGAATTGTTTGAATTGCTGTTGCTTGGATCATTTTACTCGGGTTCTTGGTTCACTATCCATGCTTTGACTGTTTATCCTGTTCTGCCTTAGTTTTTGCTTGAGGACAAGCAAAGTCTTAAGCTTGGGGTGATTTGATGAGTGTGATTTTACCTCATTTTTCATGTACATTTCTGCATGCATTTGCATATAGTTAGGCCAATTTAGTGTTGATTTTGTATAGTTTTTCCTTTGGAACGGATGAGGTGGTTTCTGTGTTGTTGTTTTGCAGGATTTAATGGAAAAATGCCCGAAAATCAGCCTTGGTAGAGCTTCGCTGAAAAAAGAGCTTGAAAAGTGAAGGTTATGAGCCAAACAGAGTATCATCACGGTGGCGTGATGGCCTCACTACCGTGAGGAGCAAGAGTGAAGGAAGATTGAGCCAAAAGTCGGAAGTCATCACGGCCTGGCCGTGATGGCTATCACTACCGTGACCTGCTAGTTGGAAAAGTCAGAAACGATCACGGCCTGGCCGTGATGACCATCACGGCCGTGATGAATAAGTGAATGAAGATGCGCCCAAGTCAGAGACCATCACGGCCTGGCCGTGATGGCTGTCACGGCCGTGACGCCGACGTGAGCTATAAATGAAAGCACCGCAGACAGAAAAAAGGACCAACTTTTAACCTAAAAAAGGGCACTTGGAGGCGAAGCTAAGGCTGGTGGTCGGAGAGGGTTTCTACCCAAAAAGGGGGGCATTTTCTCTGCTCTTGGATGGAGAGAAGATTGGAGGAAGCTTGTCTATGAGTGTTCTCCATCCCTTCTCTTTTTCCTTTTTTGTATTTCCTTATCATGAGTAGTTAAATCCCCATTGTTGGGGTTAGATGAACTTGTCTGAACTTGTGTAATTGATTTGGTATTTTAATACAAGTTTCTAATTCGTATGAGTATGTGATTCTGTGTTTAATGCTTTCCTTGGATTAGCTACCCATAGGAATGATTTGTTGCTTTAATAGATGACTGGAAGGTTGGTATTAAGGCATGCTCATGAATCATATGCCAAGTAGGTCAAGAATCTAGACATAGGTGTTGGCTGCTTGCAATCTTATAAGTCTTAACTTAATGCAAAATCTCATTTTATTCCACCTAAGACATTAGGGTTTAATTTGGGGTTTTAGGCTCAATGCACCTAAGACATTAGGCTTGAGTAATTTAGAAAAGGCTTGATTGGCATAATTGAATTAGGACTTGTGTTAGAAGCCATTTCATTGCAATTAAGGGAGGATTAGTGTAGTCTAACCCTAACAATCTTAGCCATATCTCTGTTTGCCTTCCAAGTGTTTGACATAATTCCAAAAAGACAAAAATATTTTGTTTCTTTATTTTCTGTTCAATCTCTCATATTATAGTTTAGTCTAGATAGTTGTTAAGTTTGCGAATTGGTAATTGACATCCAATCCCTGTGGATACGATAACCGGTCTCACCACCGTATTACTTGATTGCGACAAGGTGCACTTGCCTTCATTTATATATCTTATAAAAGTAACGCATCAATAACCTATATGGTGATCCCCTGTCGACTGTCTAGGTGAGTTCCTATATGCCCATAATATTTGATTTAGAGTGTTATGCCAATTTCTAGGCTGTCGACCCACATGCTTTTTTATTAGGCCAATAATAATTTTGTTTAAAGCCTCGACTTGGTCATTGGCCTGTGCATAGTATGGAGTGGACGTAAGCATTTTTATATGTCTCGAACTAGCATATTCTACAATTCTCTTGCCAGTAAAAACTGACCCCTGATCAGTTGTCAAGGTCTACGATATACCAAACCGACAAATAATGTGATTTTCTGTGAAGTTGATTACATCTTGCTGGGTGACTACTTTAAAGTAAACTGCTTCCACCCACTTAGTGAAGTAATCAACTCCAACCAAAATAAATTGATGTCCTTTCGACGAAGAAGTGTGTATTTGGCCAATTAAATCCAAGGCCCATCCTCTGAATGGCCAAGGTTTGACGATAAAATGCAACTCACTGGCTGGAACATTTTGTATATGACCATGTTTCTGGCATTTCTCACAAGACTTGGAAAACCAAATGCAGTCCATAACCATAGTTGGCCAATAATACAAACTCCGTCGAAGCACCCACTTCATATTACTGTTGGTAGTGGATACGATCTCAAGAGGGGGGGGGGGGGTGAATTGAGATACTGAAAACTTTTTCCACAGTTGAAAGCAAATTAGAGTTTTCTTAAAGAAAATTGGTTTTCACTCAATTTTAATTCCCAAGAATCAGGTTATGTAACAAGTAATGATATTAAGAAGAATTATAAGAAGTAACAACAAGTTTAACACGGATTGTAGATCAAAGATTCAAGTTAACAAGCATTCTTAAAACTCATTCACAACACACAAGTGCGTATAACAAGTATATGGAGTTAGAGATGAGAAGAACACGCAAACTGATTTATCCTGGCTCGGCTACCTCCTCTGGTAAGCCTACATCCAGTACCACACCTTTGTGGTTTTCTCCACTATAATTAGCAATTACAAAATTCCAATTACAGCAACACAAGGATAACCTCCTTGCTCAAGAATTCACCAGAAATCACACTTGCTTTTCTATACCCAAGGATCCCTTTTATCCTTGTTCAATCCTAAGACATACCCTATCTTAATCACAGTAATTCACAGAAAGAATTGAGTAGAAGAAAGACTCTAAAAGTCTGATTATACAAATTGAAGTTCTAAGTAATATCACACTTTTCTCTCAACGACGAAGCACTTTTGGAAGTTTTTGAATCTTTCGTATATCACTTTTAAGAACCAGTAAGGTTGTTGTTCTTATTCTTTCTATTTCTTGTATTTTTCAATGTTCCTTCTGATCCCTCTTTATATAGAAAACAAATTATAGTCGTTGGGATCAATTAAAACAGATTTGGATATGATTTAACAAAATCTGTTTTCTTGATTCTTGTTCTTGAAATAAGGTTCTGTTGGTTCTTGTAGAGTTTGCATCCTTCTTGAAAATAACCGTTTCCATCTGAATGAATAGCCGAGTCTTATTTGAAGAGAAAAAAAATAGCCGAGTCCATTTGCCACGTCTGCAGACGGGAGTACTAACACAAGGTAATTGGACGTGCTCCAACTGGTAGACGAGCTTTATATGCCATGTCTGTGGACGGAGCTTCTCATTAAGATATTAGTAAGTCAAAAGAACGTAACCTTAGTAGACGAGCTCCATGTGCCACATCAGCAGATGAGCGCTTCTTGTTACTTTAATAGACGCACGCTTCTGTTACTTTCAGTAGATGAGCTCTTTATGGTACTTCAGTAGACGAGCTCCATGTGGTACTTCAGTAGACGAGCTATATGTGCCACATCAGTAGACGAGCTCCATTTGGTGGTTGAGCTCCATATTGTAGTTTAGTAGACGAGCTCTTCTTGTTACTTCAGTGGACGCGAGCTCCTTGTTACTTCAGTGGACGTGAGCTGCTTGTTACTTAAATGGACGCGAGCTGCTTGTTACTTCAGTGAATGCGAGCTTCTTGTTTATTTTAGTGGACGCCAGCTTTCTTGTTACTTCAGTGGACGCGAGCTGCTTGTTACTTTTGGTGGACGCCAGCTTTCTTTTTTTGGTAGTTCATTGGACATCAGCTTGTTTTATCCTTGAATTTTCCTTTTCATGAGTGATCTTGCATGCAACTTAACACGTAATAAGTACATAGTCAAAATCAAAAATCTTATGAAAAATACACTTTGTTTGTCATACATCAAAACATGAATGAGGACTTAGTCTTACAAACTCCCCCTTTTTGATTATGACAAACCTTACCATACTTAACCTTAGTTATTAAGAATCAGAGTGCAGCTGTTCAGTAAGCATGGTTCTTGAGTCATTTTCATCCTCCCCCTGTGTCATTGATATCTTTCAAAAGAAAATCAAGTGTTATCATATCATTGTCATGAAAAAAGAATTTCATCTTGTATTTATTATAAGTTCAAGTATGTCTTTGATGAGTGTGATTTTACCTCATTTTTCATGTACATTTCGGCATGCATTTGCATATAGTTAGGCCAAATTAGTGTTGATTTTGTATAGTTTTTCCTTTGGAACGGATGAGGTGGTTTCTGTGTGTTGTTTTGCAGGATTTAGTGGAAAAATGCCCAGAAATCAGCCTTGGTGGAGCTTGGATGAAAAAGAGCTAGAAAAGTGAAGAATATAGCCAAACAGAGCCTATCACGGCCTGGCCGTGATGACCATCACGGCCGTGATGAAGCAGAGCAAAAGGCAAAAGTCAGAGACTGTCACGGCCTGGCCGTGATGGCCATCACGGCCGTGACGGGCGACGGACCTATAAATAACAGCACAGCAGACAGAAAAGGGGACTAACTTCTAACCTAAAATAATCTGCACTTGGAGGCAGAAGAGGTCAAGCGGAGAGGGTTTCTACCCAAAAGGGGGCGTTTTCTCTGCTCTTGGATGGGGAGAAGATTGGAGGAAGCTTGTCTATGAGTGTTCTCCATCCCTTTTCTCATTCTATTTTGTATTTCCTTATCATGAGTAGTTAATTCCCCATTGTTGGGGTTAGATGTAACTTTTCTAAACTTAGTGTATTTGATTTGGTGTTTAATGCAAGTCTTTATTTCTCTATGAGTATGTGATTCTGTGCTTAATGCTTTCCTTGGATTAGCTACCCATAGGAATGATATGTTGCTTTGATAGATGACTGGAAGGTTGGTGTTAAGGCATGCTCATGAATCATATGCCAAGTAGTTCAAGAATCTAGGAATAGGTGTTGAATGCTTGCAATCTTATAAGTCTTGACTTAATGCAAAATCTCAGGTTAATCCACCTAAGGAATTAGGGTTTAATTTGGGGTTTTAGGCTCAATGCACCTAAGGAATTAGGCTTGAGTATTTTAGAAAAGGCTTGATTGTCATAATTGAATTAGGACTTGTGTTGATAACCATTTCATTGCAATTAAGGGAGGATTAGTGTAGTCTAGCCCTAACAATCTTAGCTATATCTCTGTTTGCCTTCCAAGTGTTCGATATAATTCCCAAAAGACTAAAAATATTGTTTTGCTTTCTTTATTTTCTGTTTTAATCCCTCACACTTTAGTTAAGTCTAAATAGTTGTTGAATTTGCGAATTGGTAATTGACATCCAATCCCTGTGGATACGATAACCGGTCTCACCACCGTATTACTTGATTGCGACGAGGTGCACTTGCCTTTAATTATATTTCTAAAAATACACGCATCAAGTTTTTGGCGCCGTTGCCGGGGATTGGTTTTGTCAATATCATTAGTAACAAATGAGACAACTAGTTTAGACATTTTGTTATTTTATTTTTCTGTATATATTTGATATCTTTCTTTTGTTAGTTTTGTATATATTTGTTTTTGTGTTTCTTTTATCTTGGGCTTAATTGTTTGTGAGGTGAAAAATTGATTAGATAGGATCATGGACTACAATTGGTATCAACCACCTAATGCAGAATTGGAGATATCTGAGTTGCAGCTGCGGGTAGATATGCTGCAATTAGCCGTAAAAATCCAACAAGTGAGTAATGAGCTGTCAAGGGCACAAATCTCTCCTCCACCAATGGTAGTTTGTTCTGAATGGGGAAATCAATTTCCCAACACTTCCACTCCATGGTGGGGGAACCTTCCAAACAATACTTTGATGGATGAAGGGGAACATTGGGAATCTTCCACACCTTGGTATGATGAGCCATCCCCATTGGAAGTTGCTTGGGAGAACTTCAAATCCGCATTCCCAGTCGAGGTTGAGCAACCTATCCCGGATAGTCAACCTCACTTAGAGGCTGTTTTGGAGAACTTCATGGCAACAACAATGGAAGAATTAAAGAATCAAGAAGATGCCATTCGAAGTCTCGGGGTACGTATTGAGGAACTCTCTAACCTACTATCCAAAATGCCAAATGAGGACTTGATGGATGATGATGAAGATGATGCAATGATGGATGAGGAGGAAGAAGAAGAAGTGGGAGCAACCGAGTCAAGAAGTGAAGACCCTGTTTTGGAGAACATAGTTGCACCACTCCCCATTGAACCCTTGACTAAAGAGCCTGAAAGGAAGAGGCATTTGGAGGATAGCTATGTCACCATGCTCGGGGATGATGAAGAACTTGTGAAATTAAATGATGCTATTGGCCCCTATGCATGTGTGGAATGTGATGGGAGAAACACTTGTGTGGTTTGTGCGGAGATTTCTGCATATTTGGAAGGTGATGGATTTGGCAATGCTGAGAGTGAAGATTGTCCAGAAGCCAGAACAACACCAATGATCCTCTCGAATTGTTTGCCACCTCACACTTTAAAGCAGTCAACAATGGAGTTCATGCCTCTGCCTGAGGTTGAACCCCATTTTTATTGGGAAGATTTTGTTGACAAAGAGGTCAATTTTGACCCAAGAGGGAGTGGGAAGTTCGCCACATTTGGTGAGGTCACCATGATTTTCAAGCGCTCACTCCCATATTTTTGCTGCAAACCGTGGGATCCAGGTGAAGGATCTCACATGGTTAGCATCCCTTGGTCCTTATACCACAGGTTATGGGATCCAGGTGGATGCTTCTTAATAAGTCAAGCTAGTGACGTTAAAGAAGCGCTTATTGGGAGGCAACCCAACTTTTCTTAACCCTTCTCTTTAGTTAATTTTGTTTTTGCTTTAACCTCTTGAATAATTTGAGAAGCTCAAGAGGTTTGTTAATAATTTTGTTAAGTGTCTTCAGATTTTGAATAAAGGAAGGAGAAAAAGAGCAGGGAGAAACAAAGCCAAAAAGCATGTGAGCCAACACCCGCTACCGCCTCGGTAAGCCGTTCCAATTTTTTTGCTTTATTTTATTTTTCTCTCCTCTCCAACTTGATTGTTTACATTGGGGACAATGTAAATCTTTAAGCTTGGGGTAGGGGTATTTTGCATATGTTCATATCTTGCATTGTAAATATTGCATTCATATAGGTTTAGTCTTGCATGATCACATGAATTGATTGCCCTTGCTTTGATTGAGCTTATGATTGTGAGAGCTAAGTGCCAATTAAATTGTGATAGTGGATTTTTGAACCCAATTCTGTTTATTCTTGTGATATGGCTGCAAATTAAATATGCTTGAGATGATCTTGGATAGTTGATGATTAGCATATGTTTCTTTAGACTTGTGTTCTTCACTGGTTCTTGAACTGATAAATGTGAGCTTTTGAGCCATTAGGGGGTACTCACAAAATCTGCCCCCATTCTTTGTGTAGAGTGTTATTCCTCTTGGTTTGTTACCCTCTAGAACTTGACTTAAAACCATTTTAAAGCTTAAAATTTTTTGAAAACATTTTTGAAAATGATTGAGGCAATAGGTATTTTTCTGGCCTTCTGAGCATTGAATGTGTAAATGCTACCCTTAGTTGCCCAATTTTGAGCCAAAATGAATAAAATGCTTTTCTTGGTACCCTGAAAAATTTTGATACATATACTTGATAAGGGACCTTCTAAAGTATCACAAAAAGGGTGAAAAAGGTAGTTGAAAGTTTGGGATGAAAGAATCAGTAAAAAAAAAAAAAAAAAAAAATTCTCCCCTTCTCCAAATAAAAAAAAAAAAAAGAAAAAGAAAAAATTAAAAATAAATAGAGAAGGGGACGACAAAAATAAAAGTGAGAAATAAGAAAGAAAGAAAGAAAAGAAAGGTGGAAAGTAATTTGAAAACCCAAGAAGGAATTTTAGAAGGTGTCCTGTATTGAAATGTTTGATACTTGGTCTAGCCTTTTGAAATATCCCTTTCTTGTTATTCCCACCTAAAGATTAATCCCATGGCCACGTTACAACCAAATAAAAGACCTCTTGATTCTTAAGTGTTTTTCATAAATAAAGTGGAGATTTGGTTGATAGTCAAGCATATGGTAGGAATCATTCCTTGAGGAAAATGGAGCGAATTGTTATATATACTTGAACACTTGAGTGAGTGAGGCAAGAAAGAGAGCCAAGCAAATAAACAAGCTTGGGGTGAGCTTCAAGTGAGCAAGAGTGCCCGAATCAGTGAGAATGTGAGTCTAGGAAACTTAAGCCCCTAATTGGACTTGAATTGATTGTCTCTTGCTGAATTGTTTGAATTGCCTATTGCTTGGATCATTTTACTCGGGTTCTTAGTTCACTATCCATGCTTTGACTGTTTATCTCTTCTGGCCTTAGTTTTTGCTTGAGGACAAGCAAAGTCTTAAGCTTGGGGTGATTTGATGAGTGTGATTTTACCTCATTTTTCATGTACATTTCGGCATGCATTTGCATATAGTTAGGCCAAATTAGTGTTGATTTTGTATAGTTTTTCCTTTGGAACGGATGAGGTGGTTTCTGTGTGTTGTTTTGCAGGATTTAGTGGAAAAATGCCCAGAAATCAGCCTTGGTGGAGCTTGGATGAAAAAGAGCTAGAAAAGTGAAGAATATAGCCAAACAGAGCCTATCACGGCCTGGCCGTGATGACCATCACTGCCGTGATGAAGCGAGCAAAAGGCAAAAGTCGAGATCTGTCACGGCCGGCCGTGATGGCCATCACGGCCGTGACTTAGGATTCGCGTCGCGAACAAAGGGCTCGCCTCGCGAGTGACCATTTTGTGCAAATTCGCCCAAGTCAGAGACCATCACGGCCTGGCCGTGATGGCCCTCACGGCCGTGACGGGCGACGGACCTCTAAATAACAGACAAATGCATGCAAAAAGGGGACTAACTTCTAACCTAAAATAATCTGCACTTGGAGGCAGGTGAGGTCAGGGCCGGAGAGGGTTTCTACCCAAAAAGGGGGCGTTTTCTCTGCTCTTGGATGGGGAGAAGATTGGAGGAAGCTTGTCTATGAGTGTTCTCCATCCCTTTTCTCATTCTATTTTGTATTTCCTTATCATGAGTAGTTAATTCCCCATTGTTGGGGTTAGATGTAACTTTTCTAAACTTAGTGTATTTGATTTGGTGTTTAATGCAAGTCTTTATTTCTCTATGAGTATGTGATTCTCGTGCTTAATGCTTTCCTTGGATTAGCTACCCATAGGAATGATATGTTGCTTTGATAGATGACTGGAAGGTTGGTGTTAAGGCATGCTCATGAATCATATGCCAAGTAGTTCAAGAATCTAGGAATAGGTGTTGAATGCTTGCAATCTTATAAGTCTTGACTTAATGCAAAATCTCAGGTTAATCCACCTAAGGAATTAGGGTTTAATTTGGGGTTTTAGGCTCAATGCACCTAAGGAATTAGGCTTGAGTATTTTAGAAAAGGCTTGATTGTCATAATTGAATTAGGACTTGTGTTGATAATCATTTCATTGCAATTAAGGGAGGATTAGTGTAGTCTAACCCTAACAATCTTAGCTATATCTCTGTTTGCCTTCCAAGTGTTCGATATAATTCCCAAAAGACTAAAAATATTGTTTTGCTTTATTTATTTTCTGTTTTAATCCCTCACACTTTAGTTAAGTCTAAATAGTTGTTGAATTTGCGAATTGGTAATTGACATCCAATCCCTGTGGATACGATAACCGGTCTCACCACCGTATTACTTGATTGCGACGAGGTGCACTTGCCTTTAATTATATTTCTAAAAATACACGCATCAGTCTTTTCAAAGCAGTTCATACTTAGGTATTTGAAAAAAGTTTTACATATCAGAAATAAAAATTTACAGGAAATGCAAGACAGAATTAATGGTTGTATAGTTCATCTTGTATGGTACATCTTTCTCCCCCTTTGTCATTATCAAAAAGAAATTATGGAGCATATTGAAATCAAACTGAAAAATAGTCTTGCATTCATTGATAATAAATCATTTCGGAACTTATGCAATGCATCAAAACATCCAAAACACTAAAATAAGAAAAATAATTACAAACACCTAAGGACACTTAGTCTAAACTGAGACTAGATAAAAGCATTTTTCCCATGTCCTTCATAATTTTCAACAACTTGTGCTGCCTTGCTTCCCATATTGACTATATTATAAAAAATAACATCTGATATCAATTATTTTGAGGATCAATTATGCCAAGTTCCCTTCTTATAAAGAAGAAACTCTCCTTATTTAGTGGTTTGGTGAAAATATCAGCTAATTGCATGGTTGTATCTATATGTTCAATCACAACATCACCACTTTGAATATGATCCTTGATAAAATGATGCCTAATTTCAATATGCTTGGTTCTTGAGTGCATAATTGGGTTCTTTGTTAGATTAATTGCACTAATGTTATCACACTTTATTGGTACATGATCTAGATAAACACCATAGTCAATTAATTGTTGCTTCATCCATAGGATTTGAGCACAACAACTCCCAGCTGCAACATATTCTACTTCAGCTGTGGATAAGGCCACACTAATTTGCTTTTTACTAAACCAAGATACTAGGGAATTTCCTAATAAATGGCACGTTCCACTCGTGCTCTTCCTATCTAACTTGCATCCAACAAAGTCAGAGTCGGAATATCCTATTAATGTGCAAGTGGATCCCTTGGGATACCACAACCCCATTTCTTTTGTTCCTAAAAGATACTTCATGATTCTTTTAACTGCAGTAAGATGTGATTCTTTAGGATTAGCTTGATACCTTGCACACACACACACACACTAAACATTATATCTGGCCTACTTGCAGTGAGATAAAGTAAGGATCCGATGATACCTATATACTTGGATACATCTATAGATTTACCATGTTCATCTTTGTCCAAGTAGCAGGCTAGACTCATTGGTGTTGCCATTTCCTTTGTGCTTTCGATTCCAAACTTCTTTAGTAGTTCCTTGCAATACTTTGTTTGGCTTATGAAGGTTCCATCTTGGCATTGTTTAATTTGAAGTCTAAGAAAAAAGATAAGCTCTCCCATCATGGACATTTCAAATTCACTTTGCATTAGTTCACCAAATTCCTTGCACAAAGACTCATTAGTAGCACCAAAAATAATGTCATCAACATATATTTGAACAAGTAAGATATTGTGTGCTTTTGTTTTAATAAATAGTGTTGTATCAACTTTTCCTCTTTTAAAGTCTTTCTCTAGGAGAAAATTGCTTAACCTCTTATACCAAGCTCTAGGAGCTTGTTTTAGTCAGTTTATAGACATGATTTGGAAGCTCACTATCAACAAAGCTAGGGGGTTGGCTTACATATACTTCCTCTTGTATTATTCCATTTAAAAAGGCACTTTTCACATCCATTTGGTACAGTTTAAAGTTCATTATACACGCATAGGCTAAGAGCATTCTTATGGCTTCTAATCTAGCTACGGGAGCATATGTTTCATCATAATCAATTCCTTCTTCTTGATTATATCCCTTAGCTACTAGTCTAGCCTTGTTTCTTACTATTATTCCATTCTCATCCATTTTGTTTCTAAACACCCATTTAGTTCCGATTATTTGGTTACTTTTGGGTTTTGGAACTAAATTCTAAACTTTGTTCCTTTTAAATTGATTTAACTCCTCTTGTATTGCAATCATCCAATGGTCATCATTAATAGCTTCATCAACACATTTTGGTTCTATTTGAGATACAAACGCCATGGTATTGCAAATATTCCTTAAAGAGTTTCTAGTGGTTACCCCTTTGGTGATCTCACCAATGATATTGTCTAGGGGATGATTCTTTGAAACTTGCCACTCCTTAGGAAGATTTTCTTGCTGAAGTTCTGCTTGAGGTTCTTGATTGCTCTCTTCATCTTCCTTTTCCTTGTTGCTCTCCTTTCCTTCATGAGATCTCACTTCATCCTCAAGAGTTTCTGCATCATCAAAAATGTCCTTTCCCAACCTTATAGCCTTTATCACATAATTGGCTTATAATTAGTAGATTGTGTTTGAGCTCTTCCACATAGAGAACATCCTCAATCTTGATTGCTGGACTTTTTCCTATTATTCCAACGCCAAGAATTCTTCCTTTGTTGTTGTCTCGATAGGTGACGTTTCCACCTTCTTTGGGAGTGAAATATGTAAATTTTGTGATGTCTCCGGTCATGTGTTTGGAGCAACCACTATCTAAACACTAGATCGAGCTTTTGGCCTTCAAACACACCTACAAAACATATTTTTATACTTTTTCTTTAGGTACCCAAATCTGGTTGGGTCCTCTGGTGTTAGTAGGAATATAAGTTCCTTTTGGAACCCAAATTTGTTTAATGCCAACATGAATGTTCTTTCTAAGTCTACAAGTAGCAGCTGTATGACCTTTCTTTAGACAATAATAGCATTTAACAAAAGGACTAGTTGAGGAAATAGGTGCAACAAAAAGCTTCTTAAAATATTTTTTATGTACCATCGGCTTACATCCAATTTCAGCTTTGTCATACCCACCCTTTTGCTGTCCTAATATGGCATTCAAGTTATCTATACCCAAAGTAAAGTTAGATAGAGTTGTATTCAATTTTTCAACCTCCTTTTCTAGTGTAGTACATTTAGTGCAGATTGAACTAGATGCAAGTAATTGTGAATTTTTAGCTTCTAGTTCTTTAACCTTTATTTGTAAAGATGCATAGTCACTACATTGTTTTGCAATGATCTTCCTAGAAGATATAAGTTGTTTACCAATTTTAACATATTCTTCATGCAATTCATCAAAAGCATCTTGTAACTCATCATAGGTAGGAGAAGAATCATTTACCTCGGTTTCACTATCACTTTGTTGATTTGCCATGAGACAAAGGTTGGCTTCTTCATTTTCAGATTCACTACTAGTGGAATCCATATCATTTTCTTCCCAAGCTATGTATGCTCTCCTAGGCTTTCTTCCTTTCTTTTCTTTGGTGTCATTCTTCTCATACTTTTCTTTCTTTTGTAGCATTGGACATTCATTTTTGTAGTGTCCAAGCTTTCCACATTCAAGGCATTTGATTGTTAAGGAAGAGCTTTCACATTTGTTCGTGTTCTTTTTGGTAGGAAAACTGAATTGCTTCTTGTTTCTATTCTTTTTTTATGAATATTCTAAATTTCCTCAAAAGCAATCCCATGTCTTCTTCTTCAGATTCTTCACTTTCATCAAGGTGTTCATCTTCATCACTTTCTATTGATTTTTTGGAGATATGAGCCTTGAGTGAGAGTCCTTTCTTATTTTTCTTCTTTTTCTCCTTATCTTCATGACTTTTCAATCTATTGAGTTCCAATTCGTGTTCTTTCAACTTGCCAAATAAAGTAGCAATCTGCATGGTGTCTAGATCCTTTGTTTCAGCAATTGCAGTGATTTTTGGTTGCCATTCACGACTCAAACATCTCATTATCTTGTTAATCTTTTTCTTATCTGTGATTGTATGCCCGAGTCCTTCTAGCTGGTTCACAATGTGTGTAAACCTCTTTTGCAGTTCATCTATCTCCTCACCATTCTTCATGTGAAAGAGTTCATATTCATGGACTAGTGCATTCATTCTTGCTCTTTTCACATTGTTGGTTCCTTCATGAATGAGTTGAAGAGTATCCCACATTTGCTTTGCCATTTTGCAATTGGAGACCCTGAAAAACTCATCATAATTCAAAGCAGCTGTTATAATATTTTTTGCCATAGCATTATAACCAACTCTTCTTTTATCATCATCATTCCAGTCATCTTTTGGTTTAGTTTGTTTATTTCCCTTAGCATCAAGAATAAATGGAACATAGGGACCATTTTCAACAGCATCTAATACATCTAAACCATCAGCCTCAAGAAAGATAAGCATTCTCTCTTTCCAATACATGTATTGGGAGCCATTAAAGGCAGGGGGTCTAGTGAGTGAAGCCCCATCACCCAGGATATCATTTGTAGCCATCTCTTGAAGCTATTAAGCTTTGTAACAAGAGTTTTAGCCCTGATGCCAATTGTTGGTAGTGGCTACGATCTCAAGAGGGGGGGTGAATTGAGATATTGAAAACTTTTTCCACAATTTAAAGCAAATTAGAGTTTTCTTAAATAAAATTAGTTTTCACTCAATTTTAATCCCCAAGAATCAGGTTATGTAACAAGTAATGATGTTAAGAAGAATTATAAGAAGTAACAACAAGTTTAACACAGATTGTAGATCAGATATTCAAGTTAACAAGCATTCTTAAAACTCATTCACAACACACAAGTGCATATAACAAGTATATGGAGTTAGAGATGAGAAGAAGACGCAAACCGATTTATCCTGGTTCGGTTACCTCCTCTGGTAAGCCTACATCCAGTCCCACACCTTTGTGGTTTTCTCCACTATAATCAGCAATTACAAAATTCCAATTACAGCAACACAAGGATAACCTCCTTGCTCAAGAATTCACCAGAAAGCACATTTGCTTTTCTATACCCAAGGATCCCTTCTATCATTGTTCATTCCTAAGAGATACCTTCTCTTAATCACACTAATTCGCAGAAAGAATTGAGTAGAAGAAAGACTCTAAAAGTCTGATTATACAAATTGAAGTTCTAAGTAATATCACACTTTTCTCTCAACGACGAAGCACTTTTGGAAGCCTTTGAATCTTTCGTATATCACTTTTCAGAATCAGTAAGGTTGTTGTTCTTCTTCTTTCTATTTCTTGTATTTTTCAATGTTCCTTTTGATCCCTCTTTATATAGAAAACAAATTATAGTCGTTGGGATCAATTAAAACAGATTTGGATCTGATTTAACAAAATCTGTTTTCTCGATTCTTGTTCTTGAAATAAGGTTCTGTTGGTTCTTGTGGAGTTTGCGTCCTTCTTGAAAATAACCGTTTCCATCTGAATGAATAGCCGAATCTTATTTGAAGAGAAAAAAAGTAGCCGAGTACATTTGCCATGTCAGCAGACGGGACTACTAACACAAGGTAATTGGACGTGCTCCAACTGATAGACGAGCTTTATATGCCATGTCTGTGGACGGAGCTTCTCATTAAGATCTTAGTAAGTCAAAAAAGCGTAACCTTAGTAGACGAGCTCCATGTGCCACATCAGCAGACGAGCGCTTCTTGTTACTTTATAGACGCGCGCTGCTGTTACTTTCAGTAGACGAGCTCTTTGTGGTACTTCAGTAGACGAGCTCCATGTGGTACTTCAGTAGACGAGCTATATGTGCCACATCAGCAGACGAGCTCCATTTGGTGGTTGAGCTCCATATTGTAGTTCAGTTGACGAGCTCTTCTTGTTACTTCAGTAGACGCGAGCTCCTTGTTACTTCAGTGGATGCGAGCTCCTTGCTACTTCAGTGGAGGCGAGCTGCTTGTTACTTCAGTGGACGCGAGCTGCTTGTTACTTTAGTGGACATGAGCTGCTTGTTACTTCAATGGACGCGAGCTGCTTGTTACTTTTAGTGGACGCCAGCTTTCTTGTTACTTCAGTGGACGCGAGCTGCTTGTTACTTTTAGTGGACGCCAGCTTTCTTTTTTTGGTAGTTCATTGGACGTCAGCTTGTTTTATCCTTGAATTTTCTTTTTCATGAGTGATCTTGCATGCGACTTAACACGTAAAAAGTACATAGTCAAAATAAAAAATCTTATGCAAAATACACTTTGTTTGTCATACATCAAAACATGAATGAGGACTTAGTCTTACAATTACCTCCCGCTTGGTGGGCTCCACATATGCCCTCATGGACTTCCGACAAAGTCAAATAAGCATCTTGCTCACTTAAGAACTTGTGTAAAGTTTCGTCGACATACCTTATGTGTAATAGTCCACCTTGCATTGTATAATTCAATGCTTTATATTTTAACTTTCTATCTGCATCCTGACTTGAATCCCAAATACTCAATTATTGGCAACCTCTAGTCATTAGGCAGGATTACGTCATTGACCAAGACATCTCTTTCTTCCAATGGATATAATAACTCTCCGATTTCCATTAGACCTGACAAAGTCTTTGGAGATATCCTGTATCCCGAAGCTATTTGAGCTAACTCATTAGCCTCTTGATTTAATTCTCTAGGGATATTCTTGACAACTACGTCATCGAATTTTCTCATTAACTTACTTGCTATAATACAATATTTTGTCAAGTTGTAACTGACACACTTGTATTATTGGGTAAGTTGTTTAGTAACCAACTGAGAATCCCCAAATATCTGCATATTTTGTGCTTTCATTTCTACTAGTATCTCTAATCCGACAATTAAAGCTTCATACTCAGCTTCATTGTTAGAACATGGATACTTAAGTTCAAACATGAACTTGGTGGGGGTTCCTCATGGAGTCAAAACTAAGACACCTACTCCACTACCTCCTTGATGCCTTGACCCATCAAAGTAGAGTTTCCAAGGCTGTAAACTGACAAAATTTACTTCTGGTACATCTAATCCTAGATGTTCTACTGAGAGATCAGCAACTGCCTGACCTTTGACAGCTTTTGCTGGCACGTATTGTAAAGAATATTCTGACAAAGCAATGGTCCATTTACCAATACGTCCATTAAGGACTGGTTTTGACATCATATACTTTATTACATCGGTTTTGGAAATAACCAACACATTACAAGGCATCATATAATATTTAAGTTTAGTATATGAAAAATACAATGCTAGACTTAATTTCTCCATAACACTATCTCTTTTCTCAGCATCATTGAGGACTTTGCTTAGATAATACACGGCCCTTTCGACATTGTCATCGTCATCCAGGGCCAAGAGACATCCTATAGTATCTTCAGATGCTGATATGTACAACTTCAACGGTCGATGAGGCACTGCTGGCATCATGATCGGTGGATTGACTAGGTATTGCTTGATCTGGTCAAAAGACTCTTGGTGACAAGATTCCCACACATAGCTTTATTCCCCTTTCAATTTGATCAATGGTGCAAATACTCTTGTTCTTCCTGACAAATTTGATATAAATCTCCTCAGAAAGTTGACCTTTCCTAAGAACGACTGCAACTCCTTCTTATTTGTAGGTGTTGCGGCTTCCATGACTGCTTTAGCTTTATTCTTGTCCACCTCAATCCTTTTTTTATGAACTACAAAGCCTAAGAACTTGGCAGTTGACATTCTGAAACTGCACTTTTTAGGGTTCATTTTGAGGTTGTGTCCTCTCATTCTTTCAAACCCTTGCTTCAAGTGTTCTAAATGGTCATTCTTAGTTTTGAACTTGACAACCACATCATCAATGTATACCTCTATAAATTTCCTAATCACAACATGGAAGATGGTATTCATTGCTCGTTGATAAGTGGCACCTGCATTCTTTAAATCGAAAGGAATGACAATCTATTCATATGTCCCAATTACTCCTGGACACTTGAAGGCATTCTTTGACACATCTTCTTCGGCTATAAAGATTTGATTATAACCTGGTTGTTCGAATGAACTTTACCTTAAGCAGTCTTTCTACTTCCTCTTTGATTTTATGTACCACCTCTGGGGCAAGTCATCTGCTTGCCTGTTTGACAGGTTTGCAATCCTCCCTGAGTGGTAATCGATGTTCGACGAGATCCCTGCTCAACCCAGGCATTTCATCATAGTCCCATACGAAACAATCTTTGTATTATGTAATTAATCTGACAAGCTTTTGTTTGTAATCCTCTGGCAGAAATGCACTCACAAAGATAGGCCTTTTCTTGGCCTCAGTGGCTAAGTTTATCTTTTCCAGGGGATCCTAACCTTCCACATTCTATTTCACTTCGGCTCCCTTTTCCAAAGCCAAAGGGCCGTCGTCAATGACACAATCTGCTAACACACTATCTGAAGTGTGTACTTCTTTGTCGCTCAGATAACCCGACAACCTCCACAATTTTATTTCAAGACTCATCGTCGGAGCTTGACCGAGATTTGTTGGCCTCTTCCTTTATCTTAACACCGAATTGATTGAGAAGGCTCGCTTCCAATGCATCCTTGTCAATGACCCCTTCGTTGGCTGTTATAGGTCTAACATTTGGTGAATGTACTTTGAAATCTACATGTAATTGCTGAGCATAACAAGCGCTGTCATCTGCTTCAACTATCTCCACCTGATCTTGTACATTCCACAAGATTACTTTCTGATGCATTGTTGACAGAATCGCTCCTACAGCATGAATCCAATCCCTGCCAAGTAATAAGTTGTAGCTTGACTTGGCTGGAATTATGACAAATAATGTCATTCTCTCGATAGTGCCAACCTGAATATTTAAAAGGACAACACCATCTGATGGAGAAGTCTTGCCACTGAAATCAGTGACGACCATGTCTGTCGGGATTAAATCCGACAGATCCTTCCCTAACCTTTTTGAACATTACTCTTGGCATCAGATTCACATCAACTCCTCCATCAATTAAAACCCTATTGGTAGGTCTTCCATCTATTATGGCCTTTACATGCAAAGGCCTAAAATGGTTTCTCTGCTCATCTGTGGGCTTCTCTAACTGGGCTACGTTGTCGAACACGGTAACCAAGTTCTCTTGAACATACATCCAAAAATAGCTTGGATCTCTATCATTGTTGACAACATCATCATCGTCGGAGAAATCAACTTCGAGATATCCCACATATTCTGCCGGGGTAAACGAAATCAATTATATCTTCATTCTCATACCTGGTTCCAGTATGATTTCATTTTCTGGATCCTCATCCAAGAATGTACCATAAACCATTCTGCCATGATATCTTCTTAAATCACTCTCGTCATCTGATCCTGACCTATCCGATAGAGGTCGGGCTATCCCTGCACCACAATTGTCTAATGCCTCAATAATATAAGCCAGGTCTTCATCTTGACCATCCATACCCATTTCTGTACTGATGTTTATGTCATCATTTGGATCATTCAATGCTTCGATGATAGCATCAAATGAAACCTCTTCCCTGGTTAGGTTGCATTCAGGCTTGAACGTTGCAAATTGTTGTTCTTCCATTCTTGCTTCAAATTTCTTCTCAAGTTCAGCAACCTTTTCTATGTCTACCAAACCAATAGGCCATTTGCCTGTGGACTTTGTTGGTGGTGATGCTATCTCTAAGGCCTTCTTATTCTCTATGTAGACTTGCGACATAGGTTTACTCTGCCTGACTTGAGTAATAGGCTCCTTCATGTCAACATCCATTGGGTGAGCCTCTATCACGCTTTTCATTTTGACATCTCCACTCTTGTCAGTCTTATTGTCAGCCACTGCCACCAAGCAGCCAGTATCCTGTGAAGGCAATTCCTTTATAACGATGTCCCCTTGCTTGGCAAGCTTTTTCTTTTGAGCCTGTTGGAGCCTTTGCTGTCTTCTCCTATGGCTCTTAGATATGACTGACTGATTCGACGATCCTGACAAACCAGGTCATGTCATCTGAGTGTTATGAGATAATTGCCCACTTCAGTAATCCTCATTCCAGAAGGGTGGATTGTGATCAATGAACTTATATCTTCTGACCCATTTTTGCTTTCGTAATTCAGGATAATAGGCCATGACAGAATTTCTTACCCATCGATCCACCATTACGTTTGACGGGGGCTTCCTGGTCTTGACGGAATTGAACCCTCCACCGACAGACTTGTTATCTTCCACTGATTCTCTGACTGTCTCTTCAAGCCAACCTCTAGTGTTATTTTGTATAGGTCTTGTCTGATACGTATGTTGCTGACGACTACCTGTCTGCCTGTTGACAACATGTGTAGCACTTATGTGCACACTATTAGACCCAACATGGCTGCTCGGGTGTGATAATCTGGCTTGACTATTACCGTCACGAGACTCAGTTCTGTCTTGTGGTTGATATGATGGCGTTTTCTGCCCACTGGCCTTCTTGGCAGCATTATCGTCGTAAAATTCTTCACATCTTGGGCAAACCTTAAATATGCGGCCATATTTCTTGTGTGTCATGAAATCGACAAGCGGTTCCCCTGGCTTTGGATAGATGTCAAATGAATCCGTCAGGTCCATCTGAATATTCTGTCCATCTTTTATATTGACCATGCCTATTCCCATAGGGACTTGGTGGTCAGTTTTGTTAACTTCAGGACCGAATGGTTCTGTGTCAATCTTCATGTCTGGTTTCTTGTCTAAAAATTTTAGTCTTCCTTCTACCAAACATTTCTGAATGATGTCCCTAAAATGCATACAATCATTAGTTACATGACCAAAAGTATTATGAAATTTACAGTACTTCCGATCCTTTATCTCATGGGCTTTCAATAGCCTATGATCATCTTACAACTTTAACTGCTTATCTTTGAGTAATATGTCAAATATTTGGTCGGTTTTGGTCGCGTCAAATGTATACACTTTCTTATTGATGAAAGGAATCCTTTCTCTGGCCCTTGCAGGCCTCAAAGCTTGGCATGTATAAGGTGGACCATTTTTCAATTCGACATAATCTACCTCATATTCCTCAGAATCATTGCATTCTTCGTCGGAATCACTATATCCGACAAAATTAATCTTTTCTCTTTTTAGGAATTTCCTCTGCTTGAAAACCTTTTCGGCCTTCAGTTGTTCAAGTTGTCGGACTTTGTCACCCAACTGGGCAAGATCAATTAGGTGTTGGTTGACCAATTTCTTCCTAATGTAATAATCTAGACCCTCGACAGCAATCTTCGCTATTTCTACCTTAGGGATAAGGGTGAAGCAACGAATCCTCATTTGACGGAATCGGGCAAGGTAATCATCGACAGACTCGTTATTCATTATTTTAATACCAAATAAGTCTATCAACTAGATTTTTAGGTCACCCCTAAAGAATTGATCATGAAAACTCCTCTCTAATTGATTCCAGGAATGTATGGAATTAGGTCTCAGGGTTAAAAACCAAGAAAAAGTATTCTTAGTTAATGAACTAGTAAATAACTTCATTTTTAGTCCCTCCTCTACAACCAAGTATCCTAATTCGATCGTATATTGGGCAATGTGCTCGACAGTTGATTCTCTTCTTTCCCCCGAGAATTTTGACAATTTGGGTATTTTGTATCCTCGAGGCATTTCTGCCTGTTGGACCCAATCAGGAAATGCCGATGCAAAAAATGGTTGATTGGCATAACATATATTAAAACCAAACCTATTCAATGCTTGTTCGACAACTTGGTTAACATTCTGGTTTAGAACATTTTGACGAAGCGTTCCAAGAGCACCTGGTTTATGACAAAGTCTTCGTCTTCCTTCGGTTGTATAATATGTACACTTCCACATCTCAAAGGGACTCGACGATGGGGCTATGGATGCTCATCATCTTGTTCGGATCCATGAAGTTGGATAACTTGTGGTTGTTCAACCTGTGGTTGCTTATTCTGACCCTGGTTGACATTCCTATTGACATATCTATTGGGATTTCTATTGGCATTTTGGTTATCGTCTGAGGCTAATACACCCAAGGCTCTATTTAACCTACGTATCTCATTTGCCAATGTCAAGCATGTATTATTCGTGTTTTCTTTTAATGGCGTAATCACTGTACCCATTTGCTGAGTAAATGTATTCACCATGTCAAAGTTACTGGAATTTATTTGTTGTCGAACATTGGCTAATGTAGCCTTTGACAGACCAACAATATATTTTGGGGTTGTCTAAGTAGGGATACTTGTGGCCTTACTACTGGATGCTCTTGTCGAGTATGGGTCACTATCGTTGATCCGGTTATCCCATTCGCTTGACTGGGGATTTGCCCCCCAGTCTATGGTCCTGCCTGTCCAGATGTGTGGACGACCGTCGTCATTCCATTTGGATATGGTATATATGCAAATGGAGTATTTGGGTTGACAGTGGTCAAACCATTAGGCATCCCATACAAAGGTTGTGGCGGGGGTTGTGTAGTCCCTCTTGGGTTTGAATTCACAACACTCCGGAGAGACAATCTGGTAGTTGGTGGATTTATTTGTTGTAAAACTGGGGAAGTTGGTGACGGAAGTGTTCCTTGACCAATTTCGTCAAATCTATTGACAACTTGAGTGTAGGAAACGCCTCTTCTCGCAACTAAACTATTAGTGCTATTATTTCTTGCATTAGTAGCGTTAACCATGGTTGCAGGAATATTGTCATCTGGTGCAACAATGGTTACAGGATTAGCATCCACCATTGACATGGCGGCGTTAGTGCTAACTACGCCTGCATTACTTGCACTACTCATGTTCAGAGTTTTGGGAATTATATGATGTTTGAATGACTCTCCTACTCCATAGATGCATACAATAAATTTGGATGTCAGAGTTGTGACACTTTACGAGTTACTCTAAACTCGTCCCACTGGGCGTGCTAATTTGTTAACGTGGTTTTTTGGTTTCTGACCAAAATTCCTTCATTACAAATAATTGAAGATCAAACGAATGTGTGACCTACGAGTTATGCGGTAATCTCGTCAATAATATGCATGTGAACTGTCTGCCAAGTATGAATTTGACAAACCAGCCAAATTAGGAATTACTGGCAATGACTTATTGTCGAAATAAATATGTAAGTTTGACAGAGAGGTACAAAGTATTGTCAATAATGAAACTTGATAATAACTTCTTATGTTTAAAAATGTAAATTTGAATATTTAAAAGAAGAAAGTGGTTACTTTATAAAAAAAAATAACTTCCTAAATAACTTGATAGTGCAAAGAAACAGAAATTTGAAATGGAAATTAAGTAAATAAATATCTAAATGATACTATTTGCGAAAAGTAAAATAACTTAAAAGAATAACTTGAAATAAATACTGAAAATAATGAAGAACAAGTAAAGAACTTGAAGGACATAACCAGTATTGTACTGGGTTTTAATATTGAATTGAAATAAGAAAGATGGAGGGAGTACTTGAATGTTCTTCGTTAATCTGTTGTATTATCGAAATGTGTAAAATGCGTATCAAGTAATCGACCTGGATAATGGAAATAGTTTCTAAAATACTAAGTAATCAAGTATGAATACTTGACAGGAAGTAAAACTTAGATTTGAAATGTAAGAACACTACAAAGGAATTAACATGGAAAATGTAAATTTATTAAAGTTGATGAAGAACAATTTCTGGGAAATTGAATAGAAACGAATGCAAATGTTAATTTAAGTAAAAGATGTCAAAAGCTAGGAATTACTTATAATATTAGTGTAAAGGAAAACTTGATTAGACAAGCATGAAGTGCAGAAAAGTAACGAAAGTTACAAAAAGAGTATGAAGAACATGATGAATAAACTGGAAAGTGTATGAAGAACTTGAAGGAAATGAACCAATATTATATTGAAATTGATCATTGTATTGCTGATAACAGGGTGGGAGGAATACTTGAGTTAATCCGTCAGTCTGCTGTGTGATCGAGACGTGTAGGATGTTTCAAGTTTCCAACCCCATTTACATTGTGCTTACTAGTATTTATAGGCAAATAAAGTAACTACCTGTTACTAACTTCCCATCTTAATGACTGCCACGTATCTTGGCAGTTTTCTATACTTCAAATTTAAACTGCTTGTCAAACAACTTTGATAACCGTTCAATTTCTTGAACCGCTCCGCTTCAACTTGATTGTCTTCGACGGTCTGGCTGCTTGACAGGTTGTCTTGCTAATGCCTTGTCAGTTTTGATGACTTAGCCATTTTTACACTTCTCTGTACGTTTAACAACTCTTCTTAATACTTTGCCAAAAAGCTTGGTTGCCAATTTATCCTTTCTGTCGACCAGTATTTTCTTGTCAACTAAATATTTTCAACACTTAGAAAATATTAGTCATTACTCTGATTCCTTCATCAGCCTGTCAAAATGCATCTGTCAATAATTAGAAATTTCACCCCTAACAGTATTATGACTTATACCTAATTGTAAAAAAAATATAAATTTTAAAAGAGTGTGGAACATTGACTTGGATTTAGATGATTCAAAGTATAACCTGAATTCGATCCAAAAATACATCGCTCCGGTAGTTAATTGTGGTCTTGGACTTATTGGAATGATCCGAGGTCAGTCTTATATAAACACTTGCAAAGGTATTTTGACGACCAAGACAATGAAGAAATCAAACTAAATGTTAGGTGCATAACATAATACTCACGTGTTTGTCGAAAATATGTAATAGAATAGGCTTCGTGTGGTTGGGTTGCACAAGGCCCGGGTCCATTGTATAAGCCAGGTGCAAGTCTTTGAGTGATGTGCTTTGAGTGTGGGCCAAGTAGGATTAGGCCTTGTTTTGCAAGTCCAGTACGATCGGATTTTCTTTTTTAGGTCCGGGAGAGAATCTAGGGTATCTCCACAGCCGGAAGCCATAGGACTAATCCTCCGAGGATGTAGAGTACCAGTTAAGGGGCAGCTCCTCTACCCACAGATGCAACTATATTCCCATCACCAGGATTCGAACCCTGGACATATGGTTAACGGGCCCTAGCTACTAGCCACTTTGACTACATCTTGTGGGTTACGGCAGAATTTTCTTATTCTACATTTTTACCAATTTTGTTGCAATTTAATAATTTAATTGCTAGGTATATTATCACGGATGACAAATGTTGAGTATGAGTTATGAGTTATAAACTTACATGATCCTCCCTCTTATATAATTATTAACACATAATTTGTTCAGCTTATTTATTTATATATTTTGTATATTTTGAAAACAAGAAAAAAATATAAAAATAGAAATAGAAAATAGAAAACTATTATATTGATAAAAGTTTGTTCTCTTTAATCCAATCCTCTAATCATGTATTAATTCGAAGTACTGCTTTCTAACATTAGTCTCTCTAAGTTTTTCTCTCCCTTGTGAGAAGAATTTTTTTTCCCGCTCTGTTAGGGTTGTCCCTGTATGAGTTGTGAGTGTTTTCTCTCCCCAGTGAGAGCATGGTGTTGAGCGTCTCTGAAGGTTTTCTACCTTTTTTTTTGTTATTTTAAGTGTGTCTACTTTGTGTTGGAAGCGGATCGGGAGGACCATGGCGTCCCTTTAACCCTCTTCAATGACTTTCAGTGGACTGGCCAGACCTTCTTATCCCTTCCCTCTTATGGCGTTTCATGCTATGGTCTCACTTATATCTCCTCCTTCTTCACCAAACTCACATGGTCTGAAGGCTTCACGTTTGTTGGTTCCCCTCTTGAGCATTTTTGCAAACTCTGGCCACGCGATTACAATAAATACTGTGAGGAAGAAGGGGAAGGGTTTATCTTCCATGTTGAAAAAGATGAAGAGCGCAATATGGAGGTTGATGATGGTGTGAGAGCATGGGGGGCGGATCTGTGTGCCGATCAGAGGAGGAACTCAGGCGGTGGAGGGAGTCGGTGGCTCATGGATGATAGGCCAGCGAAAAAGGAAGGAATCACATAAATATGGATGGAAATCATGGGATTCATGTTGATGATCCCAATTTGGGAAGGAAGGAATCACGCAGTAATATGCGCTGGAATAAAGGGATTCGTGTTGATGATCCCGATCTTGGTGTAAAAGTTACCACTCCAGATTTTGTGGCTGACTTTAATGTTGCGAAAGATAAGGCATCATTATTGTATGGGGATATGATTCTTAGTATTCAAAATTCAAAGGGTCTATGTGATGGTGTTATCTTGGACATTAATGGCACTCATAATGATGCGGAGTTAGTGATTGATGAAAAAAAGAGGCGTCATTTTGTGCTGGAAGATAGTAATAGGGGTGCAAGTTGTGATAGCCGAGTGGAACTTCAGCTTACTACAACAGACACTCACATGCTTTTTTTATCGGCAGGTCCTGGTACCCGGGCTTGCCGGGAGCACTAACAATCATCGATCGGAACTGTTAAGGCCTATGTAACCTGCGAGCAGTTCCTGCCCTTAAATACCTCGTTCGATGTTACTGGTCGGATGTTTTTTTATCATTTTTTCTGTTTTCTTTATAAATTTTTAGTTCATGTAAATAAAGCAAAAGAAATCTATTGGCAGGGCATTGAGTAATTTTTTCAGGTTGTGCGAAATCTCGGTGATCTGACAACCAATCTTTTGTAAGACTCAATGACTTAGAGATTTTGATATATGACAAATACAATTTAATGTGTGTGCAAGTGTTTTAGTGCAAATTTCGAAGACGGGTATCAAGCAGTGATCAACAAGTTCATTAAGCAAATTCAAGGAAAATATTCAAGGAAGAACTTGAAGGAATCAAGGAGATGCATGTAGAAATCAAAAGAGCAAAGTAAAAGATCAAAGGATCATCAAGACCAAGCTTAAAGGAGAATTTTAGATTTAAGTCTTAGATGATTTGCGAGAGAAAGAAATCTCTTAGTTACAAGATAGCTCAACTAAAAAGATGAATGAAGAAAATCAATTTTCATAACCTGCATTAAAAGGAATAAGTTTTATTTTAATGAAAATGATTTTTGGAAATAAGAAAATTATTTGTCAGGTACTGCCATGTAATCAATGGATGTATGTTTGCTACTATAACTGACAAATGAATTTAAGGTTCTTGATTCAATACATAGATGTACTGAATGGATGTACTGATGGATTAACCAAGTTCAAGACTTGAGAAACTATCAGAACTATCAGTATGAAATTGGTTAATACAGCCATGTACTCAACCCCTGTTCAAGAACTAGAATCAAGAAAACAGATTCTATTATCAGACCCAAATCTGTTTTAATTGATCCCAACGACTATAACTTGTTTTCTATTTGTATATCTGACTATTGAGAGTTTAGGAATCAATCATTTCATTTTATTTGATTATAAAGAGAGATGGAGTCTCTCTATGTGATTAGGATGAGGTATCCCTAATGAAGAACATTGAGGCTCTTCACAAGAGTGTTGTATCTCGAGGTGAAGGAGTGCTCTGTGGTGTAAAGGTTTTTCAAGCTACCTGGCTAAAGCTTGTTGTGTTAGTGTGTGAAAACCCACAGGTGGAGTGGGGACTGGATGTAGGTCACAGTGGTGGTGACTGAACCAGGATAAATCTGGTTGTGTGGTATCTCTAAACTCAAACTCTTTAATTTATGTCTTGCGCATATAACTGTGATTTTGATGTTCTAAGTTTTCAATTGATATCAGTTCTTGATCTGTTTAATTTGAATTAAAACCAGAGTATTACTGCAATCAATCTTGAGTTATTAATTGTTCAAAACTGAGTTGATTAAGACTGTTCTTGATAACTGAAACTGAAACTGAAACTGATATATTGTAACTTCAGTTCTTGACTGATTAAGGCCTGTATCTAATATATGTACGATTCTGAACTGATTTATCTTTCTGAATTGATTTACCTCATCACCTTCTATTCAAGATTTCATAAAAAGCCCTTCACTGTTTTTGTAAAAGATCCTGAGGCAACTCTGATTTGAAAAGTAAAGTTTCTGAAAAGGAAGAATTTTTGAAAACTCAATCCACCCCCCTCTTGAGTCTTTGAAGCCATAACAACAATTGGTATCAGAGCTAAACTCTTAAGTTTGGCTTAACAGCTAGAAGAGTATGGCTTCCAATGACTGTTTGAATGAAGGGGCTTCCCTTGCACGCCCTCCTGCCTTCAATGGATCTGAGTATATCTATTGGAAGGAAAGAATGAGAATTTTTCTTGAGGCAGCAGGTGTTGACATATGGGATACAGTAGAAAATGAACCATTTGTCCCCTCTACCATAGATACTAATGGTGCTCTAAGAAATAAGCCTAAAATTGAATGGAATGAGGATGATAAGAAAAGATTTCAATATAATGCACGTGCTAAGAATATTATAACATCCGCTTTAAGCCATGATGAGTTTTTCAGGGTTTCAAATTGCAAATCAACAAAGGAGACGTGGGATACATTGCAAGTAACACATGAAGGAACCACATATGTCAAAAGAGAAAGAATGAACACCCTCACACATGAGTATGAGCTGTTCAGAATGAAGCAAGGAGAACCTATGACTAAAATCCAAAAAAGATTGACTCACATTGTCAACAAACTTGCTGGTCTTGGAAAAGCTATATCAAATGAGGATCAAATTAACAAAGTAATGAGATGCTTGAGCAGGGAATTGCAGCCTAAAGTCACTGCAATCTCAGAATCTAGAGACCTCTCATCAAAGACCATTCCCACATTGTTTGGAAAACTGCAAGAGCATGAATTGGAGTTGAAAAGACTAAATGAGAATGAAGAAACTGACAAAAAGAAAAAGGGATTGGCTCTGAAATCACAAGTCAGAGAAGTAGAAGGCAGTGATGATAATGATTCAGCACAAGAGGCAGAATCTGAAGAAGAGATGAGAATGCTAGTTGGAAAATTCAAGAAGTTCCTAAAGAAGAAAGACAACTTCAAAAGAAAGCCATCCACTTTTCAAAGGAGAAATTTCAGCAAAGGTGACAACTCTTCCAACAACATCACATGCTATGAATGTGGAAAGATTGGCCACATGAAGCTTGACTATCCAAAACTGCAAAAGAAGGACAAAACAGAAAAGTTTGACTAAAAGGACAAGAAGTGGAGAAAGTCAAGAAAGGCCTACATTGATTGGGATGATAATGATGTAGATTCCACTGAAGAATCTGAATCTGAGGAGGCAAACTTGTGCTTGATGGCCAGCAATAACAGTGATTCAGAGAGTGGGGTAAATTCTGATTCACAACCTACTTTTGATGAATTGCAAGATGCATTTGATGAGTTACATGCTGAATACCTTAAGATTGCTAAACAACTTGTCTCATCTAGAAAAATAATTGCTAAACAATGTGATGATTTGCATGCTTGAAAATGAAAGAAAGAGAACTAGAAGCTAGGAATAAGGTCTTGATTGCATCTAGCTCTAATTGTTCTAAGTGTTGTACATTAACTAAAGAAATTGAAAAACTGAAAAATGACTTAGCCAAGTTCACAAAAGGTAGAGATAACTTGAATGCTTTATTAGGACAGCAAAAATGTGTTTATGATAAGGCTGGAATAGGCTATGAACCTAAGATACATGAGAAATCTTTCAAGAAAATTTTTGCTGCCCCTAAGACATCAGACACACCATTTGTTAAATACAATTTTTGTGCTAGAAAAGGTCACACGGCTTCTACATGTCAATACAGAAAATCAGCATACAATAAATCTAAGTATATATGGGTTCCTAGAGGAACTATTGCTGCAACTAACTCAAAAGGACCCAAACAAACTTGGGTACCTACAAACATGAAATTCTCTTTTGTAGGTGTGGTGGAAGGTCAAGAGCAAAAATTGAAATAATGACATAGAGCCTTTACCAAACACAAAATAGGTAACAATAAAAAAATAATATTGATTGAATATGTTTTCTAATTACCATTATTAATGTATGATTGTGAATCTTTGTGTTGACTTATATATCATTGTATAATATGTCTACACTGTTCTATTAAAGTTATTTGATCTATCTTGGAATAATCATATGGCTTTTGTTTCACAAATTGAATCTAAGAAAATTGATGAAGCCTTGAATGACTTGTTTTTCTTGCTATGCAACAATTAACTTTGAACATGATCTCTATCATAAGAACTTTTATTCAAAGTAGAGAAATTGAGATTGAATATGTTGGTACAACTAAACAATTTGCTGATATTTTTACCAAGCCCTTGAACAAGGAAAGCTTCCTTTTCTTTAGAAGAGAATTGGGCATAATTGATCAATCCTATATCTAATCTCTAAAGAAACTATTTATATGACTGTATCTTTGTGTAAATATACTCTGATTCTTGTATGATTTGATTTGGAATATCTATGAATGATTAGAAGAGTTTCAGAAGAAATAGATTTGATCGGAATACACAAGATTCAAATTCTACTCGTCCACATAAGTGATAGAAGCGCTCATCCACATAAGTGACGAAAGCACTCGTCCGCACAAGTGACAGAAGCGCTCATCCACACAAGTGATAGAAGCGCTCGCCCACTAAAGTGACAGAAGTGCTGATAAGCCTCTGGCTTATCTAGTTTTATGACTAGATAAACTAGGGTTTATGTGCCAATTTATTCGAGTTCACTCTCGTTTTCGCCCAAATTTGCCTTGTTTCGTTCCTGAGTTGGACTTTGACTCGTTTTGCGTCTTTTGTGTAGTTTTTAGCTTATTTTGGATAGAATTACGCTTGTGGGTGCTTTTGTGTTTTCAGGTAAATAAAGTGAAGCTCCGGGAGTCAAGGAAAGCAAAGAAATAGTGGAAATTGAAATTCTGAGACACTCGCCCATGAGTGTTCTCTCGCCTCGCGAGTCCTTGAGGACCATGGAAGACAGAGGCAATCACGGCTTAGCCGTGATGGATATCACGGTTGTGACAGATTAGGGTTTGAAGACTCGCCCCGCGAATACAAGCTCGCCTCGCGAAAATACAAAATTTGAAGCGCGCCAATGCTTAATTTCGCGTCGCGAGTAAGCTCGCCCAGCGAGTGGCGAGAAACAAAATCCTTATTTAAAGGCCATATCAGATCAGAATTAGGGGAAGTGGTTAGCCATTGCTTAGATCAGAATAGGAGTGCGAATCCTTGTTTCTGGAGCTGCGTCTCCTTTCTCTTTTCTTTTCTTCTCTTAGTTTATTATTATGGAGATTATTGCCGATTGTTTGTGCGTCGTCACGGGCATGAGGAACTAATCCCCTCGTCTAGGGGATCGATGAAGCCACCCATGGCTGTGTAGTGTTCACGTGATGTATGTTATTTCTCCCCTTCTCTCAATAAATGTTTTCCAATTCGGATATTATTGTGTTGATCATATGCTAGCATGATTAACTAGTTAAACGTGTTAAGGCCGACCGGCGATTCGCGTTTTAGAACTTGAATTGGGATCACTAATTTAATATTGCACGATAGTGGGTAGGAGATTAGTGCAACCACGTAGGGAACAAGAATTAACAGAATTCGAGGATTAGGATTATGAGACTTGGTGAGTAAATAATCCAAATCGTTGAATACGTCCTATTGCGCACGGCTGTGAATTTAGGAGAAATTGGGGGTCCCGGTTGACATTGTAATTGAACCTAGGGAGGAATACATAATCACTTGGGTATTATGCATGATTGGGTAGGTGGATTTGAAACCCTAGATATTTTAAATTTCTGAATTCAATCACCTTAGCTTTGATCGATTTCTTAATTGAATTGCAATCTTCATCTTTCTCACAACAATTTTCTTCGCTTAACTGAACCTATTGAATTTCTTGCGAAATTAGTAGAATTGGTAACCCAATCCTTGTGTTCGACCTCGGTAGACTCTTACCGTGTTTTATTACTTACGACGACCCGGTACACTTGCCGGAGTCTCAACAAGTTTTTGGCGCCGTTCTTGGGATTGGCACAACCAATTTTCCTAATTTTTAGGAAATTGGCATTTTAGTTAAGCTGACTTTTAGTTTTTTTTTATTTTCTTTTATTTAATTGCCATTATTTTTCTCTGTTTCTTTGATTCCACTTGGTCTTTGCCTGTTTTTGTATGCGAGGTACTCTTCTACAAGAGGACGTGCTATTCGATTCAGAGATCACCAGGAACGAGAGGCAATTAAGAAAAGAGGCCGAGAAGAAAGGAAGAGGTTGGAAGCAATTAAAATAGAGGGCATGGCTGAAGAAAATCCTCCTCCTCCTCCTCCTCGTTACAAGCCTCTCTTTGAGTACGATCTACCAAGCTTGGTGGATTGTGACTCTTCTATTGTGAGAGGCAACCTGAACACAGACTCCTTCAGAGTTGAAGCATGTGTCACATTCCAGCTCCGGAGAATCGGTTTGATGGGAGTGGAAAGCAAGACCCGCATAGACACATCACTCGCTTCCTTGAGGCGTGTGACTTACGGGAAGACAAGAGGAGTCTCACAGGATGAGTTTCGCTTGCGACTTTTCCCTCTCTCTCTTAGGGATGTCGCTCGCGATTGGGTTGGCAGACTTGGATAGGAACAAAGATCGAACTTGGGAGCAAATGGCACAGAAGTTCCTAACCAAATACTTTCCTCCTCAGAAGGCGGCACAAGCAAGAATAGCCGTCACTTCATTCAGGCAAACGGAGGATGAAACATACAATGAAGCATGGGAGAGGTACAATGGTTTGTTGAGAAGATGTCCCTCTGCGTTCTTTGACCCGGTTTCCAAAGTACAACATTTCTTTAATGGGTTGAGAGGATGCTATCAGATGAACTGTGATGCCGCAGCTGGCGGTTCTTTTGTATATTTATCGGCTGAGGATGGATGGGCACTGTTAGAGAAAATGTCATATAATGATTACAACCGTGGAAGGGAAACCTCAAATGGAATCAGCTCTGGGGCAATGGAGGCCATTCTTGAGCAAAACAGATTGTTGAAGACGCAAGTGGCGGCTTTGTCAGAGAACAAGAAGGCTAATGTGATACACGAGGGAATGCCTCCAGGTTGTGGTAATTGTAATGGACATCATGACACTCGAAACTGTCCATTCAACTTCCCTCAGGAACATGTGGACTCATGCCACAACTTTTATGACACTGAGCCCCAGAATAACTATCAGAGGAATAGACAAAATGACTACAATCAGAATCAAAATAGGGGGTACATGAGGAGAGACCATCCGGGTTTCGCTTGGAGTAATGTTAATGGTGGTCTAACCGGTCAACAACCTCCTCAGAGAGAATTGGCAACAACCTCAGCAGGGTATAAGGCCGAACATTGGAATTCAACAATGCAATACCCAGCGAGGCTCTTCCAGGGCCTAGTCGATTGCAAAATAACAGATGGTGGAAGACAACCGTGGGAGCTGGCTATTGAGAAGATGAGTGCAGCAATGGAAAAGATGATAATCAACACAGACACAGTGAATACGAAGGTTGACAAGTTAACAACGCATACAGGGGCGGCAATTCACAATTTAGAGACACAGATGGCCCAACTCGCAAAGCAACTTAATGAGCGCCTCCCATGAACTTTCCCAGGTAATACCGAGAACAACCCCAAGGGACAATGCAACGTCATATCTACTAGAAGCGGAAGGGTGTTGGAACCTAACAGGGGTGCAATTAGTTCTCAGGATGGCAAGGCCCCGGAACAACTACCCGTTGAGGAAGAGCAACCAGAGAAAGAAGGGTTGGCAAGTGACAAGGCACCGGAGCAAGGGGGAAGGCTGAAGCTTGTAGATGAAGAGTTCCGTAGAAAGAAGTGGGTTGAACCCCAAGACCTCCCACCTTACATGAAGGTACCGTATCCTGAAAGATTGAAGAAACCTCAACAGGATAAGCAATTCAATAAGTTCCTTGATGTCTTCCGAAAACTTCAGATTAACATTCCATTTGCGGAAGCCTTGGAACAGATGCCATCATATGCCCGGTTTATGAAGGAGCTTCTCACCAAGAAGCGGAGGATAGTAGATGAAGAAACGGTTGCTTTGACCGAGGAGTGTAGTGCCATTCTTCAACGGAAACTGCCTCCGAAGTTGAAGGATCCCGGTTCCTTCTCGATACCATGCATCATTGGGGGAATTACCTTCGGAAAGGCATTATGTGATCTAGGGGCAAGCATCAACTTGATGCCCCTCTCGATGATGAAGAGGCTAGGGATCAAAGAGGTAAAGGATACGCGAATGTCACTCCAACTGGCCGATCGTTCTATCAAATATCCTTATGGAGTAGTCGAAGACTTGCTCGTGAAAGTTGACAAGTTCATATTCCCAGTGGACTTCGTGGTGCTCGACATGGATGAAGATGCTGAGATCCCTCTCATATTGGGTAGACCCTTCTTGGCCACCGGGGATGCCTTGATAGATGTTCGGCAAGGGAAACTCACTTTAAGGGTGAATGATGATAAGGTGGTCTTCAATGTCTTTGAAGCGATTAAGCACCCGGAAGAAAAGTCAGCTGTGTATCGAGTGGATGTTGTGGACCCAGCTGAAAAGGTAAAGGCAATTCGAAAAGACCATGATCCTTCACTTGCAACAGTATCGGTAGAATCTCATGAGGAAAACAGTGAGGAAAAAGGCCCTTCGGGGGATGAAGTCTACCTTGAGTGGCTACGAGACATGGAACCCATACCGAGTATCCCAAGGGAAGAATGTGCAAGGAAAGAACTCAGCAGCAAGGGAATGAAAAAGAAGGGTAAAGCACTTAGGTTGAAAGGTAGTACAACCGTGGTGGTCAAGAAAGACAACAAGTTGATCCCAAAAAAAACCATCGCGGAGTGGAGAGTGCGTGCAGATTATAGAAGGATGCTGGACTTAAATGAGCTGTCCGGGAACAGCTTGCGAATATATAAAAGTGCACAAATCTACAAAGAACAGGCCAAGGAATGGCATGGCAAGCAGGATCTTCCTCCGGATTAACCCTTAGGGGCGACTTGAGTCAGGCTCGGGACGTTAAACAAGCGCTACTTGGGAGGCAACCCAAGCTAGGTACTCTCTCTTTTCCTCACTCTTGTTTTTGTGTTTGTGTTTGTTTTGTTTTTGTTTGTCACTCTTGAATAATTTGAGAAGATCAAGAGTTTTTGTATGAAATGTCGTGTCGGCAAGCTTGGTGGATTTTAATTATATTAAGCATAAATGGATTGCTTGAATTATATTGACCATTGATAATTTCCCCCTTAGTTCTAATAATAGAAAAGTTGATCCCCACTTAAAAATTGAATATTGAACTTTGAGATTTATTATGATTGCTTGATTTACGATAAGTTTGGGGTGAGGGGGGTGCACACACTAGGAATCGTATCTCGGTCAAACAGTTTGCAAAATGTCCAGGTGAGGATTTGAGCCTCCAACTCTGTTTTTGAATGTGTGAATCACTGTAAGTTGCACTTTCCCGAATTTGCTTGAATCTCTATATGTTTTGCATGTTTATGTGTTGCATCAAATGATTTAGGCAATTTTCTTTGAATTAACTACTTGGCCTGAAATGAACCATCCCTAATGCATGTTCCCTAGTTAGCCAAATTGAGCCCAATTGACCTATTGTTTCTTGATGACCCTACATTACGAGCCAAAATCTGAAAAACCATGTTAACTCAATCTTAGGATTAGGAGAGCATGGAAATGAGCAAGAGAAAGGTTGTGAGAAACTAAGTTTGGGGTGGCTACAAGGTATGTGTCATATTGGGATGAGAAAAAGAAAATAAAGGTTGACCCAAGGCAAAAAGAAAAGAAAAGAAAAGAAGAAAACAAAAATTGCCAAAAGAAAAGGGGCAAAACAAAAATAATATCAAGGAAAAGGTTGTAGTCACCCGAGCCCAAATGAAAAATGGAAAGAAAGGAATTTGAGTGGAAAATGTGTTTAATGCTCATGCTCTCTTAGTTCCTAGGGACTTAAGCCTAAATATCCTTGATTATCCTACCCTCAGCCAGGCCCCATTACAACCTTTAAAAGACCTTTTGATGTTGCATGCATGTTTTCGTGGGAACTATGTTTGAGATGAAAATCAAATTCATGGGAAGTGCTCTTGATAAGTGAAATTGAGTGAAAAAGTTGAAAGCCTAGACAAACTTGAGCGAATGAGTGAAATACTAAATGCCCTTGTGAGGAAGGCAATTGTTTGAAATAGGTGATCTTCCTTTGTGTGTATCTTCGAGCCTCAACTTAGAGTAAAGATGGCATGAATGATAAATTCTCAATGGTTTAAAGTAAATGAATGTGGGGATTACATTGATGAAAAAAGGGGGGGGAATCAAAGAAGAGAAACTGTTTTGTAAAGTCGCGTGAAATTTGTGCGAAATTGATTAGATCTTTAGGCTTGCCAGGTCTTGAGTCGTTTTTGAGTTTTAAGCTTGCTTGGGGACAAGCAAGGTTTAAGTTTGGGGTATTTTGATAAGCCTCTGGCTTATCTAGTTTTATGACTAGATAAACTAGGGTTTATGTGCCAATTTATTCGAGTTCACTCTCGTTTTCGCCCAAATTTGCCTTGTTTCGTTCCTGAGTTGGACTTTGACTCGTTTTGCATCTTTTGTGTAGTTTTTAGCTTATTTTGGATAGAATTACGCTTGTGGGTGCTTTTGTGTTTTCAGGTAAATAAAGTGAAGCTCCGGGAGTCAAGGAAAGCAAAGAAATAGTGGAAATTGAAATTCTGAGACACTCGCCCCGCGAGTGTTCTCTCGCCTCGCGAGTCCTTGAGGACCATGGAAGACAGAGGCAATCACGGCTTAGCCGTGATGGATATCACGGTTGTGACAGATTAGGGTTTGAAGACTCGCCCCGCGAATACAAGCTCGCCTCGCGAAAATACAAAATTTGAAGCGCGCCAATGCTTAATTTCGCGTCGCGAGAGTAAGCTCGCCCCGCGAGCTGGCGAGAAACAAAATCCTTATTTAAAGGCCATATCAGATCAGAATTAGGGGAAGTGGTTAGCCATTGCTTAGATCAGAATAGGAGTGCGAATCCTTGTTTCTGGAGCTGCGTCTCCTTTCTCTTTTCTTTTCTTCTCTTAGTTTATTATTATGGAGATTATTGCCGATTGTTTGTGCGTCGTCACGGGCATGAGGAACTAATCCCCTCGTCTAGGGGATCGATGAAGCCACCCATGGCTGTGTAGTGTTCACGTGATGTATGTTATTTCTCCCCTTCTCTCAATAAATGTTTTCCAATTCGGATATTATTGTGTTGATCATATGCTAGCATGATTAACTAGTTAAACGTGTTAAGGCCGACCGGCGATTCGCGTTTTAGAACTTGAATTGGGATCACTAATTTAATATTGCACGATAGTGGGTAGGAGATTAGTGCAACCACGTAGGGAACAAGAATTAACAGAATTCGAGGATTAGGATTATGAGACTTGGTGAGTAAATAATCCAAATCGTTGAATACGTCCTATTGCGCACTTTGTGAATTTAGGAGAAATTGGGGGTCCCGGTTGACATTGTAATTGAACCTAGGGAGGAATACATAATCACTTGGGTATTATGCATGATTGGGTAGGTGGATTTGAAACCCTAGATATTTTAAATTTCTGAATTCAATCACCTTAGCTTTGATCGATTTCTTAATTGAATTGCAATCTTCATCTTTCTCACAACAATTTTCTTCGCTTAACTGAACCTATTGAATTTCTTGCGAAATTAGTAGAATTGGTAACCCAATCCTTGTGTTCGACCTCGGTAGACTCTTACCGTGTTTTATTACTTGCGACGACCCGGTACACTTGCCGGAGTCTCAACAAGTGCTCATCCACAAAAGTGACGGAACCGCTCGTCCATTAAAGAGACAGAAGCGCTTGTCCACTAAAGTAATAGAAGCCCTCGTCCACACAAGTGGAAGCGCTCGTCCACACAAGTGATAGAAGCGCTCGTCCACTAAAGTAACAGAAGCGCTCGTCCACTAAAGTGACAGAAGCGCTCATCCACAAAAGTAAAAGAAGCGCTCGTCCACACAAGTCTTTGGACTTGCTAAGTCCTTAATGAGAAGCTCCGTCTAATGACGTGGCATATGAAGCTCGTCTACTAGGTTACTTTGTGTTTTAGTACTTCCGTCTGCTGACATGGCAAGATGGACATGCTTATTCTCAACTACGAGCCTTGAGGATTGAAGACGACGCTGATGTAGAATCTTATTTCAAAACTTCAAATCTTTTGAAACCCACTCTTTCTTCACCTAATTCCGCAACCCTAGCAGAGCTAACCTTAATCCTTCTTGTACCCAAACCAACTCCAATATGGCAAGAACCAAAAATACTAGATCTTCACCCTCAAGAGCTGTTGTGAAGGAAGCTGAGCACACCCCTGTTGAACCATCACCTAAAGGTCGAAACAAAAGAAAATCAAAAAGGAACAACTAGTTCTAGAAATTCATAGGAATTAGAACTTGGTTTTTGAAAGGTAAAATGCCTTAGTTTGTAATTTTGGCTGATGGTTTCTGTTCTTTTTGATTTGTCCCTACACCTATCCCGCTATCATGAACAATTTTATATGCTATGTTTGAATGTTTCCTTTCTTTACCTTTTTTATAATGCCAAAAGGGTGAGGAAAAAGTATGATATAGAGAAAGGTGATAATAACAAATTATACATGCATATGTTGAGGGGGAGCTTATAAGCTTACGTGATTAATGAGGAGTAAATCAAATTCTGCTCTGATAATATATTTTTTTTTGCTCTGATATACTTCTGCTCTGATACCATGATATAAATCTGTCAAAAACACTTAGCTTCTGCTACACTTATACTCTGATCTTATAATGTGTTAAAAGATTTGTCATAATCAAAAATGGGGAGTTTGGAAGACTCAATTACTTAGAGATTTTGATATATGACAAATACAATTTAATGTGTGTGCAAGTGTTTTAGTGTCAAATTGCAAACACAAGTATCAAGCAGTGATCAACAAGTTCATTAAGCAAATTCAAGGAAAATATTCAAGGAAGAACTTGAAGGAATCGAGGAGCTGCATGTAGAAATCAAAAGAGCAAAGTCAAAGATCAAAGGATCATCAAGACCAAGCTTAAAGGAGAATTTTAGATTTAAGTCTTAGATGATTTGTAAGAGAAAGAAATCTCTTAGTCACAAGATAGCTCAACTAAAAAGATGCATGAAGAAAATCAATTTTCATAACCTCAATTAAGAGGAATAATTTTTTTAATAAAATGATTTTTGAAAATCAGAAAATTATCTGTCAGGTCCAGTCATGCAATCAATGGATGTATGTCTGCTACTGTAACTGACAAATGAATTTAAGGTTCTTCATTCAATACATAGATGTACTGATGGATTAACCAGGTTCAAGATTTTGAGAAACTATCAGAAATATCACTATGAAATTGGTTAATACAGCCATGTACTCAACCCCTGTTCAAGAACCAGAATCAAGAAAACAGATTCTGTTATCAGACCCAATTCTGTTTTAATTGATCCCAACGACTATAACTTGTTTTCTATATATAGAGGGATCAAAGGAACACTTCAACAACACAATATATCAGAAATTTTACAAAATCAAATTGAGAGATCAATTGTGAAATTCATTCATCTTCTTGGTTGAGCTTCATTGTGAAAAGAGTGTTTCAGTTCTCATAAGAACTTCAATTTTTATATCTAATTATTGAGAGTTTAGGAATCAATCTTTTCATTTTATTTGATTGTAAAGAGAGAGGGTGTCTCTCTGTGTGATTAGGGTGAGGTATCCCTAAGGAAGAACATTGAGGCTCTTCACAAGAGTGTGGTATCTCGAGGTGAAGGAGTGCTCTGTGGTGTAAATGTTTTTCAAGCTACCTGGCTAAAGCTTGTTGTGTTAGTGTGTGAAAACCCACATGTGGAGTGGGGACTGGATGTAGGTTACAATGGTGGTGACTGAACTAGGATAAATCTGGTTGTGTGGTATCTCTAAACTCAAACTCTTTAATTTTTGTCTTGCGCATATAACTATGATCTTGATGTTCTAAGTTTTCAATTGATATCAGTTCTTGATTTGTTTAATTTGAATTAAAACCAGATTATTACTGCAATCAATCTTGAGTTATTAATTATTCAAAACTGAGTTGATTAAGACTGTTCTTGATAGCTGAAACTGAAGCTGATATATTGTAACTTCAGTTCTTGATTGATTAAGGCCTGTATCTAATACATGTACGACCCTGAACTGGTTTATCTTTCTGAACTGATTTACCTCATCACCTTCTATTCAAGATTTCATAAAAAGCCCTTCACTGTTTTTGTAAAAGATCCTGATCGAGGCAACTCTGATTTGAAAAGTAAAGTTTTTGAAAAGGAAGAATTTTTGAAAACTCAATTCACCCCCCTCTTGAGTCTTTAAATCCAAAACAACATATTTGCCTTAAGTTATGTGACGAAAGAGCATATTTCTTCAAAGTGAAATATTACAATTACTCTCTTAGACTCCAGGTGCAAGAAGAGAAAGCCCTAGGTCTTCTAGCCAAATATATGGTTACTATTTCAAATTGTAGGAGTCTTTTATCTTCTTGTGTTACCAACTCTTTGGTAGAGTTTGATAGGAGGGAAGTCCATGTAGCTGTTTATACTTTGTTAGGGGTGCCTAAATATAATACCCTCCTCCAGATTTGTGATGAAGTCACCAAATGTATTGAGTTCTTGATTATTAATGATATGACTTAACTTTGTTTTTGTCACAAAAAAAATTGCCTCTCTAAAGTGAACAAAAATATAAAGTGAAAAAGTAAAGACTATCTACCATTGATTAGTTAAATTAGGTCGAGATCTCAACACACTTCAACTAATCAAGGAATATACTTTTACTTTCTCATTTTGTAATTTTTTTTTCAATTTAGAATAGCTTTATCTTATTTTATGCCCAAATGATTTGAATTCCTTGGATTTTTTTTTAAAAAAAATTGATGCATTCACGGTTTTTTTTTTACCAGATGCATTCACGTGTTAGTGCATCATTAGTCCAATCATTAAAAGTGATTGAAAGTCTAAACATATCATTAGTCTCAACATTAAAAATTTTGAGAAAGCATAAAATTAAGGATTTTTCTAATTTCACAAAAAAAAAAGGATTTTTCTAATATGTGCACATGTTAAAGAATTAAAAAAAATAGATATATTGTATTGAAAGGAGTAACTTTTAAATTTTCAAGAAGTTAAATACATAACTTTTAACACAACATTTATATTTTTGATTTCTTAATATATGCAAGTTTGCACAAGTTAAAAAAACCTTAAAATCAATTCAACAATACATCAACAACAGATGTGAATGCGTGGATTTTTAAGAAGATATTCTTTCTTGCTAATAAGGTGGCGTTTGGAAGAACTTATTTAAGCTTCTTTTGACTTATCTGGTGACATAAGCTCTTATGCAGTGTGTTTGGCAGATCTTATAAAAATAACTTATGCCATTCTATAAGGAGTTTTTGACTTATTTTCATAAGTCACTGAGAGAAGCTTATGGAATTATCATAAGAGCTTATGCACTAAACACTCTCTCCGTATTTTTTACTATTTGAATCCTCTTATGTCACTTTCTTTCTTTAAGCGCTTATGACATAAGTGCGTGATAAGCCTCTGGCTTATCTAGTTTTATAACTAGTAAGACGGTGGTTTACGTGCTAATTAGTCGAGTTCAATCTCGTTTTCGCCCAAATTTGCCTTGTTTTGTTCCTAAGTTGGAATTTGGCTCGTTTTGCGTCTTTTGTGTAGTTTTTAGCTTCTTTTGGATAGAATTACGCTTGTGGTTGCTTGTGTTGTTTTCAGGTCAATAAGTGAAGCTCTGAGAATTAAGGAAAGTCAAGAAATCGTGGAGATTGCCATTCTGGAGATTCTCGCCCCGCGAGAGGAAGCTCGCCTCGCGAGAGTTTGAAGACCTGGGAAGACAGAGACCATCACGACCTAGCCGTGATGTATATCACGGCCGTGACCTAAAATCCACACAAGGCAGAGAACATCACGGCCTGGCCGTGATTCACATCACGGGCCGTGAAAGGCGGGCTCGCGTCGCGAGACATCCTTCGCGTCGTGAGAGTTCGAATTCCAGAAGTGCGCCAGAAACAGAAACCGTCACGGCCTGGCCGTGATGGCCGTCACGGCCGTGACGCGTGGCCTCCTTATAAATAGAGCAGATCAGAACAGAAAAAGGGGACTTTTGGATCAGAATTTTCAGAGATCTTTTTTAATCCTTATTCTGGGGCTGCGTCTCCCTCTTCTCTTTTCTTGATTCTTAGTCTTAGGATGATTTCCGATTGTACGTGTGTCGTTGTTACGGACATGAGGAACTAATCCTCTTGTCTAAGGGATCGATGAAGCCACCCATGGCGGCATAGTGTTCATGTAATGTAGCTCTCTCTCCTTTAATTCAATTATTGTTTTCCAATTCTGTTTTCATTGTGTCGATTATATGCTTGCGTGATCGACTAGTTAAACGTGTTGAGGCCTAGCGGCGATTCGCGTTTTAGATCTTGAATTGGGATCATCGGTCGAGTATTGCACGAGAGTGAGTAGGAGATCGATGCAACCTATAGGGAACAAGAATTAATAGAATTCGAGATTAGGATTATGAGACCTAGTAAGTAATTAATCCAATCGTCGAATACGTCCTAACGAGCACGGAAGTGGATTTAGGAGAATTTAGGGGTCCCGGTTGACATTAAAATTGAACTTAGGGAGGAGAATATCATCACTTGGGTACTTTGCATGATTGGGTAGGTGGATTCGAAACCTTAGATGCTTTTAATTCCAGATTTCATCACCATATCTTTGATTGTTTCGATTTGTTAATTTAAATTGTGATCCTAATTTCTTTCCAACCACTTTCTCTACTTAACCAACTTATCGGATTTCTCGCGAAATTAGTAGAATTGGTAACCCAATCCTTGTGTTCGACCTCGGTAGACTCTTACCGTGTTTTATTACTTGCGACGACCCGGTACACTTGCCGGAGTCACAACAAGTTTTTGGCGCCGTTGCCGGGGATTGGCACAACCAGTTTTTCTGATTTTAGGGGAGTTTGATTATTTGGTTAAGTTATTTTTGTTCTTATTTTTATTTTTATTTTTATTATTTTCTTTTTATTTTCTACTATATCTCTCTACTTCTTTGATTCCACTTGGTCTTGCCTTGTTTTGTATGCAAGGTACACGAAGGAATGCTTCCGGGTTGCGAATATTGTGATGGGAACCATGACACTTGGAGTTGTCCGTTCTACTTCCCTCAAGTATATGTGGAACCATGGCATAATGACAGCGTGCCCCAGAACAACTATCGAGTCGAAATCGGTATTGGGGTGATATGAGTAGAGACCATCCGGATTTTGCTTGGAGTAATGCTGACGATGGTCTAGCCTGGCAGCCACAACCTCAACAAAATTGGCAACAACAACCTCAACAGAGTTGGCAACCACAACCTTGGGAGTTGGCTCTTGAGAAGTTGAGTGCGACACTTGAGAAAGTGTCAATCAATACAAACGCAGCCATTGACAAGTTGGCAACTCATACAGGGATGGCACTTCAGAATCTAGAGATGCAGATTGCCCAGCTTTCAAAGCAACTAAATGAGCCTCTCCGAGACACTCTCCCATGTGATACCGAGAACCACGCTAAGAACCAATGCAATGCCACAACAACTAGAAGCAGTGGGCTGTTGGGATATGACTGGGATGTAACTAGTTCTCAGGGAGTTGAGGAAGAACTACCACATGTTGAGGAAGAACAACAGGAGGAAAAGGAATTGGCAAGTGACATGGCTCCGGAACAATCACATGATGAGGAAGAGCAACCAGAGGAAGAGGAGTTGGCAAGGGACAAGGCATTGGAGCAAGGGGGTAGAGACCAAGATGAAGATGAAGTGGCAGAGGACTTCACCATGCTTGCCAAACAACCTGATTTTGATGCGTTAAATAAATATGTTGGCTTGCATGCATGTGTGGACACCGGTAAACTAGACCCTCCCACTTGTCTAGCATACTTCCTCGTGAAAACACCATTTGACCCGAGAGGAAGTGAGTTCATCAGTACGGAGGTCAATGGAGTTTTCACACTCAGGCTTGGTGGAATAATGAATAGAGTGGTATTGCTCCTGCGAGGGCCACTTCACAAACCATGGGATCCGGGTGAAGGGTTTGATATGATGAGCGTCTCTTGGCCCCTGTACCACAGGCTATGGGATCCAGGTGGATGCTTCTTAATAAGTCAAGCTCGGGACGTTAAACAAGCGCTTCTTGGGAGGCAACCCAAGCTAGGTATCCCTCTCTTTTCCTAACTTCTGTTTTGTTTTGTTTATGTTTTTGTTTTTGTTTGTCACTCTTGAATAATTTGAGAAGATCAAGAGTTGTTGTATGAATGTCGTGTCGGCAAGCTTGTTGGATTTTGATTGAATTTAGCATAGATTGATTGCATGAATTATTTTGACCATCGATGATTTCCCCCTAGTTTCTGAAAATAGAAAAGTTTATCCCCACTTAAAAATTAAAAATTGAACTTTGAGATTTATTATGATTACTTGATTTATGATAAGTTTGGGGTGAGGGGGTGCACACACTAGGAATCGTATCTCGGTCAAACAATTTGCAAAATGTCCAGGTGAGGATTTGAGCCTCCAACTTTGTTTTTGATTGTGTGAATCACTGTTAAGTTGCACTTTCCCGAATTTGCTTGAATCTCTATATGGTTTGCATGTTTATGTGTTGCATCAAATGATTTAGGCAATTTTCTTTGAATAACTACTTGGCCTAAAAAGGACCATCCCTAATGCATGTTCCCTAGTTAGCCAAATTGAGCCCAATTGACCTATTGTTTCTTGATGACCCTATATTACGAGCCGAAATCTGAAAAAAAAAAAAAAAACCATGTTAACCCAATCTTAGGATTAGGAGAGCATGGAAGCTTAATGAGAAAAGAGTTGTGAGAAACTAAGTTTGGGGTGGCTACGAGGTGATATGTCATATTGGGATGAGAAAAAGAAAATAAAGGTTGACCCAAGGCAAAAAGAAAAGAAAAGAAAAGAAGAAAACAAAAATTGCCAAAAGAAAAGGGGCAAAACAAAAATAACAGCAAGGAAAAGGTTGTAGTCACCCGAGCCCAAATGAAAAATGGAAAAAAAAGGAATTTGAGTGGAAAATGTGTTTAATGCTCATGCTCTCTTAGTTCCTAGGGACTTAAGCCTAATATCCTTGAATATCCTACCTTCAGCCAGGCCCCGTTACAACCTTTAAAAGACCTTCTGATGTTGCATGCATGTTTTCGTGGGGACCATTTTTGAGATGAAAATCAAATTCATGGGAAGTGCTCTTGATACGTGAAATTGAGGGAAAAGTTGATAGCCTAGACAAACTTGAGCGAATGAGTGAAATTTTACATACCCTTGTGAGGAAGGCAATTGTTTGAAATTGGTGATCTTCCTTTGTGTGTATCCTTGATCCTCAACTTAGAGTAATGATGGCATGAATGATAGGTTCTCAACTGTTTAAAGTAAATGAATGCGGGGATTACATTGATGTAGGGGGGAGATCATTGGAGAAAAACTGTTTTGATTGCGTTAAATTTGTGCGAAATCGATTGATTCCTTTAGGCTTGCCAAGTCTTGAGTCGTTTTTGAGTTTTAAGCTTGCTTGGGGACAAGCAAGGTTTAAGTTTGGGGTATTTGATAAGCCTCTGGCTTATCTAGTTTTATAACTAGTAAGACGGTGGTTTACGTGCTAATTAGTCGAGTTCAATCTCGTTTTCGCCCAAATTTGCCTTGTTTTGTTCCTAAGTTGGAATTTGACTCGTTTTGCGTCTTTTGTGTAGTTTTTAGCTTCTTTTGGATAGAATTACGCTTGTGGTTGCTTGTGTTGTTTTCAGGTCAATAAGTGAAGCTCTGAGAATTAAGGAAAGTCAAGAAATCGTGGAGATTGCCATTCTGGAGATTCTCGCCCCGCGAGAGGAAGCTCGCCTCGCGAGAGTTTGAAGACCTGGGAAGACAGAGACCATCACGGCCTAGCCGTGATGTATATCACGGCCGTGACCTAAAATCCACACAAGGCAGAGAACATCACGGCCTGGCCGTGATTCACATCACGGGCCGTGAAAGGCGGGCTCGCGTCGCGAGACATCCTTCGCGTCGCGAGAGTTCGAAATCCAGAAGTGCGCCAGAAACAGAAACCGTCACGGCCTGGCCGTGATGGCCGTCACGGCCGTGACGCATGGCCTCCTTATAAATAGAGCAGATCAGAACAGAAAAATGGGACTTTTGGATCAGAATTTTCAGAGATCTTTTTTAATCCTTATTCTGGGGCTGCATCTCCCTCTTCTCTTTTCTTGATTCTTAGTCTTAGGATGATTTCCGATTGTACGTGTGTCGTTGTTACGGACATGAGGAACTAATCCTCTTGTCTAAGGGATCGATGAAGCCACCCATGGCGGCATAGTGTTCATGTAATGTAGCTCTCTCTCCTTTAATTCAATTATTGTTTTCCAATTCTGTTTTCATTGTGTCGATTATATGCTAGCGTGATCGACTAGTTAAACGTGTTGAGGCCTAGCGGAGATTCGCGTTTTAGAACTTGAATTGGGATCATCGGTCGAGTATTGCACGAGAGTGAGTAGGAGATCGATGCAGCCTATAGGGAACAAGAATTAATAGAATTCGAGATTAGGATTATGAGACCTAGTAAGTAATTAATCCAATCGTCGAATACGTCCTAATGAGCACGGAAGTGGATTTAGGAGAATTTCGGGGTCCCGGTTGACATTAAAATTGAACTTAGGGAGGAGAATATCATCACTTGGGTACTTTGCATGATTGGGTAGGTGGATTCGAAACCTTAGATGCTTTTAATTCCAGATTTCATCACCATATCTTTGATTGTTTCGATTTGTTAATTTAAATTGTGATCCTAATTTCTTTCCAACCACTTTCTCTACTTAACCAACTTATCGGATTTCTCGCGAAATTAGTAGAATTGGTAACCCAATCCTTGTGTTCGACCTCGGTAGACTCTTACCGTGTTTTATTACTTGCGACGACCCGGTACACTTGCCGCAGTCACAACAGTGCGCTTATGACATAAGTTCTCATACGATAATATCTTATATGATAAGTTCTTAATTAAATTGTTTAACCCAACACATCCTAAAAAAAAAGAGCTATTGGGATTTAACTTACGTAAACTTTAAACTTTATATGGGAAAAAAAAGTGAGATATTGTCCCTCGGTCCCTCCCTACCTCTGCCTACCTTTGTGCACTCCCGCCAAAACGAATTAGCGCGCTTTACAACTCTGATATCATCAAAAACACCACTCATTCCCTCACTATGACTTTCTCTTTCTTCACCTAAACGCAACGTTGAGAGTTCTGCGGCGAGTTTCAACCCTAATTTCTCAATCTCAGGGTTTTTCAATCGCTCCTTGGGTTGCTTCTTGACTTCTTGTGGGTTCGAGTTCTCTTAATCCCAAGATTTTCGTCTTCATTCTGATAGGATATTTGCTATTTGCTTCGTTTAGTCTGTGCTCGGTAATCTAACTAGAATTAGGGTTTCAGATATTTTTTAAATTTTTATAGACTCTCAGTTATTTTTTCTTTTTTTTTTCTTTCTAATTTATGAGTGTTTATAAATGAAGAATAGGCTCAAAGTTTGAATTTTATGGTCAAGTAAACCTTTTTTTGTAAATCTGCATTCTTGATAAGCTTTGTTGAGTTTGATGGTAGCAAAATTTTGATATAGTGCTGCAGTGTTTTTTCCCCTGTGACTATGATGATGATTCTGATTATGATTATTTTTGAGTTTTAGTTTCTGAAAATTTAGTATTTGCTTATGTTATTTGTGCATCTCGTTATTTTGTTTCTCTTCAGACCATTTCACCATCGTCTCAAGAAAGGCTCTGTAAAACCATGCAGTCGATTGATATACATGATAAAGACTTTTGGAGTAAGTTACTTGAATATTTCATTTTTCATTTAGTTTTGTGTGGTGAATCTTGATCGATAAATGAGGCATGTTCAAATCCCATGTTTCACACACTGCTTCAACAATCATGGAAAGAAAATTTAATTATGAGAAATAAGAGATAATAACGAAAATATGCTTATATAACTGTAGTCCACAGGCAGTAAAAAACAAGCTCTACTGGTGAATATGATTTCAATCCTGCAGGATATTTGGTTTCAAGCTAAGACGATTCACCTGAATCTTAGGAGAAGCAGTCATTTTCTTTCATATGTGATGATGACGGCAAATGTAAAGCTGGGGCTACCGATGAATTGATATCTTGGAGTGAACATCTTAGTTCAAACCTGTATTGTCCTCAAAGGCTATTATCAAACAGAAAGGTGCAAATATTATTACTAAATTTGCTTTTGGCATTGCTTATGTTATTTGTGCATCTCATTATTTTGTTTCTCTTCAGACCATTCCACCATCTTCTCAGGACAGGTTTTGTAAAATCATGCAGTAAATTGATATACATGATAAAGACTTTTGGAGTAAGTTCATTATTTATTTCATTTTTCATTTAGTTTTGTGTGGTAAATCTTTATCCATAAATGAGGCATGTTCAAATCCCATGTTTCACAAATTGTTTCAACAGTCATGGAAAGAAAATTTAATTGTGGGAAATAAGAGATAATAACGAAAATATGGTTATATAGCTGTAGTCCACAGGCAGTAAAAAACCAGCTCTACTGGTGAATATGATTTCAATCCTGAAGGATATTTGGTTTCAAGCTCAGACGATTCACCTGAATCTAAGGAGAAGCAGTCATTTTCTTCCATATGTGATGATGACGACAAATGTAAAACTGAGGCTACTGATGAATTGATATCTTGGAGTGAACAGCTTAGTTCAAACATGTATTGTCCTCAAAGGCTGTTATTAAACAGAAAGGTGCAAATATTATTACTAAATTTGCTTTTGGCATTGCTTATGTTATTTGTGCATCTCATTATTTGGTTTCTCTTCAGACCATTCCACCATCTTCAAAGGAAAGGTTTGTAAAATCATGCAGTAAATTGATATACATGATAAAGACTTTTGGAGTAAGTTCATTATTTATTTCATTTTTCATTTAGTTTTGTGTGGTAAATCTTTATCCATAAATGAGGCATGTTCAAATCCCATGTTTCACTAATTGTTTCAACAATCATGGAAAGAAAATTTAATTTTGGGAAATAAGAGATAATAACGAAAATATGGTTATATAACTGTAGTCCACAGGCAGTAAAAAACCAGCTCTACTGGTGAATATGATTTCAATCCTGCAGGATATTTGGTTTCAAGCTCAGACGATTCACCTGAATCTAAGGTGAAGCAGTCGTTTTATTCCATATGTGATGATGATGGCAAATGTAAAACTGAGGCTACTAATGAATTGATATCTTGGAGTGAACATCTTAGTTCAAACATGTATTGTCCTCAAAGGCTGTTATCAAACAAAAAGGTGCAAATATTATTACTAAATTTGCATTTGGCATTGCTTATGTTATTTGTGCATCTCGTTATTTTGTTTCTCCTCAGACCATTTCACCATCTTCTCAGGAAAGGCTCTGTAAAACCACGCAGTCGATTGATATACATGATAAAGACTTTTGTAGTAAGTTACTTAAATATTTCATTTTTCATTTAGTTTTGTGTGGTTAATCTTGATCGATAAATGAGGCATGTTCAAATCCCATGTTTCACACACTGTTTCAACAATCATTGAAAGAAAATTTAATTATGAGAAATGAGAGATAATAACGAAAATATGCTTATATAACTGTAGTCCACAGACAGTAAAAAACCAGCTTTACTGGTGAATATGATTTCAATCGTGCAGGATATTTGGTTTCAAGCTCAGACGATTCACTTGAATCTAAGGAGAAGCAGTCATTTTCTTCCATATGTGATGATGACGGCAAATGTAAAACTGAGGCTACTGATGAATTGATATCTTGGAGAGAACATCTTAGTTCAAAACAGTATTGTCCCCAAAGGCTATTATCAAATAGAAAGCTGCAAATATTATTACTAAATTTGCATTTGGCATTGCTTATGTTATTTGTGCATCTCATTATTTTGTTTCTCTTCAGACCATTTCACCGTCGTCTCAGGAAAGGCTCTGAAAAAACCACGCAGTCGATTGATATACATGATAAAGACTTTTGGAGTAAGTTCCTTAAATATTTCATTTTTCATTTAGTTTTGTGTGGTGAATCTTGATCGATAAATGAGGCATGTTCAAATCCCATGTTTCACACACTACTTCAACAATCATGGAAAGAAAATTTAATTATGAGAAATAAGAGATAATAACGAAAATATGCTTATATAACTGTAGTCCACAGGCAGTAAAAAACAAGCTCTACTGGTGAATATGATTTAAATCCTGCAGGATATTTGGTTTCAAGCTAAGACGATTCACCTGAATCTTAGGAGAAGCAGTCATTTTCTTTCATATGTAATAATGACGGCAAATGTAAAACTGGGGCTACTGATGAATTGATATCTTGGAGTGAACATCTTAGTTCAAACCTGTATTGTCCTTAAAGGCTATTATCAAACAGAAAGGTGCAAATATTATTACTAAATTTGCTTTTGGCATTGCTTATGTTATTTGTGCATCTCATTATTTTGTTTCTCTTCAGACCATTCCACCATTTTCTCAGGACAGGTTTTGTAAAATCATGCAGTAAATTGATATACATGATAAATACTTTTGGAGTAAGTTCATTATTTATTTCATTTTTCATTTCGTTTTGTGTGGTAAATCTTTATCCATAAATGAGGCATGTTCAAATCCCATGTTTCATAAATTTTTTCAACAATCCGAGAAATAAAATTTAATTATGGGAAATAAGAGATAATAACGTAAATAAGGTTATATAACTGTAGTCCACAGGCAGTAAAAAACCAGCTCTACTGGTGAATATGATTTCAATCCTACAGGATATTTGGTTTCAAGCTCAGACGATTCACCTGAATCTAAGGAGAAGCAGTCATTTTCTTCCATATGTGATGATGACGGCAAATGTAAAACTGAGGCTACTGATGAATTGATATCTTGGAGTGAACATCTTAGTTCAAACATGTATTGTCCTCAAAGGTTTTTATCAAACAGAAAGGTGCAAATATTATTACTAAATTTGCTTTTGGTATTGCTTATGTTATTTGTGCATCTCATTATTTGGTTTCTCTTCAGACCATTCCACCATCTTCAAAGGAAAGGTTTGTAAAATCATGCAGTAAATTGATATACATGATAAAGACTTTTGGAGTAAGTTCATTATTTATTTCATTTTTCATTTAGTTTTGTGTGGTAAATCTTTATCCATAAATGAGGCATGTTCAAATCCCATGTTTCACAAATTGTTTCAACAATCATGGAAAGAAAATTTAATTATGGGAAATAAGAGATAATCACGAAAATATGGTTATATAACTGTAGTCCACAGGCAGTAAAAAACCAGCTCTACTGGTGAATAAGATTTCAATCCTGCAGGATATTTGGTTTCAAGCTCAGACGATTCACCTGAATCTAAGCTGAAGCAGTCATTTTATTCCATATGTGATGATGACGGCAAATGTAAAACTGAGGCTACTGATGAATTGATATCTTGGAGTGAACATCTTAGTTCAAACCAGTATTGTCCACAAAGGCTATTATCAAACAAAAAGGTGCAAATATTATTACTAAATTTGCAATTAGCATTGCTTATGTTATTTGTGCATCTCATTATTTGGTTTCTCTTCAGACCATTTCACCATCGTCTCAGGAAAGGCTCTGAAAAAACCACGCAGTCGATTGATATACATGATAAAGACTTTTGGAGTAAGTTCCTTAAATATTTCATTTTTCATTTAGTTTTGTGTGGTGAATCTTGATCGATAAATGAGGCATGCTCAAATCCCATGTTTCACACACTGTTTCAACAAACATGGAAAAAAAATTTAATTATTTGAATTTACAGATAATAACGAAAATATGCTTATATAACTGTAGTCCACAGGCAGTAAAAAACCAGCTCTACTGGTGAATATGATTTCAATCCTACAGGATATTTGGTTTCAAGCTCAGACGATTCACCTGAATCTTAGGAGAAGCAGTCATTTTCTTTCATAAGTGATGATGGCGGCAAATGTAAAGCTGAGGCTACTGATGAATTGATATCTTGAAGTGAACATCTTAGTTCAAACCAGTATTGTCCTCAAAGGCTATTATCAAACAGAAAGGTGCAACTATTATTACCAAATTTGCATTTGGCATTGCTTATGTTATTTGTGCATCTCATTATTTTTTTTCTCTTCAGACCATTTCACCATCGTCACAAGAAAGTCTCTGTAAAACCACGCAGTCGATTGATATACATGATAAAGACTTTTGGAGTAAGTTCCTTAAATATTTCATTTTTCACTTAGTTTTGTATGGTGAATCTTTTTCCATAAACGAGGCATGTTCAAATCCCATGTTTCACACACTGTTTCAACAATCATAGAAAGAAATTTTCATTATGAGAAATAAGAGATAATAACGAAAATATGGTTATATAACTGTAGTCCCCAGGCAGTAAAAAACCAGCTCTATTGGTGAATATGATTTCAATCCTATAGGATATTTGGTTTCAAGCTCAGACGATTCACCTGAATCTAAGGTGAAGCAGTCATTTTCTTCCTTATGTGATGATGACGGCCAATGTAAAAGTGAGGCTATTGATGAATGGATATCTTGGAGTGAACAACTTAGTTCAAACCTGCATTGTCCTCAAAGACTCTTATCAAATATAAAGGTGCAAATATTATTACTAAAGTTTCATTTGGCATTGCTTATGTTATTTGTGCATCTCATTATTTTGTTTCTCTTCAGACCATTTCACCATCGTCTCAAGAAAGGCTCTGTAAAACCATGTAGTCGATTGATATACATGATAAAGACTTTTGGAGTAAGTTCCTTAAATATTTCATTTTTCATTTAGTTTTGTGTGGTGAATCTTGATCGATAAATGAGGCATGTTCAAATCCCATGTTTCACACACTGTTTCAACAAACATGGAAAGAAAATTTAATTATGTGAAATAAGAGATAATAACGAAAATATGCTTATATAACTGTAGTCCACAGGCAGTAAAAAACCAGCTCTACTGGTGAATATGATTTCAATCCTACAGGATATTTGGTTTCAAGCTCAGACGATTCACCTGAATCTTAGGAGAAGCAGTCATTTTCTTTCATAAGTGATGATGGCGGCAAATGTAAAGCTGAGGCTACTGATGAATTGATATCTTGAAGTGAACATCTTAGTTCAAACCAGTATTGTCCTCAAAGGCTATTATCAAACAGAAAGGTGCAACTATTATTACCAAATTTGCATTTGGCATTGCTTATGTTATTTGTGCATCTCATTATTTTTTTTCTCTTCAGACCATTTCACCATCGTCACAAGAAAGTCTCTGTAAAACCACGCAGTCGATTGATATACATGATAAAGACTTTTGGAGTAAGTTCCTTAAATATTTCATTTTTCACTTAGTTTTGTATGGTGAATCTTTTTCCATAAACGAGGCATGTTCAAATCCCATGTTTCACACACTGTTTCAACAATCATAGAAAGAAAATTTCATTATGAGAAATAAGAGATAATAACGAAAATATGGTTATATAACTGTAGTCCCCAGGCAGTAAAAAACCAGCTCTATTGGTGAATATGATTTCAATCCTATAGGATATTTGGTTTCAAGCTCAGACGATTCACCTGAATCTAAGGTGAAGCAGTCATTTTCTTCCTTATGTGATGATGACGGCCAATGTAAAAGTGAGGCTATTGATGAATGGATATCTTGGAGTGAACAACTTAGTTCAAACCTGCATTGTCCTCAAAGACTCTTATCAAATATAAAGGTGCAAATATTATTACTAAAGTTTCATTTGGCATTGCTTATGTTATTTGTGCATCTCATTATTTTGTTTCTCTTCAGACCATTTCACCATCGTCTCAAGAAAGGCTCTGTAAAACCATGCAGTCGATTGATATACATGATAAAGACTTTTGGAGTAAGTTACTTAAATATTTCGTTTTTCATTTATTTTTGTGTGGTGAATCTTGATCGATAAATGAGGCATGTTCAAATCCTATGTTTCACACACTGTTTCAACAATCATGGAAAGAAAATTTAATTATGTGAAATAAGAGATAATAACGAAAATATGCTTATATAACTGTAGTCCACAGGCAGTAAAAAACCAGCTCTACTGGTGAATATGATTTCAAAGCTACAGGATATTTGGTTTCAAGATCAGACGATTCACCTGAATCTTAGGAGAAGCAGTCATTTTCTTTCATATGTGATGATGACGGCAAATGTAAAGCTGACGCTACTGATGAATTGATATCTTGAAGTGAACATCTTAGTTCAAACCAGTATTGTCCTCAAAGGCTATTATCAAACAGAAAGGTGCAAATATTATTACAAAATTTGCATTTGGCATTGCTTATGTTATTTGTGCATCTCATTATTTTGTTTCTCTTCAGACCATTTCACCATCGTCTCAGGAAAGGCTCTGTAATATACATGATAAAGACTTTTGGAGTAAGTTCCTTAAATATTTCATTTTTCATTTAGTTCTGTATGGTGAATCTTTTTCCATAAACGAGGCATGTTCAAATCCCATGTTTCACAATCTCTTTCAACAATCATGGAAAGAAAATTTAATTATGAGAAATAAGAGATAATAACGAAAATATGGTTATATAAATGTAGTCCACATGGAGTAAAAAACCAGCTCTATAGGTGAATATGATTTCAATCCTGCAGGATATTTGGTTTCAAGCTCAGACTATTCACTTGAATCTAAGGAGAAGCAGTCGTTTTCTTCCATATGTGATGATGACGGCAAATGTAAAACTGAGGCTGCTGATGGATTGATAGGTGCAAATATTATTACTAAAGTTGTATTTGGCATTGCTTATGTTATTTGTGCATCTTATTATTTTGTTTCTCTTCAGACCAATTCACCATCATCTCTGGAAAGACTCTGTAAAACCATGCAGTCGATTGATATACATGATAAAGACTTTTGGAGTAATTTCCTTAAATATTTCATTTTTCATTTAGTTTTGTGTGGTCAATCTTGATCGATAAATGAGTTATGTTCAAATCCCATGTTTGACAAACTGTTTCAAAAATCATGGAAAGAAAATTTCATTATGAGAAATAAGAGATAATAACGAAAATATGGTTATATAACTGTAGTCCACAGGCAGTAAAAAACCAGCTCTACTGGTGAATATGATTTCAATTCTTCAGGATATTTGGTTCAAGCTCAGATGATTCACCTGAATCTAAGGTGAAGCAGTCATTTTCTTCCATATGTGATGATGACGGCCAATGTAAAAGTGAGGCTATTGATGAATGGATATCTTGGAGTGAACATCTTAGTTCAAACCTGCCTTGTCCTCAAAGACTCTTATCAAATAGAAAGGTGGAAATATATTTACTAAATTTTCATTTGGCATTGCTTATGTTATTTGTGAATCTCATTATTTTGTTTCTCTTCAGACCATTTCACCATCGTCTCAAGAAGGGCTCTGTAAAACCATGCAGTCGATTGATATACATGATAAAGACTTTTGGAGTAAGTTCCTTAAATATTTCATTTTTCATTTAGTTTTGTGTGGTGAATCTTGATCGATAAATGAGGCATGTTCAAATCCCATGTTTCACACACTGCTTCAACAATCATGGAAAGAAAATTTAATTATGAGAAATAATAGATAATAACGAAAATATGCTTATATAACTGTAGTCCACAGGCAGTAAAAAACAAGCTCTACTGGTGAATATGATTTCAATCCTGCAGGATATTTGGTTTCAAGCTCAGACGATTCACCTGAATCTATGGTGAAGCAGTCATTTTCTTCCATATGTGATGATGACGGCAAATGTAAAATTGAGGCTATTGATGAATTGATATCTTAGAGTGAACATCTTAGTTCAAACCTGCATTGTCCTCAAAGACTCTTATCAAATATAAAGGTGCTAATATTATTACTAAAGTTTCATTTGTCATTGCTTACGTTATTTGTGCATCTCATTATTTTGTTTCTCTTCAGACCATTTCACCATCGTCTCAAGAAAGGCTCTGGAAAACCATGCAGTCGATTGATATACATGATAAAGACTTTTGGAGTAAGTTACTTGAATATTTCATTTTTCATTTAGTTTTGTGTGGTGAATCTTGATCGATAAATGAGGCATATTCAAATCCCATGTTTCACACACTGTTTCAACAAACATGGAAAGAAAATTTAATTATGAGAAATAAGAGATAATAACGAAAATATGCTTATATAACTATAGTCCACAGGCAGTAAAAAACAAGCTCTACTGGTGAATAAGATTTCAATCCTGCAGGATATTTGGTTTCAAGCTAAGACGATTCACCTGAATCTTAGGAGAAGCAGTCATTTTCTTTCATATGTAATAATGACGGCAAATGTAAAACTGGGGCTACTGATGAATTGATATCTTGGAGTGAACATCTTAGTTCAAACCTGTATTGTCCTCAAAGGCTATAATCAAACAGAAAGGTGCAAATATTATTACTAAATTTGCTTTTGGCATTGCTTATGTTATTTGTCCATCTCATTATTTTGTTTCTCTTCAGACCATTCCACCATCTTCTCAGGACAGGTTTTGTAAAATCATGCAATAAATTGATATACATGATAAAGACTTTTGGAGTAAGTTCATTATCTATTTCATTTTTCATTTCGTTTTGTGTGGTAAATCTTTATCCATAAATGAGGCATGTTCAAATCCCATGTTTCATAAATTGTTTCAACAGTCCGGGAAAGAAATTTTAATTATGGGAAATAAGAGATAATAACGAAAATAAGGTTATATAAGTGTAGTCCATAGGCAGTAAAAAACCAGCTCTACTGGTGAATATGATTTCAATCCTGCAGGATATTTGGTTTCAAGCACAGACGATTATCCTGAATCTAAGGAGAAGCAGTCATTTTCTTCCATATGTGATGATGACGACAAATGTAAAACTGAGGCTACTGATGAATTGATATCTTGGAGTGAACATCTTAGTTGAAACATGTATTGTCCTCAAAGGCTGTTATCAAACAGAAAGGTGCAAATATTATTACTAAATTTGCTTTTGGCATTGCTTATGTTATTTGTGCATCTCATTATTTGGTTTCTCTTCAGACCATTCCACCATCTTCGCAGGACAGGTTTTCCAAAATCATGAAGTAAATTGATATACATGATAAAGACTTTTGGAGTAAGTTCATTATTTATTTCATTTTTCATTTCGTTTTGTGTGGTAAATCTTTATCCATAAATGAGGCATGTTCAAATCCCATGTTTCATTAATTGTTTCAACAGTCAGGGAAAGAAAATTTAATTATGGGAAATAAGTGATAATAACGAAAATAAGGTTATATAACTGTAGTCCACAGGCTGTAAAAAACCAGCTGTACTGGTGAATATGATTTCAATCCTGCAGGATATTTGGTTTCAAGCACAGACGATTCACCTGAATCTAAGGAGAAGCAGTCATTTTCTTCCGTATGTGATGATGACGGCAAATGTAAAACTGAGGCTACTGATGAATTGATATCTTGGAGTGAACATCTTAGTTCAAACATGTATTGTCCTCAAAGGCTGTTATCAAACAGAAAGGTGCAAATATTATTACTAAATTTGCTTTTGGTATTGCTTATGTTATTTGTGCATCTCATTATTTGGTTTCTCTTCAGACCATTCCACCATCTTCAAAGGAAAGGTTTGTAAAATCATGCAGTAAATTGATATACATGATAAAGACTTTTGGAGTAAGTTCATTAAATATTTTATTTTTCATTTAGTTTTGTGTGGTGAATCTTGATCGATAAATGAGGCATGTTAAAATCCCATGTTTCACACACTGTTTCAACAATCATTGAAAGAAAATTTCATTATGAGAAATAAGAGATAATAACGAAAATATGGTTATATAACTGTAGTCCACAGGCAGTAAAAAACCAGCTCTACTGGTGAATATGATTTCAATCCTACAGGATATTTGGTTTCAAGCTCAGACGATTCACCTGAATCTTAGGAGAAGCAGTCATTTTCTTCCATATGTGATGATGACGGAAAATGTAAAACTGAGGCTACTGATGAATTGATATCTTGGAGTGAACATCTTAGTTCAAACCAGTATTGTCCCCAAAGGCTATTATCAATCATAAAGGTGCAAATATTATTACTAAATTTGCATTTGGCATTGCTTATGTTATTTGTGCATCTCATTATTTTGTTTCTCTTCATACCATTTCACCATCGTCTCAGGAAAGGCTCTGAAAAAACCACGCAGTCGATTGATATACATGATAAAGACTTTTGGAGTAAGTTCCTTAAATATTTCATTTTTCATTTAGTTTTGTGTGGTGAATCTTGATCGATAAATGAGGCATGTTCAAATCCCATGTTTCACACACTGTTTCAACAAACATGGAAAGAAAATTTAATTATTTGAATTTAGAGATAATAACGAAAATATGCTTATATAACTGTAGTCCACAGGCAGTAAAAAACCAACTCTACTGGTGAATATGATTTCAATCCTACAGGATATTTTGTTTCAAGCTCAAACGATTCACCTGAATCTTAGGAGAAGCAGTCATTTTCTTTCATAAGTGATGATGGCGGCAAATGTAAAGCTGAGGCTACCGATGAATTGATATCTTGAAGTGAACATCTTAGTTCAAACCAGTATTGTCCTCAAAGGCTATTATCAAACAGAAAGGTGCAAATATTATTACAAAATTTGCATTTGGCATTGCTTATGTTATTTGTGCATCTCATTATTTTGTTTCTCTTCAGACCATTTCACCATCGTCTCAGAAAAGTCTCTGTAAAACCACGCAGTCGATTGATATACATGATAAAGACTTTTGGAGTAAGTTCCTTAAATATTTCATTTTTCACTTAGTTTTGTATGGTGAATCTTTTTCCATAAATGAGGCATGTTCAATTCCCATGTTTCACAAACTCTTTCAACAATCATGGAAAGAAAATTTAATTATGAGAAATAAGAGATAGTAACGAAAATATGGTTATATAACTGTAGTCCAAAGGCAGTAAAAAACCAGCTCTACTGGTGAATATGATTTCAATCCTGCAGGATATTTGGTTTCAAGCTCAGATGATTCACCTGAATCTAAGGTGAAGCAGTCATTTTATTCCATATGTGATGATGATGGCAAATGTAAAACTGAGGCTACTGATGAATTGATATCTTGGAGTGAACATCTTAGTTCAAACATGTATTGTCCTCAAAGGTTGTTATCAAACAAAAAGGTGCAAATATTATTACTAAATTTGCTTTTGGCATTGCTTATGCTATTTGTGCATCTTGTTATTTTGTTTCTCTTCAGACCATTTCACCATCTTCTCAGGAAAGGCTCTGTAAAACAACACAGTCGATTGATATACATGATAAAGACTTTTGTAGTAAGTTACTTAAATATTTCATTTTTCATTTAGTTTTGTGTGGTTAATCTTGATCGATAAATGAGGCATGTTCAAATCCCATGTTTCACACACTACTTCAACAATCATGGAAAGAAAATTTAATTATGAGAAATAAGAGATAATAACGAAAATATGCTTATATAACTGTAGTCCACAGGCAGTAAAAAACAAGCTCTACTGGTGAATATGATTTCAATCCTGCAGGATATTTGGTTTCAAGCTAAGACGATTCACCTGAATCTTAGAAGAAGCAGTCATTTTCTTTCATATGTGATGATGACGGCAAATGTAAAGCTGAGGCTACTGATGAATTGATATCTTGAAGTGAACATCTTAGTTCAAACCAGTATTGTCCTCAAAGGCTATTATCAAACATAAAGTTGCAAATATTATTACTAAATTTGCATTTGGCATTGCTTATGTTATTTGTGCATCTCATTATTTTGTTTCTCTTCAGACCATTTCACCATCGTCTCAGGAAAGGCTCTGTAATATACATGAAAAAATCTTTTGGAGTAAATTCCTTAAATATTTCATTTTTCATTTAGTTTTGTATGGTGAATCTTTTTCCATAAACGAGGCATGTTCAAATCCCATGTTTCACAAACACTTTCAACAATCATGGAAAGAAAATTTAATTATGAGAAATAAGAGATAATAACGAAAATATGGTTATATAACTGTAGTCCACATGGAGTAAAAAACCAGCTCTATAAGTGAATATGATTTCAATCCTGCAGGATATTTGGTTTCAAGCTCAGAGGATTCACCTGAATCTAAGGAGAAGCAGTCGTTTTCTTCCATATGTGATGATTACGGCAAATGTAAAACTGAGGCTGCAGATGAATTGATATCTTGGAGTGACATCTTAGTTCAAACCTGTATTGTCCTCAAAAGCTTTTTTCAAACAGAAAGGTGCAAATATTATTACTAAATTTGCATTTGGCATTGCGTATGTTATTTGTGCATCTCATTATTTTGTTTCTCTTCAGACCTATTCGTCATCATCTCTGAAAGACTCTGTAAAACCATGCAGTCGATTGATATACATGATAAAGACTTTTGGAGTAAGTTCCTTAAATATTTCATTTTTCATTTATTTTTGTGTGGTCAATCTTGATCGATAAATGAGTTATGTTCAAATCCCATGTTTGACAAACTGTTTCAACAATCATGGAAAGAAAATTTCATTATGAGAAATAAGAGATAATAACGAAAATATGGTTATATTACTGTAGTCCACAGGCAGTAAAAAACCAGCTCTACTGGTGAATATGATTTCAATCCTACAGGATATTTGATTTCAAGCTCAGACGATTCACCTGAATCTAAGGTGAAGCAGTCATTTTCTTCCATATGTGATGATGACGGCCAATGTAAAAGTGAGGCTATTGATGAATGGATATCTTGGAGTGAACATCTTAGTTCAAACCTGCCTTGTCCTCAAAGACTCTTATCAAATAGAAAGGTGCAAATATTATTACTAAATTTTCATTTGGCATTGCTTATGTTATTTGTGCATCTCATTATTTTGTTTCTCTTCAGACCATTTCACCATCGTCTCAGGAAAGGCTCTGTAAAACCATGCAGTCGATTGATATACATGATAAAGACTTTTGGAGTAAGTTCCTTAAATATTTCATTTTTCATTTAGTTTTGTGTGGTGAATCTTGATCGATAAATGAGTTATGTTCAAATCCCATGTTTCACAAACTGTTTCAACAATCATGGAAAGAAAATTTAATTATGAGAAATAAGAGATAATAACGAAAATATGGTTATATAACTGTAGTCCACATGGAGTAAAAAACCAGCTCTATAGGTGAATATGATTTCAATCCTGCAGGATATTTGGTTTCAAGCTCAGAGGATTCACCTGAATCTAAGGAGAAGCAGTCGTTTTCTTCCATATGTGATGATTACGGCAAATGTAAAACTGAGGCTGCAGATGAATTGATATCTTGGAGTGACATCTTAGTTCAAACCTGTATTGTCCTCAAAAGCTTTTTTCAAACAGAAAGGTGCAAATATTATTACTAAATTTGCATTTGGCATTGCGTATGTTATTTGTGCATCTCATTATTGTGTTTCTCTTCAGACCTATTCGTCATCATCTCTGAAAGACTCTGTAAAACCATGCAGTCGATTGATATACATGATAAAGACTTTTGGAGTAACTTCCTTAAATATTTCATTTTTCATTTATTTTTGTGTGGTCAATCTTGATCGATAAATGAGTTATGTTCAAATCCCATGTTTGACAAACTGTTTCAACAATCATGGAAAGAAAATTTCATTATGAGAAATAAGAGATAATAACGAAAATATGGTTATATTACTGTAGTCCACAGGCAGTAAAAAACCAGCTCTACTGGTGAATATGATTTCAATCCTACAGGATATTTGGTTTCAAGCTCAGACGATTCACCTGAATCTAAGGTGAAGCAGAAATTTTCTTCCATATGTGATGATGACGGCAAATGTAAAATTGAGGCTATTGATGAAATGATATCTTAGAGTGAACATCTTAGTTCAAACCTGCATTGTCCTCAAAGACTCTTATCAAATATAAAGGTGCAAATATTATTACTAAATTTTCATTTGGCATTGCTTATGTTTTTTGTGCATCTCATTATTTTGTTTCTCTTCAGACCATTTCACCATCGTCTCAAGAAAGGCTCTGTAAAACCATGCAGTCGATTGATATACATGATAAAGACTTTTGGAGTATGTTACTTGAATATTTCATTTTTCATTTAGTTTTGTGTGGTCAATCTTGATCGATAAATGAGTTATGTTCAAATCCCATGTTTGACAAACTATTTCAACAATCATGGACAGAAAATTTAATTATGGGAAATAAGAGATAATAACGAAAATATGCTTATATAACTGTAGTCCACAGGCAGTAAAAAACCAGCTCTAGTGGTGAATATGATTTCAATCCTACAGGATATTTGGTTTCAAGCTCAGACGATTCACCTGAATCATAGGAGAAGCAGTCATTTTCTTTCATATGTGATGATGACGGCAAATGTAAAGCTGAGGCTACTGATGAATTGATATCTTGAAGTGAACATCTTAGTTCAAACCAGTATTGTCCTCAAAGGCTATTATCAAACAGAAAAGTGCAAATATTATTACTAAATTTGCATTTGGCATTGCTTATGTTATTTGTGCATCTCATTATTTTGTTTCTCTTCAGACCATTTCACCATTGTCTCAGGAAAGGCTCTGTAATATACATGATAAAGACTTTTGGAGTAAGTTCCTTAAATATTTCATTTTTCATTTAGTTTTGTGTGGTGAATATTTTTCCATAAACGAGGCATGTTCAAATCCCATGTTTCACACACTGTTTCAACAATCATGGAAAGAAAATTTCATTATGAGAAATAAGAGATAATAACGAAAATATGGTTATATAACTGTAGTCCCCAGGCAGTAAAAAACCATCTCTATTGGTGAATATGATATCAATCCTACAGAATATTTGGTTTCAAGCTCAGATGATTCACCTGAATCTAAGGTGAAGCAGTCATTTTCTTCCTTATGTGATGAAGACGGCCAATGTAAAAGTGAGGCTATTGATGAATGGATATCTTGGAGTGAACAACTTAGTTCAAACCTGCATTGTCCTCAAAGATCCTTATCCAATATAAAGGTGCAAATATTATTACTAAAGTATCATTTGGCATTGCTTATGTTATTTGTGCATCTCATTATTTTGTTTCTCTTCAGACCATTTCACCATCGTCTCAAGAAAGGCTCTTTAAAACCATGCAGTCGATTGATATACATGATAAAGACTTTTGGAGTAAGTTACTTGAATATTTCATTTTTCATTTAGTTTTGTGTGGTGAATCTTGATCGATAAATGAGGCATGTTCAAATCCCATGTTTCACACACTGCTTCAACAATCATGGAAAGAAAATTTAATTATGTGAAATAAGAGATAATAACGAAAATATGCTTATATAACTGTAGTCCACAGGCAGTAAAAAACCAGCTCTACTGGTGAATATGATTTCAATCCTACAGGATATTTGGTTTCAAGCTCAGACGATTCACCTAAATCTTAGGAGTAGCAGTCATTTTCTTTCATATGTGATGATGACGGCAAATGTAAAGTTGAGGCTACTGATGAATTGATATCTTGAAGTGAACATCTTAGTTCAAACCTGTATTGTCCTCAAAGGCTATTATCAAACAGAAAGGTGCAAATATTATTACTAAATTTACATTTGGCATTGCTTAAGTTATTTGTGCATCTCATTATTTTGTTTCTCTTCAGACCATTTCCCCATCGTCTCAGGAAAGGCTCTGTAATATACATGATAAAGACTTTTGGAGTAAGTTCCTTAAATATTTCATTTTTCATTTAGTTTTGTATGGTGAATCTTTTTCCATAAACGAGGCATGTTCAACTCCCATGTTTCACAAACTCTTTCTACATTCATGGAAAGAAAATTTAATTATGAGAAATAAGAGATAATAACGAAAATATGGTTATATAACTATAGTCCACATGGAGTAAAAAACCAGCTCTATAGGTGAATATGATTTCAATCCTGCAGGATATTTGGTTTCAAGCTCAGACGATTCACCTGAATCTAAGGAGAAGCAGTCGTTTTCTTCCGTATGTGATGATTACGGCAAATGTAAAACTGAGGCTGCAGATGAATTGATATCTTGGAGTGACATCTTAGTTCAAACCTGTATTGTCCTCAAAAGCTATTATCAAACAGAAAGGTGCAAATATTATTACTAAATTTGCATTTGGCATTGCGTATGTTATTTGTGCATCTCATTATTTTGTTTCTCTTCAGACCAATTCATCATCATCCCTGGAAAGACTCTGTAAAACCATGCAGTCGATTGATATACATGATAAAGACTTTTGGAGTAAGTTCCTTAAATATTTCATTTTTCATTTAGTTTTGTGTGGTCAATCTTGATCGATAAATGAGTTATGTTCAAATCCCATGTTTGACAAACTGTTTCAACAATCATTGAAAGAAAATTTAATTATGGGAAATAAGAGATAATAACGAAAATATGCTTATATAACTGTAGTCCACAAGCAGTAAAAAACCAGCTCTACTGGTGAATATGATTTCAATCCTACAGGATATTTGGTTTCAAGCTCAGACGATTCACCTGAATCTAAGGTGAAGCAGTCATTTTCTTCCATATGTGATGATGACGGCCAATGTAAAAGTGAGGCTATTGATGAATGGATATCTTGGAGTGAACATCTTAGTTCAAACCTGCCTTGTCCTCAAAGACAATTATCAAACAGAAAGGTGCAAATATTATTACTAAATTTTCATTTGGCATTGCTTATGTTATTTGTGCATCTCATTATTTTGTTTCTCTTCAGACCATTTCACCATCGTCTCAGGAAAGGCTCTGTAATATACATGATAAAGACTTTTGGAGAAAGTTCCTTAAATATTTCATTTTTCATTTAGTTTTGTATGGTGAATCTTTTTCCATAAACGAGGCATGTTCAAATCCCATGTTTCACAAACTCTTTCAACAATCATGGAAAGAAAGTTTCATTAAGAGAAATAAGAGATAAAAACGAAAATATGGTTATATAACTGTAGTCCACAGGTAGTAAAAAACAAGCTCTACTGGTGAATATGATTTCAATCCTACAGGATATTTGGTTTCAAGCTCAGACGATTCTCCTGAATCTAAGGTGAAGCAGTCATTTTATTCCATATGTGATGATGACGGCCAATGTAAAAGTGAGGCTATTGATGAATGGATATCTTGGAGTGAACAACTTTGTTCAAACCTGCATTGTCCTCAAAGACTCTTATCAAATATAAAGGTGCAAATATTATTACTAAAGTTTCATTTGGCATTGCTTATGTTATTTGTGCATCTCATTATTTTGTTTCTCTTCAGACCATTTCACCATCGTCTCAAGAAAGGCTCTGTAAAACCATGCAGTCGATTGATATACATGATAAAGATTTTTGGAGTAAGTTACTTAAATATTTCATTTTTCATTTAGTTTTGTGTGGTGAATCTTGATCGATAAATGAGGCATGTTCAAATCCCATGTTTCACACATTGTTTCAATAATCATGGAAAGAAAATTTAATTATGTGAAATAAGAGATAATAATGAAAATATGGTTATATAACTGTAGTCCACAGGCAGTAAAAAACCAGCTCTACTGGTGAATATGATTTCAATCCTACAGGATATTTGGTTTCAAGCTCAGACGATTCACCTGAATCTTAGGAGAAGCAGTCATTTTCTTTCATATGTGATGATGACGGCAAATGTAAAGCTGAGGCTACTGATGAATTGATATCTTGAAGTGAACATCTTAGTTCAAACCAGTATTGTCCTCAAAGGCTATTATCAAACAGAAAGGTGCAAATATTATTACTAAATTTGCATTTGGCATTGCTTATGTTATTTGTGCATCTCATTATTTTGTTTCTCTTCAGACCATTTCATCATCGTCTCAGGAAAGGCTCTGTAATATACATGATAAAGACTTTTGGAACAAGTTCCTTAAATATTTCATTTTTCATTTAGTTTTGTATGGTGAATCTTTTTCCATAAACGACGCATGTTCAAATCCCATGTTTCACAAACTCTTTCAACAATCATGGAAAGAAAATTTAATTATGAGAAATAAGAGATAATAACGAAAATATGGTTATATAACTGTAGTCCACATGGAGTAAAAAACCAGCTCTATAGGTGAATATGATTTCAATCCTGCAGGATATTTGGTTTCAAGCTCAGACGATTCACCTGAATCTAAGGAGAAGCAGTCGTTTTCTTCCATATGTGATGATTACGGCAAATGTAAAACTGAGGCTGCAGATGAATTGATATCTTGGAGTGACATCTTAGTTCAAACCTGTATTGTCCTCAAAAGCTATTATCAAACACAAAGGTGCAAATATTATTACTAAATTTGCATTTGGCATTGCGTATGTTATTTGTGCATCTCATTATTTCGTTTCTCGTCGGACCAATTCATCATCATCTCTGGAAAGACTCTGTAAAACCATGCAGTCGATTGATATACATGATAAAGACTTTTGGAGTAAGTTACATAAATATTTCAGTTTTCATTTAGTTTTGTGTGGTGAATCTTGATCGATAAATGAGTTATGTCCAAATCCCATGTTTCACAAACTGTTTCAACAATCATGGAAAGAAAATTTAATTATGAGAAATAAGAGATGATAACGAAAATATGCTTATATAACTGTAGTCCACAGGCATTAAAAAACCAGCTCTACTGTTGAATATGATTTCAATCCTGCTGGATATTTGGTTTCAACCTCAGACGATTCACCTGAATCTAAGGTGAAGCAGTCATTTTCTTCAATATGTGATTATGACGGCAAATGTAAAATTGAGGCTATTGATGAATTGATATCTTAGAGTGAACATCTTAGTTCAAACCTGCATTGTCCTCAAAGGCTATTATCAAACAGAAAGGTGCAAATATTATTACTAAATTTGCATTTGGCATTGCTTATGTTATTTGTGCATCTCATTATTTTGTTTCTCTTCAAACCATTTCACCATTGTCTCAGGACAGGTTTTGTAAAATCATCCAGTAAATTGATATACATGATAAAGACTTTTGGAGTAAGTTCATTATTTATTTCATTTTTCATTTAGTTTTGTGTGGTGAATCTTTATCCATAAATGAGGCATGTTCAAATCCCATGTTTCACACACTGTTTCAAAAAACATGGAAAGAAAATTTAATTATTTGAATTTAGAGATAATAACGAAAATATGCTTATATAACTGTAGTCCACAGGCAGTAAAAAACCAGCTCTACTGGTGAATATGATTTCAATCCTGCAGGATATTTTGTTTCAAGCTCAGACGATTCACCTGAATCTAAGGTGAAGCAGTCATTTTCTTCCATATGTGATGATGACGGCAAATGTAAAATTGAGGCTATTGATGAATTTATATCTTAGAGTGAACATCTTAGTTCAAACCTGCATTGTCCTCAAAGAATCTTATCAAATATAAAGGTGCAAATATTATTACTAAAGTTTCATTTGGCATTGCTTATGTTATTTGTGCATCTCATTATTTTGTTTCTCTTCAGACCATTTCACCATCGTCTCAAGAAAGGCTCTGTAAAACCATGCAGTCGATTGATATACATGATAAAGACTTTTGGAGTAAGTTACTGGAATTTTTCATTTTTCATTTAGTTTTGTGTGGTGAATCTTGATCGATAAATGAGGCATGTTCAAATCCCATGTTTCACACACTGCTTCAACAATCATGGAAAGAAAATTTAATTATGAGAAATAAGAGATAATAACGAAAATATGCTTATATAACTGTAGTACACAGGCAGTAAAAAACAAGCTCTACTGGTGAATATGATTTCAACCCTGCAGGATATTTGGTTTCAAGCTAAGACGATTCACCTGAATCTTAGGAGAAGCAGTCATTTTTTTTCATATGTAATAATGACGGCAAATGTAAAACTGGGGCTACTGATGAATTGATATCTTGGAGTGAACATCTTAGTTCAAACCTGTATTGTCCTCAAAGGCTATTATTAAACAGAAAGGTGCAAATATTATTACTAAATTTGCTTTTGGCATTGCTTATGTTATTTGTGCATCTCATTATTTTGTTTCTCTTCAGACCATTCCACCATCTTCGCAGGACAGGTTTTGTAAAATCATGCAGTAAATTGATATACATGATAAAGACTTTTGGAGTAAGTTCATTATTTATTTCATTTTTCATTTCGTTTTGTGTGGTAAATCTTTATCCATAAATGAGGCATGTTCAAATCCCATGTTTCATAAATTGTTTCAATAGTCAGGGAAAGAAAATTTAATTATGGGAAATAAGAGATAATAACGAAAGTAAGGTTATATAACTGAAGTCCACAGGCTGTAAAAAACCAGCTGTACTGGTGAATATGATTTCAATCCTAAAGGATATTTGGTTTCAAGCTCAGACGATTCACCTGAATCTAAGGAGAAGCAGTCATTTTCTTTCATATGTGATGATGACAGCAAATGTAAAACTGAGGCTACTGATGAATTGATATCTTGGAGTGAACATCTTAGTTCAAACATGTATTGTCCTCAAAGGCTGTTATCAAACAAAAAGTTGCAAATATTATTACTAAATTTACTTTTGGCATTGCTTATGTTATTTGTGCATTTCATTATTTTGTTTCTGTTCAGACCATTTCACCATCTTCTCAGGAAAGGACCTGTAAAACCACGCAGTCGATTGGTATACATAATAAAGACTTTTGGAGTAAGTTCATTAAATATTTCATTTTTCATTTAGTTTTGTGTGGTGAATCTTGATCGATAAATGAGGCATGTTCAAATCCCATGTTTCACACACTGCTTCAACAATCATGGAAAGAAATTTTAATTATGAGAAATAAGAGATAATAACGAAAATATGCTTATATAACTGTGGTACACAGGCAGTAAAAAACAAGCTCTACTGGTGAATATGATTTCAATCCTGCAGGATATTTGGTTTCAAGCTAAGGCGATTCACCTAAATCTTAGGAGAAGCAGTCATTTTCTTTCATATGTAATAATGACGGCAAATGTAAAACTGGGGCTACTGATGAATTGATATCTTGGAGTGAACATCTTAGTTCAAACCTGTATTGTCCTCAAAGGCTATTATCAAACAGAAAGGTGCAAATATTATTACTAAATTTGCTTTTGGCATTGCTTATGTTATTTGTGCATCTCATTATTTTGTTTCTCTTCAGACCATTCCACCATCTTCGCAGGACAGGTTTTGCAAAATCATGAAGTAAATTGATATACATGATAAAGACTTTTGGAGTAAGTTCATTATTTATTTCATTTTTCATTTCGTTTTGTGTGGTAAATCTTTATCCATAAATGAGGCATGTTCAAATCCCATGTTTCGTTAATTGTTTCAACAGTCAGGGAAAGAAAATTTAATTATGGGAAATAAGAGATAATAACGAAAATATGGTTATATAACTGTAGTCCACAGGCTGTAAAAACCAGCTGTACTGGTGAATATGATTTCAATCCTGCAGGATATTTGGTTTCAAGCTCAGACGATTCACCTGAATCTAAGGAGAAGCAGTCATTTTCTTCCATATGTGATGATGACGGCAAATGTAAAACTGAGGCTACTGATGAATTGATATCTTGGAGTGAACATCTTAGTTCAAACATGTATTGTCCTCAAAGGCTGTTATCAAACAAAAAGTTGCAAATATTATTACTAAATTTGCTTTTGGCATTGCTTATGTTATTTGTGCATTTCATTATTTTGTTTCTGTTCAGACCATTTCACCATCTTCTCAGGAAAGGATCTGTAAAACCACGCAGTCGATTGGTATACATAATAAAGACTTTTGGAGTAAGTTCATTAAATATTTTATTTTTCATTTAGTTTTGTGTGGTGAATCTTGATCGATAAATGAGGCATGTTAAAATCCCATGTTTCACACACTGTTTCAACAATCATTGAAAGAAAATTTCATTATGAGAAATAAGAGATAATAACGAAAATATGGTTATATAACTGTAGTCCACAGGCAGTAAAAAACCAGCTCTACTGGTGAATATGATTTCAATCCTACAGGATATTTGGTTTCAAGCTCAGATGATTCACCTGAATCTAAGGTGAAGCAGTCATTTTCTTCCATATGTGATGATGACGGCCAATGTAAAAGTGAGGCTATTGATGAATGGATATCTTGGAGTGAACAACTTAGTTCAAACCTGCATTGTCCTCAAAGGCTCTTATCAAATATAAAGGTGCAAATATTATTACTAAAGTTTCATTTGGCATTGCTTATGTTATTTGTGCATCTCATTATTTTGTTTCTCTTCAGACCATTTCACCATCGTCTCAAGAAAGGCTCTGTAAAACCATGCAGTCGATTGAGATATATGATAAAGACTTTTGGAGTAAGTTACTTAAATATTTCATTTTTCATTTATTTTTGTGTGGTGAATCTTGATCGATAAATGAGGCATGTTCAAATCCCATGTTTCACACACTGTTTCAACAATCATGGAAAGAAAATTTAATTATGTGAAATAAGAGATAATAACGAAAATATGCTTATATAACTGTAGTCCACAAGCAGTAAAAAACCAGCTCTACTGGTGAATATGATTTCAATCCTACAGGATATTCGGTTTCAAGCTAAGACGATTCACCTGAATCTTAGGAGAAGCAGTCATTTTCTTTCATATGTGATGATGACGGCAAATGTAAAGTTGAGGCTACTGATGAATTGATATCTTGAAGTGAACATCTTAGTTCAAACCAGTATTGCCCTCAAAGGCTATTATCAAACAGAAAGGTGCAAATATTATTACTAAATTTACATTTGGCATTGCTTATGTTATTTGTGCATCTAATTAATTTGTTTCTCTTCAGACCATTTCATCATCGTCTCAGGAACTCTGTAATTTACATGATAAAGACTTTTAGAGTAAGTTCCTTAAATATTTCATTTTTCATTTAGTTTTGTATGGTGAATCTTTTTCCATAAACGAGGCATGTTCAAATCCCATGTTTCACAAACTCTTTCAACAATCATGGAAAGAAAATTTCATTATGAGAAATAAGAGATAATAACGAAAATATGGTTATATAACTGTAGTCCACAGGCAGTAAAAAACCAGCTCTACTGGTGAATATGATTTCAATCCTACAGGATATTTGGTTTCAAGCTCAGACGATTCACCTGAATCTAAGGTGAATCAGTCATTTACTTCCATATGTGATGATGACGGCCAATGTAAAAGTGAGGCTATTGATGAATGGATATCTTGGAGTGAACAACTTAGTTCAAACCTGCATTGTCCTCAAAGACTCTTATCAAATATAAAGGTGCAAATATTATTACTAAAGTTTCATTTGGCATTGCTTATGTTATTTGTGCATCTCATTATTTTGTTTCTCTTCAGACCATTTCACCATCGTCTCAAGAAAGGCTCTGTAAAACCATGCAGTCGATTGATATACATGATAAAGACTTTTGGAGTAAGTTACTTGAATATTTCAATTTTCATTTAGTTTTGTGTGGTGAATCTTGATCGATAAATGAGCCATGTTCAAATCCCATTTTTCACACACTGTTTCAACAATCATGGAAATAAAATTTAATTATGTGAAATAAGAGATAATAACGAAAATATGCTTATATAACTGTAGCCCACAGGCAGTAAAAAACCAGCTCTACTGGTGAATATGATTTCAATCCTACAGGATATTTGGTTTCAAGCTCAGACGATTCACCTGAATCTTAGGAGAAGCAGTCATTTTCTTTCATATGTGATGATGACGGCAAATGTAAAGCGGAGTCTACTGATGAATTGATATCCTGAAGTGAACATCTTAGTTCAAACCAATATTGTCCTCAAAGGCTATTATCAAACATAAAGGTGCAAATATTATTACTAAATTTGCATTTGGCATTGCTTATGTTATTTGTGCATCTCATTATTTTGTTTCTCTTCAGACCATTTCACCATCGTCTCAGGAAAGGCTCTGTAATATACATGATAAATACTTTTGGAGTAAGTTCCTTAAATATTTCATTTTTCATTTAGTTTTGTATGGTGAATCTTTTTCCATAAACGAAGCATGTTCAAATCCCATGTTTCACAAACTCTTTCAACAATCATGGAAAGAAAATTTAATTATGAGAAATAAGAGATAATAACGAAAATATGGTTATATAACTGTAGTCCACATGGAGTAAAAAACCAGCTCTATAGGTGAATATGATTTCAATCTTGCAGGATATTTGGTTTCAAGCTCAGACGATTCACCTGAATCTAAGGAGAAGCAGTCGTTTTCTTCCATATGTGAAGATTACGGCAAATGTAAAACTGAGGCTGCAGATGAATTGATATCTTGGAGTGACATCTTAGTTCAAACCTGTATTGTCCTCAAAAGCTATTATCAAACATAAAGGTGCAAATATTATTACTAAATTTGCATTTGGCATTGCGTATGTTATTTGTGCATCTCATTATTTTGTTTCTCTTCAGACCAATTCATCATCATCTCTGGAAAGACTCTGTAAAACCATGCAGTCGATTGATATACATGATAAAGACTTTTGGAGTAAGTTCCTTAAATATTTCATTTTTCATTTAGTTTTGTGTGGTCAATCTTGATCGATAAATGAGTTATGTTCAAATCCCATGTTTGACAAACTGTTTCAACTATCATGGAAAGAAAATTTCAATATGAGAAATAAGAGATAATAACGAAAATATGGTTATATTACTGTAGTCCACAGGCAGTAAAAAACCAGCTCTACTGGTGAATATGATTTCAATCCTACAGGATATTTGATTTCAAGCTCAGACGATTCACCTGAATCTAAGGTGAAGCAGTCATTTTCTTCCATATGTGATGATGACGGCCAATGTAAAAGTGAGGATATTGATGAATGGATATCTTGGAGTGAACATCTTAGTTCAAACCTGCCTTGTCCTCAAAGACTCTTATCAAACAGAAAGGTGCAAATATTATTACTAAATTTTCATTTTGCATTGCTTATGTTATTTGTGTATCTCATTATTTTGTTTCTTCAGACCATTTCACCATCGTCTCAGGAAAGGCTCTGTAGAACCACGCAGTCGATTGATATACATGATAAAGACTTTTGGAGTAAGTTCCTTAAATATTTCATTTTTCAATTAGTTTTGTGTGGTCAATCTTGATCGATAAATGAGGCATGTTCAAATCCCATGTTCCACAAACTATTTCAACAATCATGGAAAGAAAATTTAATTATGAGAAATAAGAGATAATAACGAAAATCTGGTGATACAACTATAGTCCACAGGTAGTAAAAAACCAGCTCTGCTGGTGAATATGATTTCAATCCTGCAGGATATTTGGTTTCAAGCTCAGGCGATTCACCTGAATCTAAGGAGAAGCATTCATTTTCTTCCATATGTGATGATAATGGCAAATTTAAAATTGAGGCTACTGATGAATTGATATCTTGGAGTCAGCATCTTAGTTCAAACCTGCATTGTCCTTAAAGGCTATTATCAAACAGAAAGGTGCAAATATTATTACTAAATTTGCATTTGGCATTGCTTATGTTATTTGTGCATCTCATTATTTTGTTTCTCTTCAGACCATTTCACCTTCGTCTCAGGAAAGTCTCTTTAAAACCACGCAGTCGATTGATATACATGATAAAGACTTTTGGAGTAAGCTCCTTAAATATTTCATTTTTCATTTAGTTTTGTGTGGTGAATCTTGATCGATAAATGAGTTATGTTCAAATCCCATGTTTCACAAACTGTTTCAACAATCATGGAAAGAAAATTTATTTATGTGAAATAAGAGATAATAACGAAAATATGGTTATATAACTGTAGTCCACAGGCAGTAAAAAACCAGCTCTGATGGTGAATATGATTTCAATCCTACAGGATATTTGGTTTCAAGCTCTGGCGATTCGCCTGAATCTAAGGAGAAGCAATCATTTTCTTCCATATGTGATGATGACGGCAAATGTAAAATTGAGCCTACTGATGAATTAATATCTTGGAGTGAACAACTTAGTTCAAACCTGCATTGTCCTCAAAGGCTCTTATCAAATATAAAGGTGCAAATATTATTACTAAAGTTTCATTTGGCATTGCTTATTTTATTTGTGCATCTCATTATTTTGTTTCTCTTCAGACCATTTCACCATCGTCTCAAGAAAGGCTCTGTAAAACCATGCAGTCGATTGATATATATGATAAAGACTTTTGGAGTAAGTTACTTAAATATTTCATTTTTCATTTATTTTTGTGTGGTGAATCTTGATCGATAAATGAGGCATGTTCAAATCCCATGTTTCACACACTGTTTCAACAATCATGGAAAGAAAATTTAATTTTGTGAAGCAAGAGATAATAACGAAAATATGCTTATATAACTGTAGTCCACATGCAGTAAAAAACCAGCTCTACTGGTGAATATGATTTCAATCCTACAGGATATTCGGTTTCAAGCTAAGACGATTCATCTGAATCTTAGGAGAAGCAGTCATTTTCTTTCATATGTGATGATGACGGCAAATGTAAAGGTGAGGCTGCTGATGAATTGATATCTTGAAGTGAACATCTTAATTCAAACCAGTATTGTCCACAAAGGCTATTATGAAACAGAAAGGTGCAAATATTATTACTAAATTTACATTTGGCATTGCTTATGTTATTTGTGCATCTCATTATTTTGTTTCTCTTCAGACCATTTCATCATCGTCTCAGGAACTCTGTAATTTACATGATAAAGACTTTTGGAGTAAGTTCCTTAAATATTTCATTTTTCATTTAGTTTTGTATGGTGAATCTTTTTCCATAAACGAGGCATGTTCAAATCCCATGTTTCACAAACTCTTTCAACAATCATGGAAAGAAAATTTCATTATGAGAAATAAGAGATAATAACGAAAATATGGTTATATAACTATAGTCCCCAGGCAGTAAAAAACCAGCTCTACTGGTGAATATGATTTCAATCCTACAGGATATTTGGTTTCAAGCTCAGACGATTCACCTGAATCTAAGGTGAATCAGTCATTTACTTCCATATGTGATGATGACGTCCAATGTAAAAGTGAGGTTATTGATGAATGGATATCTTGGAGTGAACAACTTAGTTCAAACCTGCATTGTCCTCAAAGACTCTTATCAAATATAAAGGTGCAAATATTATTACTAAAGTTTCATTTGGCATTGCTTATGTTATTTGTGCATCTCATTATTTTGTTTCTCTTCAGACCATTTCACCATCGTCTCAAGAAAGGCTCTGTAAAACCATGCAGTCGATTGATATACATGATAAAGACTTCTGGAGTAAGTTACTTGAATATTTCAATTTTCATTTAGTTTTGTGTGGTGAATCTTGATCGATAAATGAGGCATGTTCAAATCCCATTTTTCACACACTGTTTCAACAATCATGGAAAGAAAATTTAATTATGTGAAATAAGAGATAATAACGAAAATATGCTTATATAACTGTAGTCCACAGGCAGTAAAAAACCAGCTCTACTGGTGAATATGATTTCAATCCTACAGGATATTTGGTTTCAAGCTCAGACGATTCACCTGAATCTTAGGAGAAGCAGTCATTTTCTTTCATATGTGATGATGACGGCAAATGTAAAGCTGAGGCTACTGATGAATTGATATCTTGAAGTGAACATCTTAGTTCAAACCAGTATTGTCCTCAAAGGCTATTATCAAACAGAAAGGTGCAAATATTATTACTAAATTTGAATTTGGCATTGCTTATGTTATTTGAGCATCTCATTATTTTGTTTCATTTCAGACCATTTCACCATCGTCTCAGGAAAGGCTCTGTAATATACATGATAAAGACTTTTGGAGTAAGTTCCTTAAATATTTCATTTTTCATTTAGTTTTGTATGGTGAATCTTATTCCATAAACGAGGCATGTTCAAATCCCATGTTTCACAAACTCTTTCAACAATCATGGGAAGAAAATTTCATTAAGAGAAATAAGAGATAATAACGAAAATATGGTTATATAACTGTAGTCCACAGGCAGTAAAAAACAAGCTCTACTGGTGAATATGATTTCAATCCCACAGGATATTTGGTTTCAAGCTCAGACGATTCACCTGAATCTAAGGTGAAGCAGTCATTTTCTTCCATATGTGATGATGACGGCCAATGTAAAAGTGAGGCTATTGATGAATGGATATCTTGGAGTGAACAACTTAGTTCAAACCTGCATTGTCCTCAAAGACTCTTATCAAATATAAAGGTGCAAATATTATTACTAAAGTTTCATTTGGCATTGCTTATGTTATTTGTGCATCTCATTATTTTGTTTCTCTTCAGACCATTTCACCATCGTCTCAAGAAAGGCTCTGTTAAACCATGCAGTCGATTGATATACATGATAAAGACTTTTGGAGTAAGTTACTTAAATATTTCATTCTTCATTTAGTTTTGTGTGCTGAATCTTGATCGATAAATGAGGCATGTTCAAATCCCATGTTTCACACACTGTTTCAACAATCTTGGAAAGAAAATTTAATTATGTGAAATAAGTGATAATAATGAAAATATGCTTATATAACTGTAGTCCACAAGCAGTAAAAAACCAGCTCTACTGGTGAATATGATTTCAATCCTACAGGATATTTGGTTTCAAGCTCAGACGATTCACCTGAATCTTAGGAGAAGCAGTCATTTTCTTTCATATGTGATGATGACGGCAAATGTAAAGCGGAGGCTACTGATGAATTGATATCTTGAAGTGAACATCTTAGTTCAAACCAATATTGTCCTCAAAGGCTATTATCAAACATAAAGGTGCAAATATTATTACTAAATTTGAATTTGGCATTGCTTATGTTATTTGTGCATCTCATTATTTTGTTTCTCTTCAGACCATTTCACCATCGTCTCAGGAAAGGCTCTGTAATATACATGATAAATACTTTTGGAGTAAGTTCCTTAAATATTTCATTTTTCATTTAGTTTTGTATGGTGAATCTTTTTCCATAAACGAGGCATGTTCAAATCCCATGTTTCACAAACTCTTTCAACAATCATGGAAAGAAAATTTAATTATGAGAAATAAGAGATAATAACGAAAATATGGTTATATAACTGTAGTCCACATGGAGTAAAAAACCAGCTCTATAGGTGAATATGATTTCAATCTTGCAGGATATTTGGTTTCAAGCTCAGACGATTCACCTGAATCTAAGGAGAAGTAGTCGTTTTCTTCCATATGTGATGATTACGGCAAATGTAAAACTGAGGCTGCAGATGAATTGATATCTTGGAGTGACATCCTAGTTCAAACCTGTATTGTCCTCAAAAGCTATTATCAAACATAAAGGTGCAAATATTATTACTAAATTTGCATTTGGCATTGCGTATGTTATTTGTGCATCTCATTATTTTGTTTCTCTTTAGACCAATTCATCATCATCTCTGGAAAGACTCTGTAAAACCATGCAGTCGATTGATATACATGATAAAGACTTTTGGAGTAAGTTCCTTAAATATTTCATTTTTCATTTAGTTTTGTGTGGTCAATCTTGATCGATAAATGAGTTATGTTCAAATCCTATGTTTGACAAACTGTTTCAACTATCATGGAAAGAAAATTTCAATATGAGAAATAAGAGATAATAACGAAAATATGGTTATATAACTGTAGTCCACAGGCAGTAAAAAACCAGCTCTGATGGTGAATATGATTTCAATCCTACAGGATATTTGGTTTCAAGCTCTGGCGATTCGCCTGAATCTAAGGAGAAGCAATCATTTTCTTCCATATGTGATGATGACGGCAAATGTAAAATTGATCCTACTGATGAATTGATATCTTGGAGTCAACATCTTAGTTCATACCTGCATTGTCCTTAAAGGCTATTATCAAACATAAAGGTGCAAATATTATTACTAAATTTGCATTTGGCATTGCTTATGCTATTTGTGCATCTTATTATTTTGTTTCTCTTCAGACCATTTCACCATCGTCTCAGGAAAGTCTCTGTAAAACCACGCAGTCGATTGATATACATGATAAAGACTTTTGGAGTAAGGTCCTTAAATATTTCATTTTTCATTTAGTTTTGTGTGGTGAATCTTGATCGATAAATGAGTTATGTTCAAATCCCATGTTTCACAAACTGTTTCAAAAATCATGGAAAGAAAATTTAATTATGAGAAATAAGACATAATAACGAATATGGTTATATAACTGTAGTCCACAGGCAGTAAAAAACCAGCTCTACTGGTGAATATGATTTCAATCCTACAGGATATTTGGTTTCAAGCTCAGACGATTCACCTGAATCTAAGGAGAAGTAGTCATTTTCTTCCATATGTGATGATGACGGCTAATGTAAAACTGAGGCTATTGATGAATTGATATCTTGGAGTGAACATCTTAGTTCAAACCTGCATTGTCCTCAAAGATTCTTATCAAATAGAAAGGTGCAAATATTATTACTAAATTTTCATTTGGCATTGCTTATGTCATTTGTGCATCTCATTATTTTGTTTCTCTTCAGACCATTTCACTATCGTCTTAGGAAAGGCTCTGTAAAACCATGCAGTCGATTGATACACATGATAAAGACTTTTGGAGTAATTTCCTTAAATATTTAATTTTTCATTTAGTTTTGTGTGCTGAATCTTGATCCATAAATAAGGCATGTTCAAATCCAATGTTTCACAAATTGTTTCAACAATCATGGAAAGAAAATTTAAATATGAGAAACAAGAGATAATAACGAAAATATGGTTATATAACTGTAGTCCACAGGCAGTAAAAAACCAGCTCTACTGGTGAATATGATTTCAATCCTGCAGGATATTTGGTTTCAGGCTCAGACGATTCACCTGAATCTAAGGAAAAGCAGTCATTTTCTTCCATATGTGATGATGACGGCCAATGTAAAACTGAGGCTACTAATGAATTGATATCTTGGAGTGAACATCTTAGTTCAAGCCTGTATTGTCCTCAAAGGCTATTAACAAACAGAAAGGTTCAAATATTATTACTGAATTTGCATTTTGCGTTGCTTATGTTATTTTTGCATCTCATTATTTTGTTTCTCTTCTGACCATTTCACCTGTCAAACTCAGAAAAGGTTAGGCCAAAACTGTGTCTTCTCCTTATGGAGATTTCTCATATAAATACACTTTAATTACAATCTGTCAAGTTGATTTTCAGCCCAATAAAATAGCTAAACTGCCATATATACACTTACAGCTAATTATCCTAATTAAGAGAGTAATTGTTACAAATAAATGTGGAATCCCATACAATTTGCTGTGCCATTAATTCCGTTGAGATCCCCCTCATATTGATGCCCGGAAATCTACTAGCATCAATTTGCCAAGTAGAAAATTGTGTAGCTGACGTGTCAATGTTTTAGTGAAAATGTCAGCTATTTGAACGGATGTTGAGACGTGTGGTAGACTGATGACTCTTCGATCATTGGCTTCTCGAATAGAGTGACAGTCAACCTCGATGTGTTTAGTCCGTTCTTGGTAAATTGGATTTGCTGCAATCTGTATGGCATTGGTGTTGTCAGCATGCAGTGGAGTTGGTTGTGCTTGAGAGAATCCAAGTTCTGTGAGGAGACCACGCAACCATATTATTGCAGAACAAGCGGCAGACATTGCGCGATATTCGGCTTCAGTGGAGGACTTTGAGACCGAATCTTGTTTCTTACAATTCCATGAAATAGGAGCATTCCCTAGGAACATACACCAGCCGGTAGTAGATTTTCTTGTGTCTGGACATCCAACCCAATCAGCATCATTGTATGCTTGGAGTTGGATGGATGAATCAGCCGGAAAAAACAGACCACGGTTTGGGGTGCCAAGGAGGTATCTAATGATTCGTTGTACTGCTGAAAGATGCAAATGCCTTGGAGATTGCATGAACTTACTCACGATGTGTACAACAAAAGAAATATCTGGGCGAGTGATAGTTAGATAGATGAGACTTCCCACGAGCTTGCGATAGTGCGTGGGATCATCAAGAAGGTCACCTTCATCTCTTCTATATTTAACATTAACTTCCATGGGAGTGTCAACAGAGGTTGCAGTTGTGAGTCCAGCTAGCTGGACCAAGTCTTTAATATACTTTTGTTGACATAGAGAAATGCCTTCGTGATGATAATGCACCTCTAAACCCAAGAAATAAGTGTGATGGCCTAAGTCTTTCGTCTGAAAAGTTGAATGCAGCAGATTTTTTATTCTAGAAACAACATCTTGATCTGAACCAGTGACCACAATGTCATCCACATAAACAAGAAGCACCACAATGACTTTAGGAGTCCTTTGTAGGAAAAGAGAGGGATCATGCTGACTTTGAGTGAATTCAAAACCAAGTAATGTGGATCGAAACTTTTCAAACCATACTCTTGGTGCCTGTTTCAATCCATATAAAGAGCGTTTTAGTTTGCAAACAGTATTAGGTGAAGGTGTAGGCATACCATTAGGAAGCTTGATGTAAACTTCCTCCTGAAGGTCATCGTGGAGGAATGCGTTTTTGACATCCATTTGATGTAGTGGCCAAGATTGTGAGGCAGCAATAGCAAGAATAGTGCGCACGGTTGTCATCTTGGCAACCGGTGCAAAAGTCTCATCATAGTCTAGTCCATATTGTTGCTTATTTCCAAGCACAACCAAACGAGCTTTGTAACGATCAACGCAGCTTTATAGAGAACACAAACTTGCTGCTTAAGGGCTTAACAGATGAGGGACACGGGACTATATCCCATGTTTGATTTTCTTCCAAGGCTAGAAGTTCAGTTTCAATAGCTTTCTGCCAACATGCATTCTCCATGACCTGTTTGTAAGAGGAAGGAATAGGAATAGAGGATAATGATGCTGTCATGGAATGTATATACCTTTCTGGGGGCTTACTAACGCGTGAGCTGCATCTTAGAAGAGCTGGTTCTGGTTCTTCTATTGGATCAGCAGCCAAGGAATTATCTTGAGGGGGCCCTTGAGGTTCTGTTGGCTGATTTTGAGTGGCAGTGCGACGTCTTCTGTAGGTCAAGAGAGGTTTAGAAGATGGTTCTCCTGCATGAGAGTTAGAAAACAATGGCAAGAGAGAAATCGGAGGAGAGGTAAGGTCATGATGTGAAGCAAAAAAGTATATATTTTCTTGGAAGATGACATTTATAGATACTCGAATCCTACGGATGTTAGGATCATAACATAGAAAGCCCTTTTGATGATGAGAATATCCAAGAAAGGCACATTGAACAGATTATGCAGTGAGCTTGGTGCGTTCTCTTGGAGGAAGATGGACATAACAAGCACAGCCAAAGATACGAAGAGTTGAGTAATTGGGTGGGTGACCATATAATCGAGTGAAAGGGGATTCATTACCTATTGATGGAGATGGCAATCAGTTGATAAGATGAACTGCAGTGGAAAGGGCCTCACACCAAAACCGTGATGGCACGTGAGACTCCAGCAAAAGGGTGAGGACAACATCAAGCAAATGGCGATTTTTTCTTTCCGCTACCCCATTTCGTTGTGGAGTTGAGGGGCATGACCTTTGAGATATAATGCCATTGGTTTGCAAGAATTCTTGAAATGAGTGACATGTATTCCCCCCATTATCAGAGCGAAATATATTTTTTTGATGAAAATTGGGTCTGAACAAAAGCATGAAAAAATTTGAAAGTGGAAAAGACTTCATCTTTTGATCGCAGAAAATAGACCCAAGTGAAACGACTATAATCATCAATAAAAGTCACAAATATTTGTAATTATCATGAGATATAACCGGTGCCACCCCCCAAACATCACTGTGGATGATTTCAAAAGGTTGTGTTACATTAGACCGATGTGTTGGAAAAGGCAGTATTTTACTTTTACCAAGTTTACAAGGAATACAATCAAAGTGAACAACATTAAGAGATGGATTATGTTTATTTCCAAGAACAATAGATTTTAGCAAGTCATGAAGTACATTTGCGTTTGGATGTCCAAGACGCTTGTGCCACACTTGGTAATCAACAATAGCAGAATTACAAGAAACTAAAGGCAATGAAAGACTTGGAGGCAATGAGAAATGGATTGGGAAAAGACGTCCAACATTGGGCCCCTTCGCGATTATCTTCCCTGAGTGTTGATCCTGCACAAGACAACCAGACTGTGAGAATTGTACTTGACAATCGTTTTCAACTAATTGACCAACTGAAATGAGATTACTAGTGAGACCAGGAGAGACAAAAACATTGGTCAGAGATGGAGAAATATCACCAGTGGCTGTGATAGGCAAAGGATTTCCATCAGCGGTATGTATCTGGAGGTCTCCAAGATATTTTTTGATATTAGTAAGAAATTGAGCATTGTTGGTCATATGGTTGGAAGCCCCCGAACAAAGTACCAAGGGGAAGAGGATTTACCTGAGAATCCTAAAGCAGAGAATGCTGAAATGATCATTTGTTGAACCATTTCAGGGGTCACAGTTGGAGTAGGATCAGGAGCATATTGTTGAACAGGTGCTGGATTGGCTGAATTATTGGGAACAGATGAATCAACTGGGGCTGTAAAAGCTGTGACATTTCGCTTTGGTGGCCGTATGGGGCATTCATTAATGATATGTCCATCCTTTTTGCAGTAGTTGCAGAATTTTTTTGGACAGCTAGAATAATGTCCAAATTGCTTGCAACAGAAACACTGAACAACAGTCATGTCATGGCTTCTTGACCTTCCTCGGGCCACATATGCCAGTGGAACAGTAGTTGATTTTTGATCTTCAATGATGGACTGTGTAAGGAGGCGCTGTTCTTCTCATAACAAATCATTGAAACATGCATCCAGTGATGGTACAGGATTTCTATGCATGAGATTGGACCGAATACCTTCAAAATCAGATCTCAATTTCATAAGAAATTGATCTCGTTTAGTAGTTTCATGAACTTTTTGGACTGAACTGAGACCTTCAAAAGTCAAGTCCGCATAAACTATATCAGTGTATTTGGCCCAAAGATTCATGAATTGAGAGTAAAAATCAGTGATGGAGAGACTATCCTGTTTAAAGGTAGCAATGTCGTGCTCAAGCTGGAACCTTCGAGCTTCGTTGTTCTGACTGTCGACCTTCTTCAAGTAATTCCACATTTTGGCTGCTGTCTTGTAAGGCCGAAGATTCAGGACAATGTTGGGGTCAACAGAGCCTAGGATCCAGGCCATGACTTGAGCATCTTTGACTGTCCATTTGGCGTGTTCAACCTTATCTTTTTCTTTGTCAGGGACGGGAGTGCTGCCATCAACATGACCCCACATGTCTTTTCCTGTGACAAAAATCTGGAATTGGAATGCCCAAGCTAAGTAGTTTTTGCCATTAAGGCGAACCAAGAGGACATCATACTTTTCGGTAGACATGGAACAAGGGAAATAGGAGGTGAAACCGAAAGGGATGGTAATCTGGACTGTGAAAGAAATGACCAAGAAACAGAAAAAAAAAACGAGGACTTGGAGAGAAGTGAAACCGGATCTTGAAACGTGGACGAGGCTGAAAAAACAAGGAAAGAAATGCAGGCTAGGTTCTTGGATCGAAACTTAGTGTGATACCATGTCAAACTCAGAAAAGGTTAGGCCAAAACTGTGTCTTCTCCTCATGGAAATTTCTCATATAAATACACTTTAATTACAATCTGTCAAGTTGATTTTCAGCCCAATAAAATAGCTAAACTGCCATATATACATTTACAGCTAATTATCCTAATTAAGAGAGTAATTGTTAAAAATAAATGTGCAATCCCATACAATTTGTTGTGCCATTAATTCCGTTGACATCACCATCGTCTCCAGAAAGGCTCTGTAAAACCATCCAGTCGATTGATATACATGATAAAGACTTTTGGAGTAAGTTCCTTAAATATTTCATTTTCCATTTAGTTTTGTGTGGTGAATCTTGATCCATAAATGAGGCATGTTCAAATCCCATGTTTCACAAGCTGTTTCAACAATCATGGAAAAAAAATTTAATTATCAGAAATAAGAGAGAATAACGAAAACATGGTTATATAACTGTAGTACACAAGCAGTAAAAAACTAGCTCTACTGGTGAATATGATTTCAATCCTACAGGATATTTGGTTTCAAGCTCAGACAATTCACCTGAATCTAAGGAGAAGCAGTCATTTTCTTCCATATGTGATGATGACGGCAAATGTAAAACTGAGGCTACTGATGAATTGATATCTTGGAGTGAACATCTTAGTTCAAACCTGCATTGTCCTCAAAGGCTATTATCAAACAGAAAGGTGCAAATATTATTACTAAATTTGCATGTGGCATTGCTTATGTTATTTGTGCATCTCATTATTTTGTTTCTCTTCAGACCATTTCACCGTCGTCTCAGGAAAGGCTGTGTAAAACCATGCAGTCGATTGATATACATGATAAAGACTTTTGGAGTAAGTTCCTTAAATATTTCATTTTTCATTTCGTATTGTGTGGTGAATCTTGATCCATAAATGAGGCATGTTCAAATCCCATGTTTCACAAATTGTTTCAGCAATCATGGAAAGAAAATTTAATTATGAGAAATAAGAGATAATAACGAAAATATGGTTATATAACTATAGTCCACATGCAGTAAAAACCAGCTCTACTGATGAATATGATTTCAATCCTGCAGGATATTTGGTTTCAAGCTCAGACGATTCACCTGAATCTAAGGAGAAGCAGTCATTTTCTTTTATATGTGATGATGACGGCAAATGTAAAACTGCGGCTACTGATGAATTGATATCTTGGAGTGAACATCTTAGTTCAAACCTGTATTGTCCTCAAAGGCTATTATGAAACAGAAAGGTGCAAATATTATTACTAAATTTGCATTTGGCATTGCTTATGTTATTTGGGCATCTCATTATTTTGTTTCTCTTCAGACCATTTCACCATCGTCTCAGGAAAGGCTCTGTAAAACCATGCAGTCGATTGATATACATGATAAAAACTTTTGGAGTAAGTTCCTTAAATATTTCATTTAGTTTTGTGTGGTGAATCTTGATCCATAAATGAGGCCTGTTGAAATCCCATGTTTCACAAATTGTTTCAACAATCATGGAAAGAAAATTCAATTATGAGAAATAAGAGATAATAACGAAAATATGGTTATATAACTGCAGTCCACAAGCAGTAAAAAAAACTGTAGTCCACATGAGAAGTACCGCAATAGGAGATAGTTAAACCATGATGAGATTGGTGGTGCAGTCATACTAATGCTTGAAATTTGAAACAGGAAATACTTTTTTTACCTTGATTGACAAAAAGTAGTTTATTTTGAGATCTTATGAAATGAAATATGATTTTATTTTGAGTCCAGGAACATTTTGCTTGAACGCTCATTGCAGTGTCACCTAAAACTTCGATTTCAACTGGAAGAGTTGTGGTCTTTTTCTTTTTTATTTTGTGATTTTTTTTTATAGGCTTTTCTTTTAATGTGATTAATAAATCTTTTATCATAAATGTTGGGAAATACCAGCATAATTTCCCTCCTCTGTGAACTCAAAAATAGGCACTAAGCGGAAGTGTAAAAATAAGTGTAATAACACTGGACAATTTTTAGCGTGAAAAAACCTCCTCAATGTGAGCAAGGAAAAAACCACGGGACCCGTAGGCCGCTTAAACTTCCACTATAACAATAATGGGAATACAAAAATACAAGAATATTGTATCCTCAATTTGTGGATAACACTCTCACAAATTGGCTCACTATTTTTCTCTCTGAGAAAACTCTCTCTAAGGATCTCTCTATTTTTCTCTCACTCTCTCTTGTGAGGATTGGTGTGATTAGTTATCACCCCTTAAGCTTCTTTATATAGGCTTAAGGGGGCTCTCCAAGTTAGCTCCCATACAATGCGGGACTTGCTTTGGCTGAAATTTCCAACAAATCTCCCCCTTCAGCCAAAGGGAAAATATCCTTGAATCAGTTTGGGGTTTATGCTAAGCCTACAACTTCTTTACAGACTTCTATATTCTCTTTCGGTAGAGCTTTTGTCATCATATCCGCCCCGTTATCTTTTGTGTATTTTTTCAATCTGCAGTAGTTTACTTTCCAACACATCACGGATCCAGTGATACCTTACGTCGATGTGTTTCGACCTTGAATGAAATGTCGAGTTCTTACTGAGATGGATTGCGCTTTGACTGTCGCAATAGAGAATATAACTTTCCTGATCCTGTCCTAACTCTTGTAGGAACTTCTTCATCCACAAGATCTCTTTGCAACCTTCGGTGATTGCGATGAATTCTGCTTCTGTAGTGCTTAAAGCAATGCACTTTTGTAGTCATGACTGTCATAAGATAGCTCCCCCTGCAAAAGTAATTAGATATCCTGATGTAGACTTTCTTGAATCTACATCTCCTGCCATATCTGCATCTGAATATCCAAGAAGCTTTAAATTTCCATTGCCAAAACACAAGCAACTTTTGGCAGTTCCTCTCAGATATCGTAGTATCCATTTCACTGCATTCCAGTTTTCCTTTCCTGGATTTGATAGGAATCTACTCACAACTCCGACAGCATAAACAATGTCTGGTCTTGTACAGACCATTGCATACATAAGACTACCCACTGTAGAAGAATAGGGCACCTTGTTCATTTCTTCTTTTACTTCTTCATTCCCTGGACATTGCATCTTACTCAGTTTGAGATGACCAAGTAATGGAACATGCACAGGTTTGGCATTATGCATGTTGAATCTTTCAAGAACTTTCTGGATATAGTCTTCTTGTGACATCCACATCATCCTTCTAGAACGATCTCTAGTTATTTTCTTTCCAAGAATCTTCTTCACTGCACCCAGATCTTTCATGGCAAAAGACTTGCTCAATGCCTTCTTGAGAGAAGCTATTTTCGCCTTATCTTTCCCAATAATTAGCATATCATCAACATACAACAGAAGTATGATGGATTCACCATTCTCATAGTTCTTCACAAACACACAATGGTCTGCGGAGGTCTTCTTGAAATTGTGTTGGGTCATGAAGAGATCAAACTTCTTGTACCATTGCCTTGGAGCTTGCTTCAGACCGTAGAGGCTTTTCTTCAAACGACACACTAGGTGTTGCTTGCCTGGTTCTGCAAAACCTTCTGGTTGCTCCATATAGATTTCCTCCTCTAGGTCTCCATGTAGGAATGCTGTTTTTACATCAAGTTGTTCAATCTCCAAGTCTAGTTTTGCAGCTAGACCGAGAATTGCTCTAATAGATGTCATCTTCACCACTGGTGAGAAGATTTCTTCGAAATCTATGCCTTTCTTCTGGTTGCACCCCTTTACAACAATTCTTGCTTTGTACCTGGGGTTTGGGTTGTTCTCTTCCGTCTTGAGCTTGAACACCCATTTGTTTTTCAACGCCTTTCGTCCATCTGGTAATCTCACCAGGTCATACATCTGATTCTCTTTCAGGGACTCCATTTCTTCTTCCATGGTTTGCAACCATTTCTCCTTATCATTCGTCTCAATTGCTTCTATGAATCTTTGAGGTTCTCCCTCATCAGTGAGATTGACATATTCATCTGAATAATATCTTCTTGATGGTTGTCTGACTCTTCTGGATCGTCTTACTTGAGATTCTTCTTCTGTCTCATCAGTCTCCATCATCTGATCCTGACTTTGTTCTATCTGGTCAGGTTGTTCTGTCTGATCAGATTGTTCCTCCCGATCATGTTCATCATTCCTTTGAGGATTCTCTCCCCCTGAATTGTTTATCACAACAGGACTTGAATCACAAATCACTTTGTGCTTTGGCTTCTCAAATTGCTTAATGTCTTGGATCGTTTGATCTTCAAAGAACACCACATCCCTGCTTCAAACAATCTTCTTGTGTGAAGGATCCCATAATCTGAAACCAAGTTCATCTCTTGGTGAACCAAGGTATATGCATTCCTTCGTCTTTGCATCTAGCTTTGCTCTTTCATCTTTAGGAATGTGGACAAATGCCCTACACCCAAAGACTCTCAAGTGACCATAAGAGGCTTTCTTTCTAGTCCATACTTCATCTGGAATCTCTCCATTTAAAGGTCTTGAAGGAGACAGATTTATCAGATCAACTGCAGTTTTCACTGCTTCGCCCCAAAATGATTTGGGAAGTTTTGCTTGATAAAGCATGCCTCTGACTTTCTCTGCGATCGTTCTGTTCATCCTTTCAGCTACTCCATTCATCTGAGGGGTCTTGGGAGGAACTTTCTCATGTCTTATCCCATGAGTTTTGCAATATGTCTCAAACAGACCTATGTATTCTCCGCCATTATCACTTCTCAAGCATTTCAGTTTTCTTTCAGATGCTCGTTCTACAGAAGCATGAAACTCCTTGAAAGCTTGAAGAACTTGATCTTTCGTCTTCAATGGATACACCCACACTTTCCTAGAGTGATCATCAATGAAGGTAACAAAGTATTGAGCACCACCAACAGACCTTTCAGATGTTGAGCAAACATCTGAATGAACAAGATCCAGAATCTGCTTTCTTCTTCTTGCATCATCTGATCTTTTAAAAGATACTCTGTTGTTTGCCTGCTAGACAGTCTTCACAGGATTCAAGTGGCTGCCCTTTTATGTTTGGGAGATGATCTTTTGCAAGGAACTTCAGACCCTTCTCGCTCATGTGACCTAGTCGTTTATGCCACAGTTCTTTGGTTGCGTCTTGAGCAACATTCGTCTTCCCCTTGCATATCTTTCCCTGCATAATGTACAGAGAGCCTTCCTTTCTACCGCGAGCAATAATCATGCTTCCTCGGCTGAGTTTCCATCTGCCGCTACCAAATTGGTTTATCATCCCGGCTTCATCTAGTTTTCCCACTGAGATAAGGTTCATACGCATCTCGGGTACATGTCTGACCTCCTTCAGCACAAGCTTATTTCCATTCTCAGTCATCAAAGTTACTTCGCCAATACCGACGATTTTACTTGTGACATGGTTTCCCATCTTCACCGTACCAAATTCTCCTTTTTGGTATGATGAGAAGAATTCTTCATGAGGTGTGATGTGGAAGGATGCTCCTGAGTCAATTATCCATATACAATCATCTGATGCAATATTTAGATAATTTTCTTCTCCGACAAGAAATATATTCATCATTCGAGGCCACTACAGTAGTTGTTCCATCTTCTTTCTTCTTCTTCGGGTCAATCTGGTCAGGGTGGATTGTTCCAGCTTGTTGGTCTCTTTTCAAGAATCTACACTCAGGCTTTACGTGTCCTGGTTTGCCACAGTAATAACAATTTAGTCTGGTTCGAGATTTGGACCTAACTTGTAATTTTCCACGACATCCTTTTCCACGATTCTTACTCATTCCTCTATTTTCAACAACATTGGCTTCAAACTGATTGTTCAAACCTCTTTCCCTCCGTCTTGACTCTTCATTTAGCAAACAGTATGTAACAGAATCCATGCTAAGCTTTCCGTCTGGAGCAGAGCTGTTGAGAGTGACAACTAGAGTGTCTCGACTCTCAGGTAGAGAACTGAGGAGTAGAAGAGTTTGCAACTCATCATCAACACTCATGCCTGCCTTTGTTAATTGATTAACAATGCCTTTGAAAGTGTTCAGATGTTCGATCATATTTTGACCGTTCATGTACTCCAACTTTACCAATCGTCTGACAAGGTGGGCTTTGTTCCTGGGCGTCTTCTTTTGAATCAAGGATTCAAGTTTTGTCCACAACTCACACGTATTGGTATAAGTTGATACATGCTCGAACAAGCTTCGATCAATATATTTCCGGATCATAGCCACTGCTTTCCGATTCTGAAGCTCCCAATCTTTGTCAGTCTTCACATCCGGCATATCCTTCGGTATATCCTTCTGGGTAATTGGCAAATACAAATCTTTGCAGTATAGATGATCTTCCATCATCGGCTTCCAATAGGAGTAGTTATCTGCATTTAGCTTCAACATGTCTCCATCATGAGTGATAGCTCCCTCCATCTTGAGTTACACAGGCCAATAGCTCCTCTAATCAGGTGGGTTTTGATAAAAATAACACTATACGTGAATAGTGTCGTATAGGTGACTTATACCGAATGCTGAAAATTACTGTAGTTTGTGAACAGTACGTATCGAGGAAGTTTCCAGGAGAGGTGGGTCAATAGACACACTTAAATATCATGTCTTTCCTAGCCAGAACTTTTCTAGGCATGCACTTTCACACTACCACACTTAACAACAAGAATAATTCTTTTTTGATGTGGAAGATCAGACAATGCTGAGCATACTAAGAATTTTCTTATAAATCCGGCACCTAGTATTCCAGAGCTCTGAGAGCTCTGATACCACTGTTCGGAAATACCAGCATAATTTCCCTCCTCTGTGAACTTAAAAATAGGCACTAAGCGGAAGCGTAAAAATAAGTGTAATAACACCGGACAATTTTTAGCGTGGAAAAACCTCAATGTGAGCAAGAAAAAAACTATGGGACCCGTAGGCCGCTTAAACTTCCACTATAACAATAATGGGAATACAAAAATACAAGAATATTGTATCCTCAATTTGTGGATAACACTCACAAATTGGCTCACTATTTTTCTCTCTGAGAAAACTCTATCTAAGGATCTCTCTATTTTTCTCTCACTCTCTCTTGTGAGGATTGGTGTGATTAGTTAGCACCCCTTAAGCTTCTTTATATAGACTTAAGGGGGCTCTCCAAGTTAGCTTTCATACAATATGGGACTTGCTTTGGCTGAAATTTCCAACAATAAAAACATGGAATTAGATGATACTTTATTCTTTCTAAATATCTTTTCCTATTCTTTTAATAGACTTCTATTGGGTAATAATGATTGCAGAATGCAGGGAAAAACTATACTTTGGTGAGCAAGCTGATAAGAATAATGGCCTTGCTGAAGGGCTAAATGAAACTATGAGAGCTAGATTTGTTGATAACCCAAACAAAGTTAGTATTAGCTCTAAGACGTTTAAAAGAGGTTTCCATCCTAAAGGCACTCTCGAGACTCCTCGTCTTTCTCACCCAACACCTCGCTTTAGCACCGGATGCAGCTCTGTACAGAGTTGCTCAAGCAGTGCCATTGCATTTTCAAAGCGGCAGATGCATGAAGCTGAAATTCTCACAATGAGACTCACAAAGGAATTGAAGTCAATGAAGGACATTGTAGATGATATGTTACGATCTGGATTCTGTCTAAATACATCTTTGAGATATAAAGTAAACGAGGTATGATAATAACAAACCCGTTGGCCTGTTACTGGTATTAATTTTCTAGAAGTTGTGTTAATTTGATTGAAGTCTGTTATATTTTTGCTTGTTTGAAAGTAAACTGCGTTGAAGATAGAAAGCAAATTTGATTCATTAGCCTTCTTGAATACTGTTAGAAGGGTTTAGGGAAATTGAATTCCTTCAGTGAAGAAGGAAAACCTGGGGGATGAGAGAGAATAATTTTTGCTTAATTTTCTGCTTGCTTTTCTCATTTCCACCTTCAAATATATATGTAACTGATTACAATTCTTTTTCCCATGATTTCAAGATCAGGAGACAACTGTCCTCCTTTACAATTTCTTTTCATAAAGTAAAATAACAATGCAACTAATTACTATTCTGGAGCATTCCTCACAGCGCTGCTTACTAAGCTTCAGTCAATATAACGGGTTGGCATTTTGATAGTTCTTTTGGGCTTATTATTAGCAACAGGTGGCCCAAAGTCTTCAGCTTTCTCATTTTGGACTGGACCGTTTGTATCATTACTCCCCTTCCCAGATTTGATCTTGTCCTCAAGATCTAAGTCAGGATATTGCTGTCGTAAAGTAGACTTGCTTTCCCAAGTGGCTTCCTCGACAGCTTGTCCTTCCCATTGAACTAAAACCTCATCCTCCTCCCCATGTCTACTGGTGCGACGGCGGAGAGCTAAAATAGCTTCTGGTTTGGGTACGGCAGCAGCGGCCGCAGCTGGAGAAAGCAGAGGGGTGGTCTGCAAAGTGGGTTGACCATGGCAAGGCTTCAATAGAGAGACGTGAAACACTGGGTGGATGCGGGCGGTTACTGGCAGCTCAAGTTCATAGGCTACCGGACCGATACGGCGGAGGATGCGGAAGGGGCCGTAAAACTGCTTGGCCAGCTTCTGAGAAACTCGAGCATGCACTGAAACTTGGCGGTATGGCTGCAGTTTTAAATAAACCCATTGTCCTTCCATAAAGCTTTTGTCTTTTCTCTTTGCATTTGCTGACTGAACCATCCTATTTCGAGCTCTGACCAGATTGGATTTTAAAAGTTTCAAAATTTGGGCTCTTTGTGTTAGGGTTTCGTCCAAAGAACCAACTTTTGAAGAGCCAGGAGTGTAAGGGGAGATTGATGGAGGAGTTCTCCCATAGAGGGCTTCAAAAGGGGTCATTCCAATGGCCGAGTGAAAGGATGAGTTGTACCAATATTCAGCCAAAGGAAGAAACTGAGCCCATCGGTGAGGTTCCTCACTAACAAAATAGCGCAGGTATGTCTCTAAACATCGATTCAAGACCTCTGTTTGACCATCCGTTTGGGGGTGGTAAGAGCTACTGAAAGTCAAAGTTGTTCCCAAAGCCTGAAATAGAGCTTTCCAGAACATACTGACAAAAACCTTATCTCGATCACTGACTATTGTTTTTGGTGCCCCATGCAGCTTATATATTTCAGCCAAGAAGATTGAAGCCAAAGAAGATGCTGTGAAGTTGGTAGGTGAGGAGATAAAGTGAGCAAACTTGGTGAGTCTGTCCACCACTACCCAGATTGCAGTTTTCCCAGACGAGGTGGGCAGATTCGTGATGAAGTCCATCGAAATCTCCTCCTAAACTTGACTCGGAATGGGTAAGGGTTGTAGTGTGCCATAAGGAGCATGAGTGTTATATTTGTTATATTGGCAAACTGCGCACTTATTAACAAAATGCTTGACATCCTAATGCATTCCTGCCCAATAAAAAGTAGCAGATAACCTGGACAGTGTGGCCTTGATCCCTGAATGCCCTCCAAGGGGAGAAGAGTGGAATTCTTCCAACAATGCTGTGGTGAGCCCTGATTCTTTAGGTACAAAGATCCTGTCTTGAAAATAAAAGAGATCTCCTTTATAAGTAAATTTTTCCTGCATCGCTGGATCATTTTGTACCTTGCTAACTAATTTCTGACCAACAGGACTGGTGGCATAAAACTGCTGCAACTGAGCAAACAATGGAAATGAAGGGGAGCTGATGGCACAGAACTCAACCGTAGGGGCAGGGTCAGGCACCCGGGACAAAGCATCGGCAACAACGTTTTCCTTGCCAGGTTTGTAATGTATTTCATAGTTGTACCCCATAAGTTTCGTTATCCATTTCTGTTGTTCTGGTGTTTGTATAGTCTGAGTCATAAGGCTCTTCAAGCTTTTGTGATCCGTATGGATTCGGAAAGTGTTTCCCAATAGGTACTGCCTCCATTTTTTAACTGCCTCTGTGAGGGCATACAACTCCCGTACATAAGTAGAGGCTGCACTTAAACGAGGGCTTAATTTCTTGCTATAGAAAGCAATAGGGTGATTGGTCTGTGATAAGACTGCCCCTATGGCAATGCCTGAAGCATCGGTAGTCACATCAAACGGAAATGAGAAATCAGGTAAATCTAAAACTGGAAGGCTTACCATTGCTGTCTTTAGCTCCTAAAAAGCTTGGGCAGCCGCAGCAGTCCAACCAAAATTGGATGCTCTCAACAAATCAGTTAGAGGCCCTGCTATAGTAGCATAGTGTCGAACAAAACGCCTGTAAAATCCAGTTAGGCCTAGGAAAGCTCGCAGTCCAGTAAAAGAAGTTGGGGGAGGCCATCCCGAATGGCCTGCAACTTAGAGGGATCGGCTTGGACACCATGTCCTGTGATAATATGGCCAAGATAGTCTACTGATCTGACACCAAAACTACATTTAGATAGTTTAGCATAGAATTGATGTGAGACCAATAAACCAAGAATAATATCAACATGCAGTAAATGAGCCTTCCAAGTAGGACTATAAATCAAAATATCGTCAAAAAATACCAATACAAATTTGCGGAGATAAGGGCGGAGAAGATCATTCATGGCTGCCTGGAATGTAGAAGGGGCATTCGTAAGCCCGAAGGGCATAACAAGAAACTCATAATGGCCATCAAACGTCCGAAAGCCTATTTTCAGAATATCCTCTTGAGCCAACCTGATTTGGTGATATCCTGACCTTAGGTCAACCTTGGAGAAATAGGAAGCCCCATTAAGTTCATCAAGTAGCTCATCAATTGTAGGTATTGCAAAACGGTCTCGAACCGTGATAGCATTTAAGGCACGATAATCCACACAAAAGCGCCAAGTACCATCCTTTTTTTGACTAATAAAACGGGTGAGGAGTAAGGGCTAGTGCTAGGGCGAATGATTTAACATATCCGCAATTAGTTGTGTCATGGTTTCTTTTTGAAAGTGTGGGTATCGGTAAGGTTTGATGTTTATGGCTTGGGAATTGGGTAAGAGGTGAATATGGTGGTCATGGGGGCGGTTTGGGGGTAAGCCGTGTGGAGTGGTAAAGACTTTGGCATGGTTATGGAGTGTAGGAAGTAAATCAGGGTGGGCAGCATCTAGGAGGACTTGGTCTGCTATGGGTAAGTTGTTGGGAGGGTCATTGGGGTGTAGATCTAAGGGGAAGGTAGTGGGTAGCATGGTGATGGTATGTAGGGTGGCAATTGAGTTTGTGTGTAGCATTCGGGTTAATTGGTGAAAAAAGGCATGGGATAATGAGTTGGAACTTGACCATGTAATGGTAATCAGGTGTCCTTGGTAGTGAAACTGCATAGATGGTACTGTAAAATCCGAGACAAAAGGGCCTAGTGTTTGCAGCCATTGCACACCTAGAACCGCGTCTGCACCCTGAATTGGTAAAATGGAGAATGGAATATTCAGAGTATGTTTTTGTATGGTAACAGGAACCTGTGGGCAGGAACCACAACATTCCAACTTAGCTCCATTTCCCACCATGATAGAGAATAAGGCCAAAGGTTCCACTCCCAGGCCAAGAAAATTAGCAATAAGGGGTTGTAAAATATTGTGAGAACTCCCTGTGTCCACCAACACAGAGATTTGTTGGCCTTGGATAGTGGCAGGGAACCTAAGTGTGCGAGGTGAGGGTTGGCCAGTAAAGGCTTGGAGGGAAAGGTGAAAAGTATCAGAAGGTTGAGTAGGGGGTGGGGTGTCTTGGGGGGGTTGGTTGGGTAGGTAATATAGTAGTAGGAAGAGGTGGTGGTTCGGTGACCAAATAGAAGTCATCCAGTGATGGTTCAGTGGGGAAATCAGGGATAGGGTCATCAGTGAGTAGGAGTAGAAATTGTTTGGATTTACAGCGATGGCCGGTGTGATATCGCTCGTCACAGTTGTAACACAACCCCTTAATTTTTCTGGCATGCATCTCAGAGGGGGATAAACGACGAATAGGAATTGAGTTGGGGTTCTGTGTAGGAGTAGGAAGGGTTAAACGATTTGGTGGTGGAGGTAACAAGGGTCTTGTAGGTTGGAGTAAGGCAGGCTGAGACGGTTTGGGGTAGTAGGGTCGAGATGAGCCAGGGTGGGTAGGGCTTGATGCCTGCAGCTTGGACTCCACAAGCTTAGCAAGGCCGATTGCATGGTGGACTGTAGTAGGCTGCAGCACCGCTAGTTCATGTTGAATTTCTGGTTGGAGCCCAGAAATGAAACAATCTAGGATGGCCAATGGTGGTAGACCCACCACGCGGTTGCTGAGCCTCTCAAATTCACGCTGGTAGTGTGCAACTGAGGTGATCTGGCGGAGCTTGAAAAGAGCCTGTTGATGATTCTCAAAGGATGAAGGGCCAAACCGGAGCTCCAAGGCCTTGGTAAATTCCGGCCAAGAGGATAATTGCCCATTATGATACATCCATTGATACCACCCCAAAGCATCACCTATCATGTAACAAGAAATGTGGGACAAACGGTGTGGAGCAGGGATGGCATAATGCTCAAAAAACTGATCAGCTTGAAACACCCAATCCAATGGATTTGTGGCATCAAAGGGCTGTAGAATTAGTTTTGGAGGTTTTAGGGTGGGTGGTGGAGGAGGGGGTGGTGGTAGGCTGGCTATGTTGATATGGTCCGGTTGGTGTTGTAATGGTTAGAAGGTTTTAAGGTAAGAGACATGGCGGTGGTTCAGGTCCGCACGGATGTCAGCCAAGGCAGCGGTCAGGGCGTGTATGGAGTCCTGTAACTGGTTGATATCCTGGGACCTGGTCATGATGAGTAGGGACGAGAGCACCAATGTTAGAAGGGTTTAGGGAAATTGAATTCCTTCAGTGAAGAAGGAAAACCTGGGGGATGAGAGAGAATAATTTTTGCTTAATTTTCTGCTTGCTTTTCTCATTTCCTCCTTCAAATATATATGTAAGTGATTACAATTCTTTTTCCCATGATTTCAGGATCAGGAGACAACTGTCCTCCTTTACAATTTCTTTTCATAAAGTAAAATAACAATGCAACTAATTACTATTCTGGAGCATTCCTCACAGCACTGCTTACTAAGCTTCAGTCAATATAACGGGTTGGCATTTTGATAGTTCTTTTGGGCCTATTATTAGCAGCAGGTGGCCCAAAGTCTTCAGCTTTCTCATTTTGGACTGGACCGTTTGTATCAAATACTTAGTTATTTCATGGAAGGCAAGGTATTACTTTATCTCTCTGTTCTACATTTTTGTGGTGATACATTATTAAGAGTTGGTACTAAAAGCTACCTAGACTTAGCCCTGGTTATTGTTGACTATTATGGGTCTGGATTTATGTAGAGGACTTAGGTTCAACTCATGGTAACAACTTCTTGATGTACAAAAAATTAAGAAATATATGGCAATGAGATAGCTGGGGCAATGACAGGTTGGAGATCTCTAAGATGAGTAGATTACCTATTAGGTTCAACTCACGGTAACAACTTGATGTACAAAAAAAGAAGAAATATATGGTAATGAGATAGCTGGGGCAATAGCAAGTTGGAGAGCTCTAAGATGAGTAAATGACCTAGACATGATTTTGAGGTGAGTGAATCACCGTTTTGGTCCATGAAATTGTAGGACGGTGGCAAATTGGTCCCCTTAAATCAAGAAATAGGTAAAAAAATCCTCCAAATTGAAAAACGCTCATTATTTTATGGTCCCTAAATTGAAAAATGATGCCAAAATGGACTTTTGTGGTTGACTTTTTTTCAATTTGGGAAACTTTTTGCTTATTTCTTAATGTGAGGGACCAATTTGCCACCGTCTTACAATTTCAAGGATCAAAATCGTGATTCACTCTTTTGAGTCGAGCTTATTCAAATTCACCTCCCATTTAATCTGTATCAATTGGTGCTCATATTATAGTTAAAATTAACATTTTCAATCTCACCAATAGTTTTCCATGTAAAATTTACTCTTCATGCTTTCGGACTCATAATTTGTTCGTTGTGTCATTAGCATTAGCAGATTGTGCTGGCTGTAGCATTCTTTATATGAAACTGCAAACTTTTTGAAATTTCTGTTAAGTTCAAACTTTTCAAGAAATTGGCTTTTGCAGGCATGCATAGCTGTTAAAAATGCCACAAGAGCTGAAGAAACTACCAAACGATGCCTTTCCATCATGGCAAGGAATTGCATCCGTTTCTGTAAGCTAATGGTTTGTTCCTCCTCTAGCATACTTTTGAAGATCAAGTTCTTATACAGCTTTTTTATGGTTTTCTGTTTCCTCTTGCTTGTTTGGTTAATTATTGATAATTTGATATTGATCAAATGTAGAAATTAGCTGATGATGGTCCTGCTCCTCAAGATGTAATGCCTAAAGAGAGGAAAAAGATAGCCTTTGCTGATGAAACAGGTGGAAGGCTGTGCCAGGTCAGGTTCTATGAGGATGACAAGGCATCTTTGTTAGAATCTAACTGAAAGGGGATGCTTTTCTACTAACTGGTCATCATTTGTAGTTTGTACATTAAATTTTTTGGGTTGTCATGCTTTTACAATGAAGTAGGGAGGTATTTTTTATGCATGTATGTAAACAAACTTTTAATAAAACTTGATTTTTTTTATAAGCATTTAATAAAACTTGAATACTTGTTACTTATGTACTAGAACAACTATTTTGATATTTGGTGTTGGGTTGGGTTGCTGCTTGGCTCAACTGCGTCCTTCTACGTGGCCCTTGCCCAACCCAAGATAGGTAGTTGGCCTAATAGACCTCAGATTTTAGATCGTGGTTCAGAACAATTTTTTTTAAAGAAATTAGGACATTTGACTCTTCACTAGGTCTACGAAGTATCCTATAAATTTAGATCCCTTGAATTTATTATGGGACTACTCAAATATATGTTTTGCAGGATTCGAACTCAAATCCTCCCTGATAAGCTCATAAGTTCAACCTGAGCAACCAATCAAAACAGGTCTAGAACACTTTGAATGATTTTTTTTTTTGTTTTGAAGAGAAGACTTTGAATGTTTAATAAGCTGTATTTATAGGATTTATATATTTATCTTCAAACTTTCAAATGAAATATATTTATATTTTTAAATCATAAATAATTATAATTCTCTGAAAATAAAATGAAATAGTAAAGTGAAGATTTCACTTATAATAATATGATTAAAATTGATTTTTTTAATTAAAATTAATTATAAACAAGTTTAATCAATTCATAAACTAATTTTATACAATATTAACAAATTCATACTAATTTAACAATGAATTCAGTTACATGACTTCTTTGTAATTTTAAATCTTAAATCGGATTGAGGGCAAGATGAAGCGACCGTACTACTGTAGCATTCCAGTCTCCACTTCATTTGAGTTTGGTGAAAAATATTAATTTCACTCACTTTAACTATATTTTATATTTTCTACAGTATTAAAATATAAGTATTCATCAAATAAAATAAATATAATTACAATTAAAGATAAAAGTTATATAAATATAAATATAATATATAAATACAAATAAATAAAATTGAGTTTGGCAGTTCGACGGATGATGTTTTAACAATAAAAAGACAGTGAAGACTGAAGACTGAAGGGATGTACATTGTCCGTAAATTATAATATTGGTTTGACCTAAACTATCATAACCCCACTCCTCTCTCTACTGCAAAACTCTGTTCCTCAACAATCAAAATCTCTGTTCCTTTTAAAATCTCAGGAACATTTTATTTTATTTTTTTTATCAATATAATAGATGTTCATCGTCATTAATGATAATTAATCTTCATTGAAAAACTTTGATATACGTAAGGCGAATAGGCGATAGTCCTTCCAACCAATTTTTTTTAACTAACAAACCAAGTCGTTAATCTCAGAAACATTTTAACATCTAAGATATATGTATGAAATAACTACTCTTTTTCTCACTTTCTCCGGTCTCAAAGAGCATTTCCAGTAGCAAATTTTTATGGAACCAACTTTAGATTGTAGCCACTACCAAATGATCCCACAAATCACTCATCTTCCTCTACTCTCCCTCGTCTTCTTCTTGTTGATGCAGAACTATCTCTCACACACACTTTGTATATCACTCTTGGATTCTTGCTCACACACTCGAGGGAAAAGGCTAAAACAGAATGTAAGACTTGATGTGTGAATATGCATCATCTGAAATTCCATTCATTCATTAGCTGTATTTATACACAAACTGTAAGTCCCACATTTGGCTGGGAGCTTATGCTATCAATTGCAAAACTAACCAACAAAAAGTTAACAAACTAATCATAACTACCAAAGCCCCCATTAACAAACTTAACTGACTAACTACTTTTAGCAATTCTAACTAATTTGAATTACACCAATACACTCCCTAATTCAGATTAGTCATAGGCTGCACTCCAAGCATACTTCTCAATTCTGCAAACCTTGCATTCTTCAGAGGCTTAGTCAGTATGTCAGCAGCTTGTACATCAAGATCTTGCAGTCTTGCATCACCGCGATTTACCCTTGCTGACTTGATCACGAAGGAAGTGATACTTGGTTTCTATGTGTTTGCTTTTGCCATGAGCAATTGGATGTTTTGCCAAGTCAATAGCTGACTTGTTGTCAATCAGGAGCTTCACAGGATTAGCTTCTCTCAACTTCAGTTCTTCTAGTAAGGTTTCCAGCCATTGAGCTTGACAAGCGCCTATTGAGGCTGCAACATATTCAGCCTCACAGGATGATAGGGCAACAACAGTTTGCTTCTTTGAACACCAACTTATTGGCTTGTCTCCAATCATAAACACATAGCCTGTGGTGCTTTTCCTATCATCTTTGTCACCACACCAATCAGAGTCACAGTAGCCAAACAATTCGGTTGCACTTCCACTTGAGTTGTTAGGATAGAGAATGCCAAATCCAAGATTTCCTTTGACATATCTAAGGATCCTCTTGGCTGCAGTGAGATGAGACACATTTGGATGCTCCATGTATCTACTAATCATACCAACACTATAGGCTAAGTCAGGCCTAGTGTTGCACAGGTATCTTAAGGAACCTACTATTTGCTTGTAGTGAGTAGGATCCACTGCTTCATCAGTACCATCCTTTTGCAGCTTGTTTCCAGTCTCTGCAGGTGTGCTTGCAGGATTACAGTCAAGCATACTAAACCTCTTTAGTACATCTTCAGCATATTTCCTTTGGCTCATGAAGATACCCTTGCTTGTATGAGTAAATTCAATGCCAAGGAAATAGGATAGCACCCCCAAATCACTCATTTCAAATTCCTTCAGGATTCTGTTTTTGAACTCAGCAATTTCAACTTCATTGCTTCCTGTTACCAGCAGATCATCAACATATAAGCATACTATAAGTGTATTTGTTGTAGAAGTATGCCTGACATACACACCATGTTCTGTGGTGCATTTTACAAATTTCAGTTGCTTTAGAAAGCCATCAATTCTCATATTCCAGGCTCTTGGGGCCTATTTTAGGCCATACAGGGCCTTCTTCAACTTATAAACTTTGTTTTCATGCCCTTTTACAATGTAGCCAGGGGGCTGAGAAACATAGACTTCCTCCTCTAGTGGACCATTTAAAAAGGCATATTTCACATCTAGTTGGTACAATGACCAACCTTTGAAGCTTGCCAATGCAACCACAAGTCTTATTGTTTCGATTCTTGCAACAGGTGCAAAAACATCATAGAAATCCAGACCAGGTTTCTGTAGGAAACCTTTAGCAACTAACATGGCCTTATACTTGACAATATCACCATTAGGCTTCACTTTGGTTTTGTAAACCCATTTTACATCAATAGGTTTCTTCTGTTTTGGCAAGGTCACCAATTCCCAGGTCTCATTCTTTTCAATTGATCTGATTTCCTTCGGCATGGCATTTCTCCAATTTGGACTTTCCATAGCCTGCTCAAAACTGACAGGCTCAGCTTCAACTAACAGGGCAAAGTGCATTAGCTCACCTTCTGTTGTAATTGAAGAATCTGGAAACAGCTCATACTCATTGAATCTTGGTGGTGCATGTCTTTCTCTTTGTGATCTTCTGATCTGATTTTCTACAGCAGCTTCCACATTTTCTTGATCATCTTCAAACTTCATCAGTATGCTGTTAGCATTGTTGTCAGTCTTGCCTGCTTCCTAATTCCAATTTTTCTTTTCATCAATCACAACATCACTACTGATCACAATTTTCTTCTTCTTAGGGTCAAACAACTTATAGGATCCAGTTGAATGATAACCTAGAAGGATCATCTGCTCAGCTCTATCATCAAGTTTCTTTCAAAGTTGTTCAGGTACATGCCTATAGCATAATGAGCCAAAAATTCTAAAATGGCTTACATTAGGCATGTTACCTGACCATGCTTCCTCGGGTGTCATGCCTTGCAGCCTCTTGGTTGGACTTCTATCCAAGATATAAGCTGCATAGCTGCCACTGCTTCACCCCAAAAATAGGCAGGCATTTTCTTTGCTTTCAGCATGCTTCTTGTCATATCAAGAAGTGTTCTGTTTCTCCTTTCTGCAGTTCCATTATGTTGAGGTGTATATGGAGCTATCACCTCATGTATGATTCCCTCTTGGTCACAAAATTTCTGAAATTCATGTGAGACATACTCACCTCCTCCATCAGTCCTCAACACCTTGATTGCCTTCCCACTTTGCTTTTCAACCATTAATTTGAACTTTTGAAAAACACTTAACACATCATTCTTCCTTTTAATGAGATACAACCACATTTTCCTTGTAAACTCATCAATAAAGGAAACAAAATAACTGTTGCCACCAAGAGAAGTTACCTCAAGGAGACCACACACATCTGAGGAAATGACAGCAAGTTTCTCATTTGCCCTGGTTGGAATTTCAGATTTGTAAGATTTCCTTGTCTGCTTGGACTCACAGCAATCAACACACACTTCCTTTGGCTGCACAATGGTGGGAAGGCCTTTAACCATATTCTTGCTCTTTAACAGGCCAAGACTTCTGAAATTCAGATGTCCAAACCTATGATGCCACAGCCAAGTTTCACTGCTGCATTCACTGGCTAGACACTGATGCTGCATCACTTGAACACCAATCTTGAAAGTCCTATTTTTTGACAAAGGAGCTTTCAGGACTAGTCTTCCTTTGTTATCAAACACCTTCAATTGACTATGCTCCATTTTCATTGAGTAGCCTCTTTCTAGTAGCTGACCAAGGCTTAGTAGATTATTCTTCATATTGGGAACATACAGTACATCAGCAATGGCAGCATGCTGTCCATTCTTCTGCTGGATCATTACTCTCCCTATTCCTTCAGCAGTTACAGTGCTATTGTCAGCAAATCTAACCTTGCTCTTCACATTCTCATCAAGGTTTGTGAACCATTCCTTATGGCCAGACATATGATTAGAACATCCTGTATCAAGATACCATAACTCAGATTTTGCATTTTCTGAGCCAGTGGTAGCCATCAAGAGGACTTCATCTGAGTCAGAATCTTCCTCGTGAGCCATTTGTGCCTCTTCACGCTTTCTTGGCACCTTCTTGCCTCTGCACTCATTTGCATAATGACCATATTTCTGACAGTTGTAGCACTGCACATCCTTTTTAGGAACTCTTCTTTTATCATTGTTTCTGCTCCCCTCATATTTCTTGGAGCTTTCATCATTGTGATTCTGCTCAGTGCTGCTGCCTTGGCCTTTTTCTTGATTCTTCCACTTATTGTTTTTCCACTTTCCTTTGCCCTTGTAATTATTTCCCCCATCTCCTCCTTTCTGTTTGGACTGAGCTTGAAGAGCTTGCTTAGTCTTCACAGGATTTCTCTCATTGAGCCTCAGCTCTCGGGCTTCAAGAGATGCCTGAAGCTCTTCAATCTTCATCTCATCAAGAACCTTGGCCTCCTCCAATGCAACCACCACATGATCATAACGTGGAGTTAAAGTTCTCATTACTTTTTCAATTATCATTATAGTTGTAAGTATTTCACCACAAGATTTCATTTGATTGGTGATTGCTAACAATTTAGTGAAGTAGTCACTTACACTGTCTTGATCAGTCATCTGCAGCAATTCATACTGCCTTCTCAGGGCCTGCAGCTTCACCTTCTTGAGCTTGTCAGTATCCTCATAGAACGGAGCCAAGTTATCCCATGCTTGCTTTGCAGTTTCTGCTGATGAGATTGTAACACCCCGATTTTCGCTGCTTCGTAATATCGGTAATAAATATATAAATATATATTTTTATCCGAGACTTGGAAAATGATTTTGGATAAACCAAGGTCATTTCCATGTTATATTAATTTTTATAAGGTTACCGGAAAGTTTTTGGTTGAAAATTCAGACGGAAGTCGGTCTGCCGTTTTCTGTGTTTTCACTGACAGTAAAAGTTTACTGCTCAGAATACCTAATTTTAATTCGTTAACGAGATGAAAAATGTTTTTATCTTATTTGCTATGATATTGGAAGTTTTGAAAATTTTGGTAAAAAAATAAAATAATGACTAAACCCCCAACTTGGTCCCTGAGAAAAACACTCGGGTCTGAAATAGTCCATATCCAAAAAAAACTATCCATTTAGTCCTTAAGAATGTATTTCTGGGACAGATTAGTCCTTCCGTGAGTTGACCACCTTTGATCGCAGGTAACTTGCTGACGTGTCAGTATCCATCTCTCAGATGGCAAAACGCATGCCGTTTGGGACCTTCTTCTTCCTCCAGCAGCTTCTTCTTCTTCTTCCTTCAAACTGAAATGGATGCTCATGGTTTTGTGATTTGGTTAATGTGAGGATAGAGTGGTCGAAAGAACAAAGAGGCAAGCTCTCCTGTGATACAGCTCTCTGACCACACAGCATATAATCTTTTACTGCAAAGTGTATAACTTAGGTTGCTTATTCTCTCTCTTTTCCTTCAGATGTATTTTACCCCTCCATATGTTAACTTTTGTTGTTTCTTTCAAGTGTACTGATTTTCAGTTCTCCAAGTTTCTCCAGATATCTTTTGGCTATCTCAGGGACTATTTCAGACTTAGAGCTATCTCAGAGTTGAAGCGCAGATTCTTGAAGAATGAGCTTAATATTTCACCCCAAGTCACTCTCATGCTTTCAGAGATCCAAGAACAGCAGAGCCTAATGAAGACTTACGAAATCACCATGAAAAAGCTCGAAGTACAGGTTAATGCTAAGGAAAACTAAAATTTCATCCCTCAAGAAACAGTTTGATTAGTGCATTACCTTCAACAAATCACTTGAAAAGAAGCTATGCTCAAGTGGGTCTTTGTCAATGTTCGAAAATCTTCAATTTTCAGTATTGAACCCAACCCATTTCCTTCACCTCACGTTAATATCAATGAGAAGCTTCGTGAAGTTGATGATCAGAGAAATGGAATCAGCTCATTGGGACCTTGAAGGAACCATCAAATCCATCCACCCAGATGCATTTTTATCCAAACAAAGCCATCAATTTCAAAACATCGAAGATGGAGGAAGAAGAAGGAAAGAAGGTCCCAAACGGCATGCGTTTTGCCATCTGAGAAATGGATACTGACACGTCAGCAAGTTACCTGCGATCAAAGGTGGTCAACTCACGGAAGGACTAATCTGTCCCGAAAATACATTCTTAAGGACTAAATGGATAGTTTTTTTTTGGATAGGGACTATTTCAGACCCGAGTGTTTTTCTCAGGGACCAAGTTGGGGGTTTAGTCTAAAATAATTTACGTTTTACGGGCGGAATACGTAATCGGGTAGACGACGGAGTGGATTTCGGAGTTTCTAAGAGCCGATAGAGGGTTTATCTTAGGATTTTGAGATGATTCATGAGGATGAATCATACTTTTAAGTCTATAAGGTTCTATAGGGTTATAGTGACAATTCCTGAATTTTACGCTTAAGTCCCTGAACTTTATGTTAATTACCCTTTTGTCCCTAAGTTAGTTTCTAAGTTTTTTTCAAGTGAATTGGGATAGAATCCTTGTTTCCAATCTCTAATGGACGTGGCTATGAAGCCCAAAATTTTCTAGTTCATGGATTGATTCCATAAAGCCTATTTGGAACCATACAAGTTTCCTATCTTAAGCTTAATGCTTAAATCTTCAAGTGGGCCCCACAAAAATGAAACCAAACCCAAAATTACCAAGCCCATGCGCAATCCCATGAGGGATTGATGGCTGCCCTCATTTGTTGTTGGATGAGTCAAGAAAATTCTAGAATGTTCAACAATCTTCCATATTATTCTACATTCTTCCACTTTGTTCTACATCATTCTTTAATCTTCTCAAACATTCTTGATTTGTCTTAAAATATCTATGACAAAAATCAGCCCAAAAGTCATCAAGATAAGACCACATTTAATGTGGCAAAAAGTCATCATGACAATTTATTGGCAAATTGCAAACTAGTCCTTATACTTTTGGAATCTTTGCAAAATGGTCCCTATGAGTTATTTGCACTTTAATCCTTTGAAAAGCCACCTCCTTTCTAATTGGTACTCAAAAGTGGCGCAGCCCACATGTCTATAAATACCCTTCCTCACCTTTCACTTAGTTTCTAATGCCATTTGTTCAAAAACCCTAAAGTTCATAAGTCTTCTAGTGTTAAATTTGTGAAGCAAGTTCTTGGATCTTCACTTGTTTTTGATATCCAAGAGGTGAATCCTATTATTCTTCTCTAATCATGTCTATGTTCTTCAATCAATTTCTTGATTCAAAGTTTATTTCATAGTTGTTCATGACTTTTAAGTTTCTAGATCTAAAACTTTGAAAATTCATAACTAATTCTAAAAAAATCCTTTTGACATGAAACCAATTGCTATGATCTTATAATCATCTCTATTTTCATCATCTAGAAGCATAAGATCATGAGAAATTTCTTTCCCTAATTTCTGGACTTGGCCGAACCTAGGTCAATGTTGTGTTCATAGGTTTTGTTTCATTTTCATGTCTTGATTTATGATTCAATCTTCAAATACCCTGATAGTTCTTGTATCCAAGTATATAGAAGATCAAAAATCAAACTCTAACCTATTTGTTTCATAAAGGCCGAAACCCTAGTTCTTGGAACTAGATGTGTTTTGTTCAAAGTTTTCATAAATGATCTTAGTAATCAAGCTATTAGTATGTATGCTTAATAAATCCAAGTTGGTTTATCAAACTAAAAAAAACCCTAACCCTATGTTCTTGTGTTGGCCGAATCTACCATTTAGAGGGTTAGGATGATTTTGATTCTTAACTTTGTTGTTTAGCCCTAATCCATTTCCTTAAGTATATTAGGATCATTAATCTATGACTTAATCATGATTAAAAATTTTAAGGATTTTGAACCCTAAAAGTCAGCCCTTGGCCGAAACCTAACCCTCATGAACTAAGTATGTTGTGGGTTGATTTGATTTATTTTGGTTGCAATTCGTTTGAAGGAAACAACCGAGTTAACTGATTTAAGCCGACGGAGGAAACCGGATCGAATCGGGAGATTGTTTGAAAACGTTAGTTTGAGTCTTCAAGAGGTAAGGGTAGCTTACCTGAGGGATTTTCTCAATAACTATTTGCTTTTAGTGTGGCTTATGTGATTTATATGTGGTTTGTGATTAATTGTTTATATTGTTTACGATGTGTTGTTTATCTGTGTATCGTTGATTGATCTGCTTTTAAATTATCTGCAGTAGTATATTATGTTGTTATGATGCATGATTTGCCTGAGGATATAATTATGATGATGTTGTTGAATGTTGAATGTTGTTTGAGAGGCCTGACAGTGGTCAGTGCACAACCGATTAATCAGATAAAAGATTTAATAAGCTGTCAAAAGATTATATTCAATGTTTTATGGGAAATGTTGGAATATAATAGTGGTGGAAAATATTATTTTGGAAAAATGAGAAGTTTTGAGAAATATTATTATTTTAATGATTTATTAGTGTAAAAGAAGTTTATGCGTCACGGTGAGAGCATAACCGTGAAATTTTTTTTAGTACTGCTAATTTTTACACAAGAAATTCCGAAATATTATAAAAAGTGATTTTGTGAAATTAATATTCGAAAAGACCTTATTTATTATATAAGAAAATTATTTTAGAAGAAATGTCAAAGTTTGACTTAAAGACGTTTTCTTGGAAAATGCTAAACGACGGCAAGTTTCGAAATTATTTACGGTGAGAGTTTAAAAACAATAGTACTTATGTTGAGAAGAGATTTAATCTGAATTGATTTATTAGAGTTGAAGTTTCAGTAAAAAGATGTAAAAGATGTAAAGTGATGTAGAACGAAGATGTAGAACGATGCAAAAAGATGTAGAACGATGTAAGACGATAATATGGAACTTAATAACCGAGACGTCGGGGTATTAAGGTTCGTTGTGTTGTAAACTGGGTATCTATTTAAAGAAGTTAAAACGTTTTAAGTTGTTTTCTACTACCACGAACCTAAGACTGATTGCAAGGTCTAGGGGCTTCGTGATTGTGCACTCGGACTTTGAGGTCCTGTGTTGTTAATAAAATTTGTAAAGATGTTTTAAACGATGTTAAGTCATAAGATTTTGAGAGCTTCCATGTTTTAACGATGATGCTTTTGAGAGCATTAGATGTTTAAAACGATGATGGGTTGTAAGCTTTTGAGAGCTTTGACAAATAAAGATATAACACAAAGAAAAGTGTTGAGAACAAAATGTTTTCTTGCATGCATTTGGCAGACGTGCCATGATTAAACGAGGGATTACCTTGCGGCGTCAGGGTAGATCGTACAAAGATGTTCTTCATTGTGCCTAGGGTTTGGACAATGAGACCCCATCTACGAGGTTATCACTGTGCCACGATGTTGGACAGTGTGCGATGGACGTGCCTGTGGCTGTATGCCTGTGGCAATCGAATCTGATCAACTCATCACGAGGTTCACGAGGTTGGAGATATCTCATGAGATTAAGTACGAAGTTTTAGATGATGTATTGAAGTGTTCATGCATAGTTTTCCAACGTTGATGTTTGGGGTGTGAAACCCATTGATAAACGATGTGATATAATATGAATGAGTACGTTGTTATAGACATGTATATGTGTATGTGCCTTCTTTTGTATTGCACATTTAGTTATTGTGGTAAATCCATATATTGGTGTCTCACCCTTACAACCATATCAGAATCGTACAAGGGGTATGATCTCTACCAGAAGACGAAGGCTGTCTAGTTCGAGGCATGTTGTTGTTGCTTTTATCGGTTGTAGAGTCCGTTAGTTACGACCAGCTTAGGTAATATTATGTTTTGAGAATAAAGTTGACTATGATTTATGTGAGAAAACATTTGAGGTAGTATAGTTGGAGGACTTATATACATTATGTATTTAAGTGTGATTTGATTACGTTGTTGTGGTTATGAGGTTAAAAGAAGGAGGAAAAAATTTTATCACCATATTTTGAAGAGACAAACGTTGGGAAAACATTATTTTCCGAAAGAAACCAGCAAATTAAGTTTTATTTCCACAAACGGGTAACCATGTGATGACCAGAGTTCAGGGTGTCGCAGAGATCTTCTCCCAGTTATCAGAATCCATGCATTGTTGAATCAAGAAGAGGGCTTTAGCATCCTTCTTCAGGCTTGCTTGATGGGCAGTTCTTTGTTCATCAGTGGGATTCCTGGGCAGTTCCTTGTATCCATCATTCACAATTTCAAGAACTTCTTGAAATCGAAAAAGAACTCTCATTTGCGCTTTCCATCTGTCATAGTTCTTCGAGGTCAAGGTTGGGAGATTCAAGGGAAGATTTCCATTAGATGTCATGCTCTTCTTTCAAGAACCAGGATAAAAAACACAGTTCTAGATACCATTGTTGATGCAAAACTATCTCTCACACACACTTTGTATATCACTCTTGGATTCTTGCTCACACACTCGAGGGAAAAGGCTAAAACAGAATGTAAGACTTGATGTGTGAATATGCATCATCTGAAATTTCATTCATTCATTAGTTGTATTTATACACAAACTGTAAGTCCCACATTTGGCTGGGAGCTTAGGCTATCAATTGCAAAAATAACCAACAGAAAGTTAACAAACTAATCATAACTACCAAAGCCCCCATTAACAAACTTAACTGACTAACTACTTTTAGCAATTCTAACTAATTTGAATTACACCAATACTTCTTTTAGATGAGTTGGTTGGTATTAGTTGATATAGTAAAAATTATATTTTATGCCTATAACCGTTTCTTAGATAAGGGACTAATATTAGATTTAAGGAACAGTGAATGGCAGCTAGATGTGCTCCAATGAGAAAAAATAAGGAACCGTTCTGTAACCTAAGAAACCCTTGTTGGAGATGCCTTAACATATGTTTGGGTAATATTTTTTTTAAAACTTTAACGAAGAAATTTAGCGTCTCAAGGCACCGAAACAATTTTTTCCAAAGCTCCACGATGGAACTTTCTCCCAACTCCGATATCAATCCCGGCTCAACCTATCCTTATCCTGGAATCCTCTAATGATAATATTAATAAATTTTTCAAAATCTCTTATCCTCCTCTCTCATTCGACTCCTCAGACACAGAGGCACTAGTCTCTCATTCCCACCATCCTCAGCTCCCTCCCCCGCCACATCTTCTTCACACCCACCACCAAAATCGAACCCCTCAACTCCCTCACCATCCTCCACTCCCTCCCCTTCCCTCTGCCGCCGCCCCCCTCTGGTCACTCTCAATCTCATACACCACCAGTCCACCACGAGCCACCTCCATCCCATACACCACCTAGAGTCCACCACGTCGCCTCTCAGATCCGCCACCATGCCTCAGATCTCGGTTCTTCCTCTGCGCCACCAGTTCTAGTCCGTCGCCGCCAAGGTGTTTGGTTCTTCTTGCTGCTTGGTGGTACCAGATCCAGATTTGCTTGGAGTTTGGTTCGCCCAAGGCCCCCTTCGCTTCAAGCCTTCAATGAAGAAGATATAGCATATATGATTTTGGTTTTTGTGTTAACCTTTTTGTTCCTTTTCTATTGAATCTTGAAGTTTCTGAATTTGAATTCACCATCTTGTTCTTTTGCCTTTTTTATTTTTCAAAACCGTATCTAACCGACTGTCGACCCGTCAGACAACCGACCCGCCTAATCCGTGAGAAGGAAACGGTCGAGAATGGGTCGCATGTTATCACCATCGGTTTTTCTCGGGTTGGACTTTTCGGCCCGTAACCGATTGAGCCCGTTCGGTATCCGGTCCTGCTATTTCCGCGGGTTACACTGTTCTTAATGAAGATTTTCACATGCACAGTGACGTCAATTATTGGGTTAGATTATACTTATACTTACTATTATTATATCATTATTATGATGAGCACGGACACGTTTTGTCCTTTAGATTCTTGGTTACTGTGTAAACTCGTGGCTTAATTGCGGATCTGGATTTGGGAAAAGTTAGGTGATTTTAATGTATTTTGAGAGGGAAAGAGATAAAAAAAAAATTTAGAAATAAAATGAGAGAAAATAATATAAAAGAGAAATATAGAAAAAATCAGGTGAATTTTTCAAAAAAAATAAAAATAAAGAATTGGGATCCCTTAAATGCACATCACTGTTGCAAAAACTAGCACCTGAAACTGAAAGTTCCCACCACTCCGTCCGTCACTCATGGTCATAGACTCATAGTAGCACTACTGCTCACGTCAGCATAATTTTCTAAAAACAAGAAACAAACTGCAGCCACGTGCACTTATTTTATATTTGTTTTTCCTTTTATATAAACGACATGTATATATATATATATATTAGTTTTGAGTCCGTGCAACGTACAAGCCAATTTGATGTTGAAATATATAATTTTTTGATATAGATAATAGTTATATGATATTATTGGACAAACGAAGTAGTACATAAATTAAAATATATTAATAAATTATTTTGTTATTTAATTAATTGTCTAGCAGGAGATTTTAAGTTTGATGTGTTAGATTTAAAAGTTTTGGTTCATGGGGTTAAAGAAATCTAATTTATATTAATAATTGAGTTTAATAGATGAGTAAATGATTTATGTAAAAATGGATTAAGTTTTTACTTGTTTCGTCAAAGAAGATTAAGTATTTATTTGTATAATTTGTCGATTAATAAACGGATATGGTGTTTTATTTGTGTCTCTCTCTCATTGGTTTATAATGTAAACAAACTTAAGAATATTAATGTATTTAACATAGAGTGATTATATAATTTATTGATTATTTCAGGAAAAATGAAACTTTAGTGTATATATATATATATATATATATATATATATATATATATATATATATATATATATTGATGCGTTGAAAATTTAAGTAATATTGGGCTGGTTACAAAAGTTTCAACTCCTTCAAATCTCTATTATAACAAAAAAGTGACAAATCTTTTGATCAAAAAGACAAGAAACTTTTGTGTTTGTATGACTAATGTAATGACATTATTCCTAAAATATTATTTATTTGATAAATTTATTTTTCAATGACTCCTTTTATTCTCAACAACACAAGCAACTTCTCATTATCATAAAGGAGATTTTAGATAAAAACATAATTTTTTAACCAAATTAAATGAAATTAACTAACCACCTTAATGTGTGTTGCATTAATTTGTTGCTTATAACATGGATCGGAGGGAGTATATATATTTTGAATAATGATAAATGAACACAGTTTTGGTGTGGAACAATATATATATATATATATATATATACAAAAGCTAGATTGACACAAACTTTTCGACACACATACTACTACATCGGATGAATAAGCAGTATGTGAAGATCGAAGTGGGTCCGATTATTAAAAAAATTATTTTTTTGTTATATATAATTTGTTTGATTAAGTATGTATAAATATCTCGTGAATTCGGTAGAAATATCCGGTGAAGGTCAGGTACAATTAGCACACTCATATATATATATATATATATATATATATATATATATATATATATATATATATATATATATATATATATATATACATGTTTATACTTGTTAATATGTTTTCTACCTCAGTATCTATATTTAGCACTTGAAAACAATTCAAAATATACGGTGTCTGTATTTTATGTTCAAAAAATATGTTCATTTATCATTACTCCTATATTTGTAATCAACCATTAATGGTACACGGTTGTCAACGAAAATGAATGTCTCTCTTCTGAACGTGTGCAATCAACGAAAAGACGGGATTTGAAAGGATCTTTTGTGTACAGATACACTTCAAAAGAAATGATGACAGCTCTTAAAACCTATCTCTGGTTAAAGAAGCAAATCATCCACCAACCCCTGTTTTTCTCCACTTCTGTAAACTGAGAAGAGAGGTTGCAGAGTATTCCGAAACGGCAAGTTGTCTTACTATTCTCATTCATTGTTTTCTTAGATTACAATGTTTTCTTCATTTTAGAATGATTCATGTGTTATATGATTACTTTGGTGTTTGAATTTATAGGCCTTTCTCGTTTCTCATTTTGGTTTCGTCAGTATCATTAACATTGCTAAACAATGATGAAGTTGACTGTTTCGAATTTTTTATGATGTTTGGCCGAGGTTTTCGTTTCCGGTGTTATATGATGATTTAAGTGTTTGGATGCATGTCCCTCTGAGGTTTTCCTTTGTTCAGTTTCGCTAACATTAGTAAAAAATGATTGAGGTTGACTGTTTGTGTTTTTTTATTCTCTGAATTTTTCATTTGATGCGTTTATGTTCATTTTAGTATTTGAATGTATTTCCCTCTGATATGTTGCTTTCTTGATACCCTTCAATATTGTTCCTTACTTTTACATTTTCTGAAAATGGATAATATACATATACATTTCATATATTTGTACGTATAATTTTTGTTAGTTTCAACATTAGTGAGTTTGTTTTGTTTGTCTTTGCATGTCACCCAACAGTAAATTTTTATATTTTTAGAGTTAGTAACTTTGTATGTCTCTAATGTTGGATGCTCAGTTTGAAGTTTCATTAAACTCCAAATGCTATTACCTTTGCAGTATACACTGCTATCTGTAGAAGGATTTAGTTAGATTATAGTGGTCAATACAATAATTGGTATGAAATTATGAACTGAGATAAACATCATGTATAAATCTGTTTTAATTTACTTTTGTTTTCAGATATGGCTGCCAATGAAGAAAACTGTAAACGATTTTACCTTCTCATTGAACCCCAAGTTGTGAGTCTTCTATTTTATATCAATTTATAGATAGATTATTGATTTATTTATGTTATATAATCTAAATGTATTTTTTATAAGTTAATTAATTGTTCCTATACGACAGGAGAAGATAGCCTTGTCTAAATATTTCTATCGTCATTTCAAAAATGAGTTGGGTGACAAAGTATATCTGAATGACGTTCATGGAAGTTGGATCAACATCCGTGTTGAAAAGGAATTTTGTAAAGGATATCTGACTACTGGGATAAGGAATGTAATGTATCACTATGACAGGCCAGAAGGCTACTGGGTGCGACTGCTATATCTGGGAGAAAACAAGTTTTACATCAACATTCAAGATTTTAATCTTAAGAATATTATGCACCCTCCTTCAAGAACCATTGATTATGAAACTTTCATCATCCCTGGTATGGAAGAAGTGAATGATGATGATCCTAATCTGAACAATGTTGAATGCAGGACCAAATGTGAGATTATACTCACTGCCAAGCAAGCAAAAGCGGAAAAATGGTAATTGCTTTTAGAGATTAACCGTATTAATTCTTTGATTTAATATAGATTTGTTATTTGTTATGCAAATATGAGACTTGACAAATTGATTTTAATGTTGCAGAATTTGCCTGTAAGGTTTGTTAGGGAAGGGTTGCTAGATTCTAAGCCAACTGCTGTTTATATGGTTGATAAAAATGGGAAGGAGTTCAAGTGCAATCTGAATTGGGGGAAAAGAAGAAATGTTGAAGTGAAGATGGGAAAAAAGTGGAAGAAATTCTGCTTCAAGAATCATCTTAAACATGGAAGTTGCATTGTGTTGGGAGTTGATGCAGTAGATGTGACAATCATTCATGCAAGGGTGAAAAGGCAAGGATAGATCAATGAAGATGTTGGAGAAGATCAGTTGCTACATAGTGATCATCAACATTATGAGATTTTTTTTTGTTATGGTTGTTAATTATAGTACATTCATGCAAGCTGCAATGTATGTTTGTTCAGGGGTTTGCTGTAGGTACTTTTGGTTAGTATTGGAATGGTCCATGTATTTTTGTATACTTATCTGAACAGTTTGGTAAACTTGGATCATGGATTGTTTGTACATGACGATAGCATCCATACTTTTTTTGGCAAAAGTAAAAGCAAGTTATGGTTAATTGCAAACACCAATTGATGGCTAATTATGTTAATACTTCCTGCGAGAACTTTGCACCACGAAGGCAACTTGGGATTAACATGTATAAAATGATTTTCTGTTGTAGCTGATGAAATAACAAACATATAAATTTGAAAGAAAATAAAATAAAATGAATCTTTCAGCAATATGGATCATCAGCAATAACTGAATGAGTCAATAGCATAAAAGGCAGTGTTTCGTTGTACATCAGCAGTTATACAGGCTATCAATCTTTTAGCAATAATGGATCATCAACACTTGCATGCTATGAATTCCTGTAGAATTATATTCAAAAATCTGCTGAGATGGGGATATTGCATTTGGGAAGTGGCTGCAATATTGACTTGTAGAGATTATTGATGTTGATGCCAAAATGACCTTACCTGTAACTTCAGATATGCAAGGAAAAAATATGTTTACCTTCAATAAAGATTGCAAATAAGATTAATCAATTATATAAGGGTTGTGAAAATCACCTATGGATTAAGCTAATGATTATATAGCAGCATTATAAAAGTTAAGTAGTTCTTCACTTGAGCAGCCTTGACAAGTTGAGTGAATGTCTGTTGTGCAAAAAAAATTCCTGCAATACCATAATCATCATTAAAAAATCATTAACTTCATTAATTAATCAAATATCTTACATATAGACATACCAAAATTGCCACAACTGATATTTTGTTAGTATATCTGGAATTGACATGGTGGATTTGATGAGATGGTGGTACAAAAATATTCTTTGATGACAGATAACAAAGTTAGATAACAAACTATAATATAAATCGTAAATCGTAATTAATCCTTTCTAGAGTAACGCATTAAAGTTGGATGATAGGCCAAAAAACATGAACCTGATATACTGACTCTGCTACAGGTTCTCAAAAACTTCTCTGAAAACCACATTTTTTGTTGATGTGCATACACTTCCATCTTCATTTAAAATCAAAGCCTTCAATCCCTTTTTTGATTTTACTCTTGAGATTGCAACATACAACTGACCGTGTGTAAACACAGGTCGTGGAAGATACAATCCTACTCTGGAAAGTGATTGTCCTTGACTTTTGTTTATTGTCATAGCAAAACATAAAGATATGGGAAATTGCCTCCTCTGAAATTTGAACGGAACTCCAGGATCGGAAGGTACCATATCCATTCTTGGAATTAGAATTCTCTCCCCAATATTCTTGCTATTCATTATAGTTGCTGTTATTATATTAGTTCCCAAATCATTAACCTGAAGCCTTGTTCCATTGCACAGAACACTTGCTTGATCAATATTTCTAAGAAGCATCACATGTACTCCAATTTTTAGGGTCAACCTATGATTTGGAATCCCAGAACATTTGATATCATTCAAAAATTCAGAGGTAAACCAATCACCCTGAATGTCATGATCTTGATCAGACTGGCATGGTGTGTCAGAACTATAATAGTCCTTTTGATCTCCAGGTAGTAATGGTAGAACAAAGTCATTAACCTGCTGCACATAATCTATAGTTGGAGCCAGAATTGCTCTTTCTTCAAAATAATTGTTTTTCTTCATATTTTCTACTATAACAGGATATACAAATTCAACCAATGAAAGTAAAGGGTCATCACATTTAGGAATTACCAAATCTTTTGGTATGTCAATGTTACCTTGACCATACTCATCTGAATCCATGTCACCATCTCCTATTTGAAGGATCCAATCATCAAATTCTTTTATTTCATTAACAGATTGATCATTGTTTGCTGTAGTTAACCTCATGTTTTTTGTGAGTTTCAAGACCATGCAATTTTTCCATATTTCAGAGGAATTTATTGATGCATCAATTATGTCCTTTCTTGTTCCTCTTCTAACAACAGGCAATATCTGCCTAAAATCACCTCCCAAAACTACAACTTTTCCACCGAAGGGTTTGTCATTGTGATATCCAGTTTCAAATCTCATTAGATCCCTCATTGTGCGATCAAAGGCCTCAAAACAAAATCGATTCATCATTGGAACTTCATCCCAGATTATTAAGCTTGTTTCTATCAGCAATTTTGTACGAAGACTACCTTGGCTAATGTTGCAAGTTGATTCCTCGTTGATAACTAATGGAATACAAAACGTGGAATGCGCAGTTCTTCCTCCAGGAAGCAACAGAGAAGCAATACCGCTTGAAGCAACGTTGAGGACAATCATTCCTTCTGATCTAAGGGCAGCAGACAAAGTTGTCCAGAGGAAGGTTTTACCAGTTCCACCATATCCATATAAAAAGAAGAATCCTCCACTCCGAGATAAGACTGAAGCCATTATTTCATCATAGACATTGAGTTGTTCTTCTGTGAGTAATTGCAAAAGGGATTCTTGTATCTGAGTCTGTTGAACTCTATTATAGTTCAACTGATCCACAATAAACTTGTTTTCAAAATGTAACCTATCTGAATATTGTGGAGTCGGGAGACAACTGAAGTCTTTCAGAGATCTTCCGTTGGATATTAGCAATTTATCCAATTCTATTAGGCAGAGGTTCTTCAATTCATCATTTGTAATATGAAGACCTAAAATAATGTGTGTATAGAATAGTTAGGATCTTGAAACAAAGTGCCTTAATTGGTAAAAGAAATAAGATATACCTGGAAATTTAAAAATCTTCTTCTTGTGATAGATAATTCCATCTGATAACAATTCCCATGTTGACTCCCAAGCAGCATCTGGCTTAGACATCGTGTTCATGACCGATAATGTAACAAATAACTTCCTCAACCGATTTCCTGAAGTTGTTTGACTGGCCTCATTAATTGCATCAATGAACTCCTTGTCATCTGTTAGTAAACCCAAAGCATAACATGCATCGTGGAAATTGTTGTATGTTTTGCCATTGACTGTCCTAATACTTTCATAGTCAACACAACCTCTTTGAATTGTCAACAATATTCTCATGTAGTACAATTCCCCTATCCCAGCTGGCACATAAGTAAGCCTGCCAATAGAAAAACCTTGCTTTCTTGGTTGCCACTTTCTCATTTTACTCAAATATACGAATTTGGTTGGGAATTCTGCATAAGTTAAATCCCTGCCCTCATGATAAATCTGATTAGCCTCAAACCAAGCCATAAACATGGTGTCAAGATTTTGGTTGTTGCTAACAACTGTATCGATTCTGTCTTCATCATTAAAAATCACAGATTGTTCATTGAGAAAGTGGAATGTTAATCTTTGAACTGGTGGCCACCTTTCATGAATATCGAAGGCAAAAATCCTCCAAGCTGCCTCACATGGTGATAAATATCTGCAATCATAATATCGTTTAATCTCATCAATAACAGTTGGCTTGTCAGAAGTTTGAGCATCACCGATTATCTCAATTGTAGCTCGATCAGGACCCTTGTTCACGTATTTAATCAAATATTTGATTGAATTAGACTTATTGCAAGACTCAGTGTTGACATGTCCTTGATACCTCATCAACAAAATAGGACTATAAGGAACAACAATCTTTTTATCCATCTTTATTCCATTTTTCTCCACACAGATTCCAGAATCTCTACGCATGTAGCATGGGTAGCCATCCTCATCAATTGTTGTTGAATCTTGGAATTTCTTTGGATAGTACTTTGAACATTTTCTTTGTTGCATGCAAGGTGATTTCATGTTTGCAACTCCACATGGACCATGTATCATATATTTCTGAACTGCATTAGCCAATCTTGGATACAAATTCGGGTCAGGCAATTCAGCAGAGATAACTTTGTCAATATCAGTTCCATTCCTCAGTCTATTGTCACCAGCCAGCCACAATAATATATGTGCATGTGGAAGCCCGCGATTTTGAAACTCAACTGTATACATCCCTAATGTAATGTAAATAATGATTAGAAGCATGAATAAAGTAATCTGAAAGCAATAGATATTAAAGATAAGTAATTTGAGTACTTACCTGCATTAATAGTTTCAAATATCTCTCTCTTCTTGAAATCTGTGATCATTTCATCAAGTTTCATCTTGAACACTCTACAGACAATATCAGGTCTGTCACTGCCTGTTAATCCCCTTTCAAAAACAAAATCCTTAATTTCGGGCCAATTTGTGTTACATGTAATTGTAACAAATAGGTCTGGATATCCAAATTTCTTACAAATAGCCATGGCATCTTGGCAGTTATTGAACATGTATCTCATACCACCAGTAAAAGAAGCTGGCAATATTATACGTTTTCCAATTGAAGAAGGATCACTTTCTCCTCTGGCAACTGCTTCCTATAACCCATTGAGAACTTCACACCTTATTGTCTTTTGATTGTGTCTTATGAAGGATAGACGCTGTGCTTCTATCATTGTGAAACAATCCACCAAAAATTATTGAAACAGTCTTCTTGCATTGACAATATTACCAAATTCACAATCCCTTTCTTGAATTCTGAAAGCAATCCACTCCCTGAATGTAACACAAATTCTTTTAAGGGTGTTACATTCATCTTCAGCATCTCGAATTGGGATGTCTTCTTTATAACCATCTTCTCCATAAGGAAATAATAATGGATATTGCAATGGAATGAAAGAGGTATGAGTTTCATGAAGCCTCTCAAAATAACCAGAGATATTCCTGACAATAATATCTCTTCCAACATCCATGCTACTCAAGTCACCAACTATCAACATTACCAACTCATCTGACGTGGGAAGATTGTACAACCTGGCATCCTTTGATCTATGTCGAAATAATTGCAAACTAACATTTGTCGTTCCATCCCTATCTATAAGATTTCTGACTCTTCTGAATGACTTTGCAAGTTCATTCCACCTATCAATCATTTTAGTTAGCTCTTCAACCAATGATTTATCAAATACTTGCAAATCTTTTTTGGACCTGTAAGGATATATGAGAATGATAAAATATAAAGATGTGTTGAAATTATATTTGCTGAATAACGTATTGAGACATACCCAAAATGCCGAAGTCTATTTTCCAATTCATTCTGCGTATCATAGACATATAGTTGTGTAAACTTTGGAACACCTCCAACTTCTGGCAACGGACTCCCTATTCGATGGTAATTTTGACCGCTGAGTATAAACTGAGGAGGACCACCTTCATCATTGATTGAATTGTGTACTTTACCACCCAATGAAGTAAATGAAAGCATGCTATTGTATGCTCTGATATTTTCCTTGAAATGATTACTTCTATTATCTATACCATGTATTAGATTGAACAGTAAATCAGGTGGTTTTTTTCAAAAAAGGAAGTTGTACAACACCCTTTAAGAAGCGGATTGAGAAATCTGGTTGCTTGAGCTTCCTAGCCTTTTCACATCTCTCTTCAAACCATACATCAGCACTACAGTATTGACATTGAATTGAAGGTTGTCCAAAATTGACAAAAACTGCAGCAAAGTAATGACACATGATATAAGTAAGATGATTATAAAATATAAGAAATCTAAATTATAATCTGTGATTATAATTTGCACCTTCAGTTTCAACATTTGAATATAAATCAGAAAGAAACGCAGACGTTGTATCATCCTCAGCCAAATTGACTGAAATTAAACGTAATGAATGTAAACTTGATAATTAAATTATACTGTGTAGGTAGTAATATATCATAATAAGTTCATAAACTTACATGAACTTTGATAACTATTTGTATTGGGTGATTCCTTCATTTCTGTGTCGAATTTCAATCTAGTTCTACCAATAGAGTGTAGAACATTGACTGATTGATTGACAGATTTTCCATGGATATAATGAGGCAAAGTATTGACTACCTCTGATAAGTTAGTAGATAAATCAGCAGTTGATCCATTCCAAATTGAGTTTGAATTTGAAGTTCCTAAAGTATCACCAAGTGCAACATTATCTCTACGGGTTCAAAAATTTGGGATTAATAACACCTACATTAGTCACATAGAAATAAAAAAATACCTCAAACCATAAAAATATATATACCTGCAAATAGGGGTGTGACTGATACAGTATTTTTCTTCATCGCTTTTGACTTGGAGTTTGTAGTGTTAATAACTTCGGAAAGAGGAGATGGAGTACATGCATCATAGTTACTTCGTTTTTTACTATTGTCTGTTCTTGTAACATTCGAGATTGAGTTACAACTTCCTGTAACATTATGTTTTGGTATAGTTCCTGTTTCAACAAAAGATACATAAAAAACAAATGTTTTATTATATTTATATTTATATCAATGATATGGGATTCAATTCGTATTTTGTATAACTCTCTTAATCTGTATATATAGATATTGATATATAGAGAGATAAATTACATACCAGGAGATAAAGGTGACAATGGCCTTCTGGTTGTTGTTTGTTTCTTTTCAGATGAATTTGAACCACTATGTAGCAAATTCCTTGGTAAGGTATTCTCATCTGTATTTGTTTTGTGATTTGTGATTTAATAACGATGTTAAAGATGGAGTTGGATACCAAATGGAGTTAAAAATGAGAAAGTTGGATACCAAATGGAGTTTAAAATGGTTATAGATGTGTTATACCGATATATGTAGCACGTTTGTTGTCTGACTTGTCTTGAATGATCATCTTCCTCCTCATTCTTGCAATCTTAGAATACATAGGATCCATACAGCTGGATGGAGTTAGTGTTGCAAGAATGATGTTGGAACTAAAGAGACGTCCATGTAGTGAAAAAACTTGCAGAGGATTTTAGGAAATGGGTTGACTTGTCTCCAAGCATGTGACTACAGTGTCTCCCTTTTTGTGTACAGTTGTTGCCATAGCTGTAATTTATTTGTTTTAGGTGGCTTGATCAGTGTTATCGACTCAATGTCCTATGCATGAAAAGATAATCTTGGGAAGAGGTATAATAGATTTTTTGTTAAAGTAATTTTTTGGTTCCTATACGTGACACTGATTTTCAATTTGCTCCATATACATTAAAAGTTATCAATTTGGTCCCTATACGTGATATACATTTTCAATTTGGCCCTCACCACTAATTGGTCCTTATATAAGAGGGACCAAATTGCAAATTATTATCACATGTAGGGACCAAAGTGAAAATAATTGTAACATATAGGGACCGATATCAATTTTGATTAAGCTGAATTGGTCCCTACATGTGACAATAATTTGCAATTCGGTCTTCTGATATAAGGACCAATTAGCGGTGAGGGCCAAATTGAAAATGTGTGTCACGTATAGGGACCAAATTGATAACTTTTTACGTATATGGATCAAATTGAAAATCAGTGTCACGTATAGGAACCAAAAGATTAGTTAAGCGTAGATTCACTTTTTCCTATTACCAAAATATCACTTAAACCTATAATTTTTTTTCCTGTTTGGCAAAATTTGTCGAAAATATATCAATACTCAATATATTAACTTCAGTATTATTTGATCTTTCAGATTTGTTACAGAAAATAGAATGTGGTTGATGTATGATTTGGTGAATTTGATTTCATGGCCTGTTTCATTTCGTTTATTGTGGGATATTCATTACCAAATATAATTAGTTATTAATTATCAATTACCAAATGGAAGTCTTTTAATTTAATTAAGTTTTATGCATTAATATGGGTATGTGAATTTTATAATTGATTTAATTGACCTCTATTGCAGTTAAAAATCTATTCACACTGATTAAATGCATAAAATAAGTAACATAAGCATTACTGAATTAAGGAAATAAGCATAAAGTTTAAGAAGAATCCTTATGTCCAAAATAAAATGGTTGAAATTAAAAAGTAATTGGTTCCATTCACATATACCATAAACCATAATTAGATACAATAACATTTGTATGGTCATACTGTCCAATAACCAAACAAATCCAAAAAGGAGTACAAAAAAAGAGAGTCCCACTCATTATAAGAAAACACTAAACACTAATTTCTGACATGGACTATATTGCCATTGTCATAAGGAACATCCTATAACAAAACTAACAAATGCCATCCAGACATCCACCATGAAAACAATTTCCATGAACAATCCGCAGCATAACAAAAAGGCCAATTAAAACGAAGAAAACTGCTCAAAATATACATATAAGCACTGGATGGCATAAGAAGGCCCTATTTAACTACTCCTTCTCAATTTTGATATTCTTCTTCAACATTTTCAGTGGAAGTTCCAGCTCTGGAACTTGAACAACCCCTGCTTGGCTTTCTTGAGTTGCATAAGACCTCTTCAAAGTAGGGGATATTTCATTTGAATCGTTGGACAAATCACAACCATCCGGTCCATCAAACTGAGAGTCTTTTTCAGCAATTTCAAATGAGAATTTGGGCATCAAATTCTGTTAGATTTAGTAAAACCAACGTTTAGTTCAAGAATAAAAAAAAACTTTAAAATAATAAGATAACTTCATATGAATGTTCATCATACCTGTGCAAGACCAATAGAACTCTCAGCCATTATCTCCTTTCCTTTACCCAAAAACCGCCCTTCAGAATGAATATCCTAATATAGAATAACAGAAGATTTAGGTATGCAAAACATAACAATAAAGTGTCAATACTAAAATATAATATAGAGCATGCAACGTTATGGATGTACTCACTGCAGAATTTTGAACGAATTCATTGTATTTGTTGATGATTGCAGGGTCAGTACAAATCTTCTTAACCCGGAATGATTGCTCAAACTTAAAGCTGGAACTATTCTTAAACTCCACTTTAAAAAGAAAGCTCTTTTCAACCAAGTCAGAAATTTCATTAGGAAAGGATCCAGGTTCAGCACTCTACACACACATTTCAGATATGAGATATAGGACAAAACAATAATCAATAAATAAATCTAAGATATGAACCTTATCATGTGCTTCAAACATGTCTGCAGCAGATTTATTATTGAAAAGGAGGGTAGCATCACGGTCAAAGATGACAAATGTGGCAGAATCTGTGTTATCAATGACACGAACCTTGATTCGAAATCTACCATAATAGAGATATAGAGTCATGTAAAAATTTAAATCCAAGATGGACATTTATATTTGCTACTGAGGTAGGTTAAAATATTAAATATAAACTCACTTAAACTTAGAGTGGAGAGTTTTACCTTGGAACAACCTTCATCACATGCTTATTGCACTTCTCACAGAAAAACATCTTGGAGTCAGGATAAACAGCCTTATTGCAAAATACAGTCAGTATACCACCAATCCTCATCATCTATAATGTGTTTCATAGTGGAAAAAACAACATAAGCACTTTCTCCGCATCGAAAAAGGAGAAATTTTAACAATCACTAGTGGAAAATATACATTAGACGGTAAAGGTTTACGCCGCTTAACCAAAAGCTAGACGTTAAAAAGGGGGCGACAGTTTTGTAAATATCGACTTCATTAATTCAATTTTAACGCCGCTTGTTTTAAGGACCGACGTTAAAAGTGAAGTGACTTCGTTTTTAACGCCGGTTCAATAAACAACTAACGTTAACAAGGAATGTTTTAACGCCGGTTCTTTATCGAACTGACGTTAAAAGTGAGTCACTTCACTTTTAACGTCAGTCCTTACATCAACAGACGTTAAAGGTTATTTTAATAATTTTTTTATCTAGTATACGTACCCTTCCGCATTGCCTTCCTCAAAGTTTCAGTTTCACAATTGCTTTGATGTTTTGTGTTTCTGTTTTGAAAATTAAAATATATGTGCGAAGTAAAAGTTGAATCAATAACCCAAACTGGATCTCATTCATGAAGTGTAATACAGACTGATACAGAAGATTGAAAGGGTTTAAAATCCTATAAAAAGTTACATTGAAAGGGTTTAAAATCCTAAACATTAAAGCTACATCCCATCAGAGAGTTTTATGAAATATGCCAAAGGGAAAACTATACTCCGAAGGGTGCACTCGATCTGTTTTAGCAATGGTCTTGGAACAGTCACTTGCATCCTTTAAGACCTCAGAAAACTGGGGGGCATAAGAGAGCTCAAGAGAGGCAAAAATAGGTGCACTTGATCTGTTTCAAGCAAAGGCAGTGGTTCTAGAGACTTCCATGACGGTCACTTGCTGCCAAAGCTGAGGTTTTGGAACTGTGACGCCCGAGCACCTGATTTGCCCTCCAGCAGCTGATTCTCCGGAAGGATGATAAGGTGAGCAACTCACATTACGTGGTTTACACAAGCTTATCACCCATGTTACGTGATTTACACAACCTCAGAAGTTGTTTGGCCATTAAGACAAAGATCTTTGAGTCTAGGAATAGGAAGAAAGAGTGATGAAGTTAATCTCCATGGCAGAGCCATATTGTGAAGCCGAAAATTAAAAGGATGGAAGGAAGCTATTTATAGGAGCAGGGGATGAAGTTACTAAGCTATTCTGATTTTCTTCAAAACTTATCTATAAACTTAATGCTCATTAAGATGATTAAGTTACAAGATGCATGGGTAAGTAGCACAGTAGTCAAAGGAATGAATGTTTTTGCAGATATCTATACACTTTTAACGTAAGTTGTTTAAAAAAACTGACGTTAAAAGTGTTTTTAAAATAAAAAATATTTATTGTTAACGCCGCTTTTTTATACAACCGACGTTAAAAGTGTGATTTTTACTTCAGTAAAATAAATAGCTGACGTAAATAATCCTATATATTATAAACGTGCAGAATGAATATTGGAAATAATGTAATTAATATACGGGAACTTGGCAGTCATAAATTAAGTTGACGTTAAAAATGAGGTGGTGGCAGTTTGTAAATATTAAATCACTATTTGCGTCGATTCTATAAATAACTGACCTAAATAATTATGAAACTCATTTCATTGGTTGTCATGTCCCTGTTGTCCCTCTTAACGCAGATCACTCCATATAGTGCAGTTTATTTCTAAACCTTTTTTTAAACAAGTTTATTTTTAATTTTTATTAATTAGCTTGAATTAGTAAACAAATTCTTGTTCAAATTAAAATAAATAAACACTTAACATAAAACAAGTTATATGTATAATCAAATCGTATCTCATTGAAGCGATTCATAAGTTAAAATTACATGATTAAAAGATAAAAAATTTCTGCAACATAGCCCTAAAATATAAAAAAGTTTCTGCTTCAACATCATTTTCTTCTCAGTCCTGTCATCAGAAACTCCAATGGATGCATCACCTCCCTCACTTGAATTCCATGATGCAAAGTAAATCTTCAGTCACTAGCAGCGAAAGCAAGGTGAAATGGATCTTTGCATCTTTCTTCTTCACTGGAATTCCTTGATGCATCGTATTGAATCCACAGTCACTTGATTCCAAAGCAAAGTGAAAGGGATGACGGGGATGAAATAAAGTGAGAGAATCACATTACGTGATTCACCCAACCTTACCATCCATGTTATTTGATTTACACAACCTCAGAAGTTGTTTGACCATTAAGACAAAGATCTTTGAGTCTAGGCATAGGAAGAAAGAGTGATGAAGTTAATCTCCATGGCAGAGCCATATTGTGAAGTAGAAAAAATTAAAAGGATGGAAGGAAGCTATTTATAGGAGCAGGGGATGAAGTTACTAAGCTATTCTGATTTTCTTGAAAACTTATGTAAAAACTTAATGCTCATTAAGAGGATTAGGTTACAAGGTGAATGGGTAAGTAGCACAGTAGTCAAAGGAATGAATGTGTTTGCAGAAACTAATAAAATTTTAACGTCCGTTGTGTAATACAACTGACGTTAGAAGTGTGAGTGTTTTTAACGTCAGTTTCTTAAGACAACTGACGTTAGAAGTGTGAGTGTTTTTAATGTCAGTTTCTTAAGACAACTGACGTTAAATATATGACCTTTAACGTCAGTTTTTACTAACAACTAACGTAAAATGTTGTTTTATTTTGATATTAACGTTTACACCCGCGCGCCTTATGCACTTCTCTGTACGTCTCTTTTCTCTTTTCATCACGCTCAACCATCACTCTCAACCCTCACTCTCACTCTCACTCTGCCCTAATCGCGAGCTCATCGCCACCGCAACCACCGCGAGGGCTTCTTCGCCACCACCGTGAGGTACACTCTTAACCCCTAACTCCGTCTTTCCCACTCATTCTTTGCAATAACTTGACATCTCTCTTTCCCCTTCCCGCGCACTAACTCTCCTTGTCCCTCTGCTCTCAGTAACCACATCGAACGTTGGCCACCACTCGAGCTTCCCACCCACCACCACGCGAGCGCCTATTTCTGGTGAGTCTTTAGGGCACATTTTTTTATTTTTGGTTTTGAGTGTATGTTGAAATTGTAGTCTCAGTAGTTGAAACTTGAAACTGTGAGTTTGAGTTGTTTGGAATGTCTCTATTTTTGGTTTTGAGTGTATGTTGAAACTGTAGTCTCAGTAGTTAAAACTTGAAACCGTGAGTTTGAGTTGTTTGGAAGGTCTCTATTTTTGGTTTTGAGTGCATGTTGCTCTGCTGGTTGATCTGTCACGGCCGTGATGCTCATCACGGCTAGGCCGTGATCAGTTCTGCCCTTGAGGGTCTGGTTCAGTTGGCACGTTACGGCCGTGATGGATATCACGGCCAGGCCGTGACCGGTTCTTGGCAATCTTCAAAAACTATAGTTTTCAATCTCCCGTATTGTCCTTATATTGGATAGATGTTTTGTATATCTACAGGACCTATCTAGTTATTTTTATTTACACTTCTGTATTTATTTTGAGTTATAACCTATGTTAATACATATATATTGTTTCTGAACAGGCATACATATGGATCAATAGGATAACCCACATGCACGGGAGGACACTGTGGGGGCTTCGCAGGACCCGATCACGCCTACGCCTGATTCTAGTGTAAGTTTACATGTTATATACTATCTTTAGTCCTTTTTTTTAATGTAAGTTTATAATGTTACAACCCTCTATTTTATCATTTTTTTTGTCCATACAGACATCACATGCTCATAGGAAACGGGGTAGAGGAGCCACCTCGTTGAAGAAACTAGAGAAGGACAGGCAAAGCGGACAGAAGCTTGAGGTGTCCTTCGATGCTAATCTAAATGCCCAGGGACCCCGTGCTAAAGAATTTAATAAGTGGGTGTTTCTACAAGCAAAGCAGCACGTAAGCATCAACTACAACCATTGGAATGACGTTCCACAAAACGTTAAGGATCAGATTTGGGAGGCTATCATGGTATTTTACCTTTACATTCGTTTGATTTACATTATTAAACAATTATCCGAGTTATAATCCATCCAGTTGTTATGTATTTAATGTGTAGGTAGCTTGGACTGTGCCAAATGACGAGGATCATCGTCATAAATGTATGAAAATGGCATCAAAGCGTTGGAATGGGTTCAAGCATGATCTTACCAGGTACTAAGTATCTGGGAAGAAGCGGCTTGATAAAATGTTCTCGGATTATCCCTGGATTGATCAGGATACTTGGGATATGTTTGCCAGGAGTCGACAGGATGGAGAATTTCAGGTTGGTTGATTAAGTTAATTTTGTATGCTTATTATAGATCATTTAACTGTATTTAATTATGTGTTTTTGTTTGAATAGGCTAAGGCAAATAAGGGTCGGCAGAATCAGGCGAAGAACGTCCACCGCCACACCATGTCTCAGGGTGGGTACCAGACTCGGATCGAGCAGATGATGGCGGATAGGCTGAGGGCGAAGCAGGAAGAGCACTGGTCGCGCTGTCGTGCACACGCCAAAAAGGAAGAGCGGGTTTAAAAGTATAGTATAGTGCGACAACTCGGATGTCGTCTCTAAGGACTCTGAGAATATTACTTTTCACAAAAATAAGTTTTGGGGGGGGGTTTGGATTGGAATGCAATTAAGAACAAACAAAACAGAGCAATCAAAAACAAAGCAGTTAAAAAGGGTTTATCAGTTATCAAACAACGATTAATCTACTGTCAAGGATTCCCAACTATCCCTGGTTAATGTAATCCCAAGCCCTAAGCAGTGTTCTAATCCCCTTCCGATTGTAATAGTAATTTACAAGCGTAAACTACTACCACAGATACATGTCCCTATTCCCGAATTAAGCAAACGGGATTAAGCCCTTCGTGAACTAAGCGAACACGAAATGTACACACGCAAATTAAGCGAGATGCGATTAATTATAGGAACATGATATCACCAGAGATAAATCAATACAATACAAGATACTCTCGAATTAAGCAAACAGAAATACAAAGTATGGTATTGAAAAGGGAAAAACAATTGAAATAGGGATTACATAACCTCAAGTATATAGGATCCTCAAACAATAGATTAATCCTAGGACTTAGTGCTCCATAGCAATAACGAAATCACAAAGAAAAAAAATGTATATCAGAAAGTGAGATGAGCAAAAGTCTCTACAAAATATTCAGAACAGCCTTTTATACTATTTCGAATTCAGAGGGCTCGCGAGGCGAGCAAACATTCGCGAGGCGAATTTCATGAAGAGTCAGCAACCTTTGGCATTCTCGCGAGGCGAAGTGACTCTCGCGAGGCGAGGATATGAAGAGTTTTCTCCTTACGCCCGTTATGGCCATCAGGGCCTAACCGTGATGCTCTCTGACTTCCAGATTCGCGAGGCGAAGGAATACTCACGAGGCGAGACGCTTCAGCTTCAAAACTGCCACGGCCATGACCTTCAACACGGGCAAGCCGTGATCGTCTCTGACTTTTTCAGGTTTGCAAGGTTCGCGTGGCGAGACCTTCTTCGCGAGGCGACCCGAGACTTAGCAATTTCTTGGAACAATCGGGCTTCGGGGTCGCGTGGCGAGCGTGTCCTTCGGGGGGCGAGACCTCTGTTCTTTATTTTTCTAGCTTCTACTTACCTGAAAACAAGGAAGTAAGCATAAGTGTATTATTTTGACTTAAAACTAGCTAAAATAACTTAAAACTACTCTAGAGACTCAAAACCTTGCTTGAGGACAATCTAATCTAATTTGGGTGAAAATACAATATAATTTGCACAAAACCCTGGTCATACTAGCTATAAAACTAGATGAGCCAGAGGCTTATCAAAATACCCCAAACTTAAACTTTGCTTGTCCCCAAGCAAACTAAGACTCAAAAAAAAACAAAAAGACTCAGGACCTGGCAAGCTTAAAAGATTCAACCAACATTGCACACATTCAAGCAACTTCAAAAACAATTTTTTTCTTCATTGTTCCCCCTATTTCAAACAGAGCAATTCCCACATTCATTTATTCCAAACAATTGAGAGTTTCATCATGAAAACAATCAGAAATCTAAGCAGAGAATCTAAGTCACACACAAGAGGGAGATCACCAAATCCAAACAACTGCCTTCCTCACAAGGGCATTATTTGTTCACTCAGTCCTCCAGTTTATGTCAGGCTAACAACTTGCACTCAGTTTCACTTTTCAAGTACACTTCCCAAAAATTTGCTTTTCATCTCAAAATGGTTCCCACAGAAAACATGCAAGCAACATCAGAAGGTCTTTATTGGGTTGTAATGGGGCCTGGCTAAGGGAAGGATATACAAAAGGAACTAAGCTGAAGACCCTAGGAACTAAGAGAGCATGAACTATATTTACACATAGAAATTCACTCAAGCTCCTTTCTTTATTTTTTTTTCTTTACATTTCTGGGTGGCTACAGCTCTTTTTATTTCTTTTTGGCATTTTTGTTTTTGTTTTTTTTTTTTTTTTTTTTTAAAATTTGTACACTTTTTCTTTCACAAGCCTTTGGCTCCAACTTTTTTTTTTTTTTTTTTTTTTTTTTTTAATCCCAACAACATATTACACCATGTAGCCACCCCAAACTTAGTTTCTTGCACCCATTCTAAGATTACATGCTCTCCTAATCCTAAGATCGGGTTAACATGGTTTTCCAGATTTTTGGGCTTATAACATTAGGTTATCAAGAATTAACAGGCTAATAGGCTCAAAAGGGCTAACTAGGGAACATGCATTAGGAATTGGTTTATTCAGGCCAAGTAGTTATTTACAAAGAAACTGCCTAAATCATTTGCTACACACATATAATCATGCAAACCAAAAAGAGATTCAATCAAATCCAGGGAAGTGCAACTTGAAAGTGATTTTCACACATTTTAAAACATGTTGGAGGCTCAAAAACCTCACCTGGACATTCATGCAAATTGTTTGAAAGAGATACTATCCCTAATGTGTGCTTCCTATCACCCCAAACTTATCATTCATCATGCTATCATAACAAAATCCCAAAGTTCAGTTTTCAATTTCACATGGGAATCACAAAATTTTTTCAACATTTTTCAGCCTAGGGGGAATCATCACATATTAATCATGCAAGCAATCTGTGCAACATCAATCAAAATCTAACAAACTTGCCAACTGAAAACTTAACACACAAATGCTCCTGAGCTTCTCAAATTATTCAGGAGCTTTATTCAAAGAAAAGAAAAACTACAACTAGTTCCCTCCCCCACACTTAAAACAGGCATTGTCCCCAATGAACAACAAATGACTTTACAATCGTGAGTGAGGGAAAGGAAAAGAAACTCCCTGATCAAGCATCAGTGTAGGTTGGAGCATCCAAAGATAGCTCCTCAACATTAGCATCCGCAGGGTCAGCAGCATCCACACCATGGAACGGCTTCAACCTTTGCCCGTTAACCTTGAAAGTCTTTTGTGTACCTGTACTTTGAATTTCCACTGCACCATAAGGAAACACATTAGTCACAACAAAAGGGCCATCCCATTTAGACCTAAGCTTCACCCATCAATCTCAAAGTGGAATTAAACAATAAGACTTTTCCGACCCACAAAAATTCCTTCCTAACTATCATTCTATCATGAAATTTTTTTGTCTTTTCTTTATAAATCTTGGAGCTCTCATAGGCTTCAAGCCTAAGCTCCTCAAGTTGCTGCAACTGCAGCTTTCTTTCAACACCAGATTTATTTATATCCATATTACAACACTTTACGCCCAAGATGCTCTATGCTCAACCTCCACCGGGAGGTGACATGCCTTGCCAAAAACTAGCCGGGAAGGGGGACATCCCTATAGGTGTCTTAAAAGCAGTCCTCTCGGGCCCACAAGTCGTCTTCCGCACGGCGGCTCCATTCCCTTCTGTTTGGCTGTACCATCTTCTCTAGGATTTGCTTAATCTCCCTGTTGGATATTTCTCGCCGGCCATTGGTTTGGGGATGGTAAGCAGTAGACACTCTATGTACAACCCCATATTTTCTCGAGTAAGGCCTCCAAGGTTCTCATTTGCAAAAATGTGTGCCCGGTCACCGATAATGGCCTTGGGTATGCCAAACCTGCAAAAGATGTTGGACCTAACAAATTTTGAAACAATCTGAGCATCGTTAGTCCTAGTGGGGATTGCTTCCACCCACTTTGAAACATAATCTACAGCCAACAAAATATATACAAAACCAAAAGAAGGAGGGAAGGGACCCATGAAGTCCATCCCCCACACATCAAAGACCTCACAATAAAGCATTGGCTGCTGGGGCATTTCACTCCTACGAGTGATTGCCGGCCTGTTATTTGACATTCTTTACAACTCTTATATACCTCATATGAATCCCTAAAAAGTGTGGGCCAGTAAAACCCGGAGTCCAGGACTTTTCTTGCTGTCCTTTGAGGTCCAAAGTGTCCTCCAACTGGAGATGCATGTGAGAAATGCAGGATGGACTCTGTCTCATGCTCGGGTACACACCTCCGAATGACTTGGTCACTGCAAAACTTCCACAAATAGGGGTCATCCCACACATAATACTTTGCATCGCTCTTCACTTGTGGAACTTCTGTCTACTTGTACCGCAGGAACAACACCAAAGAACTAGAAAATTTACAATGTCAAGAAACCAGGGGTTACCCCATACATGTGTAACAATCTCTCATCGGGGAAATCATCTTGGATGGGAAATGTATCCTCATCCCTTGCTATCCTACTCAAATGATCTGCTACCGGATTTTCAGCTCCACTTTTATCCTTTATCTCCACATTGAATTCCTGAAGCAAAAGCATCCACCGATCGGTCTTGGCTTAGCTTCCGGCTTCTTCAATGAGATATTTCAAAGCTGCATGGTCAAGAAAAACAATCACCCTAGAACCTAGCAAATAAGACCTAAACTTGTCAAGTGCAAATACAATAGCTAGCAGCTCTTTCTCGGTGGTGGTGTAATTTGCACTGAGCGGCATCTAGGGTCCTAGAAGCATAGTGAATTACATGGGCAACCTTGCCCACCCTTTGTGCCGGAACTGCCCCCACAAAGAAAATTTGAGGCATCACACATTAGTTCAAAAGGTAGTGTCCGTCTGGGGCTGGATGACAGGGGTAGAAGTCAACGCCTTCTTCAGATAGTCAAATGACTCTTTGCACTTTTCATCAAACTGGAACAGGGCATCATTTTTCAGCAGATTGGACAGTGGTAGTGCTATCTTGCTGAAGTCCTTTATAAAGCGCTGTAGAAACCTGCATGTCCAAGAAAGGAACGTATCTCGCGTCGCGCAAGATGGGTAAGGCAATGAAGCAATTACATTTATTTTTGCAGGATCCACGTAAATACCCTCTTTGGAAATTACATGACCCAATACTATCCCCTGTTCTACCATGAAATGACATTTCTCATAATTCAGAATCAAATCGGTATCAATGCATCTCTCAAAGAACTAGATCTAGACTATGTAAACAAGCATCAAAAGAGGAGCCATACACAGTAAAATCATCCATAAACACCTCTATGCAGTTTTCAATAAAATCGGAGAAAATACTAAGCATGCATCTTTGAAAGGTTCCAGGAGCATTACGAGGGCCAAATGGCATCCTCCTATAAGCAAACGTCATCAAAGGGGCACGTGAAGGTGGTCTTTTCCCGATCCTCGGGGGCAATATGAATCTGGAAATACCCGGAAAAGCCATCTAGAAAACAATAATGGGATCTGACCAGCCAGCCGATCTAGCATCCGATCTATGAACGGCAAAGGAAAATGATCCTTACGGGTGGCCTGGTTCAGCTTCCTATAGTCTATACAAACTCTCCAACCTATTCTGGACTCTAGTAGGCACAAGTTCATTATTCTCATTTCTAACTACTTGTCAAACCAGATTTCTTTGGTACAACTTGAACCGGACTTACCCAAGAACTATCGAAAATGGGATAAATAATACCCGCCCTGTAGAAGCTTGGTCACCTCTTTCTTTACCACTTCCAGAATCAGTGGGTTAAGTCGCCTTTGGGCTGTCTCCTGATCAAGCTTAGCCCCATCCTCCAAGAAAAATTCTGTGCATGCATCCGGAGGGGCTAATTCTCGGAATATCGGCCAATGTCCACCCAATGGCCTTCTTGTTCTTCCTCGAAACTTCTAAAAGCTTGTCTTCCCGATCGAGTTGAGGCTGGAGGAAATGATGACTGGCAATGTTGCATCCCTCCCCAAGTAGGCATACTTTAAGTTCTCGGGAAGTGGTTTGAGTTCCAAAGAAGGTGGTCGCTCAACGGATGGTGCATTGGGAGCAGCCATAGGGTCAAGGATTTCTGCTGTGAGTAAACAGCTTCACTCTCATTATCACTTTCACTATCATCCTCACCCTGCAATGTTAAATCCAAAAACTCGAGCAAAATGTAACATGGGTTAGTGTTAGTGCAGTTAGTACAAGTATATACATCATCAAAACCAGAAATAACAGGAAAATCGAAATAAGGTCATCATGAGTGTCCTCAATGAGCTCGATCAAGAACTCTAGGTGGAATACAGAGTGCTCCTCACTGGTGCTTCATAGCATCAAAAATCTTGAATTTGGCCACGATACCACCAAACTCCATCGACATCGTCCCATCATAAACATCAATCTTGGTCTTGGATGTCATCATGAATGGTCTCCCCAAGATTATGGGTGATCTACTTGGATCGAGTCTCTCTGCCATGTCTAAGATATAAAAGTCTCAGGGAATATCAAATCATCAACTTGCACTAGGACATCCTCTACCATCCCCATGGGTCGGCACCGGTCCGTTAGCCAATCGGATGGTAAGACCTGTGTCTCGCAATGGCCCCGCATCAAGGTTATTAAAGATGGAAGTAGGCATGACATTGATCGATGCTCCCAAGTCCAGCATACAGTTCTCAAACTTCTTATCCCCAATAGTGCATGGGATAGTGAAGGTGCCTGGATCCTTGCACTTTTGTGGCAGTACTTGATTAGGGCCTATAGAAGCAACTCTCTCTATCTTTGACTGGATAAGTGCTGAGACATTCATTCCCAAGTCAACCCTCTCATTAGTCTTCATCTTCCTCTTGTTAGTGCATAGGTCCTTCAGAAATTTAGCATATAAGGGTACTTGCTAGATCACATCCAACAGTGGGATGTTAACAGCTACTTTTCTGAAAACATCAAGAATCTCCTTCTCTTTATTCTCACCACCCATCTTCAAATTTTTCTGAATTCTGTGTGGGAATGGAATGGGTGGTCTATATACTCTCTCAGTTTCAACTTCAACCACCGGCTCAGGAGTAGCCTCATCAGTAGGCTCAGGAGTAGCCTTAACAGTTTCTTCATCCTTTCCAGAAGTGGCCTCAACAACCTTTCCAGATCTCAGAGAGATGACACTCACATTAGGGTTGGAGGCATTAGGATTTATCACTGGCTGTGCAGGCAGCTGGTTTGTCCCTTGACCTTGTTGAATATTATTCATGGATGTAGCCAACTGTCCAATCTGAGTCTGCAATGCCTGAATACTCGCATCCGTTCTCTGCTGAAACTGTACACTAGATGCAGCCATTTGCTTCACCAAGTCTTCTAATGATGGTCCAGAAGGTGCAGAAGTGGTCACTGGAGGATGATTCTGAGGTGCCATCGGCTGTTGTTGGGAAGAATTCCCATATCGCAGATTAGGGTGATTTCTCCAGCTAGGATGGTACCTATTAGTAGAGAGGTCTGGAATGCTGTACCGATTCTGACTGCCTCCTTGATTATAGGGGTTCACTGCATAAGCCTGAGGTACTTCACCGACAAACTCTTCTCTCTGGATCGGGCATGGATCAAATGGATGCTCAGGTGCATTGCACATGCTACATAACTTTGCCGGCTGAACCTTGTCTATTGCCAATTGTCTCACAAATGAAGTCAGCTCATCCAATCTATTCTCAAGGGCAGCCTGGTTAGAAGATGAACTATGAATCTCATGCACGCCTCTTGGCTCAACTCGAATTTCTTCTTGTAGAGAACTCGCTGGGAATTCAACGACATGTTCTCAATAAGTTGCTTAGCAAAGCAGCTGGGGTCTTATCAACTAATGCTCCCCCACTAGCAAGATCCAACGATTCCTATCCATAGGCAACAATCCTTCATAAAAGTATTGGACCAGGAGTTGTTCGAGAAATTTGATGTCAGGGCAGCTAGAGACCAAATGTTTGAACCTTTCCCGAGATTCAGCTAGTGACTCGTTCCCTTGCCTTATGCCACATATCTCTTTCCTTATTGAAGCAGCTCTTGAAGCAGGAAAATACCTTTCTAGAAACACCCTCTTCAGATCATTCCAAGTGGTGATGGAGTTAGGCTCAAGGTACAAAAGCCAATCCTTTGCATCTCCTTGGAGTGAAAATGGAAAAGCCTTCAGATTTATTCTGTCCTCAGTGACTCCCTCTGGTCTCGAGGTTGTGGAGCATACAACTTGGAATTGTTTTAAGTGCTTGTGAGGTTCCTCACCTGCAAGACCATTAAACTTGGGCAAAAGGTGAATAAAACCAGATTTTAGTTCAAAAGGGGTGTCGAACACCAGGATAAGAAATACATAATCCAATATAGTTGACATCAGCGGCAGCAAGCTGCCTAAATGTCCTCAGGTCTCCAATGATTTCAAAAGCAGTTTTAAAATTGGAATTACTCCTAGTGCTAGCCCGAAATTCCCTACGGAGTGAGTGCAATGTTCTTTCAATTTCCGGTCAAAATCACACAGATTCAGGGCAATGAGACCTAGTAGCCAGACCAATTCAAAACAAAACAGAAAATAAAAGAAATAAAAGAAAATAAAATAAAAACAAATTAAGAAAAATAACAACAAACCAGAGTCCCCGGCAACGGCGCCAATTTTTGGTCGCGCTGTCGCGCACACGCCAAAAAGGAAGAGCGGGTTTAAAAGTATAGTATAGTGCGACAACTCGGATGTCGTCTCTAAGGACTCTGAGAATATTACTTTTCACAAAAATAAGTTTTGGGGGGGGGGGTTTGGATTGGAATGCAATTAAGAACAAACAAAACAGAGCAATCAAAAACAAAGCAGTTAAAAAGGGTTTATCAGTTATCAAACAACGATTAATCTACTGTCAAGGATTCCCAACTATCCCTGGTTAATGTAATCCCAAGCCCTAAGCAGGTTCTAATCCCCTTCCGGTTGTAATAGTAATTTACAAGCGAAACTACTACCACAGATACATGTCCCTATTCCCGAATTAAGCAAACGGGATTAAGCCCTTCGTGAACTAAGCGAACACGAAATGTACACACGCAAATTAAGCAGATGCGATTAATTATAGGAACATGATATCACCAGAGATAAATCAATACAATACAGTATACTCCTGAATTAAGCAAACAGAAATACAAAGTATGGTATTGAAAAGGGAAAAACAATTGAAATAGGGATTACATAACCTCAAGTATATAGGATCCTCAAACAATAGATTAATCCTAGGACTTAGTGCTCCATAGCAATAACGAAATCACAAAGAAAAAAAATGTATATCAGAAAGTGAGATGAGCAAAAGTCTCTACAAAATATTCAGAACAGCCTTTTATACTATTTCAGAATTCAGAGGGCTCGCGAGGCGAGCAAACATTCGCGAGGCGAATTTCATGAAGAGTCAGCAACCTTTGGCATTCTCGCGAGGCGAAGTGACTCTCGCGAGGCGAGGATATGAAGAGTTTTCTCCTTACGCCCGTTATGGCCATCAGGGCCTAACCGTGATGCTCTCTGACTTCCAGATTCGCGAGGCGAAGGAATACTCGCGAGGCGAGACGCTTGACTTCAAAACTGCCACGGCCATGACCTTCAACACGGGCAAGCCGTGATCGTCTCTGACTTTTTCAGGTTTGCAAGGTTCGCGTGGCGAGACCTTCTTCGCGAGGCGACCCAGAGACTTAGCAATTTCTTGGAACAGTCAGGCTTCGGGGTCGCGTGGCGAGCGTGTCCTTCGCGGGGCGAGACCTCTGTTCTTTATTTTTCTAGCTTCTACTTACCTGAAAACAAGGAAGTAAGCATAAGTGTATTATTTTGACTTAAAACTAGCTAAAATAACTTAAAACTACTCTAGAGACTCAAAACCTTGCTTGAGGACAATCTAATCTAATTTGGGTGAAAATACAATATAATTTGCACAAAACCCTGGTCATACTAGCTATAAAACTAGATGAGCCAGAGGCTTATCAAGCACTCTGCTAGGATTGAAAGAGGAGAGGTGCCTGAGGGCACACCATTAAGTCCTCCGTCGGATATCGACCGAGAGGATGTCTGGTTAGCCGGCCGCATGACAAAGACGGGATCTTTTAAAGTTGATGCCACTCGCGAAGTGGCAGATAAGATTGTAAGTAAATAATTAACTTGATTTCAATTGATATTTGTATAGATATTTGCAACACTTTTCACTTGCACGTTTTTTCATTTTTTTCATTGTAGATGGATCTTAAAGCACAATCCTCCCAGGGCGCATTCGTCCCTTCTGGACGGCGGGACGTCTTGATGACTGCTCTAGGCAAGAAAGACCATCCTGGTCGGGTTCTCGGTGTTCCTGGGAACGTGACCATCAAAGAATATTATGGCAAGTCTGCTTCATGAAAGCGGGTGGTCGATGAAGCATCAATTTTGGCTGACATTACTCAGCACCTCATGTCCAACCCAGCTATTACAACACATATGATGCAAGGCTTAATATCCAACCCAGAATTCAACCAGGCGCTTGCCAGAGAGCTTTCCTCCGTCGGTACATCCCAGGACACCGCAGGGCATGCCAACCCTTCACATGTGAGCACAAAAGAGAGCCATGAGCATGAGTTGGAAATGAAAAGGCGTGAGCTTGAGTTGGACTCCAAACGACGTGAGCTCGAAATGTTAACAAAGGTATGTATTCCTTATTAATGTCCAAATTAGTCAAATAATTACTTGTGTTTTTTTTAATTATCAAAAACTTATCTATTTTATTTTTCCTAAACTGAAGGCCAAGTCGACGTCGGTGTCGCTGTCACCTATCACTCGTTTGTTCTCACTTGGTGAGGATTATGCGTTTGAGATTTTTGAATGTCCATTGGAGCACGATGGATGGGTGGCACGCCCAGATCAACGGAGGATATTTACCTTATGTGGTGACGATCTTAGGAACGCCTGCAGAAATAACGTCTGGATGAACAACAATGTTTTCAGTCTCTGGTGCACGTAAGTTAATTTTAATTTGATAACTTATTTATTTTTGGTATTTTTACATTTAATAATTTATTTTAATTTCAATATATATATTATGTAATTAACATCCACACCTTTTCATATCTTAGGTATCTCCATCGTCTTCAGCTTGATAAGGGCGTTGCATCAGTTTACGGTTTCTTAGATCCGTCAATCCTTCTGCCCGATTTCTTTGCTGGCGATGCATTGAGTAAATACTTAGGGAACTTGTTGGGAGACAATCCGAAAGAATTATATCTGGCTCCCTACTGTATGAAAAGCCATTGGCAGTTGTTCGTACTTCACCCGTCTAGGCATACTGTCATATTCTTCTGCTCTCTCCACCAAGATCCGCCACCGAAGGTGGTGGAAGCTGTAAATAAGTAAGTAACTAATCTTAAATTTAATTTAAGTTTTAATATCAGTTGTCTTTAGTTTATTCCACACATGATATATGACTTTGTTAATTGATCGACATGATTATTTGTTTATGATAGCGCGCTGAAGGCGAGTAGCATAAGTTGTGCCAACGGGAGAGGTAGGACTTCTAAGGCTAAAGCAAATCCTGTATGGAACATCCTCAAGGTTTGGTAGTTTATTTATCAAATAATTAATATTATAATTACTAATTTATATGTATATTCAACTGACGTTGAAATTAATTTTGTTGGTAGCCTCGATTTCAAATTGACAGGTGGTCGTGCGGCTATTATGTGATGCTTCATATGCTGAACATAGTCTCCGCATCTATTACGGATGGATGGAATAAGGTAATATTTAAACAACTTGTTAAATTATATATTATAGTTTTGAAGATGACTTGCATTGATGTTATTGTTATTATTTGATCGTGTCTAGGCATTTATCGACCAATCGCCTATTCAAGAAGATGAGTTAAGAGACTTGAGGATGCACTTCGCTGAATTCTTCTTCAAGTATGCGGCTGAAAAAGAAATTGACAGGATACCTCCGCAATACTTAGATAAATAGTTTTTTTGTTAGACTTTAGAAACTAATTAATAACATGTGTATATATATATATATATATATATATATATATATATATATATATATATATATATATATATATATATATATATATATCCGTAGATTGGTAGTTTTGTTTTTTAGACATTGGAACTAAAATTTATTTATATATATACATGGGTTTTGGTTTTAAGTCCCGCCATTGTTCCATTTTTCCTTTGCAAGTCTGTAATGTGTGTGATATTCTGTTCTTGGGATATTTACTGAATGCAGGGATAGCTGAGGGGAGTGATATTTTAAAACTGAATTAAAAAAAAACCTATTAACGTCAGTTGTATCAAACAACTGACGTTAATAGTATTTTATAAAATATACAGTACACTATTAACGTCAGTTGTTTATGACAACTGATGTTAAAATTAAACCTTTAACGTCAGTTCTTTATAACAACTGACGTTAGTTTTAACAAAATTAACGTCCGTTGTCTTAAAGAACTGACGTTAATATTTTTATGTTTAACGTCAGTTGTTTAAAAAACTGACGTTAATAGTTTTATATTTAACGTCAGTTCTCAACTGACGTTAAAATATTAACTATTAACGTCAGCTGTATTTACGTCAGTCAGTATTCTGATGTAAAAAATCATTTTTAACTGACGTAAAAAGCACTTATTGCACTAGTGAATACCCCATTTAAGTCGGATTAACTGAAGATAGTTGACATAATAATATTGATAATAATAATAATAATGATAACAATAATACTAATAATAATAATAATATAATAAATAAAAAATAATAAAAAATGATACAGTTGGAATGTTGGTGCCCAACCTCATTACAAGCTTTTAGTTCTTCAATAGTTTTTCTTGGTGTCATCTGAAGGAAATCTTCAGAAATTCCAACTGGGGCACTATCAGTAAGCTGACTCAATCCTTGACTTGGAGAATCCATGTTATTAGTCATCCTGAAAAACATTAACATTTAGAATTAATTTTAATAATTATAATTATAATAAAAATAAAAATATGTGACAGAGTTTAGTTAAGTTTTTAAGGTAAAAGTGAAACAACCTCTGTTTAAAACGAACAGCCTCGCCACACAGTGGATTGTAGATTATCTTGGTACAGCCCAAGCAATTTTGAATGTGAATATGATCTGAATATATTTTGAGAATTGAAAATGAAAATGAAAATAGAAATAGAAATAGAAATATCAGTAAAATAATCAGAAAACATATTACACATCACTCTAACTAATGTGTTTAAAAAAATTAGATGGAAACCTTGGAAGGTCTTGACTTTGGCAAGTTGAACAATAACTACAGCATTTTGCACTTGTCCAAAGAAGAAGGAATTTGTTAAGTTCATCAACATAAGATCCAAAAAGGGTACATTGAATCTTGTGACTATAAAAATAAATAAGTTATAACTTTGTGAGTTTAAATAAAAGTCGCATAGCACAAACCATAAAAACTACACATGAATATCGAGCTGTTCAAATAAGGGTTACCCATCAGCCTCAAGAGCAATTACATTCAGCTTGGTCTTTGTGCCATTCCTTTCATATTCCCTCTCAGTTCCAACACCAGTCATCATTCCCATAACATCTTCGACAAAATCAAACACAAAAAAATAAAACAATTTTAACCATAAAAATAGAAATAAATAAATAAATAAATAAAATAATACTAATAAATATAAATAAAAATATTTAAAAAGCATACCCACTAAAAAATCAGAATCATAGCCACCTCCAGTAACCACCGAAATAGGAACAAAGTCATAGATACTGAAACCAACAATACTATTTTCCACCAATCCAACCTTAGTTGTAACCTGGAAATTAAGATTGTAAGGATGGTGGCAGGTCCTGTAATTTCCACTATTAGCCGCAATTCCAAAATACTGAAACGAATAAACACAACCCTCACGCAAATCCTTCTGAAACTTGTAAATCAAAGTCTTCCTCACAGAAGCATGTATCTTTTCACCCTGTGAAAATACAAAATAAGTAGAACAAATCAAAACAACTTAATGACAAATAAATACAGTATAATATTGCAAACATTAAAAATATGTAACAACAACCTTGTCATCCATCAACACCATCTCCATGAATAATGGTAGCTTCTGCTTACTGTAATCAGATACCACCCATAGGCGTATGACCCTAGCAAGTATGACCCAACTCTCCTTCTCATGAGAGATGTCGGTGATTGAGTTAAACTTGGTAGATATCTCAGAGCTAGGTTTACTGTTGATAGACATCTTAGATCTTAATTATAAAGGAAGCACTCGTTTTTTCATTAGGTTGAGCATGATGTTCAATTACATGCAAACCAGAGTTAATTATATAGACGATTGAAAGAGGATTCAAAAACAAAAAACCCCCAATTTCAGAATACCGCCAAATTTGAAACCCTAAACGAAAAATTTTGAAATGTTTGTCAAACCCTAACCCGGGCGCTCCACAGTTTTTATGTGACGCTCCACTGTGTCAGGCGGCGCGCTGCTCTCCATGGTCCGGGAAAGACCAATCCGCAAGACACCGAAATGAAAGAAAGAGACGATAGCACAGGTATTCGTCGGCCAGATTACTGCACAGGAATATGGAAAGTAGAGAAACGAAAAAATTCGCAGATCAGAGAGCACCGAAATGTGTTATAGTCCATGTCTGAAATGACCCATGATTTATTATCCCGGTTACCCATGTGAAACTTGGAGATGCGGGATTTGAATTTGAATTTTGAATACCCAGCAAATGGGCCTCGTATTTGAGAAAATAATTAGCCCAAAACGTTTGTTTCAGACCCAAAATTCCAAATGACATTGCAAATGACAATTTCCAAATTTGGCAAATAAATCAAGTTGACATCTCCAAGCAATGTCTAAGAAGATGACACCTGTAAAATCTTTCCAAAAAGGTGACTTCCAATTGTATAGTTTTATGATATATATATATATATATATATATATATATATATATATATATATATATATATATATATATATATATATATATATATGAAATATGAGTGAGATCCGTTGACAGCAATTATAAGTTTAAAGACTTACATCAAATCTGGACCGTTAAAATTAAAAAATCCAGTAGATGAAAAATATTCTAATTATTTTTTTTCAAAGAAGAAAAAACAAGTCACTTGATTTTTTATCTTCCCCCCTCTTTGCTCCACTCACCTTTCTTCTTTCTTCTGCTGGGTTTCTTTCACTTTGACCTTAGGTCGTTCAACAACGCTACAATGCTCGGAAGGAATAAGTTCAAACCTTGTATTGTTATTATGGATATGGAAAACCAAACTTTTAGTGTCTGGTTCCAGCTCTTGTTGGGATTTGCCTCTTTCTGAAGAAATTTATATTTTCATGGCTGAGGTGTTTTTTCTTGATTTTTGTCAAGTTTTTTTTTTCCTTTTGTATGCTAGTGATTCTGAAATTGCTGTATGAAATATTTCTATGATTCACAATCTGCAAAAGGTCTCATAATGGGGAAAGGGGGGAAATTAAGAAGAAAGGGTTGGTAATGTTGCTACTCCCGCGAGGTGTGCTCCGCCAAAGATGTGACGGGCTCTGTGAAAAGAAATGGCAAGAAGTCGCACGGCGGCGGTGTCGTTCAATGACAAGAAGCACACGACATAGGTGGCAAGTGGTAGCCCAGGACGACGCAGCTGTTGTCGGAGCACATAGGCGTGGTGGTTTTCCTTGTTGGTGTTTCACAAATCCGTAACTCAAAGAAGATAGGGGATGGGCCCTGTAGAGGGGAGGAAAAAAATAATGCCCGTGACTCTTGCTTAAAAATTTTAAATTTTTTTTATTGAATTATTTTGAGCCATCAGATTATCTTATTTCAATGGTTGAGATTTGGTGTAAGTCTTGGTGTCAACGGATCTTGACTCATGAAATATATATAAAAAAATTATTTGGATGACAAAATAAAATTACTTTAAATATAAAGAATTTTATAGGTTATATATCCAAAATAATTTTATTTAAAAAAAATAAAAAATTATTTTTTTTATCAAAATTAATTCTACATACCCAAAAATCAATTTTAACTACTACAATTTTGTAACCAAATATATGAATTATAATGTTTTAGCTTGATTTTTAACGGTGCAACGTGATTTTAAAAGCATAATCTAATAGACATTTTGTTATGAAAACAAAATTAATTTTTTAAAACTTATTTTTAAATTATTATTATTAAATATAAATCAATTTTTAATCTCAGTTGTTTAAAAAACAATTTTATCAAAACCTAAAATAAAATAAGTCCAAGTACGTGTTTCTTTTAGATTTTGGAATTTGTAACTTCAATTTGCGTGGATAAATTTATTTACAGATAGTTTATTGTTTTATACGGTTTATTAAATTTTTTTTTGGTGGGAATCTGTTGGGTACATAAGATGAGTTCTCTCCTTCCAATCTGATTTTCTTCATATACAAGAGTCAAGATCCGAATCCCAGATCACTTACTTAATATGTCCAAGTCCCTTATCACTTGGACCAACCATATATTGATTTATATAATTTATTGTAATTCTATAATACCTTAAACTTCAAGAAAAAATATAATAAAAAAACAAAATTTGAAAAAGAGCATGTATGATATATCCATTTATTTGGTGATCCCACAAGGTCCCCCTATCACGACCATTACCTTTTGACGCGTTACAAACTTGACTGCTTTTCCAACGATACCGGAAACTACAGCTGGTCGATCAAAAGTTACACTTATTTATTTTTATTTTTTTCTCATGAAAGTTATACTTTTTTTTTTTATCAGCATGAAAGTTACACTTATTTGAGCAAAGTCTTTTTAACACCAAAACAAAAGACATAATAAGGTGTTTCTTTGTTTTTATGATATATTTTTGTGATGTATATATATAAGAAAATATAAAATAAGTGAAAAATAAAAATAAAAATATATACTATCACTTATGGTTTCTAAATTTTATATTCAAATATCTTACTATACTATTATTCCTGTAGAAAAAAAAATACTGTTATTATTTTTAAATTAAATTAAAATTAAAGCGAGAGAGGATGAGTGTTGAGAAGGGGGAATTCAGCCTTTCTTTCATTCATCACCCTGTTCTCACTGCGTCATCACCGTCATTATCATCCACCACCATTCTTTTTTTTTAAAAAAAAAACAGATGTGCAAGAACATTACTGGAGGGTCTATCATCCCAACTAGGCATCACAGACACTAACAATCACTTGCAGTACATCTATAATTTATTAAAAAAAGACAAAAGAATACAAAGAGAAGAAACAAGCATCGGGGACATGAACCAAATCCCATGGAAATAAGGAATCACCTAAACCTATAGGTAGGAAGGTTAAATCTATTTCTATTGAAATCATCGATCTAAGATAAAATCCAGAACTACATTCCACCAAGTGAACCCTTGGGAATTAGTATCAAAATTTACCAACTTGTCTGCACAATAATTCCCTTCCCTATATATATATATATATATATATATATATAAGAAACAACTAAATTTGGACTATCGAAAAGAAAAGGACAGTTTTGCCAACGATTTCTTAGCTTCCAAGGAACCAAGGATATAGATTTGGATTTGCGGGTAGCCACCACCTGAGAAGAATCACTCTCTATCCAAATGAGCCTTTTTCAATTGCTAATTTTATAGCTTTTATAGCAGCTAAAAACTTAGCATGTAAAGAGAAACTATCACTCCTTTCAATCATAACAAAAATAAAAATAAAAAAACTTATTTACATTTTTAATAATTCTAATCATTTTCTATCTTTCTTATCTTATCTAAATCATTTTGTAATATGAGTTTAATAATAAAAATACTAAAAGAGCGTTTGGATATATAACTTATTTAAGTGCTTATGTAATAAGTTCTTTCTAAATAAGTCAAAAACAACTTATTTTCATAAACTTCTCTAGCAAGCTTATTTAAATAAGTTAAAAAGAGTTTATGGAAATATCATAAATTATTTTAATAAACTATTTGCTTAGGTTTATTATCATAACCTATTTTCATAGGCTCTATATAAGCCCTTTCAAACGCACCCTCGTAAAGACATAACACGTGGAGTGACTTCAGAAAACAACAAAAACCCTGAAAGCACACAATTGTCAGAAATATATGCAACACCCAGAAACAGCTTAGAATAGTTCGATTATTACCGAAGATAGCCGGTCTTTGTCTGGTTCCACGAAACCATATCCATCATCGGCATCTTCCAGTAACAATAAAGATATTTGGATATAAATTTTGATATCATGTATCGATACTGTATAGTTGATAAAATATTTTAGAAGTAATGAAATATATGATGAAAGAGAAAAAATAATAAATAAGTATTGAAGAATATTTTTGTATATGATATCGGACCATATCTTTTAGTAAAAAAAATATATGATTACTCCTCTCCGGTAACGTGAATTGTGAAATAGTGAGAGAGAAACATAGATTTTCAATTTTGATGGCTAGTGACTAGTGTATGGTGAGAGTGCGAGTTCCTGTGCAGTTTCAGTTTCTGCTGTTGGAGATAATTCAAATTAGGTAATTTGTTAGTTTGTTATTGTTAGTTGGGTAGTTAGTGTAACTACTAAGAGTGGGTTAGTTAGTGAGATTAGTGATCTATGTGAGTCTATAAATAGACTTGGTGCTATTGTGTAAAGTGTAGAAGTGTGTGCATTTGAATAAAATTCAGTTTTAAGTCTTCTTCTCTAATTATCTCTTCTTTCTTCAATCTTTCTATGTGTGCACCATGAGTGATAGTGAGTGCTTGTATTCCAATATGGTATCTAAAGCTATAACGATCCTGGAGAAGAGTGTGTTCCCATGGAGGTGGAGATTATGGATGGGGATGTCTCTTTACCAATTCTTGATGGCAAGAACTTCCATCGTTGGGTGGTGACAATGAGAGTCATCTTTGAGTTCCATGATGTGCTGGAAATTGTGATGGAAGGAGTTAATGGTGTGGAAGGGAGTGCTTCCAAGAAGATAGATGGAGAATCTCTCTTCATCATCCATCAATGTGTGGATGAAGCCAATCTCAAGAAAATCTCAACTGCCAAGAATGCCAAAGAAGCATGGGACATCTTGCATCAAGTTTATGGAGGTGCTGAAAGAAGTTACAAGATCAAGGTGGTCTTGCAAAAAAGGGTCTCTGTGACTGCTGTTAGAGGTCGAAAAAAGAGTTCTTCCCTTCAAAAGAAAAACCAAGAGGCTGGAGTACATAAAGATCTACAATAGCAATGGAGGTCTCCAAGCCGTAAGGGTAAGGATAAAAGTGTGCATCCAGGGGAGGCAGAGCTACCTCCTGAAGACAACAGCGTGGATGCAGTGGTCGTTTCAAAGGGCACTCCACAACAAGTCCCACCAACTTAATTGGAAGGATCAGGTGCTTGGAATGAATATCAGTGTAGCACCACAGCAGAAGAAGATGGGTCTTCGAAGGAGCCAAGAGGGGAAGCCTGTGGAATGAAAGAAGGGGATAATTCTAGTAATAAGAAAATCGAAGAAGCAGAAGACGATGGCAGCGGCGAAGCAAGAGAAGCGGTGCCAGAGCTGGAGATAAGTATCGGTGATGGCGGTCGAGATGGCGGTGCCGGAGCTGGAGATAAGTATCAAGATCGAGAGAGATGAAGTGAAGATGATAGGGTCACGACGTAGCTCGGTCAGATCTCCACCACTAGAGCCATCACCGCCGGAACAGGTAGAGAGTGATATTCGTCCGATGAGTGAAGAGGTCCTTCGGCCACAGAAATTACTAACACCGCCGCCACTGCTGAAGATGCCAAACAGTGAGGCTCACGCGAAGGCTGACGAAGCACTTGCGTCAGCAACAAGAGTAGAGATGTCCACACGACAAACTCAAGCCTGCAACACCACCACGGACCGCCGCAAGCAGAAGAAGCTCACTGCAAAGAACGAGATGAGGGAGCAACCTCGCAAGAAGGACGACATGGAGGAGAAGGCTGAGGAGAACTGGTCGCCGTGCGTTGAAGCCTTCGACGCTAAACCCCAATCCAAATCCATCGCAGTCGAGACGAAAATCACAGTGTTCGAGGCGCGTGAAGAGGATGGTTTTTCTGACAGAGATGTATTGATTTTCCCAGATCTGATCAAATACAAAGGAATGGAGGAATCCAAAGTTGATAGCTTTGTTAATAATGCTATGGTGAGCGATGAAACATGGGGTGTTGTACCGAATGAAGCTAGACGCAATGGAGAAGACAAAAGGTTTTGTTGGTGGAGAAGGAAGAATTTCGAACGTGTCAAATACGTTTTGCGATTGATGATTTGCATTAATAAATGGTACAGCCTAGTGGTAAGACATTTGTTGTCGTCCAATTAGGTCGCGTGTTTGAAGCTTCACACATGCGTGTTAGTCATTTTATTTTTGGTAAAATGCCTTGGTTCAAATTCTAGTAAAAGGTGTACCGATGGGAATCGAAACAGGGACACAAGCATGAAATGACAAGGTAGTGACCACCAGGCTAGCGGTCGAAAGTGTTAGTGGCTATTTGTTTTGAAGTTGGGAGGCACCAAAACTTGGTTTGGGCTCCCAAACCCAGTTGTTCTGATAATTTCATGCGTTTGGGTACGAAACTCAGGTGAAAATAATTGATTCCTGGTGGGTCAAAATTGAGTTTTGTGGAAGCAAAAATTTCTAGCTTTTCTGTTGGAAATAATTGATTCTAGATGTAGGACCCACAAAATTCTACATATTTACACCTTAAAAGTGATTTTATTTTATCATCCAAACAAAGTCAATTCGTCTAAACCTACTTTTAAAATATTGTTACCAAACACAAATCAATTTTTTAAACCTTATTTTTTCAAAATCAATTCTTCCAAAATCAGATCTATCAAAATCGAAAACAAAAGGACCCTTAGTTGTTCATTTTTGGAAATACATAACGGTTTTTAAATTATGGGATCCTGGTGGATGGGAAATTATTTCAATGGAGATTAGATCTTTGTGCTTCAAAGTATGGGATCATGGAAAATTGTGTTTAGAGATGTATTAGTCATTGTATTTTGTGTTTTTAGCTAATTTGAATTAAGGGGTGTGTTGGAGATAATTCAAATTAGGTAATTGGTTAGTTTGTTATTGTTAGTTGGGTAGTTAGTGTAACTACTAAGAGCAGGGTTTACAAAATTGGACCGGACCGGCCGGTCCGATCGGTTTAACCGGGACTCGGGACCTAAGCCGGTTCGGTTGGCCCTCAGATCCGTTCTTGCTTAAAACCGGTCTCAGAACCGTCGAACCGGTCATAACCGATTGTGAACCGGCCTGAACCGGTTTCCTAAAAAAAAATTAGTATAAAAGGATTTGGGTCATCCTAGCCAAAACTGAATTCTTTTGTTTTCTAACATATGTGGGTTGGTTGTAGATTTTGGGTTGGTTTTCCTTATGAAGATGATTTTAACATATATCTTTATATTTATTTAGTTTAATCTCAAAATAAAAAAAATTGTACTTAATAATTTTAGTTGTTATGTTATTTTTTTGTTTAATATTGTTATAAATATTATATTAAAAATTAAAATAATTATTTAATTATAACCGGTTCAACCACGGTTTAACCTCGGTTGGATCATTGAACCTCGAACCGCTGCCTTCACCGGTTCGATGGTCGGTCCGGTTTTATAAACCTTGACTAAGAGTGAGTTGGTTAGTGAGATCAATAATCTATGTGAGTCTATAAATAGACTTGGTGTTATTGTGTAAAGTGTAGAAGTGTGTGCAATTGAATAAAATTCAGTTTTAAGTCTTCTTCTTCAATTCTCCAATTCTCTCTTCTTTCTTCAATCCTTTTATGTGTGTATCATGAATGATAGTGAGTGCTTGTATTATATTATCAGCTACACGTACAAAATCCACAAAAATATCATCAGTATTCAGTACACTTTTTTTCTTCATGTTTTTTGTTTTTATATTACAAGTGAAAAGACACAAAGTCAATTCTAAATGGACTCGTAAGTAAAAGTAAATTTGTCTTCATGACTTTCTCTTTTTATAACATGACAGAAAACATCAAAGAATATTTGTGTGTCCAATAGATATTTTTATAGAGATTAAAGTGATGTTTGGAAGAGTTTATTTAAGTATTTTTTTGATTTATCTGATGACATAAGTTCTTATAGAGCGTGTTTAACAGAACTTATAAAAATAACTTATATCATCTCATAAGGAGTTTTTCACTTATTTTCATAAGTCACTGGGAGAAGCTTATGAAATTATCATAAGAGCTTATGCACTAAACACATTCTCCATATTTTTCATTATTCAAATTCTATCATGTCCCTTTCTCTCATTTTCTTTTTTTAAACACTTATAATATAAGCTTTCATACGATAAGGTCTTATATGATAAGCTCTTAATTAAGTTCTTTACCCAAATATACCCTATTTACCTTTAGCAATGATCGATACTCCTTATTATTACTGTATATTGGTTAAAAAAAAAGCTTGACGATATTATTCCAAAACCCATGCCCCAATTTCTGATTTGTACGTATGTCTGTGACAAACTGCGCCACTTCCTCAGAACAATAAGATCATTCATGTCATGATACCAATAATTATATCGTTTCATTTCACCATCTCCATCACTCTCACTATTCTTCTCTGCAACATCCATCACTTCTTCATATTTTCATTTGTCTGTCTCTTCAACTAAACCCATTCTCTTTTGTTTTTAATAAAACAAAACCCTTTTTTCTTTTCTCTTTCTTTCTATGGCTGAGGAGGGTTTTGAACCTTATTATCATGTTCCCCAACAAAGCAGAAGAGAAAAGCTTAGAGTAGTGTTAGCTCAGAACCAACCAGGTCTCGTTGAATCTCTCTACGATCCTTCACTGATTCCCTCTGATTTCTTAACTTGTCACAACCAACCAGGTCCTATGTTTCATACTAACCACAACATTACTGTTCCTCTTTCTTGTAACAAACAAAACCAAGGTTGTTCTAGAAGAGTAGGGGTTGTGAATAGTTCTTCATCATCTTACTTGGATCCTACAAATATTCAAGTTAATAACAATAACCCTATTCTTTACCAGCATCAAAACCTTCAAAACCTACGAGATTTTGATCAGAGTTACAATGGTGGTAGTAGTGAAATAATGGTGTACAAGCCTGAGCCATTGTCTTTGTCTCTCTCATCCCACAACAACAATCTTCAGCGATATGGGTCTGTTATTTATGGTGATAAGGTTGGTGGGGGTGCTTCAAACGAAGTTTTTTGGAACAACACAGTTCCACTTGGACCATTTACGGGTAATGCTATGATATTGAAGGGATCGAGGTTCTTGAAGCCTACACAGCAATTATTGGAAGAGGTATGTGATGTTGGGGTTCGTGGAATTTACACTGATAAGATTAATGCTGATGATGATGATGTTGCATCGTTGATGGAACCTCTTGCTTCGGAAAGTTTAAGTGGTGGTGGAATAATTGGTGTGGATGATCCAATTGGGGATGGAAATGAGAGTAGGAAGAAGCAGCCCAGGCTATTAACCATGCTTGATGAGGTATTTTTGTTTGTTTGTTTTGTTTTGTTTTCTCGAATTTCTATGGTATTTTGATGAATATGTTAGTCTTGCTGTCAAATATTTAATGAATTTTAATTTCATACTAAATATGTAAAATATTATTAAAATATTAATAACTACTAACCAATAAAATGTTTCATAGATATAAAAGAACTAAAGATAGAGTGAAATTATCCATTCTTTTGGGTGAGGGTTGCCCCTCACTTAGATGGGTTTCATGTTTGATGTTCCTTTGGATTTTGAGTTGTTTTGTCATTTGTTCGGTGGTGTCACTGTTTCAGTATATGTTATCAATATCATTAATTTATTATGAATGAATACTTTAAGGTGTTTGGTTGGTTGGTTACTGGTGAACTAGCATTCGGTCTCATGGATTGCATTTAGGAAGCTTGTGGTTGGTTAATGTTGACACCTCTGTGATTTTTTTTTGGACATCTCTCTGATTGTTTTTGTGATTTGTGACTTTCTTGTTGTCTGAGCTTTTGTCTGTATTCTATTTGTAGTTGTATTAGCATCATATGTTGTATTTCGTGGGAGAGATGGCCTCTAGTGAACTTGATTGTCTTTCTGGAAAAGTTAATATGAGGGAATATATGCACAAAAATTGGTATCGTAAAGTGCTTGAAAACCATAGAAAAAGTTTCTAACAGGTGACTATGTCACCTAGTTTGGAGGTGGTAATGTGCATCTAAAAAGTGATTAGGGGGAAGGAATCCCTTGGAAAAGATTTATATTTCTAAAAGTGTGTATTGATATGATCATGGTGTCTAAAGATTAAAAAAATCTTGCATATTTAGATGACAAGGTTTTTTGCCTTTATATTGGCTTTTGTTTGGAATTTTACTTTGATACACTATCTAAGTTTTGGATGCTATAGTTGCATGTCATCCAAAGTGGTCTTATTAGAATATGGAATTTCACTTTATATTTTAGTTGGCTATTGTTATTAATAAAATGGCACGGCAAGATGAAAGTTGTCTCGCATCTCGTTATTTAATCCATTTTGATATAGAGATAACACTCTACTTGTATCTTTATATGTTACATTCATTTCAATTTTATATAATATATATAATAATACCTAGTTATGCTTATATAAAAATATCTTATCGGGTATCAAATTTGGTGACACAAAAAAATATCATTGCTAGCACATTATGATTATTCTGTTCGGTGTTTTTAGATGTTAATAAACATTTGTAATGTAATCGAATCTCTCATGTACAATTTGTGAGGATTCCATTAGGTTTCCAAAAAGTATAGAGATCTCTTTGAATTTTTCTAAAAGTATAGGAACCTAGTGGAATTATCTCAAAATGTTCAGGGATCCACAAATACATGATTTAATGATCACTTAACGGAACCCTAACAAAAACTTAACAAAACAATAATAAAGACATGTATACGAGACTCAAATATAAAATTTTATAAGTTTAGGGACTCAATTATAAATTTTTAAAGTTTAGGAACCGGTTATTTGAATTTCCTCAAAAAGTTTACCGACCAACAAAATAAATAAACGTTTTTAAAAATAGATGCAATTAATGTTGCCTTATTTCCTTTTGTACTGAGGATTAAACATTATGAAAAATTAACTTGTCGAGGTGGGATGGAGCTACAGTGTAAAATATTTTAGTATTATGTTAGGCCAGAAATATACCTCTTAACTAACTATCATTGGAGCAGATACGTACTCCTGAGAGCACACGGGTCATATTGTCAAATGCTTGGCATCAATTAATTGTCTTATATATGCATGTAATTTGTCTTGATCAGAATGCTTTTAAGTATAAATGTGACCTTGAAAAAGGTGATTATGAGCAATGATATGGTATTAAAACATAGAAGAAAAAAAATGGCGTACCTACATGCGGCATTAGTTAATTCCCGAAAATAGATTTGGTGTATTCAAAATATCACGCATTCATGCATTAATATATGTGTATTAATGCATGAATGCGTGATTTTTTGAATGTAAGGAATTTAGATCCTAATTCCATATGATGATTCCCCTTGTTCAGCTGAGAAAGGGACTCTGATTCCCCTTCTCAATTATTTCTCTCTGCATATCTTAGCATTTCACAACTATGCATGAACAGGTTTCCAGGAGGTACAGGCAGTATTATCAACAGATGCATACAGTGGTAACTTCATTTGAGTATGTTGCTGGCCTCAGTAACGCAGCACCATATGCAAGTTTGGCTATAAATGCCATGTCCAAACATTTTAGATGCTTGAAAAATGCAATTACTGACCAGCTTCAGTTTATGAGTAAGACTCATTTTCAGACAAGCAACAGGAAGGATGAATCTCCAAGTTTTCGAAACAATGATAGAGGCCCTTACAGCCAAAGACCTGGGTTTCTTGAGCACCGATATGATGTTTGGCGACCTCAAAGAGGACTCCCAGATCGTGCTGTGAGTGTTCTCAGGGCATGGTTGTTTGAACACTTTCTACACCCGTAAGTACAATCTTAATTTTAATAACTTTTAGAGTAAAGACCCATTTTGGTCCCTCAAATTTTTCACGGATCCCCTTTTGGCCCCTGAAAAAAAAAAAGTGACAATTTGTTCTTCCGAATTTTGTTATGGGAGACACTCTGATCCCCCATGCATCTAACGGAGGGATTCTCCCGTAACAAAATTTAGGGACCAAATTGACATTTTTTGTTTCAGGGACCAAAAAGGGATTCTCGAAAAATTTGAGGGACCAAAATACGACTTTACAATTTTTATTAGTATTGAGCCAGGATCCTTTGTTCCCTTTTACATGTTTCACTTCCCCTCTCATCAATAACATTTTGACAACTCATTTAAAAGAAAGAAAAAAAATGTGTAATCTCTTTCTTAGTTGCCACACTTTAATTGGATAAGACGGATTTCTATTCCTATCAAGTAATGCCTTGACCTTGATATCGGTCTTTCACTTTTTCCTTAATCCCCTAAACAATCCATGTATGTGTATATACAAAAGAAAATATAATTATGTAGCTTAAGAATAAAACTTTTAAGCGATAAAAACATAGGATAAAATTTAAAATAAAATTGGGCCAATGGGCTGGCCTGCCCAGCCCACGGCCTACATAAGGCTGTACTCGCGTCAAGTTTGATCCGACCCAAATATAGATGACCCATGGCCAGCTCATTTCCAACTCTATACTCTGAACCCTTTTATGTGATTCTAATGTGTTTAGATTACCAATTAAGGTATTGTTTTCTTCATGCAGTTATCCTACTGATACGGACAAAACAATGTTGGCTAAACAAACTGGTTTATCTCGTAGCCAGGTGAGCATTCATGATAAATGATTCATCTTCTAAATCATTTCGTGTTAAGCAATGCTAGCAACATACTTTGTATTATACTCTCTCCACACACTCTGTTATTGGAACTCTCTATTATTGGATGATTTCATGTGAGACTCACTTGAATAGAGAGTGAGTCCACATGATTTAGTGGGTTCCACGTGAAATTCACACTTGATAGAATGTATTGAAGAGAATATGTTTAAGGGTGTGTTGATAACATTTCTGTTTCATGCTTATTAGTCGATGGATTCATTTTAACTATTATTATTGACAACATTCATCTATGTAACAGGTGTCTAATTGGTTTATTAATGCAAGAGTAAGGATTTGGAAACCAATGGTAGAAGAAGTACACATGCTAGAATCACAGCAAGCTCAAAGAAAATCACAAAGGGAACAACATAGTAGGAACAAGTTGAGTCATGATCATTTACCTTCACATTACTCTCTCCTTACTGAGAATCCATCTACCTCTACTAGAAATGAATTTCCTAATATGGCAATGAGGAGTCAGGAACAGTTGCATAGGACTAACACAAGCAATCAGCAAATGGGTTTTGTAAGCAATGGTGTCTCACTTACACTTGGTCTTCATCAAAATCATGGGGTTGGGTTGCCTGAACCATTTCCCATGAGTGCAGCTCAGCGTTTTGGTCATGCCATTGATAATGAAGGATGTGTTATAAATGGTTTAGAATCACAAAATCGGCATTTTGGAAGAGATGTTATTGGAGGGCAATTGTTGCATGACTTTGTAGGCTAATAACTTGGCTGTGACTTTCATTCAATTGGTTGATATACTAATTAACCATGTTTCTGTTGTTGCTTTCATTTACAACCATCAGAGATTAGGAAAAGGAGAGTGGTGATTGAAATGTTGGCCTTTTATTGTGATACTAGAGTTACCTTCCAATTTGGGATTAAGGGTCTATATTGAGCCCAGAAAATGTACCAAGGCTGTAAAGTTTTTGTAAATTCATTTGAAGGGGAAAAATGTTTTCATAGGCTGATCCTATTCAATCCATGTGAGATAGCCTTATGTGTATGTGTGGCAGAAGGTTATAAGTTTTTCCTTTCTATATATTGTTAAGTGTTAACCCAACCAGTTAAACGGATTTCAATCTGTGATAATTGAATCTTGTGCAACATGACTTTGCAAGGACCTGTCCTGTGGTATCCTAGTCTTGCAGTAGGCGGAAGAAGCAGCAGCAGCAGCAGCAATAGATACCTGACATAAAACTTAGGACCCGTTTGTATTGGTTTTAATTTCATGTATTTATTTTCTGATTTCTTTGATAATTACTGTTGAGAGTCCAATATCGACTAGAGATAGGATCTAAGTAGTGTTTATAAAACTTAGACAATCCTTATCTTACAAGTCAGTTTTGTAGGGTTGATTTAGACCTTAAGTCCAATTAAAAGTATCATTGTTTTTGTTTTGTTTTCAAATACAGAAAATAGTAAATCAAGTGTTTATCATATTAAAACATTAAATCGCTTTCAAATGAAATCTTTCTTTTTTTTGTTTTCTTAATCAGTATTCTAAGGGTATTCGTTAGTATTCTCCTAATGGTATCGATAACGTTAAACTAAAATTTAATTAAATTTCTGTCAAAAAAAATTATAAATAAATTTAAATAAATTAAACTGGAAATAAATTGTCATAAAGTATTCAATTTGACTGTACGCTTGTTAAATTCTGGGACATTAATGTGCTTCTTTTTTTTGGGCTTGGATGGAATACTAGGCAATCATTTCTTTTAACACACATCACTATGTGTGACACTGACATAAGACGCCTTTCCTCAAGGGTCCATACTCCATACCACGTCACATACTGATTTACTATTCAATCCATACATTCCACCAAAAGATTCTAGCATCAAAATTAACAAATTATGTGTGCTTTCATATTTTGTATCAGGATGTAAGCTTCAACTTATATCCAGGGTAGGATTTTTGTCTTAAGTTGAACAATTACCTTCTGGTTTAATCTTTACAGTAAGTGTGAGTTTCTTTGTATTTGGGTTTGAACACCTCTTATATTAGACTTAATATATTTTGCTTACCAAAAAATTTTTGAACTGAAACTTCTTAAATAAATAATGGCTGTTGTGAAGCATATTACCAAACTATTTATGGTTGTTTAATTAGTAATATTTTATGAGTTTTATCAATAAATAATATTACTAATCTGTGTTAGAAGATGTAGGTTTTTTTTTTTTTGTTTTTATTCATTCACTCTCTTTAGGGATAATTTAGTCTTTTTTACTTATGCATATATATTTACTCTTTTTCATTATTGTATTTGTTGTTTTGTATTCTCTGATGAAATCCCAATAGCTTCTTCTTCTCGGTTCTCTTTTCCTCTTCTTCTCCCTTCTACTGCTCCATTGCTTCTCTTAACAAATCTGTGTCATTTTAGTTTTTAGAAAGCTCACATGTTTGATGAATTAATATAATCTTTTTTCTTTTTAAAATTTCTATATAAATAAATATGCATATTTATTAATAAAAACTATATGAAAAATATCACTTACGTGAAATTGTGCATGATAATTGATAAAACATCCGATATGCTTTATTTCCAATCAAAATATTCGTCTTGTGCACGGGCAAAACATTTTCCAAAGCATTCAGGTGCAAATCAAAAGATTTTCCTTCAAAATATCTTATGGTGATGTTTTCCTTCCAAAGGATTCAGTTTGCATTCCACACACTATGATGGTAATGTTAGAAATTGGGGTCTGGTTCTGCAACAAAGAAGAAGAAAACAACAAGGTAATGTGTAATCTCTAAGGCTTATAGGAACACTAGACTTTAGATTCGATTCGCCCCCATCAATCTCTCATCGTAGATTGGATGCAAAAGGGTGTAACTGGCGAATCCCCTTCAGGATACAATGGAGTAACCTTGGTTTGGTTTGCACACCCTAAACCAAGCGTATTGTCAATGGCAGTTTACAGAACAATAGTCTCCTTAACTCTCTCGATCTGCGCATAAGGGGGAAAAGAAGGTGATTTGTAATGAAGAATATGAAAATCGTGCATCTTTAAATATATTTAACTGTTGATAAAATGCAACCTTTCAATGATTTTGAAAATCTCTCACAATCCCCCACCATTTTCAAAATAAATCCAAATCCCATTATTCCGGAAATCACATGCCTTCAGACAAAGGTATCTTGGGGATTTGAACCTTTGCTTAGTAAGCCATAGGTTTCACTCATCCCCGAATAATTTGGTAGACAAGCTTTGAACCAAATATTCATTAGTACAAGCGTGCATGACTTACACATGAAATCTCGGTACTATTGAATGACGTGGTAGTGTGACACATTTGGTAAGACCTTGTGTCGTGTATCCTTTTCACGAGAGCTTACAGAGTCAAGCCCAACTCTAAGAAGCGGCCTCACTTCACTCTCATATAGGTGGACTTTACCAAAAGCACCCCCATAAATTGGCCACCTCAACACATATATGCTATAGGTCCATTAAGAGCAAAATCTCACCCTTTTCCTTTTGTCCTTATGGTATCCAAGTACTTTTAAACCTTGGGATGTATCTATTCGTTAAGTACTTGCAATAACTCTCATATTGTACTTTGGCCACATTGAACTCAAGACTTGATGCTACTCAAGTGTGAGTTGGGTTTCCACCATCGGTGATCATGTAGATATGGGCTTGATTCTCATCCCTAATGATGTTTTTCCACATCATATCACTTGTCAGTCCTTTCGTCAAAGGATGCAATATTTCTTTCCGTCTTATAAAGACCCTGGATATTACTCCATTTGCAATTAGTTCCTTGACATAACTATGTCTAGTCCAATGTTCCTGGACTTTCCATTATAAACTTGGCTATATGCCCTTGATAGTGTTGACTGACTATCCCATTGTATGGATACTGACGTCATTAAAATTGGTATCTCATACAACATGTTTATAAGTCATTTAATCTCAATGTTAAATGCTGCCAATTATATGAATTCTACAATCATGGTGGAACCGGCAATGCAGACTTATTTCTTGAAACTCTAAGAAATTTCACCCCCACCAATTGTGAAGACTCAACTACTTGTTAAAGCATGATCTTCTTGTATAAGTCACCCAACTAGCATCCGTGTAACCTTCTAATAACGAAGGATACCCATTATAGTTTAAACTATAGTTCTTATCCCCCACAAGTATTTCAATACTCTTGGACAACATGCCAATGACCTTTTCTTGGATTACTTGTATACCTACTTAGTCTCCTAGTACATATGCAATGCTTGACCGGGTACATGTCATGGCATACATAAACATCCAATTACTTTTGGGTATTCAAGTTATGCTACTAGATTATCTTTATTTGGTACTAAATTAATGCTATGATCTTAGGGAGTAGTGATAGGTTTACAATCAAGGTGATTAAATTTCTTTAATACCTTTCCTAAATGGTGAGATTGGGTTAAACCTACATTCTCACAATTTCTTATTATTCTAATTCCTAGAATCACATCAGCTACCCCTAAGTCTTTCATGCCAAAATTTCTAGACTCTAGTTTCTTCTACCTCATCTAGATCACTACTAAAATTCAACATATATATCATCAACAAACAAACAAATCATGACACATTTTCCATTATGGAATTTACTATAAACATACTTGCCGATTCATTCATTTAATATTCACTAGCTAACACAACTTGATCAAACTTTTGATGTCATTTCTTAGGAGCCTTTTCTAGTCCATACTATGACTTTTTCAATTTACACATTTTCTTTTCTAGTCTATTAACCACAAACCCTTCAGGTTGTGTCATACACACCTCTTCATCTAATTCCCCATTTAGGAATGGTATTTTCACATCTAAGTGCCAATAGCACTTCAATTGAAGCAATTCTTGCCACACGTGCATATGTATCAAAATAGTTAATGCACTCCTTTTGTGTAAATCCCTTAGCAACTAGTCTTGTCTTAAACTTTTCAATGGTTCCATCTACCTTCATTTTCCTTTTGAAAATCCTTTTACAACCTGTTAGTATGGAACCAGGTGGTAGGTCTACTAATTTTCACATTTTATTCCCCATTTATTAAGTCCATTTCCTCTTGTATAACTTCATTCCAGAAAAGTGACATCTTGAGACTTTATTGCCTCTTCAAATGTTTTTGAATCACTTTCTGTATTCTAACATATTATCACATAACTATCTATGGACTCCCTTGTTCCTTCAACAAGGAACATGAAAAGCTTGGTCTGTACGTTTTCTCTTTTCTAGCTCTCTGACTTATCCTATGTTCTGAACCTTCCAAAGTATCTTTATTAGATACATTGCTATATGAATTATGTGCATTACGATGAACATTATCCATGTGACTTGGAATTGAGTTAAACTTATCTTCTTAAAAGATTGCATCCTAGACTCAATTACTGTATTAACAGGATATGAGTCATTAGATTCGATAACCATGAATCTATATACTTTGCTATTTTTAGCATAGCCTAGGAACACACATTCAATTCTCCTCTCACCTAATTTCTTTCTTTTGGTTCAAGAACTTTTAATATTGGCCTACAACCTCAAACTTTGAAAATTTTGAGAATGGGTTTTCTATTTTCAAGAGCTCATATGGGGATATCTTGTTCCATTGTTTGGAACCCTATTTATTGTCTTAACATGCCTTGAACATGGCCTTTCCCCAATATCATTTTGCTAGACCATCATAGGATATCATGGCTTTTACCATTTCTTCTTATATCCTAATTTTATTTTCAACTATACTAGTTTGTTATGGGAAATAAGGTTCAGTTGTTTGATCAACTATTATAGTAGACTCATAGTAACTAGAGTTATAGAATTATTCTATTCTAATAAATCCTAAAGCATTTAATGAATGTTTAATGGCAAACAACTTCAATTTACCCACACTATATAATAACATATATAAGCATCAAAATTTATGGGTAATTAAACATACATTTACACTTTAAGATTCATTTTCCTTAAGTGTGACCGACAGATAATTCATAGTGTGGCCATATCTACGGCACTTTTAGATACTGGTTAACTAGTTAAATATTTAACAGAAGACAACCATGCACAAGTTAAGAGACAACCTAGCGGTCATGCCGAACGTTCGAAAATGTTCAATATCTACAAAACCGAGAATCGAACTCGAAACCTAATTGTAACTGAACGGAAACCACTAGGCTAATGCATCGGTTGACACATTCATACAACCATTAAATATATTTAAAAGTTAACAGATATGCAACCTTGCAATCACATGCAACTTTTGGGTGACACCTACTACCATCCAACCGGGTTAACAAACCCGTTTTCCCCAGGAACTGGGTTTTCACGACCCATAGTCATTTTTAACAATTCCATCCAAAATCTAAACCTATTTTCATTGTTTTTATGTCTTAGATTTATGTCTAAACATGTTCTAAGATAAATCTAAATGATTTTCATTATAGAAAACAAACAAACCAATGATCCATTCTTAGTATTTTATAGCATTTTTCTATGAACATCCAAGTTCATTTTATCAACTTAGAACAATCCAAAAACACATCCAAAACATTTCCCATCTTATATATACAAAATCATGCACTCATCATATAAGATTGTCTATTTTAAAATAATTACTTCTTACATGGATCAAATTCATTAATGCATGCACTTGATACAATCATATATATCTATGACCTTTCTATCAAAATAGAGTAACATAGATACTTGCATCATAAACCAAACATATTCATGTTCATCAAAATTCACGTACTTTATTTTATTCTAAATCATGCATCTAAGGCTCTAATACCACATGTTAATTTTAACATAAACAAAGAATGCCTTTAACATTGTACACACATGTATTTAGAATACTAAGTATAACATAGACATGAAAAGTAATAGTGTACCTTTCACCATGGTCACATATAAACATATTTTTTATGAAGCATATGAGTACCAATCTCTCCTTGTTATAAAATGACCATACATCTCTTTCTCCCAATGAACGGAGTTTCCACCCTCGAACCTTTCCACTTCGACAATGTCAAATGTCATCTTCCTCTAATGTTGCAACCATATTTATAAAACGAAAATCGAACCTAAAGATTGTTAGAAATTGGGGTCTGGTTCTGCAATAAAGAAGAAGAAAATAACAAGGTAATGCGCAATCTCCAAGACGTGTAGGAACACTAGGCTTTAGGTTCGATTCGCCCCCACCAATCTCTCCTCGTAGATTGGATGCAACAGGGTGTAACTGGCAAATCCCCTTCAGGATACAATGGAGTAACCTTGGTTTGGATTGCACACCCTAAACCAAGCGTATCCTCAATGGCAGTTTATAAAACAATAGTTTCCTTAACTCTCTCGATCTGCGTATAAGGGAGAAAAGAAGGTGATTTGGAATGAAGAATGGTTGAGAGATTCTGAGTTTTTCGTCTATTTTTCACTGCATGTAGATGGTTATATTTATAGACCAACTCATGTCACTTGGTGAAACAAAACAACTTTTTCACCAACGGTCAAATACAACATTTAAGTAAAACTAACACATAAAAAACCAAATTGCAGGGGACAAGAGTCGAACTCGAACCAGTAGGATAAGCTTGAAATGACACAACCACTGCACCCTGTAACAAGTTTATGAAAATCATGCATCTTTAAATATATTTAACTCTTGATAAAATGCAACCTTTCAATGATTTTGAAAATCTCTTACAGGTAAGACTTCAGTAAAGACCAGGAATTAATTTACTTTATTTTGTTGTAAACCAGTAATTGGCACAAAATGGTCCTCTATTCTTGTATGAAAACCATGTTATATGCTCAACATTATTATTGGCTTGTGTCCTCAACAAACTGAGATTCTATACTTTTCAAATTAACTTCAAGAATAACACTCTTATGGTCCTCAAGTATAGAACATGCTCCAGAAAGTATTAGATTTTATTATTTTAATAATGCACCAGATAACATTTAGCAATGCAGAACATCTGGTGGTATCTATTCCTGGTTGAGTGAGATGCTTCCAAGAAGCTAGCTATTCTTATTAGAATTGGCATGCAGGTAGATGCATCCCTTGTGGCTCTGCACCTACTGGTATCTATTCTGAATTAGAGAAATATTAAGTTCAAGAGTAAGCCTAAATTGAATGTGATATATGTGATTTCAATTGATAATTGTATTGTACTATTGCCTATGTTTGATCCATCCTTCAACAACCAATAATTTAAGAATGTTATATTTTATATTAGCTCACAAGGTTCTGACTTGGATGAGCATTGAGCACCATACTCTAGAACATACTACTCAAGACCTATTTCAGACAGTAAATGATGAATTTGTTAACAAAAGTGGCCTTGTAACTTTGTTAATTATTATGAATTTGATTAAAAGATAATCATTCACATGGATGTTATTAAGTAGAATTCTGCATTATCTTGGGGAATTACTATTAATAATGTGCATGTATTATGAAGACAATAAGGACCTATCCAAAGTAGTACTATGTGCCAAAGAATAAAGCCATAAAGGTTGGTAACAAGATACAACACGTATGTGAATGTGTCAAACTTTCCTTTTCAGTTCGTAATCATCTTTTTGGGACTGATATTAGATCATTCTGCATGGAGAATGTGCATCACATAAGGGTGTTCATCAACCGATCCAAATCGATTCAAATCGTAAAAACCGAACCGAAAAACCGAAAACCGAATAAACCGTAAAACGAAAAAACCGAAAACCGAAAAAACCGCAATTTTTTATTGGATTGGATCGGATTTGATTTCGGATCCTCTAGTGAAATCCAATCCAATCCAATCCAAACCGATCTATTATATACATATACTAGTATTCTTGAAATTATAGTATTGCTCATACTTAAACATTATTTTTCATACTTTTATGTCCCTCATTCTCTTTAATATTTTTATTGAAATGACATATATGAGACTATTTAGAATAAGTATTAATGTCTTGAAGTTATATTTTGCTAAAAAAATTGATGCATAACATATATATACTTTGAGTAAACATGAAAAATATGAAATCAATTAAGTAAGTTTGAAAAATAACTAGTTACAATTTATCTATAGTCGATTCAAGGAAAAAAAAAAGGATAAGTAAAAGTAAATATAGAAAATTAACATAAAAAAATATGAATAATTATTTTTTCTCAAGCTTCCAAATTAAAATGAAGATTATCCTTTGTCCACTATTAAATAAGTAGCAAGGACACTTGGCATAAGAAAAAAAAAAGTAAAGCATGACAAAAACCGAATTATCCAATCTAATCCAAACCGCATTTAATTGGATTGGATTGGATCGGATATTTTTTAGGAAGCAAACCGATCCAATCCAAACCGCACGTTGTTTTCATCATTGGATCGGATGGATTTTTAGCTCAAAACCGATCCAATCCAATCCGCGAACACCCCTAGCCATCACAAAGCAGATTCTTCGGTTCAAATTCAGAAAATAGTAAATCAAGTGTTTATCATATTAAAACATTAAATATATCGCTTTCAAATGAAATATTTCTTTTCTTGTTCCTTAATCAGTGTTATAAGGACACTCATTAGTATTATCCTAATGATATCAATAAAGTTAAACTAAAATTTAATTAAATTTCTGTCAAAAAAAAAAATTTATAGATAAATTTAAATAAATTAAACTGGAAATAAATTGTCATAAAGTATTCAATATGACTGTATGCGTGTTAAATTCTGCGACATTAATGTGCTTCTTTTTTGTGTGGGCTTGGATGTAATATTAGGCAATCATTTCTTTTAACACACATCACTATGTGTGACACTGACATAAGACCTCTTTCCTCAAGGGTCCATAGTGTTGAGATTTTCTCTCCTCAAATCTCTCTGTAATCTCATTAGATTAAGGGATTGTACAGCTGTAGTAATATCACTCTTCTAATTTAGGGCTCATTATACTCCTATTTTTTAGCTATTTTGTTTCCTAATCTCTAGCTCCACTGTACTATTAATATTGGTTATACTCTGTTTTGCTGATGTGTGAATGCCAATAAGATATATTTGTTTCTTTTCAAGTTGGTATCAGAGCCAACCCCTTTGAAACCTGAAACCTTCATCGAAAATGAGTGAAACCAGTAGTGAGTCATTTGGAAAACATCATCCGGAACAAAATCGGTTCCAGTGATTGTTCAATCTAAAGGAGTTTTTAATACAGGAATCATTCTTAGTGAATCAAACTATGATGTTTGGTCACAACTGATGGAGATGTACATTGCTGAAAGAGAGAAACTCTCTTATATTCGTGGCAAGACGAAGCAACCTGCAGAATCAGAGGATGGATATGAAAAGTGGTGTGCTGAAAATTGAAAAGTAAAAAGGTGGCTATTGATGTCCATGACACCAGAAATTATGAAAAGGTATTTACGCCTACCCACTGCCCATGAAAATGGAGTGCTTTGTCAAAAGCATTCTATGATGGAAGTGATGAATTGCAAGTCTTTTCTTTAAACCAAAAAGCTTTCACTGCCAAACAAAATGGAAGGTCTCTTTTTGAATACTACGGGGACTTGGTCGAGATTTTTCGAGAATTGGACCATCGAGATACCGTGGTCATGAAAGATCCCGATGATGTAAAAGCATACCAAAAATCCATTGAACGATTAAGAGTGCATATATTTCTTGCTGGATTGGATGGTGATTTTGAACAAGTTCGTGGAGAAATTTTACGCAAGGAACTCGTCCCAGGTTTGGAAGAATGTTATGCATTGATTCGATGAGAAACAGTATGTCGTGCAACTTTGAATGGAGAGACTAGAAACTCTGAAGCTGCAGCAATGGTGACTCGAAATAGACAAAAATCAACCAAAGGCGTCGACAAATCTGTTTACAAGTGTACCCAGTGTGATCAGACTGGACATACCAAGGATCGCTGCTACGAACTTGTGGGATATCCAGAATGGTGGGATCATAGTCGAGCACCTAAGAAAAGGAATTCCAAGAACACTCCAATTGCTGCTGTTGCTGGAACAAATGCAGGTAATGATGCTACTAAAAAAGGCAAGGCTCAATGTTGGTAGCAACTACAAATACTTGTGGTAAGGCTTTAAATATTTCTACACCTGTTTTTAATAGTCACTACTACAGAGAAGGGTTTTAATAACATTTTTTTTTTGCCTTTAGTAGTGCTTCCAGGAGCTATCTATTCACTCGCTACTGAAGGTGGGGGAGATTCTATTGAAAGTGAGAATAGGTAGCGTTTCCCTGAGAAAGCGCTGTCTAAAATTAGAAATAAGGTAATCTATTGCATAGTTTAGACAGCACATTCTCAAGGAAGCGCTGTCTAAAGTTTGCAATAGATAGCGCTTTCTTAAGGAAGCATTGTCTAATTGTAACTTTAAGCAACGTTTTTTAAGAAAGCGTTACCTATTCCCCTTTTTTATTTTTATTATTGGCTTTGTTTTTCTACATTTCCCACCTGCATTCAATAATTCACAGCATAGAAATCAATCATGCAGTAGCTTAAAAATCATAGTCTGCAAAAAACCACATTTAGGTACATCACACACACATATGTAATGTACAAAGCTTGCATACAATATTGATAAGCATATATAAACCAAACCAAATATCAAAATCATGCATATAACCAATTAAGTAATATACTTTAACACAATTCACAATAATGCTTACACATAACCAATTCTAATGTTTAAGTCCATAAACCAAAAGATCGCTAACCTACACTAGACAATAACCCATGCATACTAACAATGTATACAAGCTAATCAACATACTAGTAATTCTAAACAATTTGTGCATGCGGCTTCCATCTTTTGCTTGATCACACAAAATCCTTGTTGTCGGCTGCATAAGATACACATACAGATCACTTGCACATACACAAGTCTAATAATATAGGAGAGACACTAGCTAGCATAATATCAGAGTATGTCATACCCTTTAATTGTTGATAAATTTCATAACCACGTAACGACACCAGTCGTCTTTAAATCACATCATTGATGGAAGGTAATCATTAGCAACCAATACAACCAGCCTCCAAAACAGGATCACATAAAATATGTTGAAACAAAGTGAGCTATAAGAACAACATAAGAAAAGTAATGTCAATTTCAAATAGAACTTTAAAACGGACAAATACTATTATGTCTAGAACAAGGCATTTCTAATAACGAATCGTGGTATCCATAAAGAAGAGTTCAATGAATCTAATTAAAATACTTAAAATAGATTAACAAAATGTTAGTTCCTCTAAATTCTTATAATGTAAAATTAATTCCAAGTTTCCAACTATTTCAACTCATTGATCAATTGTGACCAAGAACAAAAGGCAATCATGTCACATGTTGCTAGGCCAAAAAGCACAATGATAGAGAAACGAAATGTGTGCAAACCTGATCGCCACGCTAAAAAGGAGCTCCCTTGAAAATGGCAAAATTCCCAAAATGATATCTGCACTGAGTTGTCGGCAAATATGGTAACTTTGCCATGGTAAAGGAATTAATTGATTAAAACACAACATACCACTACACATAATATATAACAGAAGACATAAAATCCATCATAATTTATAAAGTTGTACACTTGTAACACTGACACGTCATAATTCTTGCCTTCTTCCAAGACTTGCTGCTCCATTTCATTTTGAAAGTGTTAAGGTCATTAATAACCCAAGGTCGAGGGACAAGATTTTGACAAGCAACCGAAAAGGACATCCCCTCCCTAGAGAAAACCTCCACAAGCTTCAAGAAACTGAGGGAAGAAAAAAGTAACACATAAACAAGAAGTAGTTAAATATAGTCCTCCAAACACTGGCATGTGCTTATAACTAGTAGGAAAACTATTGTCTTCAAATAGGCAAATATATTGAGAATGACATATATAAAGTTTCAAGTATATTTGATTTCACATACAAATTTGCAGCCAATGGTTGTGAACATAGATCAGAGAATGGGAAAATGTCAGTAATACCTTTCCACAACATGTGATCTCATTTGCAGAGGAATTAAAACAAACAATAGGGAAGGGGAGTAACAAAGGGGTTGGTACTTGGTACAGTAACATGAAACATAAATAATATTCATAGGTAAATTGATGCTCGTATGAAGAAGTAGGCTTTAGTCCAGTTTGGTCCATGGTCCAACACTCTTTAATTTTAGTTATCAAAATTACATAGACAAAATCAACCTACCTGTGCAGAACCAAGATCAAATAAGTTTCCTGCAAAAATTCCTCTAACTATATTCTTGACTCACTTGCCTTCTTGTTTGTCTTGATTACTTCTTGTTTTAAGAAAATTTTGGCAGCATTTCCCCTTAGTTCTCCAAGCACACAACTTAATTCAAGTGGTATTATGACCAAAATTAGGTATGTACCCAGAGAACAATGAGAAAATACAAGCCAATGACATTCTTAGATCAAGAAGTAATTAAGACATACAATAATATAGAATGAATGCGAATTTACAATCTTAGACTGTCCACTTTTGGACATTTCAAGAATAACTTGTATATTGAGCCAAAAACAACATACAAATCATTATTGAATAGGAAACTAAGGTTAATGCATGTCTATACCGATAAAAATAAGCATGTCTAATGCTACAACAAATGGATTAAATAAAACACAGGGGGATAGCAAGTGGGAAAACGTACCAGAGTGAAGTCGAGCAGCTTGAACAAAAGAAAGATTTGATTGACAGAGGTGCCTGAGAGAATCCAAAATTGTTAGTTTCTTTCTTTCTTCCTAAAAGAAATACCAAAATGAAATACCAAGAGCTACTCAAGTAAGCTACCAAAACTGAAAACAAGCAAACATGATCACAAGGAAATGATAAATATAAATTTCAACTATTTGAACATCTTATGATTAAATGAAATATAATAGAATAATGGCTATTGCATCCATAAAGTTCAGAGAGGGATCATCAGAAGACATAAAAGAAGTAAACATATGATCAAAGTTTCCCTTAGCTAACAACAAATCAGCAAAAGCCTGGCTCTTTCCATATGTAAATGACTCAACATAATTATCCGGTTTTGTAATAGCTCTTTGAAGTATCCAACCAAAAACTATAGTCTAAAAATAACTAAAGGCCAGAAGCATTTACTATCTCGTATCATTCAATTTTTCCACAAACAAAATGTCCATGCTTCAGAAAGAAAAGAAGGCATCCTTATTGTGTTATCCATATCTTCAACTCTATAAATATGGAAGTTAATATTTGTAACAAAATAAATAAACAAGTTTCGAGAATACTTGCTCAAGAAAGCTTAAACACTTATGAGGCCTTCCTTTTTCAGGGAATCTATGTACGAAGAATTTCAATTTTTCTAATAGGGCAGCTGCGTGTGGCGTGACATTTTATCCAAAAGAAATTGAAGTTGCAATTATATGAAAGTAACCACCTCTCTGAACCAAATGGACGACTTTAGCCCAAGGTTCTTCTAGAAAGTTCTTGAGTTTGTATGAATCTGCTACAAGCACCTAAACCACAAATAGCACCCAATATAAAACATGATGCTTACTATAAGAACTAAATGGAAAAACCTAGAAAGCTACCACATTATCCTTAAAAGAGATAGAAAACACAAAACTACAGTACCAATTGAAAGACAACGTAAACCAAAGAAAACAGTGACATACTCAATAATGAAATCAAATAATCAACCTCAACAAAGCAACTTAATCATGGCAAACATCCATCATGGAGTCTTCTAGTGTGTTCTAATCAATGCCCTCAATACCAATCCAATAATAATAATTGATTGAATCAACACAACTAAACAGTGAAAGGCTAAGATCATCAAATTCATAAAGGTAAAAATCATTGCTTGATTCATTGCCTCCAATCATTAGGGAAGCCATAAACACTTACAGAAGCCAAGCTAATAATGATTTCACTAATAACAATCATATAATATAAATATAAATATACCTTCTTCCAAATGTAAAACAATTTTGTACATAATGCAGCATCATTTTGAGCCCCTTTCAAATCTATAAAATTTCATTACAACATCATTAAAAAGTTACACAGGACAAGGAATGCCCTGGTTTAACCAATTGTCACAGGTGGAATTGCATATAATCAAATAAAAATATAAATATTTCACAAAAATTACATTAAAATTGACTGGTCCATAACATAATTAATCAGCTAAATTTCTGAAGCTCGGAACATAAGTATAACAAGAAAAGTTTCATAGAGGAAATCATTGACATGTATGAATACATACAAGAGACCAAACTCCAAAATTGCAGAGAGCTTTTGAGGGATAGAAAGGCATAGCTTACCTTAGGGATTTCACGAAATCGAAAACTGAGAGTGTAGCGGCGGCGGCAAAGGAAGCAGAGGTGTCGAGTGAAGAAGAAGGAGAGGCTCCAAGTGAGTGAAGGAATTAGGGATTACCCGTTGTATGTTCTCTCTGCTAGTAGAGCTTCTGAGTGAAACGACACGCTGTTGTGCGGTGGTGGTGAGAGACGGCACGCGGTTGTGTGGTGGTGGTGTGAGACGGCGCGCACTGGTTCGATGGTGGAGTGTGGTGGCCGTGAAACGCATGTGCTGGTTCGACTCGACAGTGGGTGTGAGAGTCGCAGAGGAGAGGTTGAGAGTCACTGAGAGGAGGGAGAGAATTGCATGAAATTATTTAGAATGAGGGAATAGTGTGGGAGGAAAACATTTAATTTTAGGGTAAGGAATACATGGCACTTCCTTAAGGAAGCGCTATCTTAGGTAATGAATAGATAGCACTTCCTTAAACAAGCACTATCTTTTCATCACGAATAGATAGCGTTTCCTTAGGGAAGCACTGTCTTAGGATGTATTAAAGATAATGCTTCCTCAAGGAAGCGCTATTAAATGTGTTCTGCCTCTTTTTTAATAGCGTTTTACCAAAAAATGCTATTGAATGTGCGCTACCCTTTTCTGTAGTAGTGAGTACATGGATAATTGATTCTGGTGCTACAGATCACATGACATTTGATTATAGCCAGGTTGCACATCTTAAACCCTCCTCACAAAAATCCATTTCTACTGCCAATGATAGTGAGGCCTCCATTATTGGGGAATGATCTTTATCTCTTACCAATACTTTAGATCTAGACTCTGTTTTAGTTGTCCCATCTTTAAATTATAATCTTCTATCAGTTTCTCAAATCACTACAGCCTTATCTCGTGTTGCAATTTTTTTGTCTGACTCTTGTGTTTTTAAGGACATCCCAATAAAGCGCATGTATTGGTTGTGGTACTAGGCGTTGAAAACTGTATTACTTGGACTTGACATCGAAAGGTTCTGACAACCTGCATCAAGCTTTGACAGTGGGAAGCTCTCAAGAGAATAAGAACAAAGCTGAAATTTGGCTATAACATCGACGGTTAGGACATGCATCCTTTGGTTATCTCAAAAAATTATTTCCTAGTTTGTTTGAAAGATTAGATCCTTCTGTTTTTCATTGTGATGCATGTGAACTTGCAAAAAGTCATCGAACTTCATTTCCATTAATTTTAAATAAAAGTCCTCTTCCTTTTATGGTTATTCACTCTGATGTGTGGGGTCCATCCAAAATTCCAACTTTGGGTGGATCGCGTTGGTTTGTTACTTTTATTTACGATTGTACGAGGATGACTTGGTTGTGGTTAGTAAAGTCCAAAAGTGAAGTAAATTTGTTATTTCATAAGTTTCATAAAATGGTTAAAACCCAATACAAAGCACATGTTCGGGTTCTTCGAAGTGACAATGGAGGAGAATATCAAAATTCTGCACTTCAACAATTGTTTGAAGAAGAAGGAATCATTAATCAAACAACTTGTTCCAATACACCCCAACAAAATGGGGTCACGGAGAGGAAAAATCGTCATTTGTTGGAAGTTGTTCGTGCTGCATTAATCCAAGCCCATATGCCGTTGTCCTATTGGGGGGAAGCTCTTGCATTTGTAGCATACTCAATTAATCGGATCCCCTCATGCTCCATTGACTTTATAACACCATTCAAAGCTCTTACTGATGTTGTAGTTGCTCTAACAGTTCCAAATTTAACTCCTCGTGTCTTTGGGTGTGTTGTATTTGTCCATCTTCACAAACATCAACGAAACAAATTGGCCCCACGAGCTCTGCGATGTGTTTTTCTTGGATATGCTATGCATCAAAAAGGTTACAGGTGTTTGAACTATGCAGTTTTTCATGAAGAAATAATGTATTTTTCCACTGAGTCCGAACTTCAGGGGGAGTATCAAAGGGAAATTCAGACCCAAGATTATGAGCTTATAAATTATGATTATGATGATGAAAGTGATGACAAAACATATACCAATAAAGGTGATACTAGTGATGTTAGTGGTACAACTTTGGATCTTGATATCAGTAAAAACTTGGAAGATGGAGAAGGTACAACTTTGGATCTTGACATCAGTAAACACTTGGGAGAAGAAGAAGTGATTGAACCACATGATGCAATTCCATCAATTGAAGAGTTTGAATTTCTGACTAATACACCACACCAATCATCTGTTGAGGATATTCCCATTCTAGAACCTGAGTTACCCATAAAACAGCTACCAAAGCGTCTTACTAGAGGTATTCCTAAACCTTCATATGAACCTGAACCTTCTAGCAAAGTTAAATATCCCATGAGTCATTATGTGTCTAATCACAATTTGTCAGAATCAAATAAGTCATTCATAAATCAATTATCTACTGTATCTATTCCTAACAGTGCGTAGGAAGCCTTAGCTGATCCAAGGTGGAAAGCTGCTATGAATGAAGAAATGAACTCATTACAGAAGAATGAAACTTGGGACTTGGTTGATTTCCCATCGAAAAAAAGGCCAGTGGGATGTCAATGGGTTTATACCGTGAAGTATAAACCAGATGGCATGGTTGAAAGATTTAAAGCAAGGTTGGTGGCAAAAGAATATACACAAGCCTATGGGGTTGACTATACAGAGACATTTGCACCTGTAGTTAAATCAATACTGTTTGAGTATTTTTGTCTTTAGCTGCAAACTTGGATTGGCCATTACAACAATTCGATGTTAAAAATGCCTTCCTGCATGGAGAATTATCCGAAGAGGTTTACATGGAACTTCCGCCAGGGTGTATGAAACCGGAAATGCATAAAAAAGGGTGTGCAAATTGAAGAAAGCATTGTATGGACTGAAACAATCTCCAAGAGCATGGTTTGGAAGATTTAAAAAGTCTATGATTGCATTTAGATACCATCAGAGCAACTCATACCACACTTTATTTTAAAAAAAACAGCAGGCTAAGATCACTGCTCTCATTATATATGTGGATGACATGGTGTTTACTGTTGAGCAGAATTGGCAAGTGCACCAAATCGCTTTGTAGTAATAAAAATATCGTCCTCAGGGATTGAACTGTTAACTACTAACGTGCCAACTCAAATTCATTTGAGCGACCGGATGGTTTGAAATTAGCTTTCGCCAATAAGTAAGAATAGAAATTTACCAAAGAAAAGAAAATATTGTTGGTATTTTTTTTCAAATGAGAAAATTAAGCAACAGAATAATTGGGTTTTAACAATCAAGAAGAAATTGTTAGAGGATCGATTTCCCTGCCTTTCATACTTGTTCGATCCTGGAAATTAACTTGAACAGTTTATCCAATTTCAAGAAACAGAGTTTTGTAATTTATCCCCTAATTCCTTAGGTGAATAAACCTATCTGTCTAAGTTACTAATTCAATTCCTTGAGTATTAGATAAATAGCAGAAGCATTAAGAAAGATTTCCACTCAAAAAAATTAATTTGGTTGTGTTCTTATTCCTAAGTAACACGCGCAAATCATTTATTCACAAACAGCGATTATGAACTCGAATTTCCCAATTGCAAATTCATACAGTAGATAAACATGAAAACAGTGAATAAACTCTTGAAATTAAACAAACCAGAACAAGTAATTATCCATAATCAAAACAAGTTATCTAGGCAGTTCCATCTACCTCTAACAAAAGAAAATTAGCTAGACATAATAGAAATAGAACAAACTCCGGAAGAAGATGAAGGCAAGGTAGTCATCATGAGTCTCTACTCGTCAGCTTTAACTCTCTTGATTGCTCCCTTTTCTCCCCCTCAAAACTGTTTAGTTCTCTCTATATTTTTTTTTCCTGTGCTACTACTGTGTCTGCCCCTCCTTACATGGGCCTCCGTTGCTCCAAGTCTGTAGCTCTCCCTTCTTCAGCCTTGCTTAATCGTGGGCCATTTTCTTTTGACTTGTCCAATACCAATTCTCTTTGAATTGGTTTCAAGTCTCCTAAAGCAACAATTCCTCTTTGCTTTACATGGCCTATTGGCTTTCCTTTTCTTTTCAATTCCAATGAATTACCAAGATGTCCAGCAGCAAGCCTCCATTCTCGCCATCCAAAGTCCAATTTACAAAGGCATTGGATTCTCCATTAAATTGGACAATAAACCATGGGCCCATGTCAATTAGTCATCCTTCATATTCAATCTCTCTTTATTTTTTCCTACAAATATAAATAAGTAAAAATATTATTAGATTAACTCTAAAAACATAAAATTTAACTAAAATATTCAAACACTTTTAAAAATTAAATTACCTAAACTTAGGGACAAAACTTAATCATTGAGCACAATTAGGAGTAAAAATACACCCAATAAACACATAAAAATCACATAATCTATAAGATTATCACTCCCCTAAACCTAAGACTTTGCTTGTTCCCAAGCAAAAGTAACCCAAACTAACACACAAAACATTAAGGACAACGGACCAAGCAAACATCAGCTCAAGGGACACCCTAACTTAATAATAACAAAGCAATGCACCACCCAACCATGTAAGAAATCCTAAAACAAAAGAATCACCTTATAACAAGTTCACATCCAAGAATATTCCAAAGAAGAAATCATAACAATGATGCTCCAATATTTTCACATTTGAAAAATTAAGTATCATGGCTAACTCAATTAAGGAAGAACTATTGGACACCCAACTACTCACAGGAAGTGCAATTTCACTTAATCACTCAAATTTATGTGGGTAATAATTGCAAGTGTATCACTCAAATTCACACATCAAAACCATGCAACTTCAAGTTTGATTTTCATCTCAATCATTCATCCACAATTCACAACATGCATAAATCAAAGGGACTTTATTTAGGATGTAATGTGGCCGAGGTAAATGGGAAGGATAAGAAAGGATAAACAAGCTATCACCAAAGGAAATAGGAGAGCAACAATTACTTTTAAAGAACCATGCTTTGCATACAACCCTTTTCCCACCTCTTTCTTTTGGACTTCCTTCACCTTCTTTTCTTTCAAAGCACCACTTTATTTTTCTCAAGTATTTCATACCATTTTTCATATTTTTTTCTTTTTGCATTTATTTTTTTATCTTTTTTTTTTTTTGTAACCGTTCCTTCCTTTCACCAACGTATAAGCACAATATTCTCCCCCATACTTATGTGAAACCCACACACAATAATCCAATGCTCTCCTATCCATTAAGGTTGGGTAGAAACATTGTTTTCAAAGTCAAGGCTCATGGGTAAAAACAAACAAAGATTTACATATAAAGCTCAAATGGGCTAAGCAAATGGAAAAATTCAAGGTTGGCTATTTGGTCAAAGTGGCTACATGAAAAATGGCCCAAATCATTTTTATAACGTGCATGTGAATCATGAACTTCAAACAAGAACCAAGCAAACTCAAGAGCATGAGTTTCAATGGTGCACTCACAAGAAAAAAAAGTGACAATTATAGGCCCAAATGACTCACAAGGGTAAAGTTAAGCAATTCAATTAATTCTCACCAAAGTTTTATGGCCATGAACTTTAATCAACAAGGTTTAACACAATGCACCAAAGTTATGAAATCCAGTCAAGAACAAACTCAAATGACAAATTAAACCACAAGTGTCATCTTCACATCAAAGAAAAACAAACATGGTGGGTGAACAATACAATGAAATTTGCAAGAATGGGGTTCCACACAAGCATGCTTATTATTTTTTTCTAAAAAACCATTTAAAAAATAAAACAGCACATAAATAGAAAAAAATAAAAACAAAATAAAGTAAAAGAAAAAGAAAACTCCCCTATCTTGTGCTTCCAAAATTTGGTCCAAACTTGAGGTTACCATCATTAGTGCCGCCTATCCTTCCTTTTTATTTTGTCATACCATGAAGCACAACTAAATATATATCTCAAAACAGAGAAAACATTAGCACAAGATAGGCAAGTCATAAAAGAAAAAACAACTAAATATATTTGATTCAATTTTTTTTCAAAATTTTCTATTTTTTTTTCTAAATTTTATTTTTTAAAACTAACAAGTTAACAAAACTAAAAAAAAAAAACTAAAATAAAAAATTAACAAAGAAAAGAAAAACTAAACTACCACTTGGGATGTCTCCTAAGAAAAGTTTATGTTATAGGACTTAGTGAGATTGTTCACTCTCCTTAGAAGGCGAGTGAAGGGTAACGTTAACCCTGTTCCTGTTCAAATCACCCCCAAAGTACAATTTCAACCTTTGGCCATTTACCTTAAAACTTCTTCTAGAATTTGGCTTTGCAATCTCAATTGCACCATAGGGACTCACTTCCTTAACAACAAAAGGACCTGACCATCTAGACTTTAACTTTCCAGGGAAAAGTCTTAGTCTAGAATTATACAATAACACTTGTTGTCCTAGTTCAAATTCTTTCACAATTACCTTTTTATCATGCCATCTCTTGGTTCTTTCTTTATAAATTTTAGAACTCTCATAGGCTTGGAACCTAAACTCTTCCAGCTCATCTAACTGCAACAACTTTTTCTCACCCGCAGCTTTCAAGTTAAAATTAAGCAGCTTCACTTCCCAATAAGCTTTATGTTCCAACTCAACTGGAAGATGGCATGATTTGCCATACACTAACTGATATGGGGACATTCCAATTGGATTTTTGAAAGCTGTCCTATATGCCCAAAGCACATCATCCAATTTTCTAGCCCAATCTTTTCTTGAGGAACCTACCACTTTTTCTAGGATTCTCTTCAGCTCTCTATTTGAAATTTCAACCTGTCCACTAGTATGTGGATGGTAGGGGATAGCTATCCTATGTTTCACACCATATTTGTTCAGGAATGATTTAAATTGTTTATTACAAAAGTGTGACCCCCATCACTTATCACATCTCTAGGCACCCCAAACCTTGGTAAAATGTGTTTCTTAAGGAAAGAAACCACAACCTTGGCATCATTGGTTGGTAATGCCACAGCCTCTATCCACTTGGAGACATAGTCTATAGCAACCAAAATATATTTATTTGAAAAAGATTATGGGAACGGTCCCATAAAGTCAATCCCCCAAACATAAAAAATTTCAACCTCCAAGATGGATTTTAGAGGCATTTCATTCCTCTTAGAAATATTCCCTACTCTTTGACATCTATCACATTTTTCAACAAAAGTGTGGGCATCTTTAAACAAAGTAGGCCAATAAAAGCCACATTGCAAGACCTTAGCGGCAATTCTTTTGCCACTATAATGCTCACCATATTCAGACCCATGACAGCGCCACAAATTTTTATCAAATTCATCATCAGGGACACATCTCCTAATGATCCCATCAACACATCTTTTAAACAACAATGGTTCATCCCACTCATAAAATTTAGCATCATGAAAAAACTTTTTCTTTTGCTCCCAACTAAAATCAAGAGGGACAATACCTGCAGCCTTATAATTTGCAAAATCGGCAAACCAAGGGAAAGAATTTACCATCATCAATTTTTCATCAGGAAACTCCTCCGAAATGGAAGGAATGTCCTTATCCCCCTCAATTTGGACAAGTCTAGAGAGATGATCTGCCACAATATTTTACTTTCCTTGCTTGTCTCTTATCTCCAAATCAAATTCTTGGAGAAGCAATATCCACCTAATCAATCGTGGCTTAACATCCTGCTTAGCATACAAATACCTCAAGGCAGAGTGATCAGTGTAAACAATGACTTCAGACCCAACAAGATAGGATCTAAATTTGTCAAAAGCAAACACAATAGCAAGTAACTCTTTTTCAGTTGTGGCATAATTTTTCTGAGCATCATTCAACACACGACGACTTGCATAATAAATCACATGCAGAATTTTATTTTTTTATTTGTCCTAACACTGCACCTACAACATAGTCACTCGCATCACACATAATCTCAAAAGGTAAACTCCAATCAGGAGCAACTATCACAGGTGCAGAAATTAGTTTTTCTTTTATTTTATTAAAAGCATCCAAATATGCATCATCAAACACAAAATTTGCCTCTTTTTCCAAAAGGTTTGTCAAGGGCTTAGAAATTTTATAAAAATCTTCTATAAACTGCCTATAAAAACCAGCATGCCCAAGAAAACTTCTTATCCCTTTCACATTAATTGGTGGTGGTAACTTCTCAATTACCTCCACCTTTGCTCTATCCACCTCAATTCCTTTTGCAGAAATTTGATGACCAAGAACTATGCCTTCTCTTACAATAAAATGACATTTTTCTCAGTTAAGAACAAGGTTAGTTTCTTGGCATATTTTTAAAACCAAAACAAGGTTGGATAGGCAAATATCAAATGACGATCCAAACACAAAAATCATCCACAAAAAATTCTATGCATTTTTCAATTAAATCAGAAAAGATTGAGAACATGCACCTTTGAAATGTGGCGGGTGCATTACACAACCCGAAAGGCATACGCCTATAGGCAAAAACCCCAAATGGACAAGTAAAGGCTGTTTTTTCTTGATCTTCCGGGGCTACTGCAATTTGATTTTAACCCGAGTACCCATCCAGAAAGCAATAGTACTCGTGCCCCGCCAACCTTTCTATCATCTGGTCAATGAACGGAAGCGGAAAATGATCTTTCCTTGTAGCTTGATTAAGCTTCCGGTAGTCAATACACATCCTCCAACCAGTGACTGACCTTGTAGGAATCAACTCATTGTTTTCATCCACCACCACAATCATACCACCTTTCTTGGGAACCACCTGAATCGGGCTCACCCACTTACTGCCAAAAATGAGATAGATTATACCTGCATCAAGTAACTTTATCACTTCTTTCCTCACCACTTCCTTCATAGTTGGATTAAGCCTCCTTTGATGTTGAACCACTGGTTTAAAGTCCTCCTCCATAAATATTTTATGCATGCAGAATGTAGGACTTATCCCCTTCAAATCACTGATGTTCCAACCAATGACTGACTTGCAATCCCTTAATACTCTGAGTAATTTTTCCTCCTCACTTTCTGACAACTCTACATTCACAATTACCAGATTCTTCTTTTTCTCATCCAGGAAAGCATATTTCAAATTTGAAGGCAATGGTTTCAGCTCACTGGATGGCTCCTCTTTCACTACCACTTCTTTTTTCAAATCTTGTAATTTTTTATTTGAAGAAGAGGTAGATTCCAAAGCTTCCAATTGATAGATACATTCCACCACCTCAAAATTGACTTCATCATGCACCTCCTTAATTTCTTTGCCTTTCATCAAAATTGCCTCCAAGGGACTTTCTACAGCACTTTTTTCAAATTCATCTAGGACCAAGGAATCCAAAACTTCAACCCGGAAACAACAATCAGAATCTTGAGCATGCTTCACTGCTTCTTTGATTGAGAAAACCACTTTTTCATCTTCTACTCTCAAAATTAGTTCACCTTTTTGCACATCGATCAAAGCACGACATGTAGCCAAAAATGGCCTACCAAGGATAAGGGGAACTTTAGCATCCTCTTCCATATCTAGCACTACAAAATCTGCAGGGAAGATGAATTTATCAATTTTAACAAGTAAATATTCTACAATACCATATGGATATTTTACTAAACGATCTGCCAACTGAAGAGACATCATAGTAGGCTTCACTGTACCAATTCCCAGCCTTTTAAAAATTGACAAAGGCATCAAATTGATGCTTGCTCCCAAATTACAAAGAGCCCTGTCAATCTCCATATTACCAATCTCACAAGGAATGGTGAAGCTTCCTGGATCCTTCAACTTAAGAGGCAATTTTTGTTGAATGATTGCACTACACTCCTCTGTAAGCATAACAGTTTCCTCTTCATTGGCCTTCCGCTTCTTGGACAACAAATCCTTCATGAACTTAGCATAACTTGGCATTTGTTCCAATGCCTCAGCAAATGGAATATTAATCTGAAGCTTTTTGAACACCTCCAAGAACCTGGAAAACTACTTGTCTTCATTCTTCTTCTTCAACCTTTGAGGATAAGAAATTTTAGGAATAAAGGGCAGCGGCAATGTTGGCTTGTCAACTTGTGAATTTTCAGATTTTTCAGCTTCTTCTTTCTTCTCTTCAATCACTACTTCTTCCTCCTCTTGTTTCTCATCATGAACAACTTTTTCAGCATCCTTTTCTTTAGAAGACTCCTCCTGGTCAACATTGTTCAGAACCTTGCCACTCCTTAAATGAATTGCTTTGTATTTCTCTTTTGGATTAGGAACAGTATCACCTGGCAAAGTACCTGAAGCTCTTTCAGACAACTATTTAGAAATCTGCCCAATTTGTACTTCCAAATTCCTGATAGATGCCTCTTGATTCTTGAAGTTGGCCCTTGTCTCAGTCATGAAATTTGAAGATTGCTCCACAAAATTATAAGTATTAACAGACAATTTCTCCAAAGCACTCTCCAAAGATGACATTCTGTTTTGAGGTTGTGATTGACCTTGGAATGAAGAATTCCCTTGTTGTTGTTGTGGCTTGAATTGATTCTGACCTTGTCCACCCCATGAGAAATTAGGATGGTTCCTCCAACCTGGATTGTAAGTATTTGAATAGGGGTTAATTTGTTGCCCCAATGCATTCACTTGCTCTCCGAGTTGATTTGTACCACAATCACCATTACGATGCTCTCCACCACAAAAATCACATACCAAGGGAGGTGTGCTCAGTGCATTAACTTGGACATTCCCCAACAAAGTAGCAAGTTGTTGAGAAATCACCTTGTTAATTTGTTGCTCAATTAGATTACTATCCACAACACACTCCCAAGACTTTTCTGTTTTGCCTATCATGTTGCATATTAGCACTGCTGGCTACCATGGTCTCTAGTATTTCCAAAGCCTCTTCTAGACTCTTCAAATCAAAAGCTCCTCCACATGCAGCATCCATCATCTGTCTTGCATTCGGATCCAGTCCATTATAGAAGGTTTGAGCTAACAACCAATTGGGCAAAGAATGATGAGGACGTTTTGAGTAGCTTCTTGAACCTCTCCCAAGCATCATACAAAGTTTCTGACTCTAGCTGCACAAATGAGGTAATTTCACTCCTCAATTTGGTTGACCTCGATGCTGGAAAATATTTTTGCACAAAATTGGACTCCAAATCATCCCATGTTGAGATACTGCCCTGTTGTTGTGACTGAAGCCAACTTCTAGCTTTATCCTTCAATGAGAAAGGAAAAAGCCTCAATCTAATAGCGTCATCTGAAGCCCCACCAAACTAGTTCTGGTGCATCAAATTAACGAGTGCAAGCTTAATTTCAAAGTTGTTAGCCTGCACAGCAGGTCTCACAATAGAACCCCGGGCACCTTCAGTATTAGGCTTGGAATAATCCCTCAATGTCCACCTAGCAGGTTGCTCGGCCATGACTGTTTCAACTTCAACCACCTGTTGTTGTAAAAGTGCTTGTTCCCTTTCTTGTTGCCTGCGAAGCTTTGCTGCCTTCCTGTTACTCTTGGCTGTCTTTTCAATTTCAGGATCAAACAACAAAAAATTCTTGTCAACAGTACCTCGCATACACAACTGAAAAGAAAATCAGTGCAAACTGATAATATAAAATAAAAATAAAATTGCAACAATAATAATAACAGAAAATAAAATGCTCAAATCAAGATTTCCTTGGCACAGCTAATATTAACGTAAAATCAATCCCCGGCAACGGCGCCAAAGACTTGTTGAGCAGAATTGGCAAGTGCACCAAATCGCTTTGTAGTAATAAAAATATTGTCCTCGAGGATTGAACTGTTAACTACTAATGTGCCAACTCAATTTCATTTGAGCGACCGAATGGTTTGAAATTGGCTTTCTCCAATAAGTAAGAATAGAAATTTAACAAATAATTGGGTTTTAACAATCAAGAAGAAATTGTTAGAGGATCGATTTCCCTGCCTTTCCTACTTGTTAGATCCTGGAAATTAACTTTAACAGTTTATCCAATTTCAAGAAACTGAATTTTGTAATTTATCCCCTAATTCCTTGGGTGAATAAACCTATCTATCTTAGTTACTAATTCAATTCCTTGAGTATTAGATGAATAGCAGACGCATTAAGAAAGATTTTAGCACAAAAAAATTAATTTGGTTGTGTTCTCATTCCTAAGTAACACGTGCAAATCATTTATTCACAAACAGCGATTATGAACTCGAATTTCCCAATTGCAAATTCATACAGTAGATAAACATGAAAACAGTGAATAAAATCTTGAAATTAAACAAACCAAAACAAGTAATTATCCAGAATCAAAACAAGTTATCTAGGCAGTTCCATCTACCTCTAACAAAAGAAAATCAGCTAGACATAATAGAATTAGAACAAACTCCGGAAGAAGATGAAGACAAGGTAGTCATCACGAGTCTCTACTCATCAGCTTCAACTCTCTTGATTGCTCCCTTTTCTCCCCCTCAAAACTATTTAGTTCTCTCTATATTTTTTTTCCTGTGCGGCTACTGTGTCTGCCCCTCCTTACATGGGCCTCCTTTGCTCCAAGTCTGTAGCTCTCCCTTCTTCAGCCTTGCTTAATCGTGGGCCATTTTCTTTTGACTTGTCCAATACCAATTCTATTTGAATTGGTTTCAAGTCTCCTAAAGCAACAATTCCTCTTTGCTTTACGTGGCCTATTGGCTTTCCTTTTCTTTTCAATTCCAATGAATTACCAAGATGTCCAGCAGCAAGCCTCCATTCTCGCCATCCAAAGTCCAATTTACAAAGGCATTGGATTCTCCATTAAATTGGACAATAAGCCATGGGCCCATGTCAATTAGTCATTCTTCATATTCAATCTCTCTTTATTTTTTCCTACAAATATAAATAAGTAAAAATATTATTAGATTAACTCTTAAAACATAAAATTTAACTAAAATATTCAAACACTTTTAAAAATTAAATTACCTAAACGTAGGGACAAAACTCAATCATTTAGCATAATTAGGAGTAAAAATCCACCCAATAAGCACATAAAAATCACATAATCTAGAAGATTATCAGTTACATGAAATGATCCAAAGGAAAGAGAGGCATTGCAAGAGTACTTGTCTAGAGATTTTGAAATGAAAGATCTTGGTTCCTTAAAATGTTTTCTTGGGATTGAAGTTTCTAGATCTAATAAAGGAATTTTTCTATCTCAAAGAAAATATGCATTAGATTTATTGCAGGAGACTGGGATGTCAGCCTGCCAACCAGCTACTTCACCAATGGAGGAAGGGTTGAAGTTATGTATTGTAGCAAACCAAGTACTAGTTGATAAAGGAAAATATCAGAGGGTTGTAGGGAGGTTGATGTATTTGGCACACACGAGACCAGATCTTGCTTATGCATTGAGTGTCGTTACCCAGTTTATGCACAATCCCGGTGAACAACTCATGAATGCTGTCATGCGTATATTGAGATATTTAAAGTCTGCTCCGGGGAAAGGAATATTGTTCACTAAAAATGCAAACTATCAAGACATAGATGTCTATACAGATGCTGATTGGGCCAGGTCAATAGATGATAGGCGATCAACTTCTGGTTACTTCACTTTTGTGGGTGGTAATCTTGTTACATGGAGAAGTAAAAAGCAAAATGTAGTTGCCCGCTCAAGTGCAGAAGCTGAATTTAGGGCCATGGCACTTGGACTCTGTGAAGCCTTATGATTGAGACTTCTTATGAAAGATTTGGGTTACCCACCTAGGCAACCAATTCAACTTTATTGTGACAACAAAGCTGCGTGTGACATTGCTTATAATCCAGTACAGCATGACCGGACAAAGCATGTTGAGGTGGATAGATTTTTCATCAAGGAGAAATTAGATGAAGAAATTTTGGAGTTACCTAAGATTCGATCCGAAGACCAATTAGCTGATATTCTTACTAAAGCTGTCTCAAGTCATCAAATCTTGAAATGTCTCTCCAAGTTGGGCATGAAAGATATCTATGTACCAACTTGAGGGGGAGTGTCGAGATTTTCTCTCCTCAAATCTCTCTATAATCTCCTTACAGCTGCAGTAATATCAGTCTTCTAATTTAGGGCTCATTATACTCCTATTTTTTAGCTATTTTGTTTCCTAATCTCTAGCTCCATTGTACTATGAATATTGGTTGTACTCTGTTTTGCTGATGTGTGAATGTAAATAAGATATATTCGTTCATTTTCAAGTCATACTCCATACCACCTCACATACTACATACTGATTTACTATCCAGAGGTCCATACCTCCACCAAAAGATTCTAGCATCAAAATTAACAAATTATGTGTGCTTTCATATTTTGTATCAGGATGTAAGCTTCAACCTATATGCAAGATAGGGTTTTTGTCTTAGGTTGAACAATTACCTTCTGGTTTAATCTTTACAGTAAGTGTAGGTCTCTTTGTATTTGGGTTTGAACACCCCTTATACTCGGCTTAATATATTTTTCTTACCAAAAATTTTTTGAACTGAAACTTCATAAAGAAATAATGGTTGTTGTGAAGCACATTACCGAACTATTTATCAATAAATAATATTATTAATCTGTGTTAGAAGATATAGGTTTTTTTATGTTTTTATTTATTCACTTTCCTCCAGGGTAATTTAGTCTTTTTACTTATGCATATATATTTACTCTTTTTCATTATTGTATTTGTCGTTTTGCATTCTCTAATGAAACCTTAGTAGCTTATTCTTCTTCTTGGTTCTTTCTTCCTCTTCTTCTCCCTTCTACTGTTCCATTGCTTCTCTTAACAAATCAGTGCCATTTTAGAAAGCTCACATGTTTGATGAACTAATATAATCTTTTTTCTTTTTAAAATTTCTATATAAATAAATATGCATATTTATTAATAAAAACTATATGAAAAATATCACTTACATGAAATTGTGCACGATAATTGATAAAACATCCGATATGCTTTATTTCCAATCAAAATATTCGTCTTGTGCACAGGTAAAACATTTTCCAAAGCATTCAGGTGCAAATCAAAAGATTTTCCTTCAAAATATTTTATGGCATGGTGGAAATAAGTATTTCTGTCAGTGTACCCTCGCAACACAGTTTGCATTCCACACAGTATGATGGTAAGGCTTCAGTCTCAAAGACCAGGAATTTACTTTATTTTGTTGTAAACCAGTAATTGGCACAAAATGGTCCTCTATTCTTGTATGAAAACCATGTTATATGCTCAACATTACTATTGGCTTGTGTCCTCAACAAACTGAGATTCTATACTTTTCAAAATTAACTTAAAGAATAACACTCTTATGGTCCTCAAGTATAGAACATGCTCCAGAAAGTATTAGATTTTATTATTTTAATAATGCACCAGATAACATTTATAGCAATGCAGAACATCTAGTGGTATCTATTCCTGGTTGAGTGAGGTGTTTCCAAGAAGCTAGCTATTCTTATTAGAATTGGCATGCAGGTAGATGCAGCCCTTGTGGCTCTGCACCTGGTGATATCTATTCTGGATTAGAGAAATAGTAAGTTCAAGAATAAGCCTGAATTGAATGTTATATATGTGATTTCAATTGATAACTTTATTTCCTATGTTTGATCCATCCAGCAACAACCAATTAATTCTGAGAATGTTATATTTTATATTAGCTTATATTAGCTCAAAAGGTTCTGTCTTGGATGAGCATTGAGCACCAGACTCTAGAACATACTACTCAAGACCTGTTTCAGACAGTAAATGATGAATTTGCTAACAAAAGCGGCCCTGCAACTTTGAAATTATGAATTTGATTGGAAGATAATCATTCACATGGATGTTATTAAGTAGAATTCTATATTATTTTTGGGAATTACTAATTTAACTATTAATAATGTACAAGTATGATATGATGAAGACAAAAGGGACCTATCCAAAGTAGGGATGAAAATCCTCTGTTGCACTTTCCTGTCACATTATCCGTCCCCCACCAATTACAATTTGTCACATAATAAAATAAAATCATAGCTCATTAATACCTATGCATATTCTCGGCTTTTGATAGATAGGGAACACTAAGACACCATTTTTTGGGACAACGGATTTGTATCGCCAGATAGTGCTATGTGCCAAAGCATAAAGGTTGGTAACAAGATACAACACGTACGTGAATGTGCCAAACTTCCTTTTCAATTCGTAATCATCTTTTTGGGACTGATATCTCTATGTCCTTCTGCATGGAGAAGGTGCATATAAAGCAGATTCTTAGGTTCAAGTTACTCACTGGTAATCATATGTATTCATGTCTGTGTGATCTATATACTTTTGAAAAGCAGTCAAGTAAGGACCATACCATATATGATTAGCTAAAGAATCGAAATAGAGAATATATACTTTGAAAAACCATTATAAAATCCAATGATCATCTACAGTGCCTTCAATCCAACCTACAACAAACATTTTATCCCATAGATTATTTGCCAATGTTCTGTCTTCCACTTCCATTGGTTTAATACTTCTTGGAAGAGTAAATATTGGGTGATGATGGGATAATCTGCATCCTGAGGTTTAGAGCAATGTTTCTATTGTATCTAGTCCTCGAGATGCAGATTATCTCATCCTCATTTCCAACGCAGAATTGTTTAATAATGAATTTGATAACTTCCACTGCTTTGATGCTTCTTGGAGGAGTCGGTATTGGGTAAGGATCGATAATCTGCATCCTGAGGTTTAGAGCAATATTTTTGTTGTCTCTAGTCCTTGGGATGCAGATTATCTCTTCCTTTTCACCAATGAATAACAGTTTAATCAATTTGATATGGTGGACATTCTTTCTTCACTGAATAATTACTAATTTAAGGGCCAAAACAGAAATAATAGTCGCTTAATTTGTATTTTTCTATTGGATCTTACCTCTTAGGAGTTGTCTTTTCTATGTCGTTGCTCTTATGTTTTGTGGATGCATTATCAAACAGTGCAACTTACACACCATGGAGAGAATATTCATGATAGCATGTTGTACAAGACATTCCACTACAGTTTATCAATTATCAATGCCAATAACCATGTTGAGCATCAGGAAGAGTGGGCAGGCATTCTACAAAGCTAACAGGAAAACTTTGGTCTATACAAATGTTGTTGACTAGTTACACATGCTCATTCTTATGTAACTTTTCTGCTTTTGAAGTTGATGAGTGTGATTCACCTCATTTTCCATGTACATTTCTGCATGCATTTGCATATAGTTAGGCCATTTTAGTGTTTATTTTGTTTAGTTTTTCCTTTGGAACGGATAAGGTGGTATTGTGTGTTGTTTTGCAGATATTCATGATTAAATGCCCAAGAATTAGCAAGTATGAAGCTTGGATGACTTAGAGCTTTGAAAGATAAGAAATTGAGCCAAGCAGAGAGTATCACGGCCTAGCCGTGATGGCCCTCACGGCCGTGAGGGAGCAGAAGCTGAAGAAAGAATTGAGCCAGAAGTCAGAAGCTGTCACGGCCTAGCCGTGATGGCTATCACGGCCGTGACGTGTCAGCTGTGCCGATCTCCAAAAGTCGAGAGCGATCACGGCCTGGCGTGATGTCTATCACGGCCGTGACTTTTTGTTGGAAAAGTCGGAGAGGATCACGGCCTGGCCGTGATGAGTATATCACGGCCGTGATGAATCAGTAAATGAAGCGGTGCCAAGTCGAAACCATCACGGCCTGGCCGTGATGGCTATCACGCCGTGACCGGCCACGAGTACTAGAAAAACTGAAAGCGATGTAAAGAAGATCATTCAGAAAACCCTAAAGAAACATCCTCTGCTGCTGTGGCTGTGTGCATCATTCCATGGAGCTCTCCCCTTTGTTCATCTCTGTAATTATTCCTTTTGTTTTACTTTCAATTTTGTGTAGCTAAACTCCCCTTTGTTGGGGTTAGACTATTGTTATCTGAACTTGGTTGTAATATGACTTGAGATTAATACAGTTTCCTTCTTCTTTGTGAGTATATAATTCTATGCTTAATGCTTTCCTAGGCTTGATCATCTTAGGAATGATTAGTTGCTTTAATAGACAATTGAAAGGTTGATGTTAAAGTATGCTCATGAATTATATGCCAAGTAGTCCAAGAATCTAGACATAGGTGTTGGCTACTTGCAATCTTATGAATCTTGTCTTAATGCAATTTCTCTTATTAATCCACCTAAGACATTAGGGTTTAATTTGGGATTTTAGGCTCAATGCACCTAAGACATTAGGCTTGAGTATATTAGAAAAGATTCGATTGTCATAAGGGGAGTAGGAACTGTGTTAGTTATCATTTCATAACAATCAAGGGAGGATTAGCTTAGTTTAACCCCAGCAATTATATCTCATTGTTATTCATCTCTTTGTTTTCACATTAACTGTTTGAGAAAAATCCAAAAAGAACAAAAATATTTTCTTCTTGCTTGTTTGCTAGATGTTAGAACAACCTTCAATCCAAAATTCGATCGCCTAGATAGTAGTCAAATTTGCGAAGTGGTAATTGTCCACGATCCCTGAGAACGATATCCGGTCTCACCGTTTTTATTACTTGCAACGAACCGGTACACTTGCCGAGTCCGTGTCAAGTTTTTGGCGCCGTTGCCGGGGATCGGTGTGCCAATATCACGAGTACCAAAGGGGACTCCTAATTTAGGCATTTTATTTTTTTTTACTGTTTTTCCTACTGTGTTGTTTTCGTTCTTATTGTCTATATCTCTGCTGTGAATTTCTGCAAGTGCTGTTTTTCTGTTTGTTCTGTGCTACTCCGTTTGTTCAGTGTATGCGAGGTACAATCGACCCAGGTGAACTCCAATTCGAACCTGAGATCGAGAGACTCTGCAGAAGGAATAGAAAGAGAACCAAGGCAAGACAGAACAGAGAAAGAGCATCTTCTAGTAGACAAGAGCAGCAAGTTGAGTTACCCAGTGTGCAAGGACCACAAATTGAAATAGCAGCTGTCACCATGGCAGAAGAGAATGCACCAAGGAGAACAATGGGGGACTACACTTCCCCTAGAGTTGATAGATGTGGAACTCCGATTGTGAGACCTGCAGTGGCCTGCAATAATTTCGAAATCAAGGCCTCACTTCTCCACCTTGTGCAGCAAAACCAATTTGGAGGGTTGGAGAGTGAAGATCCTCATGCTCATATTGGTACCTTCATTGAGCTGTGTGACACCATCAAATTAAATGGAGCTTCCGATGAGGCCATTCGGTTAAGGCTTTTCCCTTTCTCTTTGAGGGATAGAGCCAAGGCATGGCTTCAATCTCATCCTCATGGAAGCATCATCACCTGGAACGACTTAGTCAGCAAGTTTTTATCTCGATTCTTCCCTCCGTCAAGAATGATTAAGCTGAGGTCAGAGATCAATGCCTTTGCACAGAGGGATGGTGAGTCACTATATGAAGCCTGGGAGAGATTCAAGTCCTTACTCACAGCTTGTCCAAATCATGAACTGGAGACATGGCAGCAGGTCGCAACTTTTGTTAATGGGCTCAACAGGAACTCAAGAAGTATGATTGAAGCGGCTGCAGGAGGTACATTGAGTCAGAAAACACCGGAAGAAGCAAAGGACTTGATTGAGAACATGGCTAACAATGACTATCAAATGCCTAGTTCTCGGTCAATGGTCGGTAGAGGTGTTCTAGAGCTGGATGAAATTGGTGCCCTCAAAGCACAAATGGCTATTCTTACCAAACAATCGGGGTCGGTTCAACCTGCAGAATTCTCAAGTACAAGCTATTCAAGCTCAAGGTGCCTCAGTGTGTGATTTCTGTGGAGGCAACCATGCAAATGGGAACTGTGAGATCAATGTGGTTGGAAGCTCGGGACAAGAAGAGGTAAACTATATGGGCAACCAAGGGCCTAGAAATGATCCTTACTCCAACACCTACAATCCGGGTGGCGCAATCATCCCAACTTGATTTGGAGACAAGGACAAAGTTCAAATACTCAAACAAAGCCTCCTCAAGAGAGTTCGAGCAAATTGGAGAACCTTCTAGGCCAGTTCATGCAAGTTACTCAAGAAACTATAAAGAATCAGAATGCTTCAATCAAGAACTTGGAGCATCAAATGGGCCAACTAGCAAGGCGGATGGCGGAGAGACCTCCAGGACAATTGCCCGGGATACCGAGAAGAACCCAAGGGAAGATTGTAAGGCCATTGTTACAAGAAGTGGGAGAATGTTAAGTCCACAAGAAAAAGAGAAGGAAGAGAAGACAAGTGATGCTTTGGAATTGACAAGGGGCAATCAAGAGGTAAACAATGAAGAACCCGGAACTTCCCAAGGTACTACCTCTAATCCTATTGATGTAGAAGTCAAGAACCACGAGAGGGAGAAATTGGTTGATGAAGAATTTGCGAAGAAGAAGACTAGAAGACAGATTCTGGAAGAGGTTGATAATCCCAAGGAGCTGCCCCCATATTTCAGAATTCCATACCCCCAACGGTTGAAGAAAGAAGCAAAAGATCAGCAGTTTTCTAAGTTCCTGGATGTATTCAAAAAGCTACAAATAAACATCCCGTTTCTTTGAAGCTCTGACAAAAATGCCTTCCTATGCAAAATTCATGAAGGAGATCCTTACAAACAAAAGAAGGTGGAAGGAGGAGACAGATTATGCTTCTTGAAAGAGTGCAGCGCTATACTTCAAAGGAAGTCTGCCAAGAAAATGAAGGACCCGGGCAGTTTCACTATCCCATGCACGATTGGTCATCCGAACATAGGGAGAGCATTGTGCGATTTAGGGGCAAGTATTAATCGATGCCGCTCTCCATTTTCAAGAAGTCGGGATTGGTGAGGTAAAACCAACAGGAATTTCTCTTCAACTGGCGGACCGCTCAATTACATATCCCTATGGTGTGGTGGAGGATTTGTTGGTGAAGGTAGATAAGTTCATTTTTCCAAAGCAGATTTTGTGGTGTTAGATATGGTGAAGATGGTGATACTCCTCTCGATTCTTGGGAGACCATTCCTAGCAACAGTGTAGAGCCTTGATCGATGTCAATCAAGGGGAATTGGTGCTTGGTACAAGAGCGAAAAGGTCACTTTTAATGTGTTTGAAGCGATGAAACACCCAAGTGACAAGGACACATGCATGATAGTGGACCTCATTGAGTCATTATCGACAAGAGTTTGCACCGTAAGTTTGAAGATTCGTTAGAAGCCGCTCTAATGGTAGAGGATGTAGAGGAAGAGGTATGTGCAGAAGAAGTTGATCTAATGATTAAATCTCTGGAAGCTTGTCTGGTTGTGAATACTGATGAAGATAAAGTGGTGGAAGATGTGAGAATTGAAGATAAGGGTGACCCACCGGTGCTAGAGTTGAAGGAATTGCCATCCCATCTCCGTTATGCCTTCCTGGGGATGAACTCTTCATTCCCAGTTATCATCAATAGTGGGTTAAATTCATTGGAAGAAGAGAAGCTGTTGAGGGTGCTTAGGGAGCACAAATCTGCGATTGGATGGTCTATGTCCGATTTGAAAGGGATAAGCCCCTCCTTCGCATGCACAAAATCCGTGTGGAGGAAAAATTCAAGCCGGTTAGGCAACCGCAAAGAAGACTCAACCCGAATATGAAGGAAGTTGTGAGGAAGGAGATTGTGAAGTTGTTGGATGCGGGCATTATCTATCCCATCTCCGATAGTCCATGGGTGAGTCCGGTCCAAGTTGTGCCGAAGAAAGGGGGGATGACAGTGGTAGCGAATGAAAGGAATGAACTTATTCCCTCCAGGACCGTGTCTGGATGGAGGGTATGCATTGACTACAGAAGACTGAATGAGGCCACTAGAAAAGACCACTTTCCATTACCCTTCATTGATCAGATGCTAGAGAGGTTGGCGGGCCATGCTTTCTATTGTTTCCTTGATGGATACTCCGGGTATAACCAGATTGTGGTTGACCCGGAGGACCAAGAGAAGACCGCTTTCACCTGCCCTTATGGAGTCTATGCATACAGGAGAATGCCTTTCGGGTTGTGCAATGCACCCGCCACTTTTCAAAGGTGCATGCTCTCCATATTTTCTGATATGAATGAGAAATTTATTGAGGTATTTATGGACGATTTTTCTGTATTTGGTGATTCATTTGATAACTGTTTGAATAATCTTGCCTGTGTCCTAAAAAGGTGCCAAGAAACTAACCTCGTTTTAAATTGGGAAAAATGCCATTTCATGGTTAGGGAGGGTATAGTTCTTGGGCACAAAATTTCATCGAGGGGGATGGAGGTTGATAGAGCCAAAATTGAAGTGATTGAAAAACTTCCTCCTCCCTTAAATGTGAAAGGTGTTAGAAGCTTCCTAGGGCATGCAGGTTTTTATAGAAGGTTCATAAAAGATTTTTCAAAAATAGTGAAACCCTTATGCAAGCTTTTGGTAGCTGATACTCCTTTTATATTTGATGATGATTGCATGCATGCCTTCAAAATTTTGAAAGAAAAACTCACCACCGCACTGCATCATTGCTCCTCCAGTTTGGAGTTTACCTTTTGAGCTAATGTGTGATGCAAGTGACTATGCGGTGGGAGCCATTTTGGGCCAAAGAAAAACAAAGTGCTGCATGTCATTTACTATGCCATCGTGTGCTTAATGATGCCCAATTGAATTACACTACGACTGAAAAAGAGTTGCTTGCTGTGGTATTTGCTTTTGATAAATTTAGATCCTACTTGATTGGTTGTAAAACTACAGTCTACACCGATCATTCCGCTTTGAGATATCTCGATGACTAAACAGGATGCTAAGCCAAGGCTTATTAGGTGGATATCTTGCTACTCCAAGAGTTTGATTTGGAAATAAAGGACAAGAAAGGAGTGGAGAATGTGGTAGCCGACCATTTGTCCAGGCTTCCACAAGCCGAGGTCCAAGCAGAAGCAAAGTTGCCAATTCAAGAGGAGTTCCCAGATGAACAGTTGTTTGTGGTGCAAGTGGCACCTTGGTTCGCGGATATTGCAAATTACAAGGCGGCCAATAAAATTCCTAAGGACTTCAATGCGCAACAGAGGAAGAAGCTCATTCATGATGCCAAGTTCTACATTTGGGATGAGCCGTATCTTTTCAAAAGGGGTTCAGATGGAATTCTGAGGAGGTGCATACCTGAAGAAGAAATTAATGGGGTGTTGACCCACTGCCACAACTCACCCTATGGAGGACACTTTGGTGGTGAGAGGACCGCCATGAAGATTTTGCAAAGCGGGTTGTTTTGGCCCACCATTTTCAAGGACTCCCGAGCTTGGGTGATGAATTGTGATAAATGCCAGAGGACCGGCAGTATTTCCAAGAGAAATGAGATGCCCTTAAAGGGTATATTGGAGGTAGAGCTCTTTGACGTATGGGGGATTGACTTCATGGGTCCTTTCCCGTCGTCTTACAACAACAAGTACATCCTGGTGGCGGTTGATTATGTGAGCAAGTGGGTGGAAGCCGTGCCAACTTTGAAGGATGATGCAAGAACTGTGATCAGTTTTGTGAGGAAGAATATTTTTACCCGGTTTGGTACCCCTAGAGCTATCATAAGTGATGGGGTTAACCACTTCTTCAATAAGGAGTTTGATGCGGTGCTTGCCAAGTTTGGGGTGAACCACAAAGTTACCACCCCATACCATCCCCAAACCAATGGGCAAGTGGAATTGTCCAACCGGGAGTTGAAGAGGATTTTGGAAAAACTGTGAACAATGCAAGGAAGGATCTGGGCGAAGAAAGTTGATGATGCACTTTGGGCTTATCGGATTGCTTATAAGACGCCTATTGGTATGTCACCTTACCAATTGGTGTTCGGAAATCATGTCATCTTCCGGTAGAGCTACAACACCGTGCTTTTTGGGCGTGAAAGGCCCGAACTTTGATGCAAGGCTGGCCATGGACAAGAGGATGCTTCAATTGAATGAGTTGGATGAGTTCCGACTCTTGGCTTATGAGAGTGCTAGGATATACAAGGAAAGGACAAAGTTCTGGCATGACAAGTACATTCTTCCCAAGAAATTTGAAGAAGGCCAGTCAGTTCTGCTGTTTAACTCAAGACTCAAGCTCTTTCCAGGCAAATTGAGATCAAGATGGTCAGGCCCATTCTATGTCAAGTCTGTCTCTCCATTTGGTTCTGTTAAATTGGAAGATCCATCATCCGGTGATACCTTCACGGTAAATGGACAAAGACTAAAGCACTACCTTGGGGGCAACTTTGATCGTCAGGCGATTTCCGTCACTCTTCAGGCACCATCTTCTTAAAAAACAAAAAAAAAAAAAACAAAAAAAAAAAACAAAAAAAAAATCATCCGTCAAGCTAGTGACGTTAAAGAAGCGCTTATTGGGAGGCAACCCAATTTTTATTTTTTATTTTCATCTTCTCTTTTGTTTTTGATTTCCCCCTCTTGAATAATTTGAGAAGCTCAAGAGGTTTGTTAATAGTTTGTTGAGTGATTCCAGATTTTGAAGGAAGGAGGAGAAGAAGGGCAGGAGGAAACAAGACCAAAAAGCATGTGACTCAGCACCGCTACCACCTTGTGAGTTGTTCTAGTTTTCTCCCCTCTCTAAGCTTAATTATTTACATTGAGGACAATGTAAGTCTTTAAGCTTGGGGTAGGGGTAATCTTTTAGCTTGCATTGTAAATATTGCATCCATATATGCATTGTAAATATTGCATTCATATAGGCTTAAGTTGCATGATCGCATGATTCGGTTACCCCTGCTTAGATTGAGCATACGATAGTAAGAGCTAAGTGCCAATTTTTCTGTGATAGTGAATTTTGGACCCTGATTTTCTATTCTTGTAATTTGGCTTCATTAAATATGCTTGAGATGTTCTTGGATAGTTGATGATTAGCATGTGTTTCTATGGATTTGTGTTCTCACTGGTTCTTGAACTGATGAATGTGAGCTTTTGAGCCATTAGGGGGCACTCACTAAATCTGCCCCCGTTCTTTGTGTAGAGTGTTTTCCTCTTGGACTGTTTTTCTCTAGAACTTGACTTGAAACCATTTCGAAACTAGAAAATTTTTGGAAACATTTTTGAAAATGATTGAGGCAATAGGTATTTTTTCCGGCCTTCTGAACTTTGAATGTATAAATGCTACCCTTAGTTGCCCATTTTGAGCCGGAATGAATAGCATGCTTTTCTTGGTGCCCTGAAATGTTTTGTTAAATATGCTTATGAGGGACCTTCTAAAGTACTGTGCAAAAATGGGTTAGAAAATGTAGTTGAAAGTTGGGATGATGAAAAGAAAAAGATGAATCTGAAAAAAAAATTTACTTCTCTTGAATTGAAAAATCTCCCCTTCTCCAAACAAAAGAAAAAAAAAGAAAAAAAAAAAAGAAGAAGAGAAAAAGAAATAAAAATGGGGAAGGGGATGACAAAAAAGGAATGAGAAGTAGGAAAAAAAAATGAAAAAATGGTGGAAGAGTAAACTGAAACCCAAAGAAAGGTATTTTAGAAGGTCGTGCCTTGCAATGCTTGATTGTTTGTATAGCCTTTTGAAATTTCCTGTTTTTGAAATTCCCACCTGAAAACTGATCCCATGGCCTCATTACAACCAAAGAATAAGACCTCTTGATTCTTAGATGTTTTCATTAATAAAGTGAAGATTTGGTTGATAGTCAAGCTTATGGTAGGAATCATTCCTTGAGGAAAATGGAGTGAAATGTCATATTCCCTTAACACTTGAGTGAGTGAGGCAAGAAAGAGAGCCAAGCAAATGAACAAGCTTGGGGTGAGCTTCAAGTGAGATAGAGTGCCCGAATCAGTGAGATTGTGAGTCTAGGAAACTAAGCCCCTAATTGGACTTGAATTGATTGTCTCTTGCTGAAATAATTGAATGCCTGTTGCTTGGATCATTTTATTCGGGTTCTTAGTTCACTATCATTGTCCTGGTTGTTTTCATCTTATGGCCTTGGTTTTTGCTTGAGGACAAGCAAAGTCTTAAGCTTGGGGTGATTTGATGAGTGTGATTTCACCTCATTTTCCATGTACATTTCTGCATGCATTTGCATATAGTTAGGCCATTTTAGTGTTTATTTTGTTTAGTTTTTCCTTTGGAACGGATAAGGTGGTATTGTGTGTTGTTTTGCAGATATTCATGATTAAATGCCCAAGAATTAGCAAGTATGAAGCTTGGATGACTTAGAGCTTTGAAAGATAAGAAATTGAGCCAAGCAGAGAGTATCACGGCCTAGTTCAGTGATGGCCCTCACTACCGTGAGGGAGCAGAAGGCGAAGAAAGAATTGAGCCGAGTCGGGAAGGCATCACGGCCTAGCCGTGATGGCTATCACGGCCGTGACGTGTCAGCTGTGCCAGATCTCCAAAAGTCAGAGACGATCACGGCCTAGCCGTGATGTCTATCACGGCCGTGACCTGTTTGTTGGAAAAGTCAGAGAGGATCACGGCCTAGCCGTGATGAGTATCACGGCCGTGATGAATCAGTAAATGAAGCGGTGCCAAGTCAGAAACCATCACGGCCTGGCCGTGATGGCTATCACGGCCGTGACCGGCCACGAGTACTAGAAAAACTGAGCAGAACAGAAGAAGATCATTCAGAAAACCCTAAAGAAACATCCTCTGCTGCTGTGGCTGTGTGCATCATTCCATGGAGCTCTCCCCTTTGTTCATCTCTGTAATTATTCCTTTTGTTTTACTTTCAATTATGTGTAGCTAAACTCCCCTTTGTTGGGGTTAGACTATTGTTATCTGAACTTGGTTGTAATATGACTTGAGATTAATACAGTTTCCTTCTTCTTTGTGAGTATATAATTCTATGCTTAATGCTTTCCTAGGCTTGATCATCTTAGGAATGATTAGTTGCTTTAATAGACAATTGAAAGGTTGATGTTAAAGTATGCTCATGAATTATATGCCAAGTAGTCCAAGAATCTAGACATAGGTGTTGGCTACTTGCAATCTTATGAATCTTGTCTTAAAGCAATTTCTCTTATTAATCCACCTAAGACATTAGGGTTTAATTTGGGATTTTAGGCTCAATGCACCTAAGACATTAGGCTTGAGTATATTAGAAAAGATTCGATTGTCATAAGGGGAGTAGGAACTGTGTTAGTTATCATTTCATAACAATCAAGGGAGGATTAGCTTAGTTTAACCCCAGCAATTATATCTCATTGTTATTCATCTCTTTGTTTTCACATTAACTGTTTGAGAAAAATCCAAAAAGAACAAAAATATTTTCTTCTTGCTTGTTTGCTAGATGTTAGAACAACCTTCAATCCAAAATTCGATCGCCTAGATAGTAGTCAAATTTGCGAAGTGGTAATTGTCCACGATCCCTGAGAACGATATCCGGTCTTACCGTTTTTATTACTTGCAACGAACCGGTACACTTGCCGAGTACGTGTCAGAAGTTTAGACTTGTTTAGCAATACAGGTCAATTAGGAACAATCTAATTAAGGTTTTAATTGGATATCAATTCAGTGAAGCTTCCAATAACTTCTTTTCTTGTTTATACTTAAATGAATTCCATACTTTCAGGCCAGAAATTCCTTCATCTCAAAGACTAAGAGTATGAACTACTACCTGATGTACCTTGAATGTCTTTGCCAACTATAGAATTCATCAGCAGAATTCATGTTCCTTATTGAAGGAACAAGAGAGTCCATAGACAGTTATGGACCAATATGTTATAATACAGAAAGTGATCCAGAAACATTCGAAGAGGCAATAAAGTCTTAAGATGTTGCTTTCTGGAAGATGCCTCAATTAGAGTGCTATTGGCACTTGCATCCATCTATAAGTTTGTTATTCATCAAATGGATGTGAAAACAACATTTCTTAATGAGGAGTTAGATGAAGAGGTGGATATGTCACAACCTGAAGGTTTTGTGGTTAATGGTCAAGAAAAGAAGGTGTGCAAATTGAATAAGGCGTTGTATGGACTAAAACAAGCTCCTAAACAATGGCATCAAAAGTTTGATCAAGTTATGCTAGCTATTGGATATAAAATAAATGAATTTGACAAGTGTATTTATAGTAAACTCCATAATGGAAAAGGTGTTATGATTTGTTTATATGTTAATATTTGGTACTGATCTAGATGAGGTGAAAAAAACTAAGAGTTTCCTCTCTAGTAATTTTGATATGAAAGATTTAGGGGAAGCCGACGTGATACTAGGGATTAGAATAATAAGAGATGGTGAGAACATAGGTTTGTCCCAATCTCATTATATAGAAAATGTGTTAAAGAAATTTAATGAATTTGATTGTCAATCTGTTGTTACTCCCTTTGATCATAACACTAATTTAGTACCAAATAAAGGTTGTCCAGTAGCATAACTTGAATACTCAAAAGTAATTGGATGCTTAATGTATGCCATGACATGTACTAGACCAGACATTGCATATGTTGTAGGGAGACTAAGTAGGTATACAAGTAATCCAAGCAAAGACCATTGGCATGCTATCCGAAGAGTATTGAAATACTTGAAGGGGACAATGAATTATAGTTTGAACTATAATGGGTATCCTTCAGTATTAGAAGGTTACACAGATGCCGGTTGGGTGACTTATACATAGATCATGCTTCAACAAGTGGTTGGGTCTTCACACTTGGTGGGGGTGCTATTTCTTGGGGATCCAAGAAACAAACTTGCATTGCTGACTCCACCATGGCTGCAGAATTCATAGCATTGGCAGCAGGAAGCAAAGAAGCTAAATGGCTTAGAAATTTGATGTATGAGATACCAATTTGGCTAAAGCCAATAGCACCAATATCCTTACATTGTGATAGTCAATCAACACTATCAAAGGCATATAGCCAGGTTTATAATGGAAAGCCCAGGCAAATTGGGCTAAGACATAACTATGTAAAAGATTTGATTACAAATGGAGTAATATCCATAGTCTTTGTGAAAACAGAGAAGAATCTTGCAGATCCTTTGACGAAAGGACTGACAAGGGATATGGTGTTGAAAACATCATTAGGGATGGGACTCAAGCCCATATCTACATGATCACCAATGGTGGAAACCCGACTCACACTTGAGTAGCATCACGTCTTGAGTTCAATGGGCCAAAGTACACTATGAGAGTGATTGCAAGTACTTGACAAATAGATGCATCCCGAGGTTTAAAAGTACTTGGAAACCATAAGGACATAAAAGAAAAGGGTGAGCTTTTGCTCTTAATGGACCTATAGCATATATGTGCTGAGGTGCCCAACTTATGGGGATGCTTCTGGTAAAGTCCACCCATGTGAGAGTGAAGTGTGGCCGCTTCTTAGAGTTGGGCTTGACTCTGTAAGCTCTCATGAAAAGGATACATGACACAAGACCTTACCAAATGTGTCATACTACCACGTTGTTCAAAGGTACCGAGATTTCATGTGTAAGTCATGCACGCTTGTTCTAATGAATATTTGGTTCAAAGCTTGACTACCATTTTATTCGGGGATGAGTGAAACCCATGGCTTACTAAGAAAAGGTTCAAATCCCCAAGATACCTTTGTCTGAAAGCATGCGATTTCCGGAATAATGGGGTTTGGATTTATTTTGAAAATGGTGGGGGATTGTGAGAGATTTTCAAAATTCATAAAATATTAAATGTTATCAACGGTCAAATAAATACATATCATGATGCTAACTTATCACAAGTTTGCTGTACAGTGTAGCGGTAGCAGCGCTTCTAGCAATCCTTGGGGGCGCGAGTTCGATTCATGTATGTCGTAAGTTTTGAGTTTTAAAGTGACCGTTTTATTTTAAACTTTAATAACGTAAAACGGTACTTGCATGGAATCGAACCCGGCTCTGTGAAGGAAGGGACACATCCGCTGCCCGCTAGGCCAACTGATGTCTTGTGTCAGTTAATGAACGTTAATACTACTTATGTATCGAATTTGACCGATTGTGGAACTTTTGAAGAGTTGTTTTCTTTCACCAAGTGACATGAGTTTGTCTATAAATAGAACCATCTGCATGCAGTAATTGACACAAAAACTCAGAATCTCTCAACCATTCTTCACTCCAAATCACCTTCTTTTCTCCCTTATGCGCAGAGAGAGTTAAGGAGACTATTGTTCTGTAAACTGCCATTGTCGATACGCTTGGTTTAGGGTGTGCAAACCAAACCAAGGTTCTCCATTTTATCCTGAAGGGGATTCGCCAGTTACACCTGTTGCATCCAATCTACGAGAAGAGATTGTGGGGGCGAATCGAACCTAAAGCCCAGTGTCCTCACACGCCTTGGAGATTGCGCATTACCATTATTTTCTTCTTTTTTGTTGCAGATCCATACCCCATTCTATAACATTTTCCAAAATCTCGATTCCTCTTTTTAGATGACTTTCCAAATTTCCCTTCCTCTACTACATGCACCTTCTCATGAACAGAATGTTCTTTAGTATCATCTTGTTTACGATACTCTTATTCTAAACGAAGGTGATTACCCAATTGTTCAAGAGAAATGTCATCTTTCCGATGTTTAAGACTTCTTTTAAAGTTTTTCCATGAAGGAAGAAGTTTGTCAATGATTGAGGAGACAATGATGGTTTCATCCATGTGCATATTATGTTGTTTGTAGTTATTGAGAATACGTTCAATTTCATGCATTTGTTCCATGATAGGCATACCATCAACCATTTTATAATTATTAAAACGACTAACAAGAAATTTCTTACTTTTTGCGTCCTCCATCATGTATCTTGCCTCAAGTTTCTCCCATAGTTCTTTGGAGGATCCCGCATTTTGATACACATCGAACAATGAGTCGGTCATGCCATTCAAAATATGCCCCATGCAAATGTAGTCATCATTAACCCACTTGTTCCTCTCACGAGTCTCATTGATGGTCTTATCTTCTCTTTCCTCTGGTCTTGGTGTGTTCAACACATATGCCACCTTCAATGTTGTAAGAAGGAAGTGCATCTTCTTTTGCCAACGATGAAAGTTTCCACCTTCGAACCTCGCAAGTTTCATAAAGTCAGAAGTCATCTCCTTCAACGTTGCAGCCATTGTTACAGACATCGAACCTAAAGATTGTTAGATGATGGGGTATGGCCTGCAACAAAGAAGAGAAGAACAAAGGTAATGTTAGAAAAATGGGGTATGGTCTGCAACAAAGAAGAATAAAACAATGGTAATGTGCAATCTCCAAGACGTGTAAGAACACTAGGCTTTAGGTTCAATTCGCCCCCACCAATCTCTCCTCGTAGATTGGATGCAACAGGTAAAACTGGTGAATCCCCTTCAGGATACAATGGAGTAACCATGGTTTGGTTTGCACACCCTAAACCAAGCGTATCGTCAATGACAGTTTACAGAACAATAGTCTTCCTAAATCTCTCTGCACATAAGGGAGAAAAGAATGTGATTTGGAGTGAAGACGGCTTGGGAAATTCTGAGATTTTCGTATCCATTACTGCATGCAGATGGTCCTATTTATAGACCAATTCACGTCACTTGGTGAAGCAAAACAACCCTTCAAAGGATTCAGTAACTGCCAAATTCGTTAGTTAAGTAACAATAGCGATTACATACTGACACATAATACTCGTTAGCCTAGCGGCCAACAGGCGTGTCCCTTGCGTGCATAGGTCTCGGGTTCGAATCCGCACAATGGTGCTTTGCCATTTTAATTTTTCCTATCCGTTGAATAACGGCCATATTACTCAACAAAACTGTTGCGGGCAGGAATCGAACTCACACCAACTCAACAAATATGTAAGGTCACGATTGCTGGGCCATTTAATCGTATTATGATAGTTGAGCGTTGTTATATGCTTTTAACCATTTTCCATATTTTGAAAATCTCTCAAAATCCCCCACCATTTTCAAAATAAATCCAAATCCCATTATTCCGGAAATCGCATTCTTTCAGACAAAGGTATCTTGGGGATTTGAACCTTTGCTTAGTAAGCCGTGGGTTTCACTCATCCCCGAATAAAATGGTAGACAAGCTTTGAACCAAATATTCATTAAAACAAGCGTGCATGACTTACACATGAAATCTCGGTACCATTGAATGACGTGGTAGTGTGACACATTTGGTAAGGCTTTGTGTCGTGTATCCTTTTCATAAGAGCTTACAGAGTCAAGCCCAACTCTAAGAAGCTGCCCCACTTCACTCTCATATAGGTGGACTTTACCAAAAGCACCCCCATAAGTTGGGCACCTCAGCACATATATGCTATAGGTCCATTAAGATCAAAAGCTCACCGTTTTCCTTTTGTCCTTATGCAATCACTCTCATAGTGTACTTTGGCCACATTGAACTCAAGACTTGATGCTACTCAAGTGTGAGTTGGGTTTCCACCATTGGTGATCTTGTAGATATGGGCTTGATTCCCATCCCTAATGATGTTTTTCCACATCATATCACTTTTCAGTCCTTTTGTCATAAGATGCAAGATTTCTTTCCGTCTTATAAAGACCTTGGATATTACTCCATTTGCAATTAGTTCCTCGACATAACTATGTCTTAGCCCAATGTTCCTGGACTTTCCATTATGATGAGTGTGATTTCACCTCATTTTCCATGTACATTTCTGCATGCATTTGCATATAGTTAGGCCAATTTAGTGTTGATTTTGTATAGTTTTTCCTTTAGAACGGATGAGGTGGTTTCTGTGTGTTATTTTGCAGGATTTAATGGAAAAATGCCCAGAAATCAGCCTTGGTGGAGCTTGGATGAAAAAGAGCTTGAAAAGTGAAGATTATGAGCCAAACAGAGCCCATCACGACCTGGCCGTGATGACCATCACGGCCGTGATCAAGCAGAGCAGAAGGCAAAAGTCAGAGACTGTCACGGCCTGCCCGTGATATGAATCACGGCCGTGACTTAGGATTCGCGTCGCGAACAAATGGCTCGCCTCGCGAGTGACCATTTTGTGCAAATTCGCCCAAGTCAGAAACCATCACGGCCTGGCCGTGATGGCCATCACGGCCGTGACGCGATACTGATCTATAAATAGGGCTGCGATGAACAGAAAAGGGGACTAACTTCTAACCTAAAAAAAGAGCTTTTGGTGGAGAGAGCACTTGGGGACTTGGAGGCTGCGGCTGAGATAGGGTTCCAGCCCTAGAAGGGGAGATTTCCTTGCTCTGGGAATGGAGGAAGCTTGTCTATGAGTGCTTTCCATCCCTTTTCTCATTCTGTTTCGTATTTCCTTTTATCATGAGTAGTTAAATCCCCATTGTTGGGGTTAGATGTAACTTTTCTGAACTTGTTGTAATTGAATTGGTGTTTTAATGCAAGTCTTTATTTCTTTATGAGTATGTGATTCTGTGCTTAATGCTTTCCTTGGATTAGCTACCCATAGGAATGATACGTTGCTTTGATAGATGACTGGAAGGTTGGTATTAAGGCATGCTCATGAATCATTTGCCAAGTAGTTCAAGAATCTAGACATAGGTGTTGAATGCTTGCAATCGTATAAGTCTTGACTTAATGCAAAATCACAGATTAATCCACCTAAGACATTAGGGTTTAATTTGGGGTTTTAGGCTCGATGCACCTAAGACATTAGGCTTGAGTACTTTAGAAAAGGCTTGATTGGCATAATTGAATTAGGACTTGTGTTGATAACCATTTCATTGCAATTAAGGGAGGATTAGTGTAGTCTAACCCTAACAATCTTAGCCACATCTCTGTTTGCCTTCCAAGTGTTCGATATAATTCCCAAAAGACTAAAAATATTGTTTTGCTTTCTTTATTTTCTGTTTTAATCCCTCACACTTTAGTTAAGTCTAAATAGTTGTCGAATTTGCGAATTGGTAATTGACATCCAATCCCTGTGGATACGATAACCGATCTCACCACCGTATTACTTGATTGCGACGAGGTGCACTTGCCTTTAACTCTAAAAATCATGCATCACATTATAAACCTGGCTATATGCTCTTGATAGTGTTTACTGACTATCCCATTGTATGGATACTGGCGCCATTAAAATTGGTATCTCATACAACAAACTTCTAAGCCATTCAATCTCTTTGTTACCTGCTTTCAGTGCTATAAATTTTTGCAACCATGGTGGAACCGGCAATGCCGTCTTATTTCTTGAAACCTCAAGAAATAACACCCTCACCAAATGTGAAGACCCAACCGCTTGTTGAAGCATGGTATTTTGTATAATTCACCCAATTGACATATGTGTATCCTTTTAATACCGAAGGATAACCATTATAGTTTAAACTATAGTTCATTGTCCCCCTCAAGTATTTCAATACTCTTCGGACAATATGCCAATGGTATTTTCTTGGATTACGTGTATACCTACTTAGTCTCCCTACAACATATGCAATGTTTGGCCGGGTACATGTCATGTCATACATTAAACATCCAATTACTTTTGAGTATTCAAATTGTGCTACTAGACTACCTTTGTTTGGTACTAAAGTAATGCTATGATCATAGGGAGTAGTGATAGGTTGACAATCAAAGTGATTAAATTTCTTTAATATTTTGTCTACATAGTGAGATTGGGGTAAACCTACATTCTCACCATCTCTTATTATTCTAATTCCTAGAATCACATCAGCTACCCCTAAGTCTTTCATATGAAAAACCTCTAGATAAGAAACTCTTAGTTTCTTCTACCTCATCTAGACCGGTGCCAAATAACAACATATCATTAACATATAAACAAATCATGACCCCTTTTCCACTATGGAATTTACCATAAATACACTTGTCAGATTCATTTATTTTATATCCATTAGATAACACAACTTGATTAAACTTTTCATATCATTTCTTAGGAGCTTGTTCTAGTCCATACAATGACTTTTTCAATTTACACAATTTCTTTTCTTGACTATTAAACACGAACCCTTCAGGTTGTGTCATATATGCCTCTTCATCTAATTCTCCATTTAGGAATACCACATCCATTTGATGGATGACAAACTTATAGATGGATTCAAGTGCCAATAGCACTCTAATTGAGGCAATTCTTGCCACCAGTGCATATGTATATAGTCCATGTCCTCTTTTGTGTATATCCCTTAGTAACTAGTCTTGCCTTAAACTTATCAATGGTTCCATCTACCTTCATTTTCCTTTTGAAAATCCATTTACAACCTATTGGTGTGGAACTAGGTGGGAGGTCTACTAATTTCCAAATTTTATTCCTCATTTATTGAGTCCATTTTTCCTCTTGTGTAGCTTTTATCCAGGAAGCGGGATCTTGAGACAAATTGCCTCTTTAAATGTGTCTGGATCACTTTCTGTATTCTAACAGATTGGCCTATAACTGTCTATGGACTCTCTTATTCTTTCAACAAGGAACATAAAAAACCTTGGTCTATAAGTTTTCTCTTTTCTAGCTCTCTGGCTTCTCTTAAGTTCTAAACCCACCAAAGTATCTTTATTAGATACATTGCTTTTCGGATCATGTGCATTACTATGAACATTATCCTTGTGACTTGGAATTGAGTAAACTTATCTTCTTGAAAGATTCTTCCCTAAACTCAATTACTGTATTAATAGGATGAGTCACTAGATTCCATATCTATGAATCTATATGCTTTGCTAATTTTAGCATTGCCCGGGAACACACATTCAATTCCCCATTCACATAATTTATTTCTTTTGGTTCAAGAACTTTTACTATTACCTTACAACCTCAAACTTTGAAAAATTTGAGAATGAGTTTTCTATTTTCCAGAGCTCATGTGGGGTTATCTTGTTCCTTCTTTTGGAACCCTATTTACTATATAAAAAGACTTCAACATGACTTCTCCCCAATATCATTTTGTTAGACTAACATAGGATGCCATGGCTTCTACCATTTCTTCTTATATCCTAATTTTCTTTTCAATTATACTAATTTGTTATGGGGAATAAGGTGCAGTTGTTTGGTCAACCATTCTAGTAGACTCAAAGTAATAACCAGGATTAATAACATTCACCTATTCTATTACTCCTAAGACATTCAATAAATATCTAATAACAAACCACTTCAATTTACCCACATTATATAATAACATATATAATAATCAAAATTAATGGGTAACTGAGAGTTATTGTACAGTATACAATTAATTTCCTTAACTGTTATTAACAAGCATTCATTATAATTTTAAATCATTTATGCAAGAAACAAATAGGAAATATTAATCAAATATTCTCGATATAAATACTTTCTTAACAACCCAATTGTTAAGTTCTTTGGCCCTGGTCTGACGGTTAATACCAGACATTTCCAGTCCTTCCCATGCGTCGTGGGTTCAAACCCCAGCGGACGCACTTTTTCAATTCAAATAATTTTGTCTAAAAAAAAAAAAAAAACGTTCCTAGTTGCAACTGCGAGGGTTCGAACTCGTGCACTGCATGGAAGCCAGAGACGACACTCCACCAACAAACCGACATTGAATATCAATGAATTGTTTTATATATATAACTTTTAACCATAATGCACCCTTCCCAAAAGATACAACTTTTGAGTGTCACCTTCTACTATCAACCGGGTCAATAAAATCCGTTTTATGGAAATCGGGTTCACACAACCCACCCACTCCATTTTTGGTCATTCATTCCCAATCTAATCTAATTTTCATTGTTTCTATGTTTTGTATTCATGTCTAAACATGTTCTAGGATAAATCTATATGATTTTCATTATAGAAAACAAACAAAACAATGATCCAATCATTATAAGTTTTCTATAACATTTCTTCATGAACATCTATGTCCAATTTAACAACTTAGAACACTTCAAAAATTAATTGGTTCTTACATGGATCAAATTCACTAATGCATGCACATGATATAATCATTCATATATTAGACAATTCTCTCAAAATAAAGCAACATACTTGCATGCATAATAAACCAAACATTTTTATGTTCATCAAAATTCACATACTTGATTTTATTCTAAATCATGCATCTAAGGCTCTAATACCACATGTTAATTTTAACATAAATAAAGAATGCCTTTATGATTGAACATACATGAATTTAGAATATCAAGCATATCATAGCCATAGAAAGTAATTGTGTACCTTTCACCATGGTCACAAATAAAATATTTTGATGAAGTCTAGGAGTACCCATCTCTTCTTGTTCTAAAATGCCATGCATCACTTTCTTCCAACGAACAAAATTTCCACACTTGAACCTCTCCACTTTGACAATGTCAAATGTAATCTCCCTCAATGTTGCAACCATTATTATAAATCGAGAATCGAACCTAAAGATTGTTAGAAAAATGGGGTCTGGTCTGCAACAAAGAAGAAGAAAACAATGGTAATGCGCAATCTCCAAGGCGTGTAAGAACACTAGGCTTTAGGTTCGATTCGCCTCCACCAATCTCTCCTCGTAGATTGGATGCAATAGGTAAAACTGGCGAATCCCCTTCAGGATACAATGGTGTAACATTGGTTTGGTTTGCACACCCTAAACCAAGCGTATCGTCAATGACAGTTTACAGAACAATAGTCTTCCTAACTCTCTCTGCGCAAAAGGGAGAAAAGAATGTGATTTGGAGTGAAGACGGCTTGGGAAATTCTGAGATTTTTGTATCCATTACTGCATGCAGATGGTCCTATTTATAGACCAATTCATGTCACTTGGTGAAGCAAAACAACCCTTCAAAGGATTCAGTAACTGCCAAATTCGTTAGTTAAGTAACAATAGCGATTACATACTAACACATAATACTCGTTAGCCTAGCGACCAACAGGCGTGTCCCTTGCGTGCATAGGTCTCGGGTTCGAATCCGCACAATGGTGCCTTGCCATTTTAATTTTTCCTGTCCGTTGAATAACGATCATATTACTCAACAAAAATGTTGCAGGCAGGAATCGAACTCACACCAACTCAACAAATATGTAAGGTCACGACCGCTGGGCCATTTAATCATATTATGATAGTTGAGCGTTGTTATATGCTTTTAACCATTTTCCAGATTTTGAAAATCTCTCACAGGTAATGTGCAATCTCCAAGGCGTGTAGGAACACTAAGCTTTAGGTTTGATTCGCCCCCACCAATCTCTCCTTGTAGATTGGATGCAACAGGTGTAACTGGCGAATCCCCTTCAGGATACAATGGAGTACCTTGGTTTGATTTGCACGCCCTAAACCAATCGTATCGACAATGGCAGTTTCTGAGAATAATTGTCTCCTTAACTCTCTCTCGCGCAAGGGAGAAAAGAAGGTGATTTGGATGAAGAATGGTTGAGAGATTCGGAGATTTTTCGTGTCAATTACTGCATGCAGATGGTTCTATTTATAGACCAACTCATGTCACTAGGTGAAAGAAAACAACTCTTCAAAAGTTCCACAATCGGTCAAATTCGATACATAAGTAGTACTAATGTTCATTAACTGATACAAGACATCAGTTGGCCTAGTGGCCAGGGGATGCGTCCCTTCCCTCACTAAGTCGGGTTTGATTCCATGCAGGTACCGTTTTGCGTTATTAAAGTTTAAAATAAAACGGTTACTTTAAAACTCAAAACTTGCGGCGTACAAGAATCGAACTCACGCCCCCAAGGATTGCTAGAAGCGCTGCTACCGATACACTGTACAGCAAACTTGTGATAAGTTAACATCATGATATGTATTTATTTGACCGTTGATAACACTTAATACTTTATAAATTTTGAAAATCTCACATTTGATTGGAAGATAATCATTCACATGGATATTATTAAGTAGAATTCTATATTAATTATTTTTGGGAATTGCTAATTTAACTATTAATAATGAACATGTATGATATGATGAAGATAAAAGGGACCTATCCAAAGTAGGGATGAAAATCCTCTGTCCCACTTTCCTGTCACATTATCCGTCCTCCACCAATTACAATTTGTTACATAATAAAATAAAATCATAGCTCATTAATCATGACTCATTAATACTTATACATATTTTCAGCTTTTGATTGGTAGGGGATACTAAGACACCAATTTTTGGGACGGTGGATTTGTATCCCCAAAGTAGTGCTATGTGCCAAAGCATAAAGGTTGGTAACAAGATACAACACGTACGTGAATGTGCCAAACTTTCCTTTTCAATTCGTAATCATCTTTTTGGGACTGATATCTCTATGTCATTCTGCATGGAGAAGGTGCATATAAAGCAGATTCTTAGGTTCAAGTTACTCACTGGTAATCATATGTATTCATGTCTGTGTGATCTATATACTTTTGAAAAGCAGTCAAGTAAGGACCATACCATATATGATTAGCTAAAGAATCGAAATAGAGAATATATACTTTGAAAAACCATTATAAAATCCAATGATCATCTACAGTGCCTTCAATCCAACCTACAACAAACATTTTATCCCATAGACATTTGCCAATGTTCTGTCTTCCACTTCCATTGGTTTAATACTTCTTGGAAGAGTCAATATTGGGTGACGATGGGATAATCTGCATCCTGAGGTTTAGAGCAATGTTTCTATTGTATCTAGTCCTCGAGATGCAGATTATCTCATCCTCATTGCCAATGCAGAATTGTTTAATAATGAATTTGATAACTTCCACTCTTTGATGCTTCTTGGAGGAGTCAGTATTGGGTAAGGATCTGATAATCTGCATCCTGAGGTTTAGAGCAATATTTTTGCTGTCTCTAGTCCTTGGGATGCAGATTATCTCTTCCTTTTCACCAATGAATAACAGTTTAATCAATTTGATATGGTGGACATTCTTTCTTCATTGAATAATTACTAATTTAAGGGCCAAAACAGAAATAATAGTCACTTAATTTGAATTTTTCTATTGGATCTTACCTCTTAGGAGTTGTATTTTCTATGTTGTTGCTCTTATGTTTTGTGGATGCATTATCAAACAGTGCAACTTACACACCATGGAGAGAATATTCATGATAGCATGTTGTACAAGACATTCCACTACAGTTTATCAATTATCAATGCCAATTACCATGTTCAGCATCAGGAAGAGTGGGCAGGCATTCTACAAAGCTAACAGGAAAACTTTGGTCTATACAAATGTTGTTGACTAGTTACACATGCCCATTCTTATGTAACTTTTGTGCTTTTGAAGTTTAGACTTGTTTAGCACATACAGGTCAATTAGGAACAATCTAATTAAGGTTTTAATTGGATATCAATTCAGTGAAGTTTCCAATAACTTCTTTTCTTGTTTATACTTAAATGAATTCCATACTTTCAGACCAGAATTTCCTTCATCTCAGCACAAAGAGTATGAACTACTACCTGATGTACCTTGAATGTCTTTGCCAACTATAGAATTCATCATCAGATACGTATGCTCAGGGGTGGAGGATAGTATAGTTATGCAGGAACTATGGCTACCCCATAATTATTAAAAATAAAACGAAAGTTTTTCAAATGTAATTTTTTTAAGAAAAATATAAATTCTTTAATTTAATCTCCTGATTAAAGTATTATTCTTCTTACCTGTTGAAAATCTTCTAGTTCTGCCACTAGATATTGTTCTTTTTTCTCTAATAATTGAGAGATTAGATGTCTTTGGAGCCTAACAGCCTAAGTAGTAGCAGAAGCAGCCTAATAAAATAAGTGATAATGTCTAGAGATCGATCTTTTTCTACTATTTTTAATGCAAAAGAATAATTTTGTTTTTTCCCCCTTCATTTGATTAACTTTTTCTCAAGCTGCCTGATATGATATAATAGAACCTTCGAGCTTCTCCTAAAAGTAAGGAAGTGGGTCTTTGGAGAGTGACATGCTATATGCTTTCCTTTTTAACAATCATAGATTAGTTTTGAAAAACTCTATAATATACTTTTCTGGCCCCATCAAAAGGCTATTTGGATCTTTATGTTGGCTCATTTAAGCCTTTAATTTATTTATATTTTTGTTCCTTAATAACCAAGCAGTTGGGCACAAGTGATTAATGTGTTATTGTTAAGGACGAATGGTTCGTGTTTTGCACAAATTTGATCCAACCCTGGATTAGTCAGAATCAAAGACTTTGGATACCGGAGTGGGAGACAAAGACCCTTCGAACCAAAAAAAAAAACTGACATATATCCCGTCAAAAAAAAAATGACATATGATTCCAAGCAAATTTTATTAAAATTTCAAGAACATATCTCAACATAAATGGTAAAAATTCTACATTAATGCTTCTACATTATCTTAGATTTGGAAGTGATTGATGCCACTTTTATTTTGCCGATCTTCTTGAAAAGGACTGATAGCCAGTTGCATGGGCATGCCTTTGCATATATAATTAAGTACCTTCAGTCGTAGCAGGGAAGATTCAAATCATGAAGTGATCTGAGGCTTTTTTGCTGCCATATTGAGACCATTCGTATAGCATAATAAGAAAGATTCTTTTATTAGATTTGAAAAATGAGGACGAAGACTAAACTTTTCTTGGGTCCATGTGATTTGTTATGAGACTAATTTTTGGGCGTTGTCTTCTCTTAATATTTATTTCTAAAGACTGAAATTTAGTCATTTTCTGAGAGTACAGCTCACTTACTACCATACCTTATCCTTGTTGGTAGATGAGGACTAAATCAATTCACACTAGGAATTAATGGACAGACTTATCAAAGTAAAAGGGTAAAACCCAATATCATGAATTAAGTACCCCCAATTGTTGATATTATGATGAAATTCATGGTTCAGAGAAGAGAAAGAATAGAGAACTGTATATTGATCGAATGGTAAAGTGAAACATACAATGGGTAATTTTGGCTTATATAATCAACTAATCCAAGTAAACTAAATAATATCCAAAACCAATTCTAACTAACTCTACCAGAATTTAACTACTATAATAGCCCCCCCTAAGCTGGAAGTGGTTAGCGCATCCAGCTTGGGATCAATAGAGTAGTATACTACCATGTTGAATAATGAAATTCATGGTTCTGAAAAGAGAGAATTGAGGGAAAATAAAAAATTGTATATTGATCAATGGTAAAGTAAAAAATACAATGGGTAATCTAGGCTTATATAACCAATTAATCCAAATAAACTAACTAATAACTAAAACTAATTCTAACTCTAACAGAATCTAACTATCTGTAACATATTACAAGCAAATATTAACCAAGTGCAATGGCAACTTGTGCCTATAATAATAGTGACTTATTCTTATTATGATCTTATGCTTCCAATCTCCAATGAGGTAGCAGAAACAAATTCTTGTGCAACCTAGATATTGTTGGTCAAATAGACTCTAAAAATTAAAACCAAACAAGTTGTCCTATTCTGTGTGCCTTCACAATCAACACTCATTTGATCATCTGGCTTGGTATAAGTTAAGGAAAAATAATATTGATTTATTTGAGGTTTGACTTGTGAGAGATTTTCAAATTAAAATGGACCTTATTAAAGGTTGCGGGTTAACGGTTAAATAGATATAACAATGTAGGCTTATCACAAGTTTGATATATGGTCCAGTGGTTACAACGTTTCCTTCTAACCATGCTTGCGTGAGTTCGAATCTGCTCCGCGGTGATTTTTAGTTTTTATGACTGTTATTCAACGGACAGAAAAATTAAAATGAAAAATGATGTTGTGTTGATTCGAACCTAGGACTTGTGCGGAAGGGGACACAGCCACTAGGCCAACAGTTATGATGTGTCAATTCAAGATCGTTAATTCTACTTAAGTGTTGTATTTGACCGTTAGTTAAACTCTTGAAGGGTTGTTTTCCTTCACCAAGAGGCATGATTTGGTCTATAAATAGAATCATATGCATGCAGTAAAGACATACGAAAATCTTTGAATTTCCCAAACCATTCTTCACTCCAAATCACCTTCTTTTCTCCCTTGTGCGCAGAGAGAGTTAGGAAGATTATTGTTCTGTAAACTGCCATTGACGATACGCTTGGTTTAGGGTGTGCAAACCAGACCAAGGTTACTCCATTGTATCCTGAAGGGGATTCGCCGGTTTTACCTGTTGCATCCAATCTACGAGGAGAGATTGGTCGGGGCGAATCGAACCTAAAGCCTGGTGTTCCGACACGCCTTGGAGATTGCGCATTACCATTGTTTTCTTCTTCTTTGTTGCAGACTAGACCCCATTTTTCTAACAATTTTTAGGTTCGATTCGTTTTATAAAAATGGTTGCAACATTGAAGGAGATGACATTTGACATTATCAAAGTGGAGAGGTTCGAGGGTGAAAACTCCATTCGTTGGGAGAAAGAGATACTTGGTTGTTTTACAACAAGGAGAAGTGAATACTCGAATGCTTCATCAAAAATATGTTTATTTGTGATCTTGGTGAAAGGTACACAATTACTTTCTATGGCTATGATATACTTGGTATTCTAAATTCATGTATGTTTAATCCTAAAGGCATTCTTTGTTTATGTTAGTTTTAACATGTGGTATTATAGCCTTAGATGCACGATTTAAAATAAAATCAAGTATGTGAATTTTGATGAATATGAATATGTTTGGTTTATTATGCATGCAAATATGTTGATCTATTTTGATTGAAATGTCCTAGATATAAATGATTATATCAAGTGCATGCATGAATGGATTTGATCCATGTAAGAATTAATTATTTTAGAGTAGACAATAATCTTATATTATGGTGCATGATTTTATAAATATAAGATGTTGTTTCTTGTTTCTTTAGAAATGTTTTGGATGTGATTTTTGATTTGTTCTAATATATTAAACATGAATGTTAATGGAGGAAAATTAGAAAACTTGAATGATTTTAGATCATTATGTTACTGGTTTTCATTATGATAAATATCTATATTATATTATCCTATAACATGTTTAGACTTGAATCCAAAACTTAGAGATGATGAAAATGAGTTTAATTAAACTTGGGTAGAATGGCCAAAAATGATTGTGGTTCGCATGAACCCGGTTCCCTGCAAATGAGTATTGTTGACCCGGTTAGTGGTAGGAGAAACCAAGAAGACACTCAAAAGGTGCCCTTTAATGGAAGGTTGTGTTTTGTTTAAAATTTAAATATATAAAACCGTTTGGCAAAGGTGTTGATTAGTGTAGCGGTTTGGTGGTGGAAAGTGGGATGGTTTTCCTGCAGCGCACGAGTTCGATTCTTCTTAGGACATTTTGAATAATTTTGTTTTAAAACAAAATGGTTTAAAATAGAAATTGCGTCCGCAGGATTTGAATCCGCAACGCATGGAGAGGAGATTGCCATGCTTACCACTAGGCCAGGATCTAACATTTAGTTATTTGATTCAATAAGATTGTATATGTATCTGCAATACTTGGTTAATATTTCCTATTCGTATCTTGCATTCATGAATTAAAAATTATTATGAATGCTTGCTGGTAACAGTTAAGGAAATGAATGTTAGACTGTAAAAGTATTCTCAACTACTCATTAGTTTTGATCCTTATATATGTTATTATATAATGTGAGTAAATTGAAGTTGTTTGTTAAAAGATATTTATTAAATGTTTAGGAGTTATAAGAATAGGAGAATTTTATAACCCTGGTTACTTTGAGTCTACTAGAATAGTTGACCAAACAACTATATCTTATTCCCCATAACAAATTAATATTAGTTGAAGAGAAAATTAGGATGTAATAAATAAATAAATAAATAATTGTAAAAGTCATGATATCCTATGATGGTCTAACAAAATGATATTGGGGACAAGCCATGTTGAAGGCTTGTTGGATGGTAAATAGGTTTCCAAACAATGGAACAAGATAACCCCATATGAGCTCTGAAAATAGAAAAACCCATGCTCAAATTTTTCAAAGTTTGAGGATTGTAGGGCAACAGTAAAAGTTCTTGAATCAGAAGAAACAAATTATGTGAAAGGGGAATTGAATGTGTGTTCCCGGGCTATGCTAAAATTAGCAAAACATATAGATTCATGGTTATGGAATCTAGAGACTTGTTCTGTTACTACAGTGATTGAGTATGGGAATGTAATATTTCAAGAAGATAGGTTTAACTCAATTCCAAGTCACATGGATAATGTTCATATGAATGCACATAATCCGTAAAGCAATGTATCTAATAAAGATACTTTGGAAGGTTCAGAACTTAGGAGAAGTCAGAGAGGTAGAAAAGAGAAAACGTAGAGGCCACGATTTTTCATGTTCCTTGTTGAAGGAACAAGAGAGTCCATAGACGATTATGGACCAATCTATTATTATACAGAAAGTGATCCATAGACATTTGAAGAGGCAATAAAGTCTCAAGTTGTCACTTTCTGGAAGGAGCCTATACAAGAATAAATGGACTCAATTAATGGGGAATAACATGTGCAAAATTAGTAGACCTCCCACATGGTTCCAAACCTATAGGTTGAAAATTGATTTTCAAAGGAAAACCAAGGTTGACGGAACCCTGGATAAGTTTAAGGCAAATTTAGTTGCTAAGGAATTTACACAAAAGGAGGGTACTGACTATTTTGATACATATGCACCTGTGGCAACATGAAGGGTTTGTGTCTAATAGTCAAGAAAAGAAAGTGTGTAAATTGAAGAAGTCATTGTATGGACTAACACAAGTTCCTAAGCAATGGCATGAAAAGTTTGATCAAGTTGTGCTAGCTAATGGATATAAAATAAATAAATCTGACAAGTGTATTTATAGTAAATTCCATGGAGGAAAATAGGACATGATTTGCCTATATGTTGATGATATATTAATATTTGGTACTGATCTAGATTAGGTAGAAGAAACCGAGAGGTTATTATCTAGAAATTTTGACATGAGAGGCTTAGGGGTAGCTGATGTGATTCTAGGAATTAGAATAATAAGAGATGGTGAGAATGTAGGTTTACCCCAATCTCACTATGTAGAAAAGGTATTAAAGAAATTTAATCACTTTGATTGTCAACCTATCACTACTCCTTATGATCATAGCATTAATTTAGTGCCAAGCAAAGGTAGTCTAGTAGCACAACTAGAATACTCAAAAGTAATTGGATGTCTAATGTATGTCATGACATGTACCCGGTCAAACATTGCATATGTTATAGGAGACTAAGTAGGTATTCAAGTAATCCAAGAAAAGACCATTGGCATGTTGTCCAAGAGTATTGAAATACTTGTGGGGGACAAGAACTATAGTTTAAACTATAATGGGTATCCTTCGGTATTAGAAGGTTACACTGATGCCAGTTGGGTGACTTATACAAGAAGATCATGCTTTAACAAGTAGTTGAGTCTTGACAATTGGTGGGGGTGCCATTTCTTGGGGTTTCAAGAAATAAGTCGGCATTGCTGATTCCACCATGACTGTAGAATTCATAGCATTAGCAGCATTTAACATTGAGATTAAATGGCTTAGAAAAATTTTGTATGAGATACCAATTTTAATGATGTCAGTATCCATACAATGGGATAGTCAGTCAACACTATCAAGGGCATACAGCCAAATTTATAATGGAAAGTCCAGGAACAATGGACTAAGACATAGTTATGTCAAGGAACTAATTGCAAATGGAGTAATATCTAGGGTCTTTATAAGACGGAAAGAAATCTTGCATCCTTTGACGAAAGGACTGACAAGTGATATGATGTGGGAAAACATCATTAGGGATGGGAATCAAGTCCATATCTACACGATCACCAATGGTGGAAACCCAACTCACACTTGAGTAGCATCAAGTCTTGAGTTCAATGTGACCAAAGTACACTATGAGAGTGATTGCAAGTACTTGACGAATAGATACATCCCAAGGTTTAAAAGTACCTGGATACCATAAGGACAAAAGGAAAAGGGTGAGCTTTTGCTCTTAATGGACCTATATCATATATGTGCTGAGGTGCCCAACTTACGGGTGTGCTTTTGGTAAAGTCCACCTATATGAGAGTGAAGTGGGGCCGCTTCTTAGAGTTGGGCTTGACTCTGTAAGCTCTCATGAAAAGGATACACGACACAAGGCCTTACCAAATGTGTCACACTACCACGTCATTCAATGGTACCGAGATTTCATGTGTAAGTCATGCACGCTTGTTCTAATGAATATTTGGTTCAAAGCTTGTCTACCATTTTATTCGGGGATGAGTGAAACCCATGGCTTACTAAGCAAAGGTTCAAATCCCCAAGATACCTTTGTCTGAAAGCATGCGATTTCCGGAATAATGGGATTTGGGTTTATTTTGAAAATGGTGGGGGATTGTGAGAGAATTTCAAATTAAAATGGACCTTATTAAAGGTTGCGGGTTAACGGTTAAATAGATATAATGGTGCAAGCTCATCACAAGTTTGATATATGGTTCAGTGGTTACAACGTTTCTTTCCAACCATGCTTGCGCGAGTTCGAATCTGCTCCACGGTGATTTTTAGTTTTTAGAAAAATTAAAATGAAAAATAATGTTGTGTTGATTCGAACCTGGGACTTGTGCGCAAGGGGAGACAGCCGCTGGCCACTAGGCCAACAATTATGATGTGTCATTTCAAGATCGTTAATTATACTTAAGTGTTGTATTTGACCGTTGGTTAAACTCTTGAAGGGTTGTTTTCCTTCCCCAAGAGGCATGATTTGGTCTATAAATAGAATCATATGCATGCAGTAAAGACATACGAAAATCTCTGAATTTCCCAAACCATTCTTCACTCCAAATCACCTTCTTTTCTCCCTTGTGCGTAGAGAGAGTTAGGAAGACTATTGTTCTATAAACTGTCATTGACGATACACTTGGTTTAGGGTGTGCAAACCAAACCAAGGTTACTCCATTGTATTCGCCGGTTTTACCTGTTGCATCCAATCTATGAGGAGAGATTGGTGGGGACGAATCGAACATAAAGCCTAGTGTTCCTACACGTCTTGGAGATTGCGCATTACCATTGTTTTCTTCTTCTTTGTTGCAGACCAGACCCCATTTTTTTAATTATAATTAATATTTTTCTTGGTTTAAAAATTACATAATCCTCTCTTGAATTTTATGTTGTCATTCACTTATTTGTTGAAAAGTATTATATTCTTAAACATGCATTTTCTTCTTTTCCTCATGCCAAGTTCACGTGGCATTTCAACTTGTAATTTACTGTTTTATAATTGGAGCTGAAGTCGGCTCGAAACATGACGATAGCTGCTACCAAATTTAAAGAAATAAAGTTATATCCTGACTATCACCTATAACTTTTAACTTAATGATAAGCACTTGATCTTAAATGTGTTAATCAAAGCAAGTCATGAGTTCAATTCTCACGTAATGCACCCTTGGTACAAGAGGGGTATTGATAGTGGGCCAACATCCTACCATGGGTGCAATTAATTAATTAGAGTCAGATTGAGGTCGATTTCCAATAAGGTGCAGCTAGTGCATGCTTGGAATTGTTGAACGTGCATCATTGTATTGTCACATGGCATGTTTCCCAGCATACATGCAAACTAAACATATGAATCATCAAGAATTAGGCGCATAAGTTTGCATGGACGGAGTCGGACTAAAATGATAGGAATGATCAACTATAAAAATTGAAGTTCATTCAACATATATACGACTATATGCATCAAATTTCATATAAAATATTCATAGTTATTTGTTCCACAATGTTAATTACATTAGAAATCTATCAATATACATGATAATCTAGCCACCTAAAGTAGATCATCATCCCTCGGCATTTGCACCCAATACCAGGGTTCATCATGCATTGGGTGCATGTTGTTGATGACTTCTTGCACATGATGGGTAACCAGAATCCCAAATTGTCGACAAATCTTTGAATGACCATAGTTTTTGATTCGGATGAATTTTTTGGATATATTATATATGCACGGAAAGTTCTTTTCAAGACCATCGTCCTAACAAGAAGTTTTTTTAGCAGCGGGACCAAGGCCCCTCCTAAAATGCATGTAGATTCGTCTCTGTAAGTTTGACAATAAGGAAGTAACTTGAAAATACGTCGATTTTAAATTTAACGGTTATCGTTCATGCATTTCAATTTCAAGGAAAGTTTTCTCTAACCAATCAGATATATAACATGAAAAGAGAAGTTATTACCAATATGTTAGTAACGTGGGATTTTAATTACAGCAGTGTTGAAATTAAGTGTGAGTGATTAAGTCTCACATTAGTTAGGAATGAACTAAATTAATGATATATAAGAGAGGTGACCCATATATACTCAATGTCTTAAGATTTTGGGTGAAGATGTGATATCTTGATCTCTTAGTGGTCCTTGTTATTAACCCATTGTTGCTGCTCGATGCTCGACACTGCATGCAAAGTGATAACCATAAACAATGAAACAAAATAAAACTCTGCAAAGTGATAATCACGTAGAGGCTACTGGCATTAAAAGTCGGGTTTTTCTAATCTCTGCAATTTTACACATATTAAGGATCTTAAAAAGGTAAATTTATATAGAAATTTCTATATTTTATACTTTCAAAACTGAAATACTTAGTTTTTCAATAAATAGCCACTGTTTTTGGGTTTCTTAACATATGCAAAGTTACACATGATAAAAAAACCCTTAAAAGTTAGATGACATAGTGGCGAAGGAATTTGATAGCAACTAGAGGATGCTTGAGGGACTCAATTGACACAATTGAAATCAGGAGGTCAAATTTGTACAATCATGATATCTAGATTACAAAAATTACAGTTAAGTCAAACTAAAACAAATTTGTACGAAGAAGAACAAGAGGCCTATAAATATGTCGGTGAAGTAGTGGCTGAAACTTTAAAACACTACAAAGGGTCTGTATAAATGGAGGCAGTTTTGCTCACTCTGAACACAGAAATAAAAAACAAGCTTCTCTTTTAATGAGAGAAAAATAGAGTGTATATTAAATACTATATAGGGTAGAATGTGAGAAAAATATATTAAGAAAATTTTGGGTATTATTTCTAGCTATTATACCTTGGTACTGTAATTATAAAAAAAAAAAATATTTGAATAAGATAGAGTCTCACAAAAAATGTTATGTGCCTCTTGTGTGAAATAGTGTTAAGAGGATATTGTAATTATCTTTTATATAGTTGAAATATTTTTTGGAGTTTGTCGTCACATGATTTTTTATTTCCTCTACATTAAAAGGTTTTCACATGAAAATTTGAATTTGTTTTTTTATACATTTTGCACATATTTAATATCACTATACTATATGAATTTGTAAATATAATTCTAGCAAACCAATAATTGGTTCTTAAAATGGTCCTACAATTCGGTATACCTACCCATGTTTTATGCTCAACATCATCACAGGCTTATCCTTAACAAAATGGGATCTTATACCTTTCAAATCAACTTCAACCAATAACATTCTTATATATGGTTCTCAAGTACAGTATTCGATCTACAAATGATGGACTGTATGTTCATGCGTGTACGTAGCAATGGTGAAAGTATTGCCACTTGCCAGAAAGCTAAACAATTTTATTATCATTGGTAGCATGTTGGGTTGATGTAGCCTATGTGTCTATATCAATGATTTGGCATCTATTCCTATGTAAGAGACCGAAAGTGCAAGCATGAAAGAAAGGATGACGGTCCATATGATTCGTTTCTCATGCTTGGCCTTCACCCCTGATAAATTCGAATTTGGATTTTCTAAATTTGTTTTTCTCTAAAGTTATATTAAGACAAATTTTAAGGGTGTTTTATTCTTTACTTTATAATAAATCTAACTTTAAACTCTCTCGACAGAATTTTATCTAATTGGGAGGGAATTCAGTGATTCCCAACCGCAGGAAATCAGGATCGGATTAATTCGGAACTAAATAGAACATGCATTTCGTTTTCTGCCACCTGAGCTGTTTGCTTTCATGCTTATGTCATTCTGATAACAAAGCCAACATAAGCCTTTGAGAACATTACAATCATAAGCTATATATCTTTGATGATATCTATCTACACGCAATTGTTATCCTAACTTCTGTGAGCACTAAGCACGAAGCATTTTTTTTATAAGTAAAAAAAATTGTATTAATAACTGTATAAGGGGTATTCTTTTTTGGTTCCTCAGAATATCTCCACGCACGACTGCGGAGACCAATCATTCAAACAACCATTTAACAAGCTAATTGTCATCTAAAACTAAGCAAAATATATCCACTATTCAATTCCAAATATAACTCCTGCACAGCCGCAACAAGCTTTTAAAAAGGGACAATTTCCATAAAAATTTAAGTCTGGCTGTTTGGCGAGGAGCTTTGGTGATGGCCAAACGAATCCTCAAACAAAATACAAATGCAAATAAGGCTTCTTTCCTTTTCAGATCATTATCAACTTTTGGAGTGTGAGAACAAGCAAGTTCTAAACAAGGAGTTACATCCTATATTGCTTAAGATTCTTACATTCCAGAGTGTAGGAAGCTTCAAGCATACTCCAACACTTCGGTATACATGTAAAGCTACGTTTTATTTATATAATCTAGAAAGAATATTTCATAAAGCAGTCAAGAAAAAAACATCATTCTCTTCGAAAAGTGAGGACCGAGTGTATGATTGGTGAAAGAAGAACTCAGATGGATTTGATTAGATGTTAAAGCACCTTAGCTTTTCTGTGGACCCCATATATCATATCACATGATCTCTTAGAATACAGTTTTGTTATTTGGACACACAGGAGTTATTGAAACCATATTTTTCTACTAATCTCTGCAAAAGTTACCGGGATCGGTATCTACACACGTTAAACATACGGTGTCCACTACTTTAATGTAGGAAAACGGTGTCCACTATTCTCCTTAGAATAATACTAACTTCAGTCTATAAATTCCTAAATCAAGCCATTGCCTCTCATTCCAACCTGCCATAGACATTCTTCTTATATACAGACTATTTGTTGATGTTTTCTCTGTCACTTCCGTTGGTTCAAGGTGAATTAACACCACTTAAAGTCTTTATAACAGGTAGATTCATTCATTCGGGTATAAGAAGCAGGGCCGTGTACAAGGCATGGCTGTTAAGGCCACTGCCTTAAGCCTCCACTCTTTTTAATTTTTTTTCCTATACATACTAATGATAATTGGTTTGACAAGTGAATAAATAACAAGACCTGATTCTCATGTATTATTGAGATCGAAAATAAATCACAAGTAGTGCAATTCATATTTGATGAAAATAAATTGAATGAATTAACCATCTTATTTATTGAAAGTGAAATGTTAGAATTGTTTGATTATAAACTTTGATAAATAATTTTGCAACTCAAAATGTTAAAAATTTAATATGAAAATCGATATAATATTAAGTCTCATTTCGCCTAAGGCCCCAAAAGTCCTGTACACGGCCCTTGATAAGAAGCAGAGAGGAAAAATTAAGTCTATACTAACGAGGGAAGAATAGAGTCAATAAATCCCAATAGAGTATAGTGTATGAGAAAAATATAGTGGAAAAGATTTTGGCTATCATCTCTATTGTTTTTTGATATAAAATTATAAAGAATTTTAGTATTTAAATAGGAGAGAGTCTCACTAAAAACAATATATTTGCGCCAATTATAAAGCTTGAGTTGGTGATGATATATTGACAATTTGTGGTCTGTGATCAATATAACTAGCCAAAACGCAGATTTACTTAAAACATTGCAGCATTATCCTTTACCATACTGGTTTTGGGCCTGAATGCCCTTGTTTTGGTTGGCCTGCGTGCCATTTTTACGTGGGGTATGTGTTATGATTCCAAGAGACCTAATGACTCACCTAATTCTAGAATGATCTATTATGTTTTATTATGCTTTTTATTAGTTTGTTATAGTTGTTGCTTGGGATAATAGTGGGTATATTATGGTGTAGTTTCTTATTATGGGTATGCACCAATCTTATATAAGCATTGTATGATCTCATGATTGAAATCAAAGACTGAAGAAAATAGGCCGTTCCCTCTCTTATTATCTTTTTAGGAGGCTCTATGCTCTCGAAGCAGAGTTATCATTCCAAATTCCGCATTGATCACTTCCCCACATCTCCTCCATAATCCCCATCCTTAACAGTATGCCCCTTGTAAACATGTATTTTTTCCCTTTATTTATATTATTCTCAATCCTTTACCATACTGTTCTTAAGTCATCCTCCTGCTATGCAGTGTTTCTACTTTGTACTTATCAAATTAGCATTTTAGGTAGCAAAGCCAAAGCCACTATTTTCTCTCCTCAGAAAAGAAATATCCAAATAAAAATGACTCAGTAATCTATAGCCATTGGAATGACCACTAGGTTTGTATCAGTAAAAAGAAAGTCTCAATTTGCATACACTTTCAAGAATCTTACAATAAATTTATCTCAGATAAACATTATCAAGCTAGATGATGGCAACCAAGGTATCCCCCTTTTTTTGTTCTTTTGGCTGGGATAGAATCTTATTTATTGGTTTGAACACACGTAATTTCAGACAACAGACGACATGTTTGCTGATGGGACATAATTTCACACTGTACGGATATGACATCCAGAATATGATGTGCTGGAATTCTGTTCTTGCTATTGGGTGCTTATATTTTATAATGAAATTCTAGTATTAAATAGGGAAAAAAATCATCTTTAACAGAAATACACAAGAGTTTCATAGATTGGAGAGTCTAACGTTTATAAACGCTACATTAGAATCTCATACCTTGCAATTTGATCCTAAGCCCCGCAGCCGAGGTGTCCCCACCACCTACGCCACTCATTTGGAGCCGAGAGACATGATGGAAAGCTCTAATACCAATTAATACGAATTTTGAGAGAACCACACCAAAATAACTAGTTGTCATGGTTGGAGAGCTAAGACCATATTATAAATCCTACACCAAAATCTCATACTTCTTATGTGAGACTCAAGAATCATACCTTGAAATTGGATCCTAACAATTTACTTTCAAAAACAGCAATTTTAGTTTCTAAAATTTGTGGCAAGTTGCAACACATTCCCCATGAAAGTAAAATAATGGAGATCAGGAATTTGCTTTATCTCTTGAACAAGTAATTCGCTAAAAATGGTCCTCCATTCTAATACATCAACAATGTTTTATGCCCTACGTTTACTATATTCTTTTCCTTAACAAATTGGGATTCTGTACCCATCAAATCTACTTCAAGAATAACTTTCTTATGGTCCTAATGTAGAGCCATAGAGGACAAAGCCTAAAAATGATGGGCTAGCTAATACTACACCAGTTAACACTTTAATAAAACAGCAAAAAATGTATTATTATATAAATATTTCATCCATGAATCTTCTTACATGGCATGTATCAGTATTTCCAGGAAGCTAGCAAATCCCATAATTGATGGCATGAAAGAAGATGCAGCACTTATTGCTTGATATTAGTGACATCTAGATTAAAACAGAACTTGAGCAAGTATACATTTTGTTTCCTGCCAGCATAGATAATAACAGAACTAACGCATGCACGCAAGCATCAATATCAGTGTTATTTACTTTGATTCTATTATTCTAAATTTTAATTAACAACAATTTTCAATAGATAATCTACTGGTTCATGCATTGTGCATGCATTAATTCAAACATGTATGTAAGATGTACACCAGCAACCATATTAAGGACAGTGATGAGCTTTCTTTAATGGCCAAAGGACTTCAGCATGCTTCTTTCTAAAAAGATAGCATGAACTCTCAAACTGGATATGATACAAAACACAGTGCCTTTCTTGTTGGTTTCGTAATTATCATTTTGGGAGGGAGAGCTATAGACTAACACATGTTAGAGTTGTTACATAAAGCTTAAAATTCTTGTATTACAGAGTGGTAAGTATCAAGCACATTCAAAACTCTGCTATTCACCTGCATTGTCTATGGAAAGTGACTTCCCTACCATATCATTGGCAAGGAAAGAACTTACAGACGATTCTATATAAGATATTAGAGCAATTAATTATACCTATTCTATGGACCGAAATCTCAGTATTTTTTTTATCAGATTCTTAACTTTTTTATCAGAAAAATGTCAGTATCAACCTAAGGAAGAATAACTTTAAGAACAGCTATATATTACAATGGTAACATATGGCTGGCCTCAACTCAACCCATACTGCTACAAACATTCAACTAATGTATTATTTGTTTTTGTTGTCTCTTCTACCGCCATTGGTTCAAACGTTCTTGGAAGAGTCATTATTGGTTCTGGATCAGATAATCTGCATCCTGAGGTTTAAAAGCAATACGTTTATTGTGTCTAGTCCTTGGGATGCAGATTACCACTTCCTAATGACCAATGTAGAGCATTTAAACCAGTTCATACTCCATAATGTTAACTTGCTTCTTTACTTCAAAGATTTATATACTCTAGTGTTTCTTGTATTGGATTGCACTGCTAGTGTTGTTCATTAGGGTGATGCTGGTGTACCAAGATGTATTGCTGCCAAGGATATGAGAGTTTAATCAATCACTACGGGCTTGTTTGCTTTGTTTCCAGTTTCCTGTTTTCAGAAATAATTACAAAACTGCCACCTTGTTTTCATTCTGTTTTCCTGTTTTCAGTGTTTCCTGTACAAATTTTCTGAAAACAGAAAACAGAATGAAAACAAGGTGGTAGTTTTGTAATTATTTCTGAAAACAGGAAATGAAAACATGAAACTGGAAACAAAACAAACAGACCCTACATATGTGTGTGTTGTCACCTTACAAAATAGCTAGACAAGAAAAGAGTAGACAAATATTTTATTCTATAGATAACCAGAAATAATTGGAAAGCACCATTGTTTTTGTTTTTGTCTGCTCCTTTCATAACAATGTTTTGGTGGAAGATTAAACATGTTTAGCACAGGTCAATAGCTGAGGTTCTTGTAAAACATACTTAGAAACTTATAGAATTTATGAATAACTATTTCAATCTTTCTGCAGCACTCCAATAGCTTCTTCCCTGCTTTTGTTGAAGTCCTTCCCATCTTTGAAGATCAGAAATTCCATCATCTCCACGCGGAAGAATATGAAACTTCCACATAAATGTGTAATGCAGGATCCAAAGTCTTTGCCAACCACGGAATTCCACGCAGGTCCATATGCTTCATCAAGTTTCTGTCTAACAATTTAATTAACTGAGATAGTTTCCTACATGAAAGATTAAAAACAACTAATTTGCTTCAAAGCATAAGGATTTCAGTCTTGCCCCTGGCTTAGCATGCACAGTTATATAGTGACTGTTGTTTTCTTGAAAAGATTGGAAGTAAACACTTGGTGAGCCATTCTTTCAATGAATAATGGATCTAATTGAAGATACTTCAATGAAAAAAGTGGATCAAGTGAAAGATAATCTGATACATCATTTTAAAAAGATCTTTGTTCTGTGATTTCTTTGAAAATTTGGTTTTTAATAGATCAGAATGGCGTATTAGTCTAAGAGGATGACACTTTATTATGTGCTACATTTTTTAAGGCCACATTTAGTCTTCATAATTAAGGCAAGCATCCGATTCAAGAATATTGTAACATTGTTCCAAATATACATTTTTCAGAACTTTTGCTTTTCCAACATTATTTTATAGAAGTGGATAAAATGCATCTTTTTCCTTGGCTTCACACCCTCACTTTTTCACCATAAGAGGAAAATATTTATGGTTCCTTATGAGAACACTTTTAAATAACAAACTAATCAGTGCAGCCAACAAAAGAACAAATAAACTATGCTAATCATAAAAGAAGCATGATTATATTTATGCCTTCTAACACCTGAAAAAAGTATTAAATGGGTGGGATATTTTAGGATAGACCTGTTTGATGAAATGAGCAATGGACTGACAATCAGATACTTCATGTGCATCAAGAGCTTGATGAGCTAACTCCATAACATGGCTCTGCATCATCTCTGACATGTCTGTCTCTCGCAAAACAGCTTTTCCTTCCAACATCTTCACCAGCAGCAGCACAAACACAGCAGAGGCTTATGGTTACCAGCTACCACATATATAGATAGCCTTTCAAGAGCAAACTAGAAGAAGCACACTGCTTGTGAAAGCAAAGAGATTTCAGTGGTTGATATTTTGAGACTTGATAAAATCTTCCCACATTAAATTTAGTCTTTTCTTTATTTTGTAATGATCTTAGAAAGTCTTTTCGCTTTTTCTTTCCTTATAGATAATGAAAATTTGTACTCATTTGCATATGTTACAATCCAAACAGTTGTAACAAAAATATCTACTATGACTGTGAAGCATTTCCACTAATATTTTTTGTACTATATATGTGTTAATCAGAAGTTGCCAAAAACCATAGGATTAGTTGGCCTATTTCTAACAATATCTGAACTTAGAACTTTAAACATATGTTCTCACACCTCAAACATTGAAGTAACCCCATTTTGGCATGCATCAGATGTGAGTTTTAAGTTTTGATACTTGCTAACACCTAGCTGGAAAATTCAAAGATTTTTATAGTTGAAGCAAGCATTCTTGTTTTGCTGATGCTGCACTAATGATTGCCATAGTTCCCACAAAATTATTAATAATTGCTGGTAGTTATTGATGTTCTTTTATTTTATTGATCTTCCTGAAAGGGACTGGTCCCCAATTGCATGGATATGGCCTAGCATACGTAACAAGGAACTTTAGAAGCTGAGAAGATTCGAATCAGAAAGTGATTATTGGTACAACTAAAAAGAATGGTTCATTCACATCTTTAGCACCAAATTGTAAAGCCCAGTTGGTATTTTTCCATTATATTAAACAAAGTACTAGTAAACTCACAGAGAATTGGACTACTGAGTATTGGGACAAGAAACAAAAATATACCACAGGATAAGCAAAAAGGAAAAAATATTCAGCTTGTCCTAAAAAAGATTGACAGTAAGTAATTTAAAATTTGTTATAGCCAGCAGTAGCTTCAATTATCCTAAAATCTGAGGGGGAAAATGACATTTTCAGTGAGATACCAAGCAAGTAGAGTACCTTTTGAATAGTCCCAAGACCATAGATTTGTTATATAGTAATGAAAAGAAATCTTGATGAATCAAAACTGATAAGATAATCACTTTAAAAATTTCTGACCTAAAATGAAAAGAAATGGCAAAAGATTCCTTAACCTTGCTTTGTTTAATCCTGTTACATTACACTAATTATAGACAGATGTAAGGAAGAATCAATACAATAATATTGTTGATGAGATTAGTCCTAGAAAAACCCATCAACTTTACACAACAACTCACATGGCCAACAAAAACACAATTAACTTTACAATACAACAAGGTCCCATGTACACTTCACCCTCCAATTTAAAACATTGAAAAATTCCCAAAAATAAAAATAAAAATCACAAGTCCCAGATCTCACTGTGATTTGTGAATACTGTATACAACTCAAAATAACCCCTTTCCAAGAATAGGAAAATCCCAATACACAAAAAAACAAAACAATTTTTTTTTATTTTATTCTCTCATCTTTTCTCTTATTTTATTAGAGAGAAAAAAACATAAACAAATTTGAATCGACCACATAAAAAAAAAAAAAGGTAAATTTATGTGTTCGACCACAAATTTGTTTTTGTCTATTTTTCTTTTATAACATGATAACAAACATGAAAGAAATAAAATATAAAATTGCATTACAATCATGAAAACTAATAATTTTGAAAAAAAAAAAGTTTGATCAACAACATCATTATATTTTTGAACAACAATTTCAGCAAAATGTACACGTATTTTGCTTGTATTAATAATTTCCACCCAAAAGAAAATCCCTCAAAAAAAAAAAAATTTGTCACTATCTTTCTGAAATTCTGCTCGTCCTGTATGTACCAGAAGTAAATGCCTCAAAATAATTACATGAATAAATAAAAAGATTGAATCTTTGTTAGATTCATTCATTCAAATTCAACGGTCAACACCACCGAGTCTGGATCGGAGCAAGAAAACACTGAGTTCCTGACCGGTGCACTCGTCCGGGTTGATGAGATGAAACGACTCGGAATCCGCGTTACCCACCACGTGTTCGAAGTTAGCCCTCATGTACATCAACTCCTCCGAACCCGAAGACCCGAACCCGGAAGGTATGACACCCGCCCCGACGGTTACGCATTGCATGGTCCTGAGGATGGACCTGACTCGTTCACCGGCCCGTCGTTTCGCGGCGAACCCGGTTTTCTTTCCGTTGCAGAAGACGGTCCAGACCGGGATGGACCGGAGTGGGCAGGAGTGGGGGTGGGAGGGGGAGTTGGACTCGAGGGCGATGCGGACGACGCCGTTTCGCATTTCTCGGACGAGGTGGTTGGTGGAGATTGGGAGTTCGAGGAGGAGGGTGGGTTTGAAGGAAAGGCGGTCGTGTTGGATGGAGAACCAAACGTGGCCGTTTCGGTTGCCGAAGATGGTGCCGATTACCATTGATTTTGAGGGGCGGGGAGGGGCGAGGGTGGTGGTTGAGGAGGAGGAGGAGGAGGAAGGGGAGGTTGTGGTGGTGGTTGTGTGGCGGAGGGATGAGGTGCTGGGGCGTTTCTTGGAGGTGGTGGTGGTGGGGATGGGTTTATTGGAGTTGGAGAGAGAGAAGGGTGGCTGCTTGGTGGTTGTGGTGGTGGGGAAGAAACAAGGGAGGAAGAATCGACGGAGGGTGTCGATGGTCATTGGTGGTGGACTGGTGGTGGAGGAATGGGTATTCTTGGATGATGAAGAAGAATAAAGTAACCGAGGGAGTGAAGGTGAGGTGTGTTACGGTACGTGCATGTGGCTGGCTATGTGTATATATAAAATGTTTTTGAGAATGAAAATATTTTTTCACAACCACCTTTCTTCAGCTAGCATCTCATTTTCATTTTTTCTTGGTTGGCTAACTAAGTATCCTCTAATACCCCCCCCAAAAAAAAAAAAAAAAAAAAGCTGGACAGTGTATACTGATCACCAGCTTGGAGAGAAGATGTTCCAGTGCCTTAGCTAGGATGTCGGCAGATTGCTCCATGGTTGAAATGGGAAGCAAGTGGAAAATCTTAGCTTGGAGTTTCTCGCGGACCAAGTGGCAATCTATATCAATGTGTTTTATACGCTCATGGAACATTGAATTTGCAGCTATATGTCGAGCTGAGTCACAGTAAAGTGAAGCTGGAGAAATAAAAAGGATAGTGAGTTCCTGAAGCAAGTATGTGAGGTATTGAATTTCACATATAGTGGCAGTCAGTGCCCTGTATTCAGCTTCTGAGGAAGATCTGGATATTGTGGTTTGCTTCTTGGTTTTCCAAGAGATGAGGGAATTACCAAGGAAAACACAGTAGCCGGTAATAGACTGCCTTGTGTCAGAACATGTGGCACAGTCTGAGTCACTGAAGGCCTTTAGTTAGAGATCAGAATTGTAAGGATAGAAGAGACCCTGTGCAGGAGAACCCTTGAGGTACCTTAGGACTCGAGTTGCTGCCTTGTAGTGAGTCAAGGTTGGAGAGGACATGAACTGAGAAAGTTGTTGGACTGAATAGCTAATATCTAGCCTGGTATTGGTCAAGTAGAGTAATCTGCCCACAAGTTTTCTCTACTCAGCAGGGTCAACATAGGGGTTTGTGTCTGAGTGAAAAAGTCTGGTGGATCTTGCCATTGGTGTAGTGATTGGCTTGGAAGCCAAAAGACCAGTGTCTGAGAGGATGTCCAAGGTATACTTTCGTTGGAAAAGAGTGATGCAAAGGTGGGATCGGGCAACCTCTAAGTCAAGAAAGTATTTTAGGGTGCCAGGGTCCTTTATTTTGAACTTGTTGTCCAGATAGTGTTTGACTGAAGAAATCTCGGTAACATCATTTCCAGCTAATTTCATATCATCAACATAGGCTAGAAGGACTGTAAACTTCTGTCCATTGTGCTTATAGAACATAGAGTGATTGAGACACCCCGACGTCCCATTAAAGAAAACCCATAATATTTAGGACCTAAACATATTATTATTGCTATGCGTATATATTAAAAATGGCGGAAAATTAAAAAAACTTAAAATATAAACAACATCTGTACATACATGCATAACATATACACATCATAACCTCATACAATACAGTAAAGGAAATCCCATCAGTGGAATCCCAAATATGTACAAACCAAAACATACTGAAATAAGCAACGGAAGATACAACGTCTCAAAAAGACGCACTGGCCATAGACACTAAGCTCTACCGCTAGAATCCACGGCTCGTCCTCCAGCATCTGGCTCATAAGGAGTCCCATCCAATTCCTCCATAGCTGGTTCCTCCGCAGGGTCTTCTCATGATGATCACATAACCAAACATACACCATAGAGAAAGAAAATAGGGGATAAGAAACATACTATTATCAAAAACGGAAAAGGATTCATAACATAATAGGCAATAATAGTACACCAATATCCATCACACAATAACCACGTATATAAGCATTTATCCTCCAATCACTGTATCATCCCTATACACTCATGCAGCTATACCTATATGCTGACATGGTCATCTCAAATACTATCATATTTTAGTCATTAGTCAAATAAATCTCGGTGCACCCACCAGTTCCCGCTAGAGGGCTCATTCATTGAATGAAACTATTTTCCCATCCCCGGTGAAGAATAGTCGCACAACCTGATCTCAAATACTATCACATTTTAATCATTTATCCAATAAATCTCGGTGCACCCACCAGTTCTCGCTAGAGGGCTCATTCATAGAATGAAACTATTTCCCCATCCCCGGTGGAGAATAGTCGTACAAACTGATCTCAAATACTATCCCATTTTAGTCACTTATCCAATAAATCTCGGTGCACCCACCAGTTCCCGCTAGAGGGCTCATTCATAGAATGAAACTATTTCCCCATCCCCAGTGGAAAATAGTCGCACAACCTGATCTCAAATACTATCCCATTTTAGTCATTTGTCCAATAAATCTCGGTGCACCCACCAGTTCCCGCTAGGGGCTCATTCGAAGAATCCATCCCCGATGGAGAATAGTTGCACAACCTGATCTCAAATACTATCACATTTTAATCATTTGTCCAATAAATTTCGGTGCACCCACCGGTTCCTGCTAGGGACTCATTCAGAGAATGAAACTATTTCCCCATCCCCGATGGAGAATAGTCGCACAACTTGGCCATCTCAAATACTATCACATTTTAGTCATTAGTCCAATAAATCTCGGTGCACCCACCAGTTCCCGCTAGGGGCTCATTCAGAGAATGAAACTATTTCCCCATCCCAAGTGGAGAATAGTCGCACAACCTGGACTATAATATATCACGGTAGTCTTCCTCGAACCTCATCGTCCGCAGGGCACTCACCCGTGACTCATACTGACCTCGTGTGTTCCACTCACATGACTGTGATCAACACCGCACATCTATATGTGCCTCACCGACTCGTATCAGTTCATAGCCTAGTGCCTCAACCATTCATCACCATCTCCTAGATAACCTCAACAATAATAATATCTCATTGGTCTCATCACCATATCACAATATTCATCTCGGTTAGGCACTTCTAAACTTCATGTATCATGAACCCCCACATACATTACTATACTCATCATGTATCAATTCTTAGATAATCTCTATGCACAATAATCACAATCATCATCCATCAAATCAACATGTCATCATTACAGTTATCTCCACATATAATAAAATAATACATATAATATAAATATCTATACTCCAATCAACATAGATAATCCAGAAAACTCATCATATATCAAACATGTATCCCTATCAGTCAAATCAGTCAATTCAATCAACCTCAACAATAATATAATATATATTATACATACCGATGATAAACGTACAATTCCACTATCATCATTGGTATAACTAAATAGTCCCCAATGTGATATTGGCATTGTCCGTTACTCGCGCTCTAGTAGGGTTTAGGTCGCCCTACACCATTATTGCATAAAATGTTACTTGGCCAATTTTGACAATAGAAAGCTTCTTTCCCCCACCTGAGAGTCGCGCGCTAAATGGAACGAGACGAAACGAACTAAAATGAAGCATCCTCGAACTCCTCGATTCTGCCTCGCCTATAAACAGGGCCTCCGATCCTCCAAAATTCCACCTAAACTTCACATTTTGAAAGGCACAAGATAAGAACTCAAAATTTGTAGTGAACACCACAAGATCTGCCACCATTTCAGCTCGATTTCTCACAATCTAGACCTTTGTTTAAAATTTTGAACAGTGATATTAAATAAAAACCTTTTCTTTACCTTCTTCAAAACTTTCAGCCCGATCCAACGGTGAACGAGCCTGGGATGAGCCTTCCAATGTGACTGGTCAGGAGCTACTCGGTTTGAGTTCCCCTCTTTCTTCTGAGTTAAATAACTCACTCTGGAGATTTCCGATCAGATTCAACCATTGGATATAAAATAATATCAACCCAGAACTTCCTTATGAAATTTCAACATGATCTAACGGTGGAAGAAGGATTGGTGAGAGATTTACAGAAGCTGTTCCACCAAGCTTCAAGCTTTCAGCAGTGGGGGGACTTGGGTTTTGGGTAGATTTCTTCCTCTTTTCTCCATTTTATCTCTAGTTTTCTCTCCTCCTTTCTCTCTATCTTTTCCTCTCTTATCACTCTTTGTTTCTGCTCTGGAAAAGCCAACAAAATGGCTCAAATGAGGGGTGAAAACCCCTTTTTATTTCTTTCTCGGCTAAGCACCGGCGCTCAGCGCCCAGTGCTGGGCATGCAGTCAAAGGCCCTGCATGAGTGACACATGGCAGGGTGGAGCAGAGGCCGGGCGCTCAGCGCCACCTCCCAGCGCTCAGCACTAGCCTTCTGACAGCCGTACCGATTTCGCACGTTTCGTCTCGTTCGAAGTCCAATTGGTCCCAAATTTGAAACGTAAGCTCATTAGGACCTAATTAACAACCTCAAACCATTAAAAATTCCTAATCTCACTCCTAACTCCAAATTTCTTGTTTCACATTCAAACATCCTAAAGATGATAACCTGGAAAATCCTAAGTTTGCTCACATTTAAATTCATTCCCGATGATTGCTTACTTTCAATTGAAAAAAAAAATCCTAGACTTTAACTAACATTTTAACCACATAATCCAAGTCTTAAACATGTTTCTCTTACATAAAACAAAACCCTAAAACCCGGGATGTTACGGTGATCATGTTTGGACTGAGTGTATCCCAATGTGTGAAGAGAACTGGACAGTTTTGCAGACCATTGCCTGCTGGCTTGCTTGAGTCCATATAAGTACATATCCTGAATTTTGAAACAAGATTAGTCAAAAGTCAGTTTACATGATAAGGATGAAGTGAGTTTATGAATGGAAACTAGATTGTGCTTGAATTCTGGTATGTATAAGACATCATGGAGGTGAAATGTATTAGAAAAAATGATGGTTCCTGAATGTTGTGCAACAATATTTACACCATTTGGTAGTTTAACAATAATAGGTCTAATGCATTTGTAAGAAGTGAAATTTGAAAGGGAAAAGGCCACATGGTCTGTAGCACCTGTATCTAAGATCCATGGTGCATTACCTGAAGTTTGTTGTGATTGATGAATGAAGGACTCACCAATCTTGGCATGGCTTACTTGATTAATGCTATGTGGTTGAGGTGTTTTCTGGAATAAGGCTGCAAGTTGAGTATATTTTTCAGGAATGATGCTAATGCTTGGTTCCTTGTGACTACCATCAGGAAAAGATTCCAATTGTTCATCCAAAGCTTCTAGTTCATCCGAGGCAACATTGTTCACAACGACAGTGTTCTTGAACTTGAACTTGAAGTTTGGAGGGAAGCCATGCTTGTAATAGCAAGTGTCAACTGTGTGGCCATTCTTACCACAAAAGGTGCACACCTTATTAGAGTTACCATTAGAACATCTGCCATTCGATCTTCCTCTTCCTCTTCCTCTTCCTCTTCCAGAAAATCCATTTCCTCTTCCTTGTCCTCTCCATTTTTGGTTGGATTCTGCACTGTTGAACAGAATCTTGGAATCTGATACAATTTGACCTTCTTGTTGCTTCACCATTGAGAAGGCTTTAGTCATTGGTGACAGTGGATCCATTGTAAGAATTTGGCTTTTGATCACAACATACTGATCATTAAGCCCTTTCAAGAAACAAATGACATACTCAATTTCTCTTTGTCTCTTGATACCTTTAATCAATTCAGTGTTGCAGTTACACTTGGCTGCAACACATATGCAAGATGGGATCGACCTCATTGATTCTAGCTCATCCAAAATTGTCTTAAAATCGGTGTAATAACCAGAAATGGTTCTTTCTCCTTGTTTCATCGAGTAAACAAGCTGAATCAAATCAGAAGTGCAAAAGTAGTCTCCTTTGGAGAACCTATTTCATAAATCATCCCAAATTTATAGGGCATTTTCGAATTCAACAATACTTTGGGTAATTTCTTGGCACAAAGATTTTGTGATCCAAGAAATCACCATTGTATTACACATTTCCCAAACTTCATAGGTTAGGTCATCAACATCAGGAACAAGACTCACTCCATTAACAAACTTGAATTTATTCTTGGATACCAAAGCTCTTCTTGTTGCTTTGCTCCATGAATTGTAGTTGGTGCCATCAAGAGGAGGTGACACGAGAATCATCCCGGATTTTATCCAGGATGCAAGTAATAGGGATTACGAATTGGATCAACATGTGGAGGTAGTTCTGGCTGAACCACTTCATCATTCTCGGGTATTGCTGCCATTGCAGAATCTTAAGGAGGAGGAGGAGAAGAAGAAGAAGATAGGGTTGCGTAGCTGAGCTCTCTAGATGAGAGCTCTGATACCATAAAACGATTGTGTAATTGTATTGAATGAATTTCTCATTGAACAAATACTGAGATTTCAACTTAGATACAAAAGTTCATACATTACTTGCTGCACAAGCTATTAACTAACTATGCTAACTGCTATCTAACTAAGTATCTGTCAATAACTAACTTAACTATAGATTAGTTGGCTAACTAACTAAGTATCCTCCAATAGACCAAGACTCTTCCCTTCCATTGGCTTATAACTATTAGCCCCACTTGCATAGAGGTTTCTGTTGCGAGGATGAGCTTGTTCAACTAGAAGGTTCTTGTACGATGGAGTTGGACGATGGAATGGGTGGGATGGAAATAGGGGCAAAATTGACTTTTTGTTTTTTTAGTTATAATATTATCAGATAAAAGTTTAATTTTTTTAGACTATTAAATCTAGATCATTGATTAAATTATTAATAAATGTAATGGGTAAAAGTGGTGATTCATTCATGTACCATTTGATATGGTCTTCATGCTAGCAATGACCATAATAAAGGGTTAAAAAGTCAAAAACTGAATTGGCAATCTGGATGGTCCAGATTTTGCCACTTGGGTGGTGCACCACTGCACCATTTTGGTGGGTGGTGCCCCATAAGAGGCACCCATTATATATTATGATTTTGCTAACTGAGTGTCTAAGGAGATTGTGCTAAATTTAAAGATTCGAATAAAAGCTAGTTTTTATTAAAAAAAAAATTAAAGATAACATTTATTAAAGTATTGAATGCGTCACTTTCTAATAAAAACTTTCTTTTATAGGTTCATTTATCAATACACTTGACATTCTATTCTGTTATATATTAATATAAAGAGTATATAAATATGATAAAAAAGTAAGTGATAGATAGAAAAAAATACATACAGTATCACATACGATGTTTAAAAATTGTGTTCAAATAACACAACTCTGAGTTTTATTATGAATTTCTTCTTGGACTAAAAAATAAAAATAAAAATAAAATGACAATTTAGACTTCATATAAATCAAACTCAAACAAATGAAAATTGATAAATTGACTAATGTGTCCCACCGGCCTTGAGAGATTCTAGAATGTCCTAGTAAAATATTTTTTTTTTACACATACCAGTTCACGCCTTTGTACTTCTAAAGCACTACAAAACACGTCTGCCTATTTAGACAAAGTTTTTAGCCTAACTCATTCCATCTCCATGATACGATTGTTAAATCACCAAGGGATGACACTAAAGGACTTGGGCCAGAAGAGACACTTGAGCCCATTTTGGATAGCTGGTTACTGCCTTCACTGTACACTTGGACTGAGATCCGGGCAATTAGGAAACAGAATGCTTTATAACTAGAGGTAATTCAATGAATGAAGCAGTGAAGAAATTGTTCACTTTTGTCTTTCATTTTTCCCTTCCCCACCCCAAATCTTCTGGAGCTGTCTCTTGCTCGAAAAGGGACTCTTATAACTCCACCACTAATTGTGGTGATTAGGAAGCCCTCCCAACTATAGCCTTTTGAAAAATTTAAACCTTAATCCTATTCTTGGGAGTGCCTTTCCATTACACCCAACCCTTGATGGTAAGAAATTATATGTATCCATAAAAGTTTCATACTTTGCTTGTTTGAAAAAATAAACATTAGGGTGAGCATCAATTTTTGTGCTTTTATTTTGTAGTTAAAAAATAATATTATAAGAATTGTAAGAAAGTGAATTTCCATTTTTAGTGTTTAGAAAGAGTAATAAGATCAAAATACTGAAATAGTATGACAAATAGAAATTTTTAGATATTTTAATATTGTAATAGAACTAATTTCTAATATGCTTATTGAAGTATTGTTCTATTGAATTCAATGTAGTGAAAATATCAGGAATTGGGTAACAGAGAAAGGTAAATAAGATAGAAAGAGATGGAACCAAAGAGAGGAGAGCAACTACATCACACATATTCCATACCCCTCTTCCCTACCTATATTCTGTTATATATTCTCATACTCACTCCTTGATGAGCACCTCTCCTCACAGCCCTTATGTCCCACGCGTCCTACGATTATAACAAACTTGTTGTCTCTATTTGCTGACTTAGCTTCCTCTACTGGTATCATTACATTACCACCCCCCACTAAAATCAACCTTGTCCTCAAGGTTGAAGTTAAGACAATGTTGATTGGTGATAGTAGCAACTTTCCAAGCGGCTTCCCAGTCAAGTGGGCCTTCCCAATGGACAAGAGAACATCCACCCGGATCCCACTATTTACGGTGTAAGGAGCAATTGGTACCGAAAATCTCAGCAAGCACATTTGTTGCAATCAAACAAGATGATATCCACTTGTATTTGGATGTGTACATGTTTGCTTTATTAGGAAAAAGTAGAATTTTTGATCCATGTGCAGCAATCATTTTGTTGAACTCTCTCAAAAGTAGTATACCATTGAGAAAAGAGGAATCAAAATACCATTGCTGGAATGTGTTCAGGACTAGCTTAGTAATAATTGTCAACAATGGAGTTGTTGCCTCTGGAGCTTCAGCATAATGTGCCTCACCTTTCAAAAGAAGTGGCATGCGTGCAGGATAAAGCCAATAAAAAAAAATCCATATGTTCTATAAATATTAGTTGCCATTGCTATTCCTCGAAGGCCTGCATCAGGAGTTGAATTTAATCTAACCAAAACATATTAAGAACATATTAAGGCGACATCACTACCAATTAAGTCAGAATGTCTAATTGAACCATGAGGAAATCCCATAAGTGAAGCAACTCCTTGTAAGGTGACATCATAACCATCAACAGAAGCAGATGCATATGATGTCAGTGTTGCCAGCTCATTTTGATTGGTCTCAGAAAAAATGCGACATAGTGAGGTTGACCACTTAATTTTGTTGAGCCATTTTTTAATCAAGCTAACAAAATCTGCACTTGTGCGTGAAACATCATTTTTGTATGTCTTGTAATGGACCGAAACTGTTGGAAGAATCGTTGTATGTTGTGTGGGTGCAAAATGGCAATCCTGTAGTAACCATCCATCACATCTCCAAGTAGTTGCAGGGGAATCATTCTTCCCACTACTGGTGTGGCCAAACTCATTGTAATGACCCAAACTGCAATATTTTGTTGTTGTAACATGTAAACACATAACCAACTCCACACTTGGGTTCCCATTAGCAGCCTTGTCAAACAAATTCATTGCTTGGAGTGCTAAGCCAAGAGCTTCCCGTGGATTTTCTCCTAAAGAAATCAGATCCCTTGTTGGCTGTAATAAAATCGGTGCCCTATCTAATGTCAAATCAAGCTTGTGATCAATTGTGAAAAGAGAACTTAAACTATGCATCCCATCTTCTTTAATATTCTTATAAATGTGCTTGCCCCCAATTAAAATCTTCAATTTAGAGCATGTAGCAAGCATCAAAACTAGGGTAATTGAATTGGGCGATACCCTTATCCTCTCCAGCTCACTAAAAACCTTCTTCAATTCCTCCATTTGCTTAAATCTATTGTACCCCAATAATATTACATTCCAGATGACCACTTCCCATGCCTCACTCATGGCAAAAGGCCTACGTGCCACATCCACTAATTCACACCAGGAAAACACATGTGTGAAAGACTTTTGAATAAACAGATAAGAATCAAAATCATGTGTCACTACATGGTTATGTAACACTCCCCCATACTTCAAATTCATATCAATGGTCAACTTCAACAAAAATGGAAATAAAAAAATACCAGTGATGGGAATAGCGTCAGACTGCGACTGTATGAGCATGGAAAAAGCGGTCGGGGCGGTGGCATCGTCCCGGCGAGTGTCGACAAAGAAGTCGCGAAGCATGGCAACGTCAAAGAGGAAGCCAATTGTAAGTTTCGAGCCATGGAGGGATCACTAAAACCGTGACGCACAGAAACAGATTCGGATACATATAATTGCACAAGCTAGGTGAAAGCTAACAGAGTTTGGATTGTCGTCCCTGAATTCCAGAATTTTCATTTCCTCTACACATTTCTTAGAGGCCCAATTCTTGTTAATATTGGGCTGGGTTTGGCCCATTTGCTTTGGAAGGGAGTCCTGCTAGAAACCATCGTATTCTGCCCCTATATCTTGTTTCCATTTTGCGCTAATTAATGTTGTCATCATCCATTGAACCCAGTTTTGCAACCACTTCTTATAGTGAAATGCTATTTGGACACATTTCAGGGACACCATAGTATAGGACATCGTATGAGTGTGTTGATGTTGAAGCCTTGAAATGTATGAAGAGAGAAAAAAATTATAAATAAATGTTAGATTATAAAAATATGGTGTGGGACACCGAAAATATGTCTAAGTATCAGCACTCTTCTTATAAGGCACTATGAAACAACTGAGATTTGGTGGCTCAGGTGGCGGTGGAGGGTTTGCCATTGCAGAATAGGTCAAATCTGGTGGTTTAGGTGGGTTCAACCATGTCTGCCCAGTGAGCAACGTCCCATCGGTCGCCGCCCAGTGAGACTCACAGTCTGGCGGTGGTCTGACCTGACATGACGCATCAGTCCTCATTCTGATCTCGTGGGTCGCTGTGTGTTGACCGTGATCTGGCGGTCTTGCTGGCGGCCGAAGGGTCAACTTAGAGGTCGGAGCTCGTTCCTCTCCACATACGCACTCGAATTAGGTGGTTGGAGTGGTTGCGTCGGAACTAACACTCGGTCTGGTGGCTCCGGCGGGGTAACATGGTTGGAATGTCAACATTCCAAGGCTTGGACACCTGTGAAGACTCATGTCTCTCCCTCGGCAACCGCGAGTCAACTGATTGGGAAATTGCCGCCACCATCGTGTGAGAAGGTGAGGGCGTCGTCCCCGACGTGACCTCCGAATCAATTTGGGTAAGCCGTAACTCCCTTGCTGGTGGTGTTCCGTGGATCCCCAATATCGACTCAGCCTTGGCAATCCATCCAACAGAGTTTGTGTCAGTGACAGAATGAGCTTCCCTCGTTTCAGTGGCAGCCAGAAATTCAACCGGAGCCGGCAAGGTAACCTTCAACGATTCTGAAGCATTGATCTCCTCTTGCAACAGGTCGATGATTATTGACTGCCTGATTTCTCGTGAATATTCAGTCATACACTGATTATACTCTCTGGATGATTCAGCCATGGAAGATAGGAGGTGCGACTGAAATGGTTGTCTCGGAGTCTCTCGAAATGAGTTCGCAGCACCATGTAAAGAGCTCCGTGCTACTTTGTATTTCTGAAGTAAGGCTTTCCAATCAGTGTGCTCTGCCATGGTGACAATGAAAGCGCCAATGTAATAGAACTAATTTCTAATATGCTTATTGAAGTATTGTTCTATTGAATTCACTGTAATGAGAATATCAATTCCAGTATATAGACTGAAATGAATTACAACGAGTAAGATAAGATAAATTCCAAGTATCAGGAATTGGGTAGCAGAGAAAGGTAAAGAAGATAGAAAGATAGGGAACCAAAGAAAGGAGAGCAACTACATCACACATCTTCCATACCCCTCTTTCCTACCCATATTCTATTATATATTCTCATACTCACTCCTTGATGAGCACCTCTCCTCACAACCCTTGTGTCCCATGTGTCCTAATGTTATAACAAACTTGTTGTCTCCATTTACTATCTTAGCTTCCTCTACTGGTATCATTACAGATATCTATTCGATGATAAATTGATGCAACAATTTTATAATGACCTGATCAGAGTTGGATTGGAATGTGGCTACTGGGTCGTAGCTCTGAAGTATCTCCTAAATTGTTTTTTTTTTTAAATAAAATTAAAAATCAACTACTCCCTTTGTACTTTTTCTTTGGTGTTTTAAAATTTCTACATGTAGATTAAGAAATAATTAATTTGTGTATATTTGTACCAAAATATCCTTATTTCTACCATTACTTGTTTAAAGGTCCAATGACATTTACCAATCTAAATGAAGACTTCATACTTCACTAGGCCATTCATGGAAGGTTTTGTGTATTTTCAGGGTAAATCAACTTAGTTCTATATAAGGGTATACATGGAAAAAAATTGGTCAATTATACCTTGGATTTATAAAACACCCATTGTTTTGGAACAAAAACAAGTATCTAAAAATACGAAAGAAAAAGAACGGAGGGAGTATTGTTATCACCAAAAAAATATAATTTAGCTGATAGCCGATTACGATAATTAGCCGAGTTGTTTATTTAGCTGAGAAGAACGGCTGAACCAAGGTCGATTGAATCAGGATAAGCTGAATGCAATGGTGGAGCTAGGATAAGTAGACAATGACCAGTAGCTGCGTTAGGTTTAGTTGAGGAAATTTAGCCGATGCAGAATCAGTCGTTTCAGAATCAGTCATTGCAGAATCAGCTGAACGTAAATGGGCCTGGAGACTGTTATTAGGTCTTAATGGGCTCGTGTAGATGTTGATTAAATGAGTCCAAGGCTTTAATAATATTCAAAAAAGGAAGAAATAAAAAATAACCATTTTCCTAGATTTTTGGGATGAAGTTAGGGGTGGTTTTGGAGAGAGAAAATGAAGATAAAAGGTTGATCAGCTACAATCAATGGCGGTTTATGAGTTGACCAAGTCAAAAACGTGCATGAACACCCACTCCCTTAAAAATAGGGATATGAAGAACATGGTCAGATGATGGACAGTTAGTCGTTTGGTCCATAACTTAGTTGTTTGAGCAGATATGCGAATTATATTAGTCGGACAAGTCAAGAACGTGATGGAGGACCTATTCCCTTAAAAATAATCGTTTTAGGGGAAATTATGCTTAGTCGCTTTTGTTAGCCATGATGTGTATCGTTACTAGAAAATAGGAGTTAATGGCTAATAGGAGTGGCTTTAGCATAGCTTACAATTTTACCTATAAATACAAGTTGCACATGACAGTTTTACACACATCCAATCAAATACACAACTTATATTTACTTTACTTTCCTTTACTGTATTCTTTTATCGCTTTTTATTGCTTTCATGCAACTCTAGATAGATTCCTATTTCATCTTCTACACTAGACACTTTCTTAGTAGTTTAGGAACACATAATTGAGAAACAGAGTCCCTTACTCAGCATAATCGTCTATACACAAAATGGGAATCATTGTCAAATGTGTGAATTAGTCGTTCAAACGACTGAGCACCAAAATTTCTCGCACGAAGAAAACAATTGGCACGCCTGGTGGGACCTATCTAGAAGGTGAAATCATTGGAAAGTTTACCTCTTCGGGTCACAGTTACATTATTTTAGCCTGGAACCATCTCAAGCAACTTCTAAGAAGATTGGCAGTCATATAGCAGTTGAACCTTCAACTTTAATTGCCTTAGGCATGCCATCTTCCAACCATCATCAACAACTATGTCTACTCAACTAGAGCAAGCGTCAATGTCTACTGCATCGGTATCGACTGCTGGTGGACATTCAACAACAGCAGCTTATACGACTGATCAAAATCAGCCGCTAGTGATGACCGCTTCGTTTATCCGCCAATAAATAGATATGGGAGTACATGACATTATGTACCATGTTTCTAACCAGCTGGCAGACATTGTTAAACCAATGGTGCATAACGAAGTGCTTCGGGTGAGGGAGCAAGAACAACAAGAATTGAACTTTGGAGAAAATTTGGTGACTTCTATTTTTGGGCAATCAAGGCGGTTGAATCCTACGCAACAAATATCAGCTGGTGATGCACAACAAAGGCAGCCAAGTACAAATCAATATGAACAGGCAGGACCATATCAGTTGGGCCACTCGAACATGCTTCAGGAGACCACTCAACCAAGTTCCGTCACATCAGCACTTACTGGTCTTACTGCTACTAGCCATGGGGGGCAAGTGGTTGTAATTGGTGTTGTATCTGAACCATTATTAAAGTATGGATAGGTTCACTCGGCTAAAATTCCATTAGATACGTTAGGCCTGCTTGGTATGCCGTGTTTTGTAGCAAATGTTACGACTATTGGTGTAAACTCACATGTTACTATACTTGGAGGTATGACGTATCCTACCACAGGCTATGGGGCAATTCAAACAAAGTTTCCTGGGAATTATGCTGGGGAGCAACCATGGAACATGATTCCACCTACCTCGGCTAATATGTTAGACTATCGCCTAGCCCTGCAACAGCTGCCTTATGTTCAGAGGGGTTCAATTCCTCCTCGAGGGATTTTGTATAGGGCACCTGATGATTATGTTGGGAAGAAGCAATGGAATCCAATTCCACCTACCTTGGCTAATCAATCAGCTGTCAGCAGGGCTCAATATATGAATCTTGGTGATTATGTAGCAGAGCAGCAATGGATATAAATTCCACCTACTGCAGCTAATCAAACAATGATTCCAAACATGCCGGAGCCAATGTACCAAATTCCAGTCAGACAATCAAGTCTTGCTCCAACTCCAGTGCTAAACTGTGCCCAGCTGACAACGGTTGAGTGTAGACCGACTGTCCCTCGACTAATTGATCCCAATGTGATAGAAAAGGCACTTCGGTGTGCAATTAAGGCCTTTAAATAGGCCCGAGTATCGAAAGCCATATCCTGATTGGGTGGACAGAATGATGCCATTGCCAGAAGGGTTTGAGATCTCAAAATTCTCAACTTTCTCAGGAGAAGATGGCAAGTCTACCATTGAGCATATTGGCATATTTACTGCCCAGTGTGGAGAGGCAAACCAGAATGAGTACTATAAGCTGCAGCTATTCCCTTTGTCATTGACGGGGATAGCATTCACTTGGTATTCCTCTCTGCCTTCTAATTCTGTGCAAAATTGGGCAGACATGGAAAGGTTCTTCCATGATAGGTTCCGTATACTTCAACCTGAAGTTACAGCAGTTGACTTGTCGAATTTGCAACAACAAGTGGATGAGACGGCTGCAGACATCATAGAATGATTTTGGAAGCTGAGCAGAAGGTGTAAAACACAACTTCCAGAAGCAGAGTATGCTGCCATAGTTGTAGGTAATATGCACCCTCAACTGAGAGAAAAGTTACTAGCCCAGAAATTTTCAAATTTGAGACAATTGGCAACCAAAGCTTCCACTGTGACACCCTTCTACCTCGCATGTATAAGAACTTTAATATAAAGCAATTAATAAATTATAATCATGAAAATATCAAATAAAATAAAAACCTCTGTCCAGTGGTAGAAAAGTCCCACACGAATGCGTTCACAAACGCGGAAAATATAAACCAAGTTTTAACAGTTAAAAAGCATAACAGAGATAAACATCAAAACCCAACCCCGATGTCACGACTTGAAGCTGGTATAACCGTTCCGGAAACATCTCGGAATACAACTGAAAAATAACAACTAACTAAACCAGAACTAGCCCTAACTATGAGTGGCGGCAGCTCAGAGTTACTCCTCTCTGGGCTGCTCATCCTCCTCTGCAAAATGACAATCAGGCCAACAACAAACAGACAAACAAACATAGGGAGTAAGAATCATGTAAACATAATAGTAAGGAAGTGGGTAGTAAAGTAAACAACAACAAACAGCAGCAACTACCATAACAACATCTCATCAATAACATCATCATCATGCTAACGGTAGGCTATGCAGTGCAATGCAATCCTACTCCGCTAAACCAACAATGCAAGTGGATCCACTAAACTCGGGATGGACGACTTCAGAGTTAAATATCCACATTGAGAATCGACTCAACGTCGGAGAATCTACTCCTTGGATAGCCAACGCATCAAACCACCGAATACCTCGTCATGGGGGCGCATGGAGAATCTACTCCTATCGTGGATGATCGGATCACCGTACTCTCGGGCGACCTCCCCTATGTCGAACATCCCTCAACAATGACAACTCTGATGCAATGCGTATGCAACACAAAAGACAACGGCAAATTCCACCTCCATAGCTCCAACGGAATCAACCGAAGACAACAGCGGAATCGACCGCAGCGGAATCTACCGCAACAACTTACCTCACGGAATCTACCTGAGGACTTTAGCGGAATCGACCGCAACCGTTGGGGCAAACTCTTGACCTCAAAGATACAACAACAATACCTTAGACCCAAACCGTGGGGTCAACGTCCCCTTGGGACAAACTCTCGGTCCCTAAGGTACAACATCAACCAACGCGCGATAACCCAGCGGTTACTGTCTTAACCATCTTAACACCTCACCGTCTCATCTCATTAATCATATCTGTTAAACATTAACCAAGTTATCTAATTGCTTCAAGTATCATCATGACATCATCGGGAGGTTGGAGTTAAAACCCCTATTTATCCTTTAATTATGTTCTCTGTCTGATGGGGGAGCACGGGCGTGCTTATCCCCTGCATGGCCATGCTGGTCACATAAATGAAGCACGGTCGTGCTCATCTAGCACGGTCGTGCTCATCTAGCACGGTCGTGCTCCTCTGCTGTACGACCATTTTCAAAAATTCAACTGGGAGCAAGGTCGTGCTCCCTGTTCAGCACGCTCGTGCTCAATGCATGACTGCACTGTCTTGGGTAGAAACTAAGTCCTCTTTAACCAAAAACTAGAGTTTTCGATCCATTAATCCTAGGTCCATTAACATCTCATTTTAAAGGTTAAAACTCAGTAACAACGTCGTCATCATAAACATGGTATCAACCATTCAACATCATATTAACCACAATCATGGCATCAACCATTTAACCAATAACATATGCCAAAAGCAACCATCACATATCAACGTGTTCATTTAACCAATAACCTAGCACCACACTGTCACTAGGTTCACTCCAACACAAAGGTGTCCTACATCTCCTCCCATACAGAGCTTCATAAGGTGTCATCCCAATGCTGGAATAGAAGCTGTTGTTGTAGGTGAACTATATCAGGGGCAAAAACTTGTCCCAACTATCAAATTGTTCTAACATACAAGTCCTCAACAAGTCCTCTAAGGACCGGATGGTCCGCTCAGACTGCCCATCAGTCTGTGGGTGGTAAACTGAACTAAGCCTAAGCTTTGTCCCTAAAGCATTCTACAAACTCTCCCAAAACCTAGAGGTAAACCTCGGGTCTCTATCTGAAACTATGCTGGAGGGTATACCATGAAGCCTAAATATCTCTTTGATGTACAACTTGGCTAACTTCTCTAAAGGATACTCCATGTTCATCGGGATGAAATTGGCAGACTTAGTCAATCTATCCACAACAACCCATATAGCCTCAAAACCAACTGGAGTCCTAGGGAGTCCAGACACAAAATCCATGGAGATCCTATCCTATTTCTATTCTGGGATGCTCAAAGGTTGCAACTTTCTTGAAGGCTTCTGGTGTTCTGTCTTAGTCTTCTGACAAACAAGGCACGCATACACAAATTCAGCTACATCCTTCTTCATCCTAAGCTACCAAAAATTCTCTTAAGGTCCTAATACATCTTAGTGACACCTGGGTGCACACTCAACCCACTCCTATGTCCTTCTTCAAGGATCAACTTCCTAAGCTCAGGAACATCTGATATGCACACTCTATCTTTAAACCTCAAGACACCATCGATGTCGTCCATAAAACTAAGGTCTCTACCCTAAGCAAGAAACTCTCGTTGGTCCAACAGAAACTTGTCTAACTTCTGACTCTCTCTAATCCGATCCATCAAGCTGTTGGTAACCTTCAAGGTACCAAGCCTAATACTCTTAGGGGTAAACTCACAAGCTAGACTAAGGTCTCTAAACTCTTCAATCAGATCCATCTCCCTAACCATCAAAGCGGAGACATGCAACGTTTTCCTACTCAAGGCATCGACCACTACATTGGCGTTTCCTAGGTGATAGGTCAGCTCGAAGTCATAATCCTTTAAGAACTCCATCCACCTACACTGCCTCATATTCAACTCCTTTTGATCAAAGAGATACTTCAAACTCTTATGATCACTAAAGACCTTAAACCTCGCCCCGTAAAGGTAATGCCTCCAGATCTTTAAGGCAAAAACCACAGCTCCTAACTCTAGGTCATGGGTAGGGTAGTTCTTCTCATGGGGTTTCAACTGCCTAGAAGCATAAGCAACTACCTTACCATTCTGCATCAACACACCACCTAACCCTTGATTAGAAGCATCGCAGTAAACTACGAAGGGTTCACTAGGATCTGGCAAAACTAACATTGGTGCTGATGTCAACTTATCCTTAAGGGTTTGGAAACTCCCTTCGCACTTGGAGTCCCACACAAACAACTTTCCCTTCTTGGTAAGACGGGTTAAGGGTAAAGATATCTTAGAGAAACCTTCTATAAACCTTCGGTAATACCCGGCTAATCCAAAGAAACTCCTATTCTCGGTTACAGACTTCGGTGCTTCCCACTGGAGCACCGTCTCTACCTTAGCTGGGTCCACTGCTATGCCACCCTTAGAGATGACATGTCCTAAGAAGCTCACTTCCTCTAACCAGAACTCACACTTCAACAACTTAGCGTACAACTTCTTTTCCTTAAGGGTCTGCAAGACAACCCTTAGGTGTTCCTCATGTTCCTCCTTGCTCTTGGAGTACACTAAGATGTCATCTATAAACACTACCACAAACTTATCCAAATAAGGGTGGAAGGTCTTGTTCATATAGTCCATGAAGACCGCAGGAGCATTGGTCACACCAAAGGGCATAACCAAGTACTCATAATGACCATATCACGACCTGAACGTTGTCTTCGGAATGTCCTCAGACTTAACTCGAATCTGATGGTACCCTGACCTCAAATCTATCTTTGAAAATACGCAAGCGCCCATCAACTGGTCCATAAGATCATCAATCCTAAGGAGGGGATACCGATTCTTTATGGTCACCTTGTTGAGTTGTCGATAGTCGACATACAACCTCATACTACCATCGTTCTTCTTCACCAACAACACAGGTGCTCCCCACGGAGACACACTCGGTCTAATGAATTGTTTCTTCATCAGGTCCTCCAACTGTTCCTTCAACTTAGCAAGCTCTAGAGGAGACATTCTATAGGGTGCTATGGAGATTGGCCCGGTGCCAGGTACTAAGTCTATGGTAAACTCTACATCACTCTCTGGGGGTAAGTTATAAACATCCCCAAGGAACACTTCAGGAAAATCCTGCACAACAAGCAAGCTGGTGACATCAGGAGGGTTGCTCTCTACTTCCAGGGTAGCTATCATCATGTATACCTGGGCTTCATCTTTCATCGAAGCATGAACTTGACTGGCAGAGAGAACGTCTGGATTCTTAGACTCCATTGGAGTTCCAAAAATCAAGGATTTATCAAAACAGTTCAGAAGGACGTGGTTGGAAGATAACCAGTCCATGCCAAGAATGATATCAAGGTCTTTTAGAGGTAAGTATACAAGATCAGGGACAAAGGTTTTATCATTTATGACTATATGATAGTTCTTGCATGCATAAGATGTGGAAACAGGTTTATTTGTAGGTGTAGACACAAGCAAATCAAACTCAAGAAAGGTAACAGGTAATCTAAGACTCTTGACCCTATCATACGATATAAACGAGTGAGTAGCACTCGAATCATACAATACAGTCAATTGAGTTCCATCAATAAAACATGTACCTTGGATCAAGTCATCGGACTCTGAGGCTTCGGCTCCACTAAGAGTAAAGACTCTTCCAGTGGTCTTCAGTCTGTTGGCCTGGACTTCTGATTCTTGATAGCGTTGGGAGGCTCGGTCTTGTTTCCTTCACACTCGCGACTGATATGACCTGACTTGCCACATGATGAGTGTGATTACACATCATATTCCTTTATCATATTACATGCATTTTCATATAGTGTAGGCATTTTTAATTTGATTTTTGTTAGTTTTTACCTTGGAACGGGTAAGGCGGTTTTGTGGTGTTGTGTGCAGGAATTGAGGATTAAAATGTTCAAGATCAACCATGATGGAGCTTGCATAAAGATGGAGATTGAAAAGTAAGAAAAATGAGCCAAACAGAGTCCATCACGGCCTAGCCGTGACAACCATCACGGTCATGATCGAGCAAGGCTGAAAAGAAAAGTACACAAAAGTCAGAACCTGTCATGGCCAGGCCGTGATGGCCATCACGGCCATGATGTGACTTAAAAATAGACCAAGCCTTATGTGACTTAGGGGCTAGTGCGAGTTTGATGCCGCTTACTATCTTTGAGAGGTTAGGAACCAAGGAATTGAGTCCATCCAAGTCCTCTTTACAATTTGCGGATGGATCAACTAAAACTCCTCTAGGCATACTAGAGAATGTTCCCATAAAGGTAGGGAAATTTTTTATTCCTACCGATTTCATGGTGTTGGATATGAACGGGAATTCTAAATTACCTATCATTCTTGGAAGGCCATTCTTGGCCACAGCTAGAGCGATAATAGACGTAAAAAATGACAAGCTCTCTCTAAATGTAGTGGAAGGTAGGGTGGATTTTGATTTGACTAACTCATATAACAACCCTCCTTTTGAGAGTCATGTGTGCATGATTGAGATAATGCCTCCAGAGGTGAAGGAAGAGCCTAATATGGAAGCAACTCCGATACTTTGCATGACAAATGATGCACCAAATAATGATGAAATTGGAGTTGCTCATCATGTGGAGTTAAAACTTCCGCCGGGAGGAAGTAAGGCCATGAAACTTAGAGTGAAAAGAGCAAAGCGGAATCGCAATTGGCCATATGAACAAAATAGGCTCTTTGAAGGACTTCCTTGGAAGAAAGGTGTTCTTGTACTTCCAAGCCCAGCTGATCCCGGTTGATTGAAGGAAATATGGTCAAGCTTAAGACCGTAAATAAGCGCTTCTTGGGAGGCAACCCAAGTTTTCTTTCCCTTTTTAATTCGTTTTCGAATTTTATTTTTGAATAATTTGAGAAGATTAGGGGAAGAAAGATCACTAATTGTTGGTTTTGCCAAGTGTTTTCAGGTCAGGAAGGCATGAGGAGTGAAAAGGGCATGAAAAAATAAAAAGTCAGAGGAGATCACGGCCCAGCCGTGACGAGGTTCACGCCCGTGATGGGCCAGAAGCTGGAAACCAGAAGGCATCACGCCCAGACCGTGACAGCCATCACTGGCGTGATGTGAAAAACAGGAAGTCAGAATTAATCACGGCCCAACCGTGATAGCCATCACGGGCGTGATGCGAAGGAGCCCAACAAAACAGAATTGATCACGGCCTAGCCATGATGAACATCACGGCCGTGACACGTTTTCTAGCAGCTCTATGACTGGCATGTGAGCTAGCACCCTCCACCACCTCAGTGAGTTGTTCCATTTTTCTCCTCTCTCCGACTTGATTATTTACATTGGGGACAATGTAAGTTTTTAAGCTTGGGGTAGGGGTATTTTTGCTTTTTTTTTTTGTTGCATTTTTGCATTTTTTATGTTGCATTCATATAGGTGTAGTTTTGCATAATCACATGATTAGATTGCCCCCTTGCTTAAAGTATGCATCCAATTGTGAGAACTTTGTGCCAAATGAATTGAGATAGTGAATTTTTGAACCCAATTTTTGTATTCTCGTGATAGGCTAAAAATAAAAATGCTTGAGATGATCTTTTGATAGTTGATAATTAGCATGTAGTTCCTTGGATTTGTGTTTCTCATTGATTTTAAACTTCTAAATGTGAGATTTTTGAGCCTAAAGGGGATACTCATTAAATCTACCCCATTCTTTGTGATTGAGTGTTTTATTCCTCTTGGATTGTATTCTCTAGAACTTGACTTGAAACCGTTTTAAAACTTAAAAAAATTTTGAAAACATATTTGAAAATGATTGAGGCACTAGGTATTTTTCTGGCCTTCTGAGCTTTGACTGATTAAATGTTATCCCTTAGTTGCCCAGTTTTGAGCCTAAAAAATAATAATAAATAAATAAATAAAAATAAAATACTTTTCTTGGTACCTTGATTTATTTTGATGAATGATGCTTGATATGACACCTTTTAAAGTATTGCAAAAAGGGCAAAAGGGTAGTTTGAAAAAGAAAATTGCGGGATGAAAAAAAAAGGGTTAGAAAAATATTTCTCTTAAGTTGGAAATCTCCCCTTCTCCAAATAAAATAAAAATAAAATAAAACAAACAAACAAAAAATGGAGAAGGGGATGAGAAAAAGGAAGTGAGAAATAAAAAAAAATGGAAAAGTGAACTAAAGCCCAAAAAAAGTTATTTTAGAAGGTTGTCATGCTTTGCATCGTTTGATATTTTGTTTAAACCTTCTTGAATTTTCCCTTTCTTGATTCCCCCACCTAACAATCCCCATTACAACCAAAATAAAAGACCTCCTGATTCTTATGTGTTTTCATTAATAAAGTAGAGATTTGGTTAATAGTCAAGCTTATGGTAAAATCCCTTCCTTGAGGAAACTGAGTGAATTGTCAAATATCCCTAAACACTCGAGTGAGGTGAGAAGAGTGCCCGAATTAGTGAGATGTATGAATTTAGGGAACCCAAACTTCTAATTGGACTTGAAATTGATTGTCTCTTGGGTACTTATTTGGATGTTCCTATTACTTGGATTTATTACTCGGGTTCTTGGCTCACTGTCTATGCTCTGATTGTTTATCTTGTCTGGTCTTGGTTATTGCTTGAGGACAAAAAAAATCTTAAGCTTAGGGTAGTTTGATGAGTGTGATTACACATCATATTCCTTTATCATATTACATGCATTTTCATATAGTTTAGGCATTTTTAATTTGATTTTTGTTAGTTTTTACCTTGGAACGGGTAAGGCGGTTTTGTGGTGTTGTGTGCAGGAATTGAGGATTAAAATGTTCAAGATCAACCATGATGGAGCTTGCATGAAGATGGAGCTTGAAAAGTAAGAAAAATGAGCCAAACAGAGCCCATCACGACCTAGCCGTGACAGCCATCACTTCCATGAACGAGCAAGACTGAAAAGAAAAGTACACAAAAGTCAGAACCTATCATGGCCAGGCCGTGATGGCCATCACGACCGTGACAAGCTATCAGTGCCAAGTTTTCCAAGACAGAATCTGTCACGGCCTGGCCGTGATAGCCATCACGGTCGTGACGCGTAATATCTGGAATTTTAAAAGCTAATTTGATCTGATTTTGTAATTGCTTAGGATGTAAGTTACCCTACCTTATAAATAGGACCTAGAGGCTCGAAAATAAGATCACTTTTTGGGCTGCTGCCTTAGACAAAATTAGGATTCCTCTTCTTCTTCTTCTTCTTCTTTTCTTCTCTTAGGTTTTTTTCTTTTATGCTTTTGTTAATCAAGCTTGCTATAAACATGGCAATGCTTGAGTAGTAGTCTTATTTCTAGGAACTGGGGCTATGCCCAAGATTTGATTATGGTGACGAATTGACGTTTGGTCTCTTGTTAATTTCGATTTTGCTTTAGATTTGATTCCTATTGCTTTAATTACTCGTAAATTCGGTGGCCGCTTATTTGCTTGTCGTAGATACTCTAAGGAGGAACCTAGCGGCGAACTTAGGTATCGGATCTATAGGAATCAAACTTAGGACTTAAATCACGAGAGTTAGAAGTGGTCCTTCGAGGGTTCACGAATTGTCACAAAACTTAAAGGGTTCAATTTAAATTCAATTACCACGAGAGTAGGGGTTGGTTTAATTGGGCACGGTTCTTGTAACCCGAGAGGGAGCATTAACTTATTTAGGATAAATTCGCCTTCAAAGCAATTTTGATAATTAACAAGAGGGAGTCAATTTGGTAACATGAACAATCTTGTTGGTAACCCAATTCCTATGAATCTCTTTTGATTTGAAAAATCCCTAATTGATTTACTTTCCTATTTTAGTTGATTGCGTTCTTAAATATCGGATTTTCTAGTTAATTCTTATTAAAAAAATCAAATCTTTTCCAAATCCTTTTTTATATAGTCCAGTTTAATTGATTTAATAATTAATTGTTATTTGAGATCACGATCTCTGTGGGATCGATATTTTTATTACTTGACGACGAATCCGGTACACTTACCGAAGGACATCACCACACATGAAGCAAATCACCACTGACTCCTTGCAATGAGATGTATAATGATCCCATGCCCTGCACTTACCACACCTCATAGACCTGGGGGCATTGGATAACCCGCCCCTGAACCTGTCCTGCTGAAACTGTGGCTTCCTGCCACTCGGCTTGAAATCCTTGCCGGTTGGAGCATACCGTTGCTTACCCTTGTCTTTCTGATCTGTCCTCTTGCCACTCTGACTATCCGATCCCTTGGAACTGGCAACTCTAAACTGACTGGCATCCTCATAAATCCTACACTTGTTGACCAGAATCGGGAAGATCCCGATCTCCTGGTAGCTGATGGCCTACTTGATCTCAGGTCGGAGTCCAGACTCAAACTTGACGCACTTGGAGCGGTCATCGGTCTCATGCTGATACGGAGTGTACTACTTCACCAGCTCCTCAAACTCGACTGCATACTCGCCAATTGACAATGAACCCTGCTGATAAGCCTCTGGCTTATCTAGTTTTATGACTAGATGAACTAGGGTTTATGTGCCAATTTATTCGAGTTCACTCTCGTTTTCGCCCAAATTTGCCTTGTTTTGTTCCTAAGTTGGACTTTGGCTCGTTTTGCGTCTTTTGTGTAGTTTTTAGGTTATTTTGAATAGAATTACGCTTGTGGGTGCTTTTGTTGTTTCAGGTTAAATAAGTGAAACTCCGGGAGTCAAGGAAAGCAAAGAAATAGTGGAAATTGAAATTCTGAGACACTCGCCCATGAGCGCACTCGCGCCCGCGAGAGTCTCAAGACCAAGAAGACAGAGACCATCACGGCCAAGCCGTGATGAATACCACGCCCGTGGCGCTTAAGGTTTGAAGACTCGCCCGCGAGAGAATGAAGACTTGGAAGTCGAGACCATCACGGCCCACCGTGATGAAGGTCACGACCTAGAATTGAAGACTCGCCCGCGAGAGGCTGCTCGCCTCGCGAGAGTTTAAATTGAAAGCGCGCCAATTTTAATTCTCGCCTCGCGAGAGTCTTCTCGCGCCTGAGCGAGCGCAGATCAGTGAATCCTTATTTAAAGGCCGTTTTGGATCAGAATTGAAGGATCCAGTTTTAGAAGGCAGTCTTCCACTTAGGTTAGGGCAGTAGTTACGAAATCCTTATTTCTCCTTGGAGCTGCGTCTCCTTTTCTGTTTTTCTTCTTATTTTATGATGGTGATTACGTCCGATCGCTTGTCTATGAGCATGAGGAACTAATCCCCGTCCGGGAACGATGAAGCCACCCATGGCAGTGTAGATTCTATATGATGTATGTCTTTCTCCTTTAATTCAATTCTTGTTTTCCCGATTCTGATTTGAATGTTTGATCATATGTTTGCGTGATTAATCAGTTAAACGTCGATGAGGCCTAGTCAGCGATTCGCGTTTTAGAACTTGAATCGGGATCATAAATGTTTTCTAATTCTGATTTGATTGTGTTAATCATATGTGTTGCGTGATTGACTTGTTAACGTGATGAGGCTTAGTCAGCGATTCGCGTTTAGAACTTGAATTAGGACCACTAATCGAATAATAAACACGAAAGTGGATTTAGGAGATTAGTGCAACCATTTAGGGAACAAGAATTAACAGAATTTGAGATTAGGGTTAAGAGACCTAGCAAGTAATTAACTCAAATCATCGAATACGTCCTAATGAGCACGGAAGTGGATTTAGGAGAATTTAGGGGTCCCGGTTGACATTGTAATTGAACCTAGGGAGGAATTCATCATCACTTGGGTGTACATATTGGGTAGGTGGATTTGTGACCTTGGACATTTTAGTTTTCTGATTTTTAGTTAATTAGTTTATTTAGATTGTTAGTTGAATTCAGATATTAATCTCTCTCTCTCAACCACCTTCTTCCGTAACTTGACCGAACGTATCTGACTTCCCGCGGATTAGTCGAATTGGTATCCCAATCCTTGAGTTCGACCTCGGTATTTACTTACCGTGTTTCTTTTTATTACTTATGACGACCCTGGACACTTGCCGAGTCACAACAAGTTTTTGGCGCCGTTGTCGGGGATTGGCACAACCAAATTTTCTCGATTCTAGGGAGTTTGATTATTTGGTTAAGTTATTTTTGTTCTTATTTTTATTTTTATTTTTATTATTTTCTTTTTATTTTTACTATCTCTCTACTTCTTTGATTCCACTTGGTCTTGCCTTGTTTTGTATGCGAGGTACACGAAGGAATGCTTCCGGTTGCGAATATTGTGATGGGAACCATGACACTTGGAGTTGTCCGTTCTACTTCCCTCATGTATATGTGGAACCATGGCATAATGACAAAGCGTGCCCCGAACAACTATCGAGTCGAATCAGGTATTGGGGTGATATGAGTAGAGACCATCCAGATTTTGCTTGGAGTAATGATGGCGGTGGTCTAGCCTGGCAGCCACAACCTCAACAAAATTGGCAACAACAACCTCAACAGAATTGGCAGCCACAACCTTGGGAGTTGGCTCTTGAGAGGGCAAATGCGGCAATGGATAAGTTGGCGAGTTCTATGGAGACATCATTTGAGAAGGCAATTGCGGCTGTAGAGGAGTTGGGTCAGCTCGTAGAACAACAAAATGAGCGTCCCACAGAGACTTTCCCAGGTGATGCAGAGAACCACCCTAAGAGCCAATGCGAAGCCATAACAACTAGAAGCGATGGGGTGTTGGGATATGACTGGGGTGTAACTAGTTCTCAGGGAGTTGAGGAAGAACTACCACATGTTGAGGAAGAACAACCGGAGGAAAAGGAATTGGCAAGTGTCATGGCCCCAGAACAACCACATGTTGAGGAAGAGCAACCTAAGGAAGAGGAGTTGGCAAAGGACAAGGCACTGGAGCAAGGGGGTAGAGATCAAGATGAAGATAAAGTGGCGGAGGATTCCACCATGCTTGCCAAGCAACCTGATTTTGATGCGTTAAATAAATATGTTGGCTTGCATGCATGTGTGGACACCGCAAATTAGACCCTCCCACTTGTCTAGCACACTTCCTCGTGAAAACACCATTTGACCCGAGAGGAAGTGAGTTCATAATTGAAGAGGTCAATGGAGTTTTCACACACTGGCTGGGTGGAGTAGATAATAAGGTCATATTGCTGCTACGATCTCCACTCCAATTACCATTTGATCCGGGTGGAGGATTTGATATGATGAGCGTCCCTTGGCCTTTGTACCACAGACTATGGGATCCAGGTGGATGCTTCTTAATAAGTCAAGCTCGGGACGTTAAACAAGCGCTTCTTGGGAGGCAACCCAAGCTAGGTATCCTTCTCTTCTCTTAACTTTTGTTTTGTTTTGTTTTTGTTTTGTTTTTGTTTGTCGCTCTTGAATAATTTGAGAAGATCAAGAGTTTTTGTATGAATGTCGAGTCGGCAAGCTTGTTGGATTTTGATTAGATTGAGCGTAGATTGATTGCATGAATTATTTGACCATTGATGATTTCCCCTAAGTTCTGAAAATAGAAAAGTTTAACCCCACTTAAAAATTGAAAACTGAACTTTGAGAATTTTATTATGATTACTTGATTTATGATAAGTTTGGGGTGAGGGGGTGCACACACTAGGAATCGTATCTCGGTCAAACAATTTGCAAAATGTCCAGGTGAGGATTTGAGCCTCCAACTCTGTTTTTGAATGTGTGAATCACTGTAAGTTGCACTTTCCCGAATTTGCTTGAATCTCTTTATGGTTTGCATGATTATGTGTTGCATCAAATGATTTAGGCAATGTTCTTTGAATAACTACTTGGCCTGAAATGAACCATCCCTAATGCATGTTCCCTAGTTAGCCAAATTGAGCCCAATTGACCTTTTGTTTCTTGATGACCCTACATTACGAGCCAAAATCTGAAAAACCATGTTAACCCAATCTTAGGATTAGGAGAGCATGGAAATGAGCAATAGAAAGGTTGTGAGAAACTAAGTTTGGGGTGGCTACAAGGAGGTATGTCATTTTGGGGTGAGAAAAAGAAAAATAAAGGTTGAAACTCAAGGCAAAAAAATAAAAAATAAAAAATAAATAAATTATTCAAAATAAATTGCCAAAGGAAAAGGGGCAAAACAGAAAAAAAGAGATTAGCAAGGAAAAAGGCTGTAGTCACCCGAGACAAAAAGAAAAATGAAAAAAGGAATTTGAGTCGAATACGTGTAAAAAGGTTCATGCTCTCTTAGTTCCTAGGGACTTAAGCCTAAATATCCTTCATTATCCTACCCTCAGCCAGGCCCCATTACAACCTTTAAAAGACCTTCTGATGTTGCATGCATGTTTTCGTGGGAACCATTTTTGAGATGAAAATCAAATTCATGGGAAGTGCTCTTAATAAGTGAAATTGAGTGAAAAGTTGATAACCTTGACAAACTTGAGCGAATGAGTGAAATTTTAAATGCCCTTGTGAGGAAGGCAATTGTTTGAGATAGGTGATCTTCCTTTGTGTGTATCTCTGATCCTCAACTTAGAGTAATGATGGAATGAATGGTGAATTCTCAATTGTTTAAAGTAAAAGAATGTGGGGATTACATTTATGTAGGGGGGAGATCATAGGAGAAAAACTGTTTTGTAAAGTTGCATTAAATTTGTGCGAAATCGATTGATTCCTTTAGGCTTGCCAAGTCTTGAGTCCTTTTTGAGTTTTAAGCTTGCTTGGGGACAAGCAAGGTTTAAGTTTGGGGTATTTTGATAAGCCTCTGGCTTATCTAGTTTTATGACTAGATGAACTAGGGTTTATGTGCCAATTTATTCGAGTTCACTCTCGTTTTCGCCCAAATTTGCCTTGTTTTGTTCCTAAGTTGGACTTTGGCTCGTTTTGCGTCTTTTGTGTAGTTTTTAGGTTATTTTGAATAGAATTACGCTTGTGGGTGCTTTTGTTGTTTCAGGTTAAATAAGTGAAACTCCGGGAGTCAAGGAAAGCAAAGAAATAGTGGAAATTGAAATTCTGAGACACTCGCCCCGCGAGCGTACTCTCGCCTTGCGAGAGTCTGAAGACCAGCAAGACAGAGACCATCACGGCCAAGCCGTGATGAATACCATGCCCGTGGCAGTTTAAGGTTTGAAGACTCGCCCCGCGAGAAGAAGCTCGCCCCGCGAGAGAATGAAGACTTGGAAGTCAGAGACCATCACGGCCCACCGTGATGAAGGTCACAGCCTAGAATTGAAGACTCGCCCCGCGAGAGGCTGCTCGCCTCGCGAGAGTTTAAATTGAAAGCGCGCCAATTTTAATTCTCGCCTCGCGAGAGTCTTCTCGCCTCGCGAGCGAGCGCAGATCAGGAATCCTTATTTAAAGGCTGTTCAGATCAGAATTGAAGGATCCAGTTTTAGAAGGCAGTCTTCCACTTAGGTTAGGGCAGTAGTTACGAAATCCTTATTTCTCCTTGGAGCTGCGTCTCCTTTTCTGTTTTTCTTCTTATTTTATGATGGTGATTACGTCCGATCGCTTGTCTATGAGCATGAGGAACTAATCCCCGTCGTCCGGGGGAACGATGAAGCCACCCATGGCAGTGTAGATTCTATATGATGTATGTCTTTCTCCTTTAATTCAATTCTTGTTTTCCCGATTCTGATTTGAATGTTTGATCATATGTTTGTGTGATTAATCAGTTAAACGTCGATGAGGCCTAGTCAGCGATTCGCGTTTTAGAACTTGAATCGGGATCATAAATGTTTTCTAATTCTGATTTGATTGTGTTAATCATATGTGTTGCGTGATTGACTTGTTAACGTGATGAGGCTTAGTCAGCGATTCGCGTTTAGAACTTGAATTAGGATCACTAATCGAATAATAAACACGAAAGTGGATTTAGGAGATTAGTGCAACCATTTAGGGAACAAGAATTAACAGAATTCGAGATTAGGGTTAAGAGACCTAGCAAGTAATTAACTCAAATCATCGAATACGTCCTAATGAGCACGGAAGTGGATTTAGGAGAATTTAGGGGTCCCGGTTGACATTGTAATTGAACCTAGGGAGGAATTCATCATCACTTGGGTGTACATATTGGGTAGGTGGATTTGTGACCTTGGACATTTTAGTTTTCTGATTTTTAGTTAATTAGTTTATTTAGATTGTTAGTTGAATTCAGATATTAATCTCTCTCCCTCAACCACCTTCTTCCGTAACTTGACCGAACGTATCTGACTTCCCGCGGATTAGTCGAATTGGTATCCCAATCCTTGAGTTCGACCTCGGTATTTACTTACCGTGTTTCTTTTTATTACTTGCGACGACCCGGTATACTTGCCGGAGTCACAACACCTGCCTCAAGGATAAGAACTCCATCTCTTTCTTATCCTTGATATCCACTGGAAAGTACTTTCCAGAAACCTCTGCCTGAACGCAGCCCAAGTAACCACTGTGCCCTCAGCCTGCATCCTTTGCCTGCAGTTATCCCACCAATGCTCAGCCTCCTTGGTGAGCATGAAAGTAGCAAAGATGAGCCGCTGCTGATTGTTACAATCCATCGCACGGAAGATCTTCTCTATCTCCCTCAGCCATAATAGTGCTCCCTCTGGATCATAAGCTCCCTTGAAGGAGGGAGGGTTGTTCCTCTGAAACTTGTCCAAACCTTGGAACTCAACTGGCCAACCATTGTTGTTATGGTTGACATGACCAATAGCATTGGCTAGGAGTGCCAATGCATTGGCAATCACCTGATCGTTGCGTCCTCTATCGGCCATTAGTTCCTGTACATGCCCAAAACAACTCTTAATACATAAAATTAAGCGGGTAAAAGCGATAGGCAACTAACTTAAAGCAACATTATCTACAGCGAGTATAAACAATTCAACAACAGTCATACAACAGACTCACAACAGACTCATACCGCGTCCGGACAGGGCTGAACTGCTCTGATACCACTAAATGTGACACCCTTCTACCCCGCATGTATAAGAACTTTAATATAAAGCAATTAATAAATTATAATTATGAAAATATCAAATAAAATAAAAACCTCTATCCAGGGGAGGAAAAGTCACACACGAACGAGTTCACAAACGCGGAAAATATAAACCAAGTTTTAACAATTAAAAAGCATAACAGAGATAAACATCAAAACCCAACCCCGATGTCATGACTCAGAGCTGGTATAACCGTTCAGAAGCATCCTCATAATACAACTGAAAAATAACAACTAACTAAACCAGAATTAGCCCTAACTATGAGTGGCGGCTCCTCATAGTCACTTCTCTCCGGGCTGCTCATCCTCCTCTGTAAAATGCCAATCAGGCCAACAACAAACAGACAAACAAACATAGGGAGTAAGAAGCATGTAAACATAATAGCAAGGAAGCAGGGTGTAAAGTAAACAACAACAAACAGCAGCAACTAGCATAACAACATCTCATCAACAACATCACCATCATGCTAACGGTATGATATGTAGTGCAATTCAATCCTACTCCGCTAAACCAACCATGCATGTGGATTCACTAAACTCGGGATGGACGACTTCAGAGTTAAATATCCATATTGAGAATCGACTCAACGCCGGAGAATCTACTCCTTGGACAGCCAACGCATCAAAACAACGAATGCCTCGTCACGGGGGCGTATGGAGAATCTACTCCTACCGTGGATGACCGGATCACCGTACTCTCGGGTGACCTCCCTTATGTCGAACATTCCTCAACAATGACAACTCCGATGCAATGCGTATGCAACACAACAGACAACGACAAACGCCACCTCCATAGCTCCAACGAAATCAACCGAAGACAACAGTGGAATCGACCGCAGCGGAATCTACCTCAACAACTTGCCTCGCGGAATCTACCTGAGGACTTTAGCGGAATCTACCATAACAAATTGCCTCATGGGATCTACCTGAAGACTTTAGCGGAATTGACCGCAACCCTTGGGGCAAACTCTTGGCCTCCAAGATAACAATAACACTTTAGACCCAAACCGTGGTGTCAAGGTCCCCTTGGGATAAACTCTCGGTCCCTAAGGTACAACATCAACCAACACGCGATAACCCAGTAGTTACCGTCTTAACACCTCACCGTTTCATCTCATTAATCATCTATGTTAAACATTAACCAAGTTATCTAATTGTCTCAAGTATCATCATCACATCATTGGGAGATTGGGGTTAAAACCCCTATTTATCCTTTAATTTTGTTCTCTGTCTGATGGGGGAGCATGGGCGTGCTTATCCCCTGCACGGTCGTGCTGGTCACATAAGTGAAGCACGGTCGTGCTTCATATTAGGCACGGTCGTGCTCAATGCACGACTGCACTGTTTTGGGCAGAAACTAGGTCCGAGTCTTTAACCAAAAAACTAGAGTTTTCAATCCATTAATCCTAGGTCCATTAACAACTCATTTTAAGGGTTAAAACTCAGTAACAACGTCGTCATCATAAACATGGTATCAACCTTTCAACATCATATTAACCACAATCATGGCATCAACCATTTAACCAAAATAACATATGCCAAAAGCAACCATCACATATCAACGTGTTCATTTAACAAACATAACATCAAGAGTATAACATGAACATAAGCATATAACAACATGTTAACAATCAAATCATGTTATCAACATAACCAACAAACTAAATATATCAAACACATATTCATGCAAACCAAACCGGGGTATGGGAACCCCTTTACTTTACCCTAACCCCGAGCCTATGAGTACACTACCCTTCTCCCCATACTTGGATTGAAGGTAGTTCTAATAACGACGTATGCTCCTTAACTGCTAACTCAGTTTCCAATTTCAATAGAAAAATAAAGGAAACACAAAAGGGAAGACTTTACCTCTATATGATGAACATAGGTGAACAAGGTTCCCAACCAATTTCCAATACTCAAGGAACGGAAGTGTATGATGGAAATAGGGAACAAAACCTCTCTAGCCGCACTAGGGAACAACAACTACTGAAAAAAAAAGGTTACACGTAAAACCCTCGGGTTCTGTTTCATCATATATAACTTGGACCCGAGCACGGGCATGCTCACCCTTAAGCACAGTCGTTCTTAAATTAGCGTCACCGAGACGCGGTCACTACACTGAGCACGGGCGTGCTTACGGTTGAGCACGGTCGTGCTCAACCACTACAAAAAAACACGAATTACCGATGGAAAAAACCCGTCGGAAATGAAGAAATCCCGTCGGAAAACTACATTACCGACGGAATTTTAATTTTCGACACGATTTATTCGTAATTGATAGGCGTGTAGGAAAGCCTTTCCGACGGATCTTGTTCCTCCGTCGGAAATTTCCAATCGCTTTCACCGTGGGAAAACTTGCCACACAGAACCCCTAGTTACCGATGGAACTTCCGTCGGTAACTCTCTGTGGAAGTTACCGACGGAATTTTCCGTCGGAAACTGTAACCAACAGTTACCGACGGAAATATCCGTCGGAAACAAGTTTTTTCTATTTTTTAAATTATTTTTTAATTTATTTTGTTTTATATTAATAATTAATTATTTTTATTAAAATTTATATATTCAATATTAAATATTATAATTTATTTATTAATTATTATTATATTTTATTTTAATTATATTTTATTATTAATTATTATTATAATTTATTTATTAATTTATATTTTATTATAATTTATTTATTAATTTATATTTTATTATAATTAATTATAATTTAATTATTATATTTTATTTTAATTAAATATTATTATATTATCAATTACAAATTGAAATTAAAAATAAAATTTAAAAAGCAATTAAATTAAAATTAATTTAAAATAAAAACAAACTCAACATATAATCCATAAATAAAATATCCGTCTATTTACAAATCTCTACTACACCTATAACTATCCTAATACCCATCACCATAATATCTGTCATCGTCGTCCTGTCGGGAGGAGTCTGCCGGCGTCACATGACCATCAAGTTGCGGCTCAGTAGACAGACCGTCATCATGCGGCTGCGGTGGTGGATCAGTAGTAGCATTGGAGGGCTGGGGCTGGGTGGCATGGAGGACCCCTGCAGAGCGTTGCGCCTGTCTGGTGGGAGGAAATCGAGCACAGTCGTCATGACCGTAGAGAATGTCTCCATCTGCTGCATTATGCGCTCGTTCGTCTCCCTCTGCTGCTGCACCTCCTACCTCAGCCGCTGCACCTCTTCCGTGTCTTGTGAGCCGGAGGATGTAGGCTCTCTAATGGTCAAGCTCGGCGTCGACCCCCAACGGATCGACCTGGATAGGGTCGCAGTACCGTAAATCCGTCCCTTGTTCTTCCCGCCCGCCACATCCATCCAGGCCTGGGTCTTTAGTCGCTCAACCTCGGCGAGGTCCAACTGAGAAGGATCTGAGGCACCAGAGCAGGAGGCAGCCTCAGATGTTACCTGACTAAACCTGGCGTTGTACTCCGCCTGCGATCAATACATTACAATCAATATGCATTAAACTATATATATATATATATATATATATATATATATATATAATAATAATAATAATAATAATAATAATAATAATAATTACCAATAGTTTAAATATAAAAAAAACATTTTAGCTCACCATTGTCTATCTCGACCTCTCATCAACAAACTCGCCGGTGTCCAAGCGAATATGTGTCTGCCCAAAGATTGTAGGGACATCAACAGACCGAGCTAGCTCTCCTACCTGCAACCGACACACCAATAAAATCAATTAGTTATAAAACAATTTTTTAATAAAAATATACAGTTTATAAATAATGTTATTTATATATGCATACCATGTAAATGGCATGCTGCATGTGACTAATAGAACCACCAGTGTGCATGCTCCCACCCTTCTTGGAAGCCCGATTTCTCTTCGCCTGTTCACACTTCAGCTTGTAAGTTGGAGTGTCCTAGTATGCACACAGTTGGGCCCAGATGTTGGGTCCGATGTAATCCGGACGTATCCGGCTCTCCCTACGCTCTCGGAGCATGTCCCTCAGTCGAGCAGCTGCTCGGTCGTCAAAGATAGCACGTATCTCTGAGGTATGCTCCAGTAACCAGCGCACAAACTCCTATTAACAAAGAAAAAAAATATTAATAACATTATACAAAAGATATATAAAATAAAGGGAAAATTACATGAATTAATAAACAAGAACTTACCCCGAATCGTCTGAAGATACGATCTCGATCCTCCCCGGGGATCACCTCCCATGATGGCCAGAAGCGACGATATTGCGCCTTGATGGCGAAGGTAACATGCTTTGATCCCACTTTCGATGGGATGAAGCTGAAAATGTCATAATTTAATTAAATCAACAATATGACAACCAACAAATATATGCTTATTAAATAGTAATTAGTTTTAAATAACATTAAATTAAATTAAACTTACGATCCAGAAACAGGACGGATCCATGGTCGATCCTCAGGTGCGGGAACCCTGGCCCACTCAGGCAAGTCCTCAACTACGGTTTTTCTCAATTACGTATTAATTATATGTACTCTAAGATAAAATAAAACTTTAAGTAACACAGATAATTTGCATAAAGTTTGATAATAACAGCAAACTGTATAACACATAATTAAGCAACCAGCATAAACATATATTTGTCCATAAAAAATCGAATAATCATTTCTCTAACATTTTATTAAATCATTTATTTTTTAATTTAATTTAATTAATAAAACATTTTTTTTGAATTAGTTAAGTAGTTATGTTTGTATACTTGACTTTTTAAATCTCAAATTTAAAAATATATTATTAGTATATTAGTTAATTACTTACTTGAAAGTAATTATTAAGATATTATGTATTTTAATAATTTTTTATTCTTCTCGCTTGTTACGTTACTTGACTATATAAGCTATGATATCAAGTCTTTAAAATTATTATTAGTATATTAGCTAATCGTAGCTATTCGATCGTCTCACCTTGATTAATATTTATTTAATACATAATTAATATTATCACAAAACTTAATTCAAATAATTATGTTTGATACTCTCCTGCTCACTAACACCTAGACATCGATTCCATTCGCCATTGTAATACTTTGGATATTGGAAACCCTTCTTCTATCATTTAATTTATTGATTCAAATCAATTAAGTTGATGCATAACGGTCATTATTTCTAAGTTATTTAATTAAATCAAAATCAATTGAATATCAAAATCATTATTCCTACAATTATTAATCTAGTATTATTGTTATGTAACTATTTAATTATTTACTTTTTTAATTTACATATTGAAATTTATTTTCCTTACATAATATTAATTTTGTTTCGATAATTAGCTATTTGGTACCCAAAAAAATTTAACCTCTCGTTTTAATCACATTCGATGACGTCCCAGCTTCATTTGTCCCATGACCAGCTATCATCATAATCCCAGCTCCCCCGTAGCCGATGCAGTTATATATATATATATATATATATTGGTGAAGTGAAGTTTGGATGCAGTTATAGATTTTACCAAAGTTCTCATTGTGGTTATTTCCATACTAACATCGTACGTGGTTATTTTCATACTAAATGAATGGCAACCAAGCAGAACACAAAATAAAATTTATAACACATTTCAATATTTAATTTAAACATGAACAACTTATCAAGGGTAAAGATCGATATCAAGCACGCATAAAAATTAAATCAGAAAGAGAATAGCAAATGTCAAATTTAACAACAACAACAACAACAACAGAAGGTTAGATTCATACCTCAGTGCTGGTGGTGACAAGGAAGTCGGTGGTCACGGAGTAAGTCGGTGGCGGGTCCCAAGAAAAAATAAATTAAAATTTCCACTACAATCAGAAATTTATCAAAAAAAACATAACAACATGAACATATTAAATTTATACCAGTACAAGGAGGGTGGTGGTCGTGGTTCTGGTTCAAGGAGGGTGGTGGTGTGGAGGTTTTGTTGCAAGGAAGGAAAGAGTGGTGGTGGTGGTGGTGGGATGTGGTGGTGGCTGTGGCGGCTCGCTTAGGAGAAGATAGAGGTGGTGGTGGAGCGTAGTGGAGCAGGGTGGTGACGGGCCGGAAGAGAGAAAAAAAGGAGAGGGAGAGAGAGGGGGAGGAGAAGCAGAGAGAGACGAGAAAGGAGAAGGGAGGCGCGGGGAGGCCGGAGGTGCTGCGGGGTGGCGCACGGAGTGGTGGTGTTGAGGACCGGGGGGGCACCGTAGTTCGCAGGGAGGAGAGGGGGCAGAGAGCAGAGAGAAACGGGGAAAGAAAAGTGAGGGGAAGGGTTTGGCGCTGGTGGTTTAATCTGAGTTTACCGACGGAATACCAACGGATAAAACCGTCGGTAATTCAAAAAATGTATTACCGACGGACTTTTCCATCGGTAATATGGTTATTGCTATTCCAACGGAAATTCCATCGGTAATTACCAACGGCTTTTTCTGTCGGTACCATTTCGCCCCATAAAAAATACCTTTCCCGCGTTATATACCGACGGATTTACCGACAGAACAGTCAATGGTAACATTACCGACGGACTTGCCATCGGTAATTGGTTAGACTTTTGGTATTCGTGTTTACCGACGGCTATGTCCGTCAGAAACTATCTCACTACCGACAGAACTGACGTCCGTCGGTAATATGTCGTCCGTAAGCCACCCTTTTCTTGTAGTGAACTTAAAGTCAGAACACGAATATTGACTTTAAGCACGGGCGTGCTCAACTACCAGAAAGAGACTTTTAAGAAATCCCACTAAGCCCTCAACCAACTTAACAAAACGAGCTTATAGAAAGCACTTACGAAAAGCGGGGTGTTACATCCACGACTGAACGATTTATTCTAGATATGCAACACTTAATATCCATTGAAGATTATGATGAGTCTAAAGAAGCAGCCGATTATTACAATGATTAGGCAGCTAATGTCATGGCAGCCAAGATCCTGAGGGAATGCCATCCCCAAAATACTTTGAAGGATGGAAAGTCGAAATTAGATGACAAGTATGTAGCTAAGATGACAACTGATAAATATGTATTCTCAGTTGCATTCACTAACATGGTTTCAGTGTACGGCTTACCATTACCCACATCAAAGGGTAAATGGAAATAGTTGACGCACAATGTACGGCTTACCATTTACTACATCAAATGGTAAATGGAAATAACCGAGGACTAAGCAAGCAATGGAAACGGAAGGGCATACCAATTGAACAAGACAAAGTGAAAGGACGTTTAGCTATGTGTCAAATCGACAACATAAGTCTACTAACTACCAACATAATGTCTATAAGAGGTTGGAGTTCCCAAGATCAACCGAATAAGATAAATGGGGGGACACTTAGCCGTGTCAACAAGTCAAGATGAGGCTACTATATGTAAACCCGGTCTCTTTAGAAGGTTGGAGTTTCTTGGATTAGCTAAATCAGTTAAAACTGGGGGGGGCATTTAGACATCATGTCTACTATCTGCAAACCTAGTAGTTCCAGGAGATTCAAGTTTCCACATGCAGCAGAGTCATGTTAGTCGAGAGCAAGGGCAGCAGAAATAATATCCTACAAGTAGACGAATCACGTCAGCTGATAACTAGTGCAGTCGATAGGCAGACTATCAAAATCGACAAGTTGATTATGCTGATATGATGCATATTTCATCTTCCTCTTATCATCGTCAGCTAAAAGATGCAGGATGTTATCACCAAAAAAATAATTTAGCTGATAGCCGATTACGGTAATTAGCCGAGTTGTTTATTTAGCTGAGAAGAACGGCTGGACCAAGGTCGGTTGAATCAGGATAAGCTAAATACGACGGTGGAGCTGAGATAAGTAGCTGATGACCAGTATCTGCGTTAGGTTTAGCTGAGGAAATTTAGCCGGTGCAGAATCAGTCGTTTCAGAATCAGTCATTTTAGAATCAGTCGTTGCAGAATCAACTGAACGTAAATGGGCTTGGAGACTGTTATTAGGTCTTAATGGGCTCGTGTAGATGTTGATTAAATGAGTCCAAGGCTTTAATAATATTCAAAAAAATGAAGAAATAAAAAATAACCACTTTCCTAGATTTTTGGGATGAAGTTAGGGGTGGTTTTGAAGAGAGAAAACGAAGATAAAAGGTTGATCAACTGTAATCAAGGGTAGTTTATGAGTTGACCAAGTCAAAAACGTGCACGAACACCCACTCCCTTGAAAATAGGGATATGGAGAACATGGTCAGCTGATGGACAATTAGTCGTTTGGCCCATAACCTAGTAGTTTGAGCAGATATGCGAATTATATTAGTCAGGCAAGTCAAGAACGTGATGGAGGACCTATTCCCTTAAAAATAGTGGTTTTAGGGGACATTATACTTAGTGGTTTTTGTCAGCCATGATGTGTATTGTTGCTAGAAAATAGGAGTTAGTGGCTAATAGGAGTTAGTGGCTAATAGGAGTAGCTTTAGCATAACTTACAATTTTTGCCTATAAATACAAGCTGTACATGACAGTTTTACACACATCCAATCAAATACACAACTTATATTTACTATACTTTCTTTTATTGCTTTCTTTTATCGCTTTTTCTTGCTTTCATGCAAAGCACCAACAATTCTCGCACGAAGACAACAAGTATTAAGTAAGGGTTTGATATGAAATTTTGAGCTTATAAACCCCTGCAAAATATATAAACTCTTAATATTGCAATGTGCAATCCAAGTAGTAGCAACATACAAAGGAATTTATGTGCCTCACATTTGAAAAATTCTACTATGCTTTAGGAGTATAATAAACTGAGACTTCAGAAACTTTCTTTATACTCTTCTACTAGCAAGTATGGTCTACTCCTCTTCAGTAGACAAACTTCTACTTATTGCACCTATGTTCTATGCAATGTGGATGATATTCTGTTAATTAATTACTAGCTCTCCCTTCTTCAATCCTATACAATTATCACTAAACTCAATGCTGAATTTGCATCCAAGGATTAGGTTCTGTTCTCTGGGAAATGAAGTCAAAAGCACTCAAAATGGATCACTCTTCCTATCTCAATTCAAGTACATTGAAGATTTGCTTTAGAACTTCTGCCAAAGGCATCAACATACCTATTGCCTCCTCCACAGACTTAGTAAACATGGCAGTGATTATTTCTCATGTACCAAGTTATGGAAATCAGTGGTTGAGGCATTACAATACACCACAATCACGAGACTCGAAATTTCATTTGTGGTTAACAAAGCGTGTCAATACATGAATCAGCCCCTTGAATCTCACTGGAAGTCTGTCAAGAGGATACATATCCTTAAGGTTACTTTCGACTTTGGACTACAGTTCACCAAACCATCCAAACTGCAAATCCAAGATTTCTGTCATGCAGATTGGGCCATTGATCAATATGATCGCAGTTAGTTAAAGGTTGTTACGAGTTAGTTATAATTGTCAGAGAGTTAATTTTAGTTAGTGTGTTAATTGTTGAACGGGAGGGTTTTAGGTAAAAAAGGAGGAAAAGAGAAAATAGAGACACGGAATAATATGAGGATGAAATCGATACTAACGTAATGAGATAATATAAAAGATAAACTAAGCAAATCTGTTTATTCTAATAGTAGATTTTCAGTCCTTGTTAAAAAGAAATAAATCATAAAAGATCATTCAGCGTACTTCAAAATATTCTAAGATATAATAACCATATTACGAGATATTTTTCATATATCCTAACATTAATCATTGTAACTAGGCTTAATTGAGCTTCATTTATATATACTTGATCAATATAGTGAATTCAGTATAATTTCATTTTCATCACAATCAGAAACTTCTTTTTCTCTGATTCTCTGCACTCTTTTCATCATCATCGCCATTTTCTTGCTCAGGGAAATCTCAAATGTGCGGATGTAGGATGCTATGGTTGATGTCCCCTTTCTTCATCTTCTGGTTCAATTTTACTTGATCTGTGGAGCACCTCGCTATATAGATAACCGCGAGCAATGAACAGAAAATACAACAAATTCAACCCTGCAAGACCAGCAATGGTATAGTAGTAGTACTCAAGCCTATTCTTGTTCAAGTCATTGCCACCCAACCAGGGTGTTGTGCCATTCTTCCCTGTCACTGCTAGGAGGATCTTGATAAGAATGGTGTTCAAGTAATTGGCAATGGATAAACTGAGAAAAAACACTGCCCCACCTAATGTCTTCATGCTCTGTGGCCAATATGAGGTCAGTAACTCCATCATGGTAACTGCAGCAAAAGCTTCAACCAAGCCAGATAAAGCAAACTGTGGCACAAGCCACCAAACTCTTGTTGGTGATTCAAATGAGCCATGTTTCAATGCAGCACCACGGCGGCGCACCTCTACTAGGCCAGAAACCACCATGCACACAATGGATAACATGATTCCTATCAATATTCTTTGTTCAATTGACAACCTACTTCCCTTTTTATTGGTTGTGTCCCTAAAAGGGACATACATTTTCTCATAAAGGAAAATCCATATAGAAAGAGCAATCATGGGCACTAGGCCCATCCAAGCTGGTGGAATACTGAAATGGGGTCCAATTGATTTGTTTGTTTGCAATGATTGAAGGATACCAAATGAGTTTGCTTGTGTCATAGAAAGGAAGCATAAAACTCCTGCTAACCAAACTGGTAAGGTGCCTAATATGGATTTCAATTCTTCTACTTGCTGCACACTGCATAATCTCCATCCATCAATGGATTTTTCATTGTTGCCCCTTTCACTTGAGTCAGTAATCACAGCAGCTTTATCAAAGAACCTGAACCTATTGGTGTGAGGAAACATCCTTGGGTCTGACTCAGAAGCAAGTGGAGGATCATAAAATGAGAGTTCAGAATCTTTCTTTATATCAACATGATGTTTTCTACAGGCAGCAACAACCACTTTAACCAAGTCACAGATGACACTTCCTTTGGGTTTGGAGCGAATATAAGCGTTGCGTCCCAAAATGAAAATGGTTAAGGAGAAAGCAAAGCACACAGTGGGAATGATAAAACCCCAAAACCAGCTAACATTAGTCTGAATGTACACAACAACAGTAAGAGCCAGCAAAAGGGCTACTGTGAACAGAAAGTACCACCAATTGCAAAAGCACTCTAGTTGTGCTCTCCCTTTCTCTGTTGTGGTATCAAACTGATCAGCTCCAAAGGCAATGTTGCAGGGTCTTAGGCCTCCAGAACCTATAGCAAATAATCCAAGCCCAACATAAAGGATAGCAAGTTGCGAGCCCGTGGGGTTTATGCAATCAGAATGACTAGGGCAGCTTGGAGGTCTTAAAGATGGTACACCAGCACCTAGAGATATGAACCCCATGCCCTGTCAAATTCAATGCCATGTCTTCAATTGTTCATTGATGAGAAGAAACACTAAAGTAGAGAGCAGAAATTGAAACTTCTTCAATTCATATATGCAAGCAGTAACCAATATTCATGCTCTATGATCTATTTATGTATATTGGCTTAAACTTTAAAGCAGAATAGCATTAAGAAATTAAAATCTTAGATGTTTCTCAGATTCTAAATTGGATCTTTGAAAACATCACTTGTTTAATTCAAAGAGAATATCTATTTACACATAATTTTCCTACTCACATATGCTTATGTGACATAACCATTACAGAAAATGAGATGGGTCCACATACAATTAAATGGTAAAAACTACTTAGATGTGAGATATATATGTTAAGTGTGTGTATATAACATTATTGTAATTCAAAAGGGAAAAGAATGAAATGCAGCAGTCTGATTATTTGTCTGTGTTTACCAGAAATGATGCTATGCAGCTAAAGAAGAGCGTATAAAACTTTCCAGCATAGGCATCAGCTATGTAAGCACCCACTAAAGGCAGAAAATTTGTGGAACCAATCCAAATGGTGAACACCTGTGCTGAAGCTGTAGTGTCCATGTTGTATTGGGTATGCATGTACACAATCAAGTTGGCTATCAAACTCATAGAAGCCAACTTCTCAAATGTCTCATTGGCTTCAACCAAATAAAATAAACACAAAATTAAGACTCATCAGCTCCATTAAAGTTCTTGTAATAATAATATGAAAAATAAATAAATAAGGCAATGATAATTTCAAGGCTTTACCAAGAATGTATCTGATTGCTCTCCATCCTCCCTGCTTCTTTTTGATGGAAGAAGAATGGGGCAGGTATGCTAAAGAATCTTGGCCTTCTGAAGCATGGTTTTCATTCACCATATTTTCAAGCTTCAATTCTATACCTGCCCCACTCTTCTTGTGCCAATAAGCTCTTTTTTGCCTTAGTATGTAATAGCAAAGACCTTCCAATATATAGCAACAGACAGAACATCTCTGAATTGTTTTAGTAGTAAAAGCTATGGTTTTAGTCATGTCGACGGTTTAGTCCAAAATGGTATTCTTAGAATTTTGTTAGAACTTCTCTAAATGATATTTTCAGTTAAGCCACCCTGTTGTTTACTAAAAAGTGGAAGTGAAAACCCGTGCCACACATTTTTCACCTTCTTGCATTTTTTTTTCTTGCCTTTTTTTATTTCCATTTTGATAAATATAAACCTTAAATCGATTCTACCAATTACAATTGAGTCAGTGCCAACAATTTTATTGACTTTTGCTAATGGACGATTGACACAAGACAAATTATGGGATGGTCTAAACTGTTACATAAACTAGCTGACTAAAAATAGCAACCTATATCATAAACCTATTATCACTTCTTTTATTTACCACCGAAAATTTGTTTATATTATTGTTCAATTGTTATTTTATGAAAAAATATTTAAAAAATTAAAGCTTGAAGACTTATTTTACCCATGTAATTGTTATCATAGTAATGTCGTAAAAATCTGGATAGTGTATTGAAAAGGATGTCACATCACCATCTAGGATTAGGCGTTAACCCAATTAAACAGATCATAATTATATAAGAAAACAGTTAACAGTATATATAAACGACTACAATAATAATTTAAAATATAAAATATTAGGGGTGGGGGGGGGGGGGGGAGGATGCTAAAAATCATAAGGAGACGAACCTACAAGTTCAAATTTTCTCAACATTCAAACTGTTCTAGGTTTATTTATATACTAGTACTTATACACACTTTTTAAGAATTCCTGATATTAGTGTCTCTTAGACTCTGGATATGGGTGGTTTATTGTATACATTATACAAACTCTTATCTAACTAGATTTTACCTTTTTTTTTTGCCTCTGCTATATAACCCATACCTACCTAATCACCTAACCTAAGCTACTAGCTATATTCTAAATTAGAGCCGTAACAAGTAATAAACTTTTCAAAATCGGTACACAAAGAAAAAATTGCCAAAATTGAGTTAAATACCAAAATAAAAGATGTACTGATGGGCTCATACGGCATCCTGACTACTGAACTTTGACATTTTCAATTTTTTTCCCCAGACAGCCACGAGACTACTCAAGTCCAGGGTAGTGGACCAGTGATTTGTTAAAGCTCTTCCCAAAGTGACGACCCTCCCGAATTCGAACCCCTAACTTTACAAGTTATAATTTGACGTTTTCAATGCTAGTTAACGGGAGGCACAGTTCACTTCCACTTGCAGGTAAATTTTGACATTTTCAGTTTTAGTTATAATTTTACTAGTGGTCCAGAGGACAGGATTGAGATGCATCTTTTGACCCAGCCGATTTCTAATCAGTAAAGCAGAATGCTGAATCTTGAAGATTAAATCATGAAGCAATGCTAAAAGAGGTAGGAAAATATAGAAGAAACTAAACGTTCATACTTCATACCTGGATTATTGGCAAACATTTATAATGCCAGAACTAAAGGATCCTTCAAAATCAAACAATGCAAGGTACTGGCACAATACAACATTTGGTTATTATAGGCCATAAAACTGAGGAGGAAATCCCATAATGATAATATGGTCTCACTGATGTTTCATGTTCAATTGTGTTTGAACTCTATGCTGTGTTTGGAAACACAGTCAATTCAGCTGGGCGTGCGTTTTCACGTCCAAAATGTGATATTGCTGGTATCCTACATGGTTCCAAACAAGTACTAAATCTAATGGATAGAAAATTACATCTATAAGACTATAATATAAAACAAAATGACACAGATACAGCAGTTATTGCACCCCACTCCATCTAGCCCAGTCAACAAACTGCATGCCACCATACACATTGTTGGCGAATCGCACACCAACAGTGAAAGCCAGAGCAACTGGGGGAACCTGTTTTGCCACTGGTGATGCTTCTACCAAACGTTCCAGTCCATTGACGATCTGGTATCGGGTGTTAGAAGAGACAGCAAGAAAGACACCTGCTTGTTCAGGGAGACAGGAAACCAAGTTACAGACAGGTATAGAATACAACAAGTCAAGTTAGTCTAAGATCAAGTAACGCACAAAATAGCAGTGATTCAGTATTCAGAAAACACCAACTCAAGCATAAAAAAACCCGGAGATCCACATTGCACATGAATTGAACCAATACCAAAGGGTAAAGAGAAGGTTTATTTTGTTTTTAGCAACAAAAAGTGTTCAATAATAAAGAATATAATTAGTGTTCAATATATCATGTTTCAGGATTCATTATAAAACACATATTACAAAAATATAAAATAATTCTTTTAGATATCACGATAATAATATGGCAACAGTTTGTACTCCAATGATATAAGTATTGAAAATCAAGGGTATCGAATTTGACCTTACAACTAACTCTATTCGTTGCTATTACATTGAGAATGAGCTTAAAGTTGAGAGGTCTTTCCTAATGACTCAATGAAACAAAAAGGTTGCTGTTTTCTAGATGTACAGTCCAAATGAGATGAGCTAGAAAACATGTAATAATTTTAAACAATGAAAAATTCCATACCCCATAGAGCTGCACTCTTCACTAGAGGTGGCACAGGTATGTCCTCTTCTGATTTCCTTATGCTCCTAGTATACAGTAAAAACAGATGAGAAATTAAGCACCCCTAACATTAGGATTTATACACTGCAAACAGCATAAGCATTATTCAGTATGAACACTATTTATTAGATTTAACACTGATATTCTGTCAGTACAAAATTTTTTATTTTATCAATAAACCATATGGTGCCACATGTTTTAAAATCTGCTAAAACTTTTTAAGTCAGGTTTAAAACCTTAGTTTCTACAATGATGTGGCACTTTCTAATTTATTGATTTTGTAGAGATATACATGGACAATGGATGAAACTTAAAAGTAGTATTTATATAAATTAAGTCTTAAAAAGCAAATAACAGATTCCAAATAAATGTTAAAAAATATATACACTCATTTATTAATTATTACCCAAAACTAACTTCGAATGCTTAGATTAATTTTCAGTCAATTTTTTTATTAACGGAATCATCATCATTGTATCAGAAGATGGACAATTCCAATTGTCAGATATATGATTAAAAAGACTGACAAATTTTTCTTTTGGCACCAAGGGTAAGAAGTGTCTGAACAGGGAAACTTACTTTTGTGTCTACAATCTTGCAAGCTATGTAAAATGAACTCTAGACAAGAAACCATACCGCTTTGTAGTCATGATCAAATTTGCAATGCCTTGGCCTATAATTCCACATGTGAATCCAACAGCTCCATACATTATACCCTGAAATTAGAAACCAGCATAAAAATGAACTCAATAGGAATTTCCCATAATTTGGTTGGTTAATGAAATGACCTTCCAATGCTTACCTTGTAGAAGTATGTTCCAAGTCTCTGCTGTACAGAAAATCTACATCCTGGCCTTTCTGCTTCAAATACACTGCATAAAGTGAGCAGAATAGAAACTTAGACAAAAGCTTCTAAACGCTCTAAAGACACATAAGCAATTAAGACACAAGAAACATGGCAGCCATGTCTTCTTCAGATGGACAACTGCTATATATCTCTACACATAAGAAACATAAATTAAAAATATTGACATGATAAGTAACCTGCTAGGCAAAGATGCATAAGCTTTCTGCATTCTTCCAAGGAATCCACTAGATATTGATGGTTTCCCAATTCGAGCATAGGGTGCTAACATACCTACCAAAGCAACATTAACAACCAACCCAACCAGAAGATCTGCAACATACAACTCAAATTCGGCCCAAAAGTCTTTGCCTCTCTTTTGAACTTCAGCAAAAGTAGCACAACAAGAATCAATAACAATCTGCATATCGTAAGAGAGAAAAATTATATATAACATTTTTTGTATGTCCAAAACTTCCCAAAGAAGTTAAACTACTACCAGTTGTAGCCTGTAAGGTAGGAGGGATATAACAATTTTCTTTAGCATATGGATACCTTGTCCTTGTTAACTAGTTAATTAATTTAGTACATTAATTTTAAGCTCAAAATAAGCAGAGCAGACCAAGAAGAAGTCAACTATGTCCTAGCTTCTCAAATAAACAGAGCAGATTAATACATGATGATTGCCAACAGTGATCACTTATTGTCATACATTATAGAACAGTCAAATAATTAGAAAACTCGGGATACTGCAAATCTACCATTAAATAACATGAACAATAGGAATTACAATTACTATAAGACAAGCTCAACCAACCTCTGAGCCAATTTTGAAAAGGAATGATGGATCAGCCAGCATTCGATTGCGAAGCATAGAACATGATTTCATGGCAAAGCCTAAAAGCCAAAAAGACCCCTGCAATTTAAATACATAAACAAAAAATTTAAAGTCAAAGCTCAAAGGTAATTGTCCCCTTGTCTTACACAGTAGTTGATGCTGATAATCCATTACAAGTCACTATTTTAGAAGATGGGAATTAAATGAATGGATTTAAAAACCATACCTGCGAATCCAAATATCTAAGAAGAAGCACCTTGCGAATTCCCACAGTCTTAGCAGCCTCCAACATATCTAAAGGGAGAGTAGCCCCGCGAGCCTCAGTCTCTCTCATCACCTCATCATACTTCAATATTGGCCCAAACTCCTCTTCTTCTTTGTCACTACCATCACCATCACCACCACCGCCATCACCACCGCTGCTTCCATCCCCTGCTCCACCACTTCCAAAGCTCCCATTACCACCATTACCATCGAATACAGCTCTATTATTATCACTCCTATCGCTTATGGAGTCCGGCTCACTATCCCAAATTTTATGGTCCTTTTTTGTGACACCATCTCCTCCCTCTTCCGATAATTTTATTGTAGTTACAGCAGCTTGTGATTCATCCAGCGGTTGCGACACACACATTATATAGAATGTCTCTTTCTTTTGCATAGACACATACCTACGGTCACATTTGTTCCCACAAAGGATGGGAAATGCAGTCTCCTTCAACACACCCCTGAAACTTAACCTATTCAAGTTTGAATCTTGATTTCCCAGCTTCCTCAAAACAGCTTCTTTCCTTACATTGACAACATGAGCCACCCCAAAATTTGAAGAACAACCTGCCATTATCCTAAAAAGTTGCAACACTTCTCTCAGTACCCAGAAAATTCGACGAATTCCTACCAAGTAACCCCAAGGAAACTACCAGCAGCTAAACCAATCAAAAAGAAAACAACCAGAACACACCTCAAATCTGCATAAACACAGAATCAAACAAAACAGTCACTGAACCAAACAAATGCATGATTATGGGAATGTTCTGACAAACAAAAAAAAATCTCAAGGAATGCAATCTATGACATAAGAGTTCGCTGACAACAGAAAGTTAAACCTTGTCAACCTATAAAAAATGAAACCAAACAGAACACACCCCAAATCTGCAGGAGACACAGAATCAATCAATCAAACAAAAAATCACTAAATCAAACAAATGCACACTTCTGGGAATGTTAAAATCAACAACTCCTAAAAAATGCAATTTTTACATGCAAGTTCATTGAAAGGAGAAAGTAAAACAGCTCAGAAAATATTTACCAAATGACAAAAAAATTAATCACAAAATGAAGGAAAACTGCAAAATGACATAGGGAAAAAAAAAACTTTGGAATCTACCTTGTGGGTAACTTGGGAAAAAAGGAGTGAAGCTAATGATGTTGGAGGAATGGAAGGGATTTAGGGAGAAATTAAGAAGTGGGTGGATGCGGCGTGGTGGGGTTAACTGCTATTGGAGATGTTGGATTTGGCTATTTATAGTTCCCCTACTTGTGTTGTGTTGTGTTGTTGCAGTTTATGTCATATATAGAAAGTAGAAACTGGTTGGTACCATTAGCAATAATTAATAGTGCTATGCACGTGGGGTATCTATCATATGCGTGGGTCGCGTGAGATATTTATACGTAGGGTTTAGCTACGATGTCTTGTTAGCACAAACACCATAATATATGTTGATATAACAGAAGTGAAATGTAATAACGATAACTAATAGTGTATAAAAATTAAGTTGAGATTTATTATTATAATCAAATAGTGTAAAAGATAATTTGTGTAAGGGTATATTTTAGTATTATTTAATATTGACTATTTTATAGGAAATAATTACAAATATATTATTTTAGTTTAAACATGAAAAAAAATTAATTGCACTTTGGGTGTTTTTAATATAAATTGAAAAAAGTACTGCGTTTGATTTTCACATTTGACAAAATGCGATCAAATACTAATTTAGAATAAATGTTCATTTTGATCCCTAAAAAAAGTATAAGGGTTCATTTTAGTTCCTAATAAAATTAAAGTACTAAATTAGTCCCTCATAATTTTAAACTAGGGATACATTAGTCCCTTCATTAACCGTCTGTTAGTTTGAGTCCGTTAAATCGATGACGTGTTCTATTTTCTTGTTTAAGTGTACTGTTATATGATATTTACAATTTCCAGTGTGTGAATTGTTATTTAACATTTGCTTAAATGTCTAAAACAACACCATTGTGAACACATACGGTAGAAAAGAAATTGACCTCTTAAGCAATCAAAAATGCAATTTAAATATCCAAAATGAGTCCTAATCGCATCCCACTTCAATTTCAGTCTCAAATTAGCATATGTGGAGCCCTAATCCATAGAGATAACGAATGGTGTCTAACTGGATCAAACGGGGGGCTAACATGTCCGTAGTTTGAAATTATGAGGGACTAATTTGGTACTTTAGTTTTATAAGGGACTAAAATGGATCCCGATGTTTTTCTCGAGGACCAAAATGGGCATTTTTTCTTCTAATTAAATTACCAATAGATGTGAAAGTTATGTATTTTTTAGGAAGGTAAATCACCTCGAGTTATCCGACCAATTAAAAAAATTGAAATTTCATCGAGTCTAATATAATCCAATTAAGCCTGGTCTTCATTGATTCAGGTTTCGATTTTAGTCTTTTAAAACCAAACCGAGCCAATCACTTGGTTATTTTATTTTTTTGAAAAATAATAAAATATAACAAGTTGTGCATTTTGGACTTTTAGGGACTCGCATATGATTTAAGACATTCTTATTTAATTTCTTTTTCTTCACTCCATATCCTTTCCCACACTAAACCACTCTCAACCATTGTACTCAATAGTTTCTTCTTGTGTTGCTGGCAGCTTCGACCTCGGTTTTGTGCTAACTTAATGAAACTTGACAACTTGTCATTATTATGTTGATTGTGTATTTGTATTTATCCTCGTTTGAAGTTGAGACTAATATGATCTTCGTATGGTTGTTTCTCTTCTCTCTTCATCTCTTCCTCACTCTAGACTACTCTCAACCATAGTCTTTCTCCGTTCCTTCTTGTGTGGCTAGCAATTTCGACTTCTATTTTTTTTTAGCTAATTATAGTTTCTCCACAATTCTCTCAGTGCACAAGCGAATAGATGAAGTGATTTGGAGTGTAAAAATTTAGAAAAACTTTGTATGAATTTCTGCATGCAGAGATGATTCTATTTAGGACAAAACTTAGGTCTGGTACCTTAGGCATTGTTCCTCCCGTTCCACTCACAAAAAATGGTTATTTTCAGTAACAATGTGCAATGAGACAGTTTTATAATATACCCTTAAACAGTTTCTGATAGTTTTTGATATATTTTCAATGTGAACCGGATAAATTGGGCATAAAGAACTTGATATGTGTTTTATCCTTCTATTTATAGAGAAACTCGTGTTACTTGGAGATGGAAAAAACCTTTCATAAATTTTAAAAAGGCACATAATCTTTTACCATTTGACGAATGAGTACAATTATTCATCAAAAGAACACAGATCAATACAAAAAATTTGAAAGTCGTGACAAAATACATTCAATAGTCAATATTAGAAAAAAAATACATTCATTAATGTTCTTGAACCTTTTTTCAATGAATGTTTTTGGACCATTTTTCAGTTTGATGTTATTTGAACTCTATTATTTTCAAAATCCATCACAAAAATTACTGAACTGATATCAATAAAAAACAAACTAAATTCATTTGTTCGAATTATTTTCTCCCTTCCCCGAGTCCAATCGAACCTTTTAGAGGTGGGTCGGGCCGGAAAAACTCGATGAATTGTAGGGTTTTGATATTTAAATTTGATCCCATTTTAATTTTGGGTCTTTTTAGATCGATCCGATGAAATCAGAACCCGCATCGAGCTCAGGCAACCCGATCAATTTTATATATTTTAATTTTTATTCATTTTATTTAACTAAAAATATAAAATATGAAAATTTAAATAAAAAAAAATTGGGCCAAGAGGCCCAAAACGCATTCTTCAAGTTGTTAGTTCGTATTCACGTCACAATGAAAAGAAAAAGTTCCCCACGTTTTGTTTCTTTTTCTTTTATATACAGTTTTTCATTTTTATTTTTTTTAAATATACCTTTTTTTTTATTCCTTCCATTTTGAGGAAAAAAATGTGGACCAGCACAAACCAACCCACAACCTACATGGAACTGGGTTTAAACATCTATTTTAAAACCCATATTAAATTCGAGTTTTTTTAACCCTACCCTATAACTGCATCAGATTAGGCTGCGACGGACTTAGTCCGTTTTGCATACAGCATTTACACCCCTAACGAATCGGGACATTGCTATTTACTAACGTGACAAGATCGGAGCCAATTAGAATCAAGAAACAATTATTGTAATTTCTGTACGACCCCACAAGAATTTATGAAAGACTCGATATATTTTGTATAAATATGGTTGGCACTAATTGTTTTAAATCAATGACATAAAATCAACCATTAATTAAATAGATCTAGAAGAAAATAGAGAAAAGTATGATATGATATCACAACCAACAAGGTGCTCTATTTAATCTCTTATTTATTATTATTATTAGTAGTAGTATTTTTTTTTTTTTTTTGAGAACTCACCCTAATTAGCCCTAGTCAAGTGGATCCATGAGAGTATTTTGGCCGTTATGAGACTCATCTCTGATTCAGCTGATTGATCAGGGTTTTATCCCCTTGATTCTCAGTCTCCCAATAGGGATGACTCCACAAGGATTCGAACCATGGTTCCCCAGGTTCTCCTCCTTATGGGGTCAGTTGCTTCCACTAGACCAGCACCCCATTGATACTATTGTTATTATTATTTCTATTATTGACTAATAACCTTAAATAAATTAATTAAATAAGTATTAATGTTAAGCCTATGACATGATATTATTATTACGGAGAAAAGTTCTTATATATTTTTCTGACAATTGTTATCATTTCAGGTTCATTTATTAAAAAAGTTCACTATAGATTTATATGAAAAAATGTTAAAAAATTATATTAACTTAAAATATAAATTTTAGATACTAATATAATAAAGGGTTTAATTGATATAAACCGTGTTATAAAAAAAATTATCATGTCAATCATTACAAATGTTTGACCATTATTATAACTATCTTAAAAGTCACACTTAATATAATTAGGATAAATTTAGTAATCAACCATTATTTAGTGTTGTATAATTTTTTTTTACCAAAAAGTATTTAAAATTAGGATAAAGCTCTTCTAAAAAAAACAAAAAAAAAAAACATAAAATGACAAAGTAAAAGTGTTTTATCAAAAAAATAAAATGAGAAATTAAAAGTGTATTTATGTTTGATTAATTAAAGTGTATTATAATTTTAATCCCCTTCAATTAATCAACTATGCATATGTACTTAGAGTCCGTTTGTTTAAGCTTAAAAAATAAATGATTTCGATACAAATGATTTAGTGATTATTTTTAGAGATTTAAAAAAAAAAGGAGCAGATTTGTATTTGTTTACAATAAAAAATCATTTTTTAAATAATAGTTACAAAAACTGATTTTTTTTTTCCAAAAACTAATAAAAGTGTCATTTTAACCTTGATTTTTTTTTAATGTTTTTCATTATTTTCAAAAGTAAAGACAAACACACTAAACATTTTTAAAAATGATCATTCAATTAAAAAAATAATTTTTTTAGCAAAATAAGCAATAACAAACAAACGCACTCTTAGGGTCCGTTTGATTTGTTTTTCAGTAAATACAGGGCAGAATAAAAAGAACAGTACATAACAACTAGTTGAGTCACAACACAACTTTTTGTGCTGTATGATGTTTGTTAGTTGATGCACAGTACAAACGATTTTGTACAGTACATTATTTGATATGTTTACATACTGGACAGAACAACATAAAATTTACTAAAATACCCTTTGTACTATATAATGTTTGATTTATATTATCAAAAGACACCAAACAAGATTTTAATATCATGTTAATAAATTTTTATCTATATTTTATAAGAAAAATTCAATTTAAAATCATGTCAATAAATTTTTATCTATATTTTATAATTACCATATTATAAATTAAAATAATTTATAATAAGTTATTGATGGATAACCATGCTTCGCCTTGTAAGGTTGGAAGAAGACTACCCAAATGGAGGTGCTGGTAGAAGGAAACCTGGTAAGGGTAGAAGGAGTGTGAAGGAAACCAAATAATCTCCATAGCTGGCAACCACGTTCCAGTGTTTCACTATGGAAGTTTGAACTCGTATGAAGGCAGTTATGTGAGACGTGGGCTAAGAGAGAAGTGGGAATGGAAGGAGTGAGTGGGGAGTGGGAGGGTTATTTTTGACATTTTGTTGACATTGTACCAGGGACAAAAAGTTGTCCCTTGGTTAAGTGAGTAACAAATATTGTTAGTTTTGTTCTGTCCTTTGTCAGTTTTTTTGTACCGTCCCACCTTTATTTTTAAATCAAACATAGAACAAATCATTTTGTACTGTGCTATCCCTTGATTTATAGCAAATCAAACGGACCCTTAGTTTCTCTCTTCCATCAGTTCCATCTAATTAGACTTTACAATTTGAAGGAGTTGAACTTTGATGGATAGTTTCCCGTTTTGCATTTCTTTTCTTTTTTTCTTTTTTTTTTAAAAAATGGAGGCATTTTGTTTACCTCAGTTTTCAGTTCTCCTTCTTGGTTGGTTCCTCCTTCTCACCACTGCAACACAACACCTCCATTGATTGATTTTGTACCTCAACCATTTTCCAGTCTTACATATAGAAACGAAGTTTTTTCTCTTATAGTTATAGCACTAGTACAATAAATATTTTTTACGTCAGTTAAAATTAATTTTATACGTCAGAATATTGTCTAACGTAAATACAGCTGACGTTAATAATTAATATTTTAACATCAGTTTTTAAACAACTGATGTTAAAAATAAAACTATTAACGTCAGTTCTTTAACACAACTGACGTTAATGTTGTTCAAACTAACGTCAGCTGTGTTAAACAACTGACGTTAAAGATTTTATTTTTAACGTCAGTTTCCTAATATAACTGACGTTAATAGTGTATTGTATATTTTATAAAATACTATTAACGTCAGTTGTTTGATACAACTGACGTTAATATTTTTTTTTTAAATTCAGTTTTAAAATATCACTCTCCTCAGGCCTCAGTTATCCCTGCATTCAGTAAATATCCCAGTAACACAGAATATCACACGCATTACAGAATTACAAACACTACCCTTAAATTTCAATATTAACAAAAAGAAAAGAAATATACAAAGGAACAATGGGGGGACTTAAAATCAAAACCCATGTATAGGAAAAACATAACTATCTACAAGTATATATATATATATATATATATATATATATATATATATATATATATATATATAATTTAGACACTAATGTCTAAAAAAAAAAATATCAATCTAACCATATATATATATATATATATATATATATATATATATATATATATATATATATATATACATGTTATTAATTAGTTTCTAAAGTCTAACAAAAAAACTATTCATCTAAGTATTGCGGAGGTATCTTGTCAATTCCTTTTTTAGCGCATACTTGAAGAAGAATTCTGCTAAGCGCATATGTATATATATATATATATATATATATATATATATATATATATATATATATATATATATACATACATGTTATTAATTAGTTTCTAAAGTCTAACAAAAAAACTATTCATCTAAGTATTGCGGAGGTATCTTGTCAATTCCTTTTTTAGCCGCATACTTGAAGACGAATTCTGCTAAGCGCATCCTCAAGTCTCTAAACTCATCTTTTTGAAGAGGCGATTAGTCGTTAAATGCCTACACACGTTCAAATAATAACAATAACATTAACGCAAGTCATCACCAAAACTATAATATATAATTTAACAAGTTGTTTAAATATTACCTTCTTCCATCCATCCGTAATAGATGCGGAGACTATGTTCAGCATATGAAGCATCACATAATAGCCGCACGACCACCCGTCAGGTTGAAATCGAGACTACAAACAAAATTAATTTCAATGTCAATTAAATATACATATAAATTAGTAATTATAATATTAATTATTTGATAAATAAACTACCAAACCTTGAGGATGATCCATTCAGGATTTCCTTTAGCCTTAGAAGTCCTACTTCTCCCGTTGGCGCAACTTATGCTACTCGCCTTCAGCACGCTATCATAAACAAATAATCATGTCAATTAACAAATTCATATATCATGTGTGTAATAAACTAAAAACAACTGATATTAAAACTTAAATTGAATTTAAGATTAGTTACTTACGTATTTACAGCTTCCACCACCTCCTGTGGCGGGTTTTGGTGGAGACAGCATAAGAATATGACAGTATGCCTAGACGGGTGAAGTACGAACAACTGTCAATGGTTATTCATACAGTAGGGAGCCAGATATAATTCTGTTCGATTGTCTCCCATCAAGTTCCCTATGTATTTACTAAATGCATCGCCGGTAAAGAATTGGGGCATAAGGATTGACGGATCTAAGAAGCCGTAAACTGATGCAACGCCCTTATCAAGCTGAAGACGATGGAGATACCTAAGATATGAAAAGGTGTGGATGTTAATTACATAATATGTATATTTAAATTAAAATAAATTATTAAATGGAAAAATACCAAAAATAAATAAGTTATAAAATTAAAATTAACTTACGTGCACCAGAGACTCAAAACCGTGCTAGCCATCCACACGTTATCTCTACAGGCATGCCCGATATCTTCACCACAGAAGGAAAATATCCTCTGTTGATTTGGGCGTGCCACCCATCCATCGTGCTCCAATGGACATTCAAAAATCTCAAACGCATAATCCTCACCAAGTGAGAACAAACGAGTGACAGGTGACAGCGACAGCGACACCGACATCGACTTGGCCTTCAATTTAGGAAAAATAAAATAGATAAGTTGTTGATAATTAAAAAAAACACAAGTAATTATTTGACTAATTTGGACATTAATAATGAATACATACCTTTGTTAACATTTCGAGCTCACGTCGTTTGAAGTCCAACTCAAGCTCACGCCTTTTCATTTCCAACTCAAGCTCATGGTGGCGTTGGACTTCCAACTCCCGCTCCCTAGCTGCCAACTCATCGTCCTCCACATGTGCCTTACTATAACTCTCTTTTGTGCTCACATGTGAAGGGTTGGCATGTCCTGCGGTGTCCTGGGATGAACTGACGGAGGAAAGCTCTCTAGCAAGCGCCTGCTTGAATTCTGGGTTGGATAGTAAGCTTTTCATCAGATGCGGTGTAATAGCAGGGTTGGAGATGAGCTGCTGAGTCATGTCATCCAAAATTGATGCTTCATCGACCACCCGCTTTCGTGAAGCAGATCTACTTGCCATAATATTCTTTGATGGTCACGTTCCCAGGAACACCGATAACCCGACCAGGATGGTCTTTCTTGCCTAGAGCAATCATCAAGATGTCCCGCCGTCCAGAAGGGACGAATGAGCCCTGGGAGGATTGTGCTTTAAGATCCATCTACAATGAAAAAATGAAAAAACGTGCAAGTGAAAAGTGTTAAAAATATCTATACAAATATCAATTGAAATAAAGTTAATTATTTACTTACAATCTTATCTGCCACTTCGCGAGTGGCTTCAACTTTAAAAGATCCCGTCTTTGTCATGCGGCCGGCTAACCAGACATCCTCGCGGTCGATGTCCGACGGAGGACTTAATGGTGTGCCCTCAGGCACCTCTCCTCTTTCTATCCTAGTAGAGTGCTCTTCCTGCTTCACCCTCAGCCTATCCGCTATCATCTCCTCGATCCGAGTCTCGTACCCACCCTGAGACATGGTGTGGCGGTGGACGTTCTTCGCCTGATTCTACCGACCCTTCTCTGCCTTTGCCCATTCAAACAAAAACACATAATTAAATACAGTTAAATGATCTATAAAAAGCATACAAAATTAACTTAATCAACCAACCTGAAATTCTTCATCCTGTCGACTCCTAGCAAACATATCCCAAGTATCCTGATCAATCCAGGGATAATCCGAGAACATCTTATCAAGCCGCTTCTTCCCAGATACATAGTATCTGGTAACATCATGCTTGAACCCATTTCAACGCTTTGATGCCATTTTCAGACATTTCGTACGATGATCCTCGTGATTCGACACAGTCCAAGCTACCTACACATTAAATACATAACAAATGGATGGATTATAACTCGGATAATTATCTAATAATGTAAATCAAAAGAATGTAAAGGTAAAATACCGTGATAGCCTCCCAAATCTGATCCTTAACGTTCTGTGGAACGTCATTCCAATGGTTGTAGTTGATGCTAACGTGCTGCTTCGCTTGTAGAAACACCCACTTTTTAAATTCTTTAGCACGAGGTCCCCGGGGATTTAGATTAGCATCGAAGGACACCTCAAGCTTCTGTCCACTTTGCCTGGCCTTCTCTAGTTTCTTCAAAGTCGTGGCTCCTCTACCTCGTTTCCTATGAGCCTGTGATGTCTGTATGGACAAAAAAAAATGATATAATAGAGGGTTGTAACATTATAAACTTACATTAAAAAGAAGGACTAAAGATAGTATATAACATGTAAACTTACACTAGAATCAGGCGTAGGCGCGATCGGGTCCTGCGTAGGCCCCACAGTGTCCTCCCGTGCATGTGGGCCATCCGACTGATCCATATGTATGCCTTTCGAAAACAATATATATTTATTAACATAGGTTATAACTAAAAATAAATACAGAAGTATAAATAAAAATAAATGTATACTAAGTTTAAACTGCCTATATCAATATCCCTTCGTGATGATCATCACGAGTGGCATGTACATCGCCCACATGTGTCTCCTCGATTATAGTAACCATGTTTATTGAAAAAGAATGAGTCTCAGGAATATCAAGATTTGAATCTTGATTTTCATCACTACCATTATACATGCTTTTTCCTTGGAGAACCACGGACAACCTTTTGTTAGAAGGACCAGTGATGTAGAACACTTGTTTTGCTTGGGAAACCATTATGAAAGGCTCATTTATATGACCTAACTTGTTCAGGTCTACCAATGTGAACCCCAATTTGTCGGTTTGTACACCACCGTTACTATCAACCCACTTACATTTAAAAACCGGCACCGTAAGCTTAGTGTAATCGAGCACCCAAATATCTTCAATATATCCAAAGTAAGGTGTCGGTGCTTTAACGGGTTTTGAGTCCTTTGCACTAGAGAAGTGCATTGCTTCGGCCATGATCATAACCCCACTATTTTGCATGGTACTCTTGTTATCTTGTTCCTTTGTATAAAAGGAAAAGTTATTGATGTCGTATCCGCTTCAGCATATGATGTTGAAGCTAGGCCCATGTGCTAGCCATCTTACGTCATCAGAAGCAGTACCACCATCCTTAAGCATTTCTTCCTTGAACCATGGTAAGAAAGTCTTGTTATGCTTGTTCAACAACCACCTTTCGCTCATTCGAGGGTTTTCTTGATTGACTTTTCTTTTATGTTCAAATAAGAAAGGTTGAACAGAATCGATGTTGTTCAATACATACAAATGTGCTTGAAGCACTTCCTCCCGACCCTTGCTATTAATTCTTAAGCCATGTGTACCCTTGCCTTGACATCTTATCTCATCATGCCGAGGCTTAGGAACCCCTATAGGATCCGTATTATGAAGGTAGTCCGAACAAAACTCAATAGCTTCTTCTGCAACATACCTTTGAACAATAGATGCTTCCGGACGATGAGGATTCTTCACGTACCCTTTCAAGATCTTCATGTAGCGCTCAACTGGGTACATCCATCTCAGAAAAACCGTCCCACATAATCTAATCTCCCTCACCAAATGAACAATTAAGTGAACCATTATGTCGAAAAAGGAAGGAGGAAAATACATCTCCAATTGGCACAAGATTGTAGCATCCTCAACTTCCAAGTCATCCAACATACGGGGGTCAACGACTTTGCTACATATAGAATTGAAGAATGAGCACAACCGAGTAATGTCATGTCTCACATTTTTTGGAGCAATACCACGAATAGCAACGGGCAGAAGTTGTTGCATCAAGATGTGACAATCATGAGACTTTAAGCCAACTAATTTAAGATCACTAGAGACAAGCCTCTTCATATTTGAAGAGTAACCATGTGGAACTTTGATGCCCTGAAGACACCCGCAGAAACTTTGTCTCTCTTTTTTTGACAAATTATGACATATCATGGCAAATAAGTCTGCTTACCATCCTCAACAACTAGAGCTAACTGCTCTCGTATACCCATAGCAACGAGGTCGAGACGAGCATTCACACCATCCTTTGTCTTGCTCTGAATGTTGAGAAGCGTCCCGATCACACTATCACACACGTTTTTCTCCACATGCATCACATCAAGCTTGCGCCAGTATGGAAGATCAAAGAATATCGACCTCTTCTTCCATATGTTTTTATCAGCAGCTTTACCTTTCTTTTTGGACTTGCTGAATATAACATCGATGCCCTTTACCCTCTGATAAACCTGCTATCCAATTAAGGCCGCCAGAGCTTCTTCTGTCTCTTGGCATCCATTAAAAGCTTTTTTCATCTTACGATATGGGTGATCACGTCTAAGAAATCATCGATTCCCAAGGTAAACCGCCTTATTTCCATGATGCAACTGAGTGTAGCACGTGCCTTCTCACATTTAGGGCATGCTTTATGCCCCTTGACACTGTACCCGGACAAGTTACCGTATGCTGGAAAGTCGTTGATGGTGCAAAATAACATGGCACGAAGCTTGAAAGTCTCATGAGAATACCCATAAACTACAACAACACCTTCCACCCACAACGTTTTCAAGTCTTCAATCAAGAGACTTAGATAAACATCTAAGTCATTTCCCGGTTGCTTTGGGCCCGAAATCATCATAGACAATATCATGTATTTACGCTTCATGCATAACCAAGGGGACAGGTTGTAAATTATCAACAGATGAACTATGAATACTACTCATGTTACCATAAGGATTCATTCCATCTGTAGCAAGTCCAAGCCTTAGGTTTCTTGGCTCATCGGCGAAATCCGGAAACATAGTATCAATATTCTTCCATTGCATAGAATCAGCAGGATGACGAACCTTTCCATCACGTTTCCTCTCATCATTATGCTATCTAAGATTCTTCGCATCTTTCGCATTGGCAAACAATTGCTTGAACCTTGGAATTATTGGAAGATACCACAACACCTTCGCAGGAGGACCCTTTTTTCTCACATCATCAAGATCATCATCATCATCACCACCCTTCACTTTGTATCGTGATAACCCACATTTGGGGCAATCGTGATTGTCTTCATGAACACCGGTGTACAATATGCAATCATTGGGGCATGCATGTATCTTCTTATACTCCATACCCATCGGACACAATACTTTCTTGGCCTCATAGTTACGGTCAGGCAATGTGTTGTCCTCCGGAAGCAAGTCTTTCAACACTTCAAACAATTCCGTGAAGCTTTTATCGGTCCAACCATTTCTCGCCTTCACACAAACCAATTTTAGCACTGCCGACAACCGTGTATGAGTAGTACACCCCGGATATAAAGGCTTATCCGCATCACCGCACAACCTATCATACACATGAGCTCGATGAAAATATTCTTTTCCAATATCACGGATCATGTCCTCTACTCGATCATCCTCCATATCTACGTCAACGTCCTCACTTTGGGAGACATTTGCTGTACTACTCAACAACACATCACCATGTCATATCCATCTTGTATAACTCAAGCAAATCCCTTCACAAATCAAATGAGTACGTATATCCTTCATCGTACATTTCCTCGTATTCAAACACTTGACACAAGGACAATAGAACATTCCATTACTATTAGGAACATTCATTTGAGTAAAATCTATAAATTCTCCCACCCCCTTCAAATACTCAGCACTAGTGCGCTTACAAACCATCCAACTTCGGTCCATAACTAGATAGGTTCTGTAGATATACAAAACATATATCCAATATAAGGACAATACGGGAGATTGAAAACTAGTTTTTGAAATCCTAATTGAAAACTAGATTTTGAAATCCCGTCAACCATGTATATCTTATTTGACTAACTGCCTAAAACAAAATTTCCACGGTAATCTCACATCATTCTTCTCATCAAGCAGGCAACAACACATATTAGGACTATTGCTATATCTAGTACTATAACCACTCAGCCATATGAATCGATCAAGAGAGCATGATATATACAAGCAAGGCGTTTAAAAATTATTTCAAATTTACACCATTTTCAGGTTGAGCAATGAGCAATATATTGTTGATGTCACATGCTACAAGAAACTCTAAATTTCTTCCCATTTTGAAATAGGTCATGATAGCAGAAGAAAAACAAGAGAAAACACAAAACCCACGACCAGAAATAGAGACATTCCAAACAACTCAAACTCACAGTTTCAAGTTTCAACTACAGAGACTACAGTTTCAATATACACTCAAAACCAAAAATAAAAAAATGTGCCTTAAAGACTCACCAGAAATAGGTGCTTGCGTGGTGGTGGGGAGGGGAGCTCAAGTGGTGGCCAACGTTCGATGTGGTTACTGAGAGCAGAGGGACAAGGAGAGTTAGTGCGCGGGAAAGGGAAAGAGAGATGTCAACTTATTGCAAAGAATGAGCGGGAAAGACAGAGTTAGGGTTAAGAGTGTGCCTCACGGTGGTGGCGAAGAAGCCCTCGTGGTGTTGTGGTGGACAGGAGCTCGTGATTAGGGCAGAGTGAGAGTGAGAGTGAGCGTGATGAAAAGAGAAGAACAGAGACGTACAGAGCAAAGTGAAGAAGGCGAGTGGGTGTAAACGTTATAATCAAAAACCATCTTTAAAAAAACATTTTACGTCGGTTGTATAAACAATTGACGTTAAAAATAAATAACACTCTTAACGTCAGTTGTTGAATACAACTGACGTTAAAAGTGTATAAGTTTCTGCAAAAACATTCATTCCTATGACTACTGTGCTACTTACCCATGCACCTTGTAACTTAATCCTCTTAATAAGCATTAAGTTTATAGATCAGTTTTCAAGAAAATCAGGTAGTCTCTCTTCTCTATATAAAGTATCATTCTTCAGATCGATCATGTAATACTGACCCTCTTCTTTTCCTCTATATTTCGTGCGTTTTCTATTCCTTCACACTATGGCTCTATCATATTTGAGACTTTTGTTATTTCTTCCTATACCTAGACTTAAAGGTCTCTGTCTTAATGGTCAAAAAACTTCTAAGGTTGAGTAAATCACGTAACATGGATGGTAAGGTTGGGTGAATCACGTAATGTGATTCCCTCACTTTATTTCATCCCCTTCACTCTGCTTTGGCAGCAAGTGACTGTGGATTCAGATGGAGCATCAAGGAATTCAAGTGAGGGAGGAGATGCATCCATTTGAGTTTCTGAGGACACATGACTGAGAAGAAAATGACGTTGAAGCAGAAACTTTTTTATATTTTAGGGCTATGTTGCAGAAATTTTTTATCTTTTAATCATGTAATTGTAACTTATGAATCGCTTCAATGAGATACGATTTGATTATACATATAACTTGTTTTATGTTAAGTGTTTATTTATTTTAATTTGTAAAAGAATTTGTTTACTAATTCAAGCTAATTAATTAAGATTAAAAATAAACTTGTTTTAAAAAAAGTTTAGAAATAAACTGCACTATATGGAGTGATCTGCGTTAAGAGTGACAATAGGGAGATGACAACGAAAGAAAGATAGGAATGAGTTTCAGATAGGGATATAGGATTATATACGTCAGTTATTTATTTAACTGAAGTAAAAATCACACTTTTAACGTCAGTCGTATAAACAACTGACGTTAAAAGTGTTTATAATTCTTGCAAATCACTTTTAACGTCAGTTCATTACACATATGACGCAAATAGTGATTTAATATTTACAAAACCGCCACCGCCTCATTTTTAACGTCAAACATATGGTCAACTGACGTAAAACGTTCCCGTATATTACATTATTTCCACTAGTGTAGATAGCTGCTGCTGCTAGTCTTTTGATTTTGAGAGATAGAGAAGAAATGGATTGGGGGAACGTTGAAGTTGACACGGGCAAACACAAGAAGGGGGGTTGAATTATGTTTGTTAATGATTTTCAAAAACAACCTTTAAAACAACTTTTACACACAAGGAGATTAGAATCAGAAGCAAGCGTAAAGAAATATATCTTTTAAAAGGCTTTAACAAAAGCAATATCAAAATCCCTTAGTTAGAAAGAAACAAATAAAGCTGTAAGAGTTTAGGAGTAGAAGATTCACACAAGATGTTTTATCCTGGTTCGCTCTCTTCCAACCAAGAGCTACGTCCAGTCCCTTCTACTTGAAGGTTTTTCTCCACTATTTCCCAAATAGATTACAACCTTGTATTCAACACATCTCAAGGCTACAAGTATTTCTTTCTTACCAAGCCTCTTTAGGCTCTAACTCTAACAAAGAGATTTAACGTTTGATCTTCTTAACTCACTATGTGTGAGGATATGAAAGTTTAAGATCAGATGAATATTTTCACAATATTCAAACTAAAGAATACAGACTCTTGCTTTTAAAGAAATATGAGTATGAGTGATTGTAGTTTGACAAAAGTTGAGGTAGCAAGGTTGTGCAGGCAAGAGTTGTTCTTCAGTATCTCAGGTCTTCTATTTATAGTGACCTTCTTCTTCACTTGTATTTCTTCAACGGTTATTTTGAATGATCCCGTTTAGAGATAGCATTTAATGCATGATATCCATCATGACTGACAGCTTGATTGTGGCAATGCTGAATAGTACTCTTGGCTATCGAGATAGTATGAAATTGGAGGCTTACTACTCTGAGTATTGCAGCTTGACAACCTGTTGTTCCTCCTTTGTGCTCAATCCAACTTTTTCAGCCATAAAGTTGTCATCATACATATCGTTTTGCAGTATCTCATTGTACGATTCTGCTTTTTGCATTTCTTGATGATACTATGTTTCTTTTACAAAAATGTAAAACATTAAAGCAAATAAAACAAATGTGAAGAACAAATATTCTATTGAAATAAATATCAATCATTTGAAACAAATTCAAGAGATTCGGATTGCATTTATTTATTCAGAGATGGAGCTTGTCTACTTAAAAAAGAAAATTCCGTCTACTTAGTTATATGTGAGACCAAGTCTGTTTCAACAAATTATTTTGCTCGTCCGATGACGTGGCATATCCTCTCGTCTATCAAGTCTAGACTTGCTATACCTCAATGATTTATAAAGATCTCCGTCTAGTGACGTGTCAAATAGAGCTCATCTACCCGATTACTTTATTTTTCAGTTCATTTAATTCTACCAATTACTTTCGTCTGCTTACATGTCAATCTAGACACGTTTACTATCAAGTCTTTGGACTTGCTGTATCTAAGAAGTTATTTTGATTTTCGTCTAGTAAGCATTTAGAGCCTCGTCTACTTAAGAAAACCAGTCTACTAAAATAAATAAATAAATAACTTTTACCAAAACATTGAGCAGCCTGTCTACAAGGGTGGACACGTATTTTTCAAAGAAAACTTATCTCAAATTTCTATTACGTATATTTAAATATTCCTGCATAACTGAAAGCACATGTTAGATCTCAACTAACACTTTGCCAAACAAATTTAATGTTTTTGTTAACATCAAAACGTAGAGATTATTTAGTCCAAAATCACTTTGGTTCCAACAATCTCCCTTTTTTTTATGATGACAAAAACTAATTAAATTTGAAAAGTAAAGTCTAATAGAGCCTGGAGGGCTCCCCCTAAGACAAAACATTCAGATAAATAATCAGTAAAAGCATATGAGACAAACTTCATATAAGCCAATAGATAAGTGCAACAACTTATCAAACTTAGAGTATATATGAAGGAATAAATAAGCATAGTCAACAGATATCAGAACAATGCAAACATAAGTATCAGAGCAGTTATCAAGTAGAAAACAGAATATGCATATGCAGACAAATATGATCCTTTCAAAAACTGATTTTTTTTATATATATAAAAATATCTTTTCTTTCCTTTCTCCCTCTTTTTGTCATCAGTCAAAAAGGTAAAAAGGAGTGGACCATCATTGTCAGTATATACAAAAAAGAAAGATAAAAGGTTAAGGTTAGGCAGGAGGAAGTGGAGGGTTCTGAGTCTGGCTTTTCTTGAAATCCATCAGGAATTCCAGTATTTTGTTGACAACTTCTAAGGTTGGAGCCATTGATGTTTGAACTTGTTGTTGGACATCCTCCTTAATTTTCTCAGTCATATTCTTAACCTTTTCATCAACTATCTTACCAACTCTGTCATCAATTATTTTGCCAAGTATCTCTGCAAGGTTCTGTGGCAGAGCATGTTGTCTTGAACTCTCGGCAGATTCTTGAAAAGTGCTTAAGGCTCTAGAGTGTTCAGGGTGATCTGAAGGGTGCATCACAGCCAAAGCTAGTGGTTGAGAAGAGTGCTTTCCTGATGAGCTTTGTTTGGAGATGGACTCAGCGGTTTCTTCTTCATGACCACCTGAGCCAAAAATAGTGGCATTCATACCAGGTCATTCAACTACAATTTCATCTGCTAGGAGCTCAGAAGGAGGTGAAGACAAAGTAGGATTAATCGCTAGAAGGGGTAGAGGGGTCACTGATACTTCCTTTGCCCATATGATGGGGTAGGAGAATTCCACATCTCGGCTTGTTATGGGAAGTCCCCAAAGGTCTTTATAGATTATGTACCAAAAGTTAGAAAGACCACACTTTCCTCTGACTTGGGGAATTTCCTTCTTCTCTTCTTAGGTGAGTCCAGAGGAGGATGCTTTTCATGTGCAGTGAATAATGTGAGATTTCCATAAATCTGTAGCACGTTGTTCATTGATCAACTTGAGGGATTATGAATGCAAATAGAAGTCCAGCATGGAGTAGTCAAAAGTTTCTTGATGTAGATCAAGCATTGCTGATTCAGCTTCTGCCATGACTCCTTTGAACCTTTTGTTCTTCTTGTCCTTGTCCTTATTCAGATCTACCATCGGCAGTCTTAGATAGATTCTGTAAGGCATGATTCCAACTCTGGTTGCTTCACTATGTCTCAGCCAGGATGGGGGCCGGGACAAAATGTACGGCTCTATCAACTCTGAAATGATTGAATTCTCACTTCAGCATTTCATAGATGAGCTGATCCAAGAAGAAATCAGAGACCCTCCCATAGACTCTGGGATGCACAAAGGATACCCATTTTGTATCAATGGTCATGATTATAGGGACATGCTTGGATGTTCTCGCTCTTCTCTCAGGGATGGTAGGAAAATTCTTTCTTAGAGGGTCTGTCTCCCATACAGGTATTATGTGTCTCTCAACTCCATTAGTTAGGGGTAAGAGAGGTGGAGTTTTGACAAGGTTAGGATAGATTTTTCTTGGGGGGGGGGGGGGGGGGATTTGTTTAGGGGCAGGTGAGTGACTAAGGGTCCTATGTTGTTGTGCATTTGTGAAGGCATTATTTTGATTAATTTGTAGTCAGGATGGGGTAAGTGGAAGGGTTCAACAGGTGGACTTATTCTTCCTCATACTCTGGTAGGGGGTACCACCTGTTAGGAATATGTTCAAGTTCAGGTTGGTGAGTGAGAAACAAAACTCTCCATTCCCTTTTTACTTTGGCCCAATCCTCATATTTGCCATCATAAATAATAGAAATTGGGGTGAAGGGAAATAAGGTTCTTAAGGGTTTTGAGAAAGGAGCACCAGGGGAAGTGCCATCATCTGGTTGATTGAACTAGGGATCATCGGCAGGGATAATTGGTTGAAATTGTGGTCTGGATGAGGTGGCTATTTGTGAGTGAGCATGTGAAGATGTAGGCAAGTTTGTGGTTTGGTCAATTTGTGTTGGTTGGGGTGAGAGGGGTGTGGGAATTTATGCATCATCTGGAGTGGAGACAGCAATGTTATCATCAGAGGTAACAGCAACAGGAACATCATCAAGTCTAGTTTCTATACTAGACACTAAGGCATCTACTGCTATTTGAACAGGATCACTGGCAGAGATGGTTACCTTATAGGTCTTAGTTGTTCTGGTCTTTCTTGCTGGTTGACTTCTGGGTTTTGTTGAGATAGGCACAACGGCCTCAGCAGAAGCAACATAAGTTTTCTGCTTCTTCAGGATGATACTGATAAGAACTCTGTCCTCATCAGTTTCCTCGTTCTCATAGTGTGAGAAGATAACTCTTCTTTGCTTCTTCACAGTAGGAGCATCACAAGGTTCCCTGATAACAATGCCACCAGCTGGTCTCTTGGGGGCAGTCTTCCTTGCTGCAGTGGTGTTTTTTCTTGATATTCTTCTTTGGCCCTATAGCCTCAGCAGTGTTTTGTTCCACCATTTCCTCTTTCATTTTCATCAGCTCCTCAGTTTTGGCCATTACAGCAGCAGCATGGGTACTGAGGTTCATGTTAGCTATATTAATTTTACCAAAGTCTACAGCCGACATTGGTTTTTCAGTTAAGATCCTAGCTTGCTCTTCAGGAGTCCTTGCAGCAAGAATTTCATGAATTCCTTGATCCTTGAAAATCTTAGAAAGAAGATGGCAATAGGGAAATGCTGAGAGTCTTTTCTTGTTCATCACAGCATCTCTAAATCTTCCATTCAGAATTCTTGGAAGATTGATCTTCGTTTAGGTGAGAAGATGGCAAAGGCAGAATTTGTGCAGAGAGGAGAGGTTGTCCTTGGATCCAACCTTATGAAGAACCACCTTATTAAGAAGCTGATGAAGGTGTTGGAACCAAAGTGGTTTTGGGTTTAATAATCTCTAAGTTTTGATGCTAACAAAAGAATTAAATTTACTTGGCAAAGTATTAGTTGAGATCTAACTAGTGCTTTAAGTTATGCAGGAATGCTTTTATAAGTAAAATAAACTTGGGATAAGTTTCAATTGAAAAATAAGTGTCCACCCCTGTAGACGAGCTACTCAAGCACTATGGTAAAGTTACCTTGTTGTTTAAATAAGTAGACTGGCTTTCTTTAGTAGACGAGGCTATAAATGAATACCTAAATAACTTGTTAGGTACAGCAAGTCCAAAGACTTGAAAATAAGCGCGTCCATCTTGCCACGTCAGCAGACGGAAGTAATTAGTTGAAGAAAATGGACTAAAACACAAAGTAATCTTGTAGACGATCCTTAACCGCCACGTCATTATACGGAGATCTTTATAACTCATTAAGGAATAGCAGGTCTGAAGACTTAATAGATAAAAGGATATGCCATGTTATTAGACGAGCTAAGAAAAATATCAACTTGGACTCTCATATGAATGAGTAGACGGAGTTTCCTTTTAGATAAAATCCATCTTAGAATGAATTAAATACAATCCGAATCTCCTATATTTATTTCAAATGATTGATATTTATTTCAAAAGAATATTTGTTCTTCACATTTGCTTTATCTGCTTTAATATTTCATCTTGTTGTAAAGAAATATAGTTCGTACAATAAGATATGTACGATAACAACTTTATGTCTGAAAAAGATGAATTATACACAAAGAAGAAACAACAAGTACTCAAACTGCAATACACAGATGAGTGGACCTCCAAATTCATGCATAACCAAGAGTACTATTCAGCATTGTTACAGTCAAGCTATCAGTCACAACGGATATCATGCATTTAATGCTATCTCTAAATGGGATTATCCAAAGTATCCTTGAAGAATTATAAGAGAAGAAGAAGGTCACTATAAATTGAAGACCTCAGATAGTGAAGATAAAAACACTTGCCCGCACAATCTTGTTAGCTGAACTTTTGCCATTTGATAATCATTTATTCCTTTATCCTTTCAAGAGCAAGAGTCTGTATTCATTAAATTTAAATATTGTTATAATATTCAACTGATCTTAAACTGTCATATTCTCACCCATAGTGAGTTAAGAAGATCAACCATTAAATCTCTTTGTCAGAGTTAGAGCCTGAAGAGACTTGGTAAGAAAGGAATACTTGTAGCCTGAAAAGGTGTTGAATACTTGTTTGTAATCTATTTGGAGAAATAGAGGAAAAATCCTTCAAGTCGAAGGGACTGGACGTAGCTCTTGGTTGGAAGAGAGTGAACCAGGATAAAATCTCTTGCGTGAATTTTCTATCCCTAAACTCTTCAGTTTTATTTGCTTATACTAACTGTGGGGTTTTGTTAAAAGTCTTTTTTTTTTTAAAGGATCTTTGTCTTTGTGTGTGCTTCTATTTCATATCTATTTGAGTGCAAAAATTGTTTTAAAGGTTGTTTTATAAAATTATTAACAAACTCAATTCAACCCCCGCCCCTTCTTGTGTTTGCCTGTGTCAACTTCGGTTGGTATCAGAGCTTAGCCTCGAAAGGGTTGAGCATCTAACAAGTGCTGAGGGAGTACGATCCAACAATCATGGATGCAAAAGGACAAGCTATCAACAGACCTCCTCTCTTTGATGGTTTTGATTATGACTATTGGAAGAAGAGGATGATGGCCTTTTTGGATGCACAAAGTCTAGATATCCGAGAGCTCATAGAAACTGGTTACACTGAACCCAGAAATGAAAATGGAGCTGCTGTTGCAAGAGCAGACTGGACAGCAGATCAAAAGGCAAAGCATCAACTGAATCTTAAAGCTAAGCATTATTTGATGTGTGCCATCACCAGATCTGAACACGACAAAGTTCACAGCTGCAATACTACTAAAGAAATCTGGGATACTCTTGCCCTAGCTCATGAGGGTTCCTCACATCACAAGTTAAGAAATCCAAGATTAGCATGCTGGTTCATCAGTATGAGCTGTTCAAGATGGTTGAACATGAAACAATAGACCAAATTTTTGGAAGATTCCAAACCATCACCAACAGTCTCAGATCTCTTGGAAAAATCTATGAAAATAGAGATCATGTCAGAAAAATCTAAGAAGTCTATCCAAGCAATGGAGACCCAAAGTAACTACTATTCAGGAAGCAAAAAACCTGAATACACTCTCTCTGGAAGAGCTTCTTGGATCTCTCAAGGTTCAAGAATTTGAACTCAATAAAGAAGAAAACTCCATAAAAAGAAAATCTATTTCCCTAAAGGCAAAGAAAGCAAGTTCATCAAAAGTTTTCAAAGCTGCCGAATCATCTGATAAGTTTGAATCTTCTGATGATATTGAAGAATCAGGAGAAAATGAATTATCCTTTATCTCCAGAAAGATTCAACATATGTGGAGAAAGAAAGGTGGTTTCAGAAGAAAGCAACTCAATAAAAAGTTTTCCAAGGAGAAGTCAGACTCCAAGGAAAAAGATCCATCCTTTTGCTTTGAATGCAAGAAACCTGGTCATTTCAAAGCAGACTGCCCTGAGCTAAAGGACAAAAAGAAATTCTTCAAAAAGAAGAAAGGGTTAATGGCCACATGGGAGGATCTTGATCTATCTTCTTCATATGAAGAAAATGAAGCTGAGGAAGAGGCAAATATCCGTCTCATGGCGATATCTTTATGCAAAGTGAATACACTGATGCTGAGGTAATGGACTCTGACTCATCCACTCTTCAAAATGCTTTTGATGAATTGTTGCATGAGTCATCCATACTATCATGAGAATATAAGAGTCTCAAAAAGAAATTCTCTAAACTATCCAAAGAATATGATAGGGTCTGCACTGAGAAACAAAACCTTAAAAATGAAAACGATACACTAAAATCAATGAATGTCAGTCTAGCTGACAAAATGGTGTGTGAACCTGATGTTTCTTGTGAAGTTGCAAAACTGAAACAAGATGTAACATATCTAACTGACACTCTGTCAAAGCTTGTGGGAGGATCAGATAAGCTTAGCCTCATTTTAAGGTACTGGAGGTCACCTTATGATAAATCTGGTCTTGGTTATGACAAAGAGAAGCAAGACGCATCTCACAAAAAGTCAAAACCACTTAAACAGCATAGAGCTTCAAAAGCACCAAATAAACATACCAAAGCTAAGTCTATCTCATCTAACACCTTTTGTAAAGTATGTGGAAAAAATCAGCACATTACATCTAGATGCATACACAATAAATATGCTAAGAATACTTGTCCAGTTACAACTAACAAGAAAGGACCCAAGTCAATTTGGGTACCTAAAGATAAGATAATACCTGTTGCAAATTTGCTTAACAACAGTAAGAAGACATATGTCTTGGTACTTGGACAGTGGTTGCTCGTGAAGATGGTGGCTGGGTCACATTTGGAGGAAATCAAAAAGGAAAAATCATTGGTATAGGTAAAATTGGTAAACATCATTTTCCCTCCATTGATAATGTTCTTTTAGTAAATGGCTTGAAGCACAATCTACTGAGCATAAGTCAATTATGTGATAGTGGATGTGAAGTATCGTTTGATAAGGATATATGTGTTGTCAAGAAAGATGATGGATCACATTTATTCACTGCAAAAAGGCAAAACAATCTCTACAAGATTGACTTGGAGGACCTCTCAAATCAAAGTGTCTCATGTCTAGTGTCCATTGAAGATGAGCGATGGATTTGGCACAAAAGGCTAGGTCATGCAAGCTTGAAATTAATTTCAAAGCTAAACAAGCATAACCTCGTGAGAGGACTACCAAACCTTAAGTTTAAATCTGATGCTCTCTGTGATGCATGTCAAAAGGGAAAACAAGTCAAAGGTTCTTTTGAATCTAAGAATGATGTTAGTACCAATAGACCACTAGAGTTGCTACATCATGATCTTTTTGGTCCAACAAGGACTGTCTTTGTCAGTGGTAAGAAATATGGTCTTGTCATAGTAGACGACTACACTAGATGGACATGGGTTATGTTCCTTGCTCACAAGGATGAGTCATTCAAGGTCTTTTTTGTATTCTGCAAACGTGTACAGAATGAAAAAGGCATGTGTATAGCTTCAATTAGAAGTGATCATGGGGGAGTATTTGTCAATGAGCTATTCCATGAGTTTTGTGAAGAAGGTGGTATTCAACATAACTTCTCAATACTAAGAACACCACAGCAAAATGGTGTGGTAGAGAGAAAGAACAGATCTCTTCAAGAGATGGCTAGGACTATGCTCAATGACAATTCTATCCTTAAGCACTTCTGGGCTGAAGCTGTGAACACTTCCTGCTACATTCAGAACAAAATATACATTAGACCTATTCTGAATAAGACTCATGATGAATTGTGGAAAGGTAGAAAACCCAACATTTCATGCTTTCACGTTTTTGGTTGTAAATGCTTTATACTGAATACTAAAGATCAACTTGGTAAGTTTGATGCTAAAACAGATAGTGGAATTCTATTAGGATATTTTGAAACATCTAAAGGCTTTAGAGTTTATAATTCTAGGACTATGATAGTAGAAGAAAGTATTCATGTCAAGTTTGATGACAAACTGCCTGATGAGAAATTATCAGAGCTAGATGAAGCTTTTGCAGATCTTGATCTAAGCACTCCAGGAGACTCACCTAAGATAAAAGTTGATGATCAAGAAGATGACCCCACTCAACAACCAGAAACTTCCACTTCTTATCATGATACAGTTCAAAAATCTTAGTACTTCAAGAATTATCACCCACAAGATCAGATCATTGGAAACCCCAATGACAAGCTAAGAACCAGATCAACCTTCAGAGAACAAGACAATTCTGCACTAGTCTCTGAGTTGGAACCAAAGACAGTAGACGAGGCTCTGCTCGACAATGGTTGAATTCTATCTATACAAGAAGAACTCAATCAGTTTGAAAGAAGTGATGTTTGGACTCTGGTTCCATTGCCTAAAGACAAATCGGTGATTGGAACAAAGTGGGTTTACAGAAACAAACTTGATGAAAATGGTAAGGTGATCAGAAACAAAGCAAGACTTGTTGCTCAAGGTTTCTCTCAAGAAGAAGGTATAGATTATACTGAAACCTTTGCACCTGTTGCTAGATTAGAAGCTATTAGAATCTTACTTTCATTTGCTGGACATCATAATATTATGCTTTTTCAGATGGATGTTAAGAGTGATTTTCTAAATGATTTTATTAATGAAGAAGTCTATGTTATGCAACCTCCGGGTTTGGAGTGTGAAACCCATCCCGAACATGTATATAAGCTTAAGAAAGCTTTGTACGGTCTTAAGCAAGCTCCTAGAGCTTGGTATGATAGACTAAGTTACTTTCTTATGAAAATAGAATCAATAGAGGAAAGGTTGATACAACCCTATTTAGAAAATCCGTTAAGTCTAATTTCATAGTTGTACAGATATATGTTGATGATATTATTTTTTGCAGTACTAATGAATCTTTGTGCAAAGAATTCTCAAAGTTAATGCAGAAAGAGTTTGAAAGAGCATGATGGGAGAACTCAAATTCTTCCTTGGACTTCAAGTAAAACAAACCATGGACGAGGTGCTCATCCACCAAACTAAGTATACAAAAGAACTTCTAAAGAAGTTTAAATTAGATGACTGTAAACAAATGAATACTCCTATGCACCCCACTTAATTACTGAACAAAGATGATAAAGAGAAAAAGGTAGACCAAAAGGTATACAGAGGTATGATAGGATCTCTCCTATATCTTACTGCGTCTAGACCTGACATAATGTTCAGTGTCTGCTTATGTACTCGTTTTCAATCTGATCCTAGAGAGTCTCATCTCTCAGCAGTTAAGAGAATATTTAGATATTTAAAAGGAACTACTAATCTAGGATTGTGCTTTAATAAAAATGATGATTACAAATTAGTTGGTTTTTGTGATGCTGACTATGCCGGAGATAGATTTGAAAGAAAAAGCACTAGTGGAGGATGTCACTTCATTGGAGCTAATTTTGTCTCATGGTCAAGCAAAAGACAAATTACCATTGCCTTATCAACTGCTGAAGCTGAGTATATATCAGCTGCAAGTTGCTGCTCACAACTTCTCTGTATCAAACATCAATTGGAGGACTACAATGTATTTGTAAGTAGTATTCCGCTTATGTGAGATAATACTGCTGCAATAAATCTATCTAAGAACCCAATTTTGCATTCTAGAGCTAAACACATAGAGATTAAACATCATTTTATTAGGGATTATGTGCAAAAAGGTGTGATTGATATTCAATTTGTAGATACTGACCATCAATGGGCAGATATCTTTACTAAACCTCTTGCAGAGGACAGATATATCTTTATTAGAAAGCATCTTAATATGATATGTGTGGATTAGTGTAAGCGTCTAGCCTAGAAACATTTGTTTTACTAATTCTGCGTCTGTTACCTATGCTCGTCTAATACATATTTAAAGTTGTACGTTTATTGCATAACGTATTGCACGCGTCCACTGATATTGATGATCGCGTCCATTGTATAAGTTTCAGACTAATTCACATCTGCCTTTTATTAAAGTTATTCTAATTGTGTGTTAATAAATGCATTTATTTTGTCACAAGACATATTTATCCTTTATTCTCTTTGCTGAGTCAGTACTTCTATCAATCCCATCAAGACCTTTTTATGGTCCCAAGTTACCAACGCCGTTTTATCATTATGACATGTCATATCAAAAGTTTTTTTTAAACCGTTTGATATTCAAGATTCATTTAAAATAAATCTTTTCCCTCTGAGAAAGACTTTACGCTTTCCTAATCTCTCGAGCTATCTCTCTCTTTACCTCTCTATGCTCTCCAAACCCTAAGCTCTTTAATCATCTACAATGGCATCCTCAACCTTCAACGTGGACAAACTCAACTTAGCTATAGAGCATCATTTCAACCTTAATGTGATAAAAGACTACAATCTTGACATAAGCAAATATGTCAATGCAGCTGGTCGGGAAGGACTCTTCGCGGAGAAAGTCTCTATTTTCCCAAATCTTGTCAGGGATTTTTGGGGAAACATCCAACTGACAGAAACTGACTTCTACTCAACCGTATTAAGAAGGAAGATTACAGTCTCGGAGAAAACTATTGCTGAAGCAATCTTCTGTGCTCGGGAAGGAATAGTTTTCACTGGGTCTTGGGAAGAAGACTTGGGCAGCTCTGAGACTATAGAAGTCTGTCTCATGAAGGAGGACACGGTCAGGACTCACTCGTGGAAGGCTATTGAAATGAAGGATATCGTTTGTATATTTCACCAGCTTCTCAACAAAGTGGTGCTTCACAAGGTTGGATCAAAGGACAACCTCTCATCTCTTCACAAAATTTGTCTCTGCCATCTTCTCACAGAGACAAGAATCAATCTTCCAAGAATCCTTTATGGAAGATTCAGAGATGCAGTGATGAATAAGAAAATACTCTCTGCACTTCCTTTCTGCCACCTTCTCTTGAAGATTTTCAAGGCTCAAGGAGTATATGAGTTTCTTGCTGCTAAGACTCCTGAGGAGCAAACGAGGTTACTAACTGATAAACCAATGTCTGCTGCAGACTTTGGAAAGATGAACATAGCCAACATGAACCTCAGTACGTATGTTGCTGCTGCAATGGCTAAGACAGGAATTAATGGTGGCTAAAGAAGAGATGATTGAACAGAATAATGCTGAAGTCCTAGGCGTTAGAAGGGTAGCCGGGCAAAAGACAACTGCTACAAGGAAGCCTGCCCCAAAAAGGCCAGGAAGTGGGATTGCTATCAGGGAACCTTCTGATGCCCCTGCTGCAAAGATGCCAAGGAAAATTATCCTCTCTCATAATGGAGATGAGGAAGCTGACGAGGATAGCATTCCTATCAATTCTATCCTAAAGAAGCAGAAGACCTCTGCTGCTGCTGCTGAGGTCGTTGTGCCTGATCCTTCAACCGTGCCAACAAAACCAAGGAGACAACCAGTAAGAAAAGTTAGGTCGACTAAAACTCCTAAGGTAATTATCTCTGCTAATGATCCTGTTCAATTAGCAGTAGATGACCTTGTATCTAGTTTAGAAGCTATGATAGATGATATACCTATCCCCTCTGGAAATGACGTATATATTCCCAAACATCTCTCACCCCAACCAACACAAACAACCACTTCACAATCCGATGATCCCTGGTTAAATCAACCAGATGAAGGCATTTTCCCTGGTGCACCTTTCCCAAAACTTCTAAGAACCCTATTTCCTCCCCTCACCCCAACTTTCGTCCTTTACAATGGCAAATCTGAGGATTGGGCCAAAGTAAAAAGAGAATGGAAAATTCTGTTTAATTCTCACCAATATGAACCAGAACACATCCTAAACAGATGGTATCCTCTACCTGAATATGAGGAAGAAGTTAGCCAATCTGTTGAACCCCTCTACCTACCTCACCCACGGTGTCAATTAATCAAAATCGTACCTTCTCAAATACACAATCATCTAGGACCTTTAGTCACTCACCTACCCTTAGTCAAATTTCCCCCCAAGAAAATTTACCCAAACCCTGTCAAAACTCCTCCATTCATACCTCTTATTGAAGGAGTTGAGAGACACATTATACCCGTCTGGGAGATTGACCCCAAGAGGAAGAATCTTCCTACTATTCCAGAGAAAAGAGCTAGATCATCTAAGCATGTCCCCGTGATCATGCCAAGGGACACAAAATGGGTGTCCTTTGAGCATACCAGAATCTATGGGAGGGCTGCTGATTTGTTTATGGATCAACTCTGCTATGATATACTGAAATGGGAGTTCAGCCAACTCAGAGCTGATTGAGCTGCAAATTTTGTTCCTCCATTCTGGCTGAGGCATAAGGAAGTAACCAGGATTGGAATCAAGCCTTACAAAATCTGTCCGAGATTGCCAATGCTGGATCTTAACAAGGACAAGGACTTGAAGAACAGAAGATTCAAGGGTGTGATGCCCGAAGCTGAGTCAGCATTGCTTGACCTTGATCAAGAAACTTTTGATTACTTAATATCGGATTTCCTTCTAAATAAGGAATCCATTGAGTTAATCGATGAGCACAAAGCTGATGACTTTTGGAAGTCACACTTAATTCACTGGACCAGAGAGGCATCTTCCTCTGGATTGTCTGATGAAGAAAAGGAAGATATTCCCAAGGTCAAAGGAAAGTGTGGACTCTCACACTTTAGGTACATGATATATAAAGACATCTGGGGACTTCCTATCAACAGCAGAAATGTGGAGTTTGTCTACCTTGTTAGATGGGCAAAGGAAATCATAGTAAAACCCAAACCTACTCCAAAGCCTATCTCAGATGACCTTGTTACTGAAGCAAATGGATAAATTGTCATTGCTGATAATTTGGAAGACACTGCTAAATCCTGTCACCAACAGAGCTCATCAGAAAGACAATCTTCTCAACCTCTGGCAATAGTTGTAATGCACCCTGAAGATCAGTCAAGAACTCTGAGCACTTTTCAAGAATCTGCAGAAAGCTCAAAGCATCAGAATCTGCCATCAAATATTGAAGAAGTTCTTGGAAAGCTGGTTGACAAAAGGGTTGGCAAATTGGTAGATGAAAAGGTTGACAAGATAGTTGAAAAGATCAAGGAGGATGTTCATCAGCAGGTTCAAACCTCAATGGCTCCAACCTTAGAGGTTGTGAATAAAATGTTTGAATTTCTTATGGATTTCAAGAAGAGTCAAACTTAGAATCCTCCTCCACCACCTCCATTTGCTTAGCCTTCATTATTGTTTCTTTTTATCCTTTTGTACTGACAACGATGATCCTCTCCTTTTTACCTTTTTAGTTGATGACAAAAAGGGGGAGAAAGGAAAAGAAAGAGAATTATATATATAAAGTCAGTTGTTGAAAAGCTCTTATATGTTTGCATTTGCATATTCTCTTCTACTTGATAAATTGATCTGCTTTAATTATGTTTAAATTATTTGCTTTGATATCTGCTGCTCTGATACTTGTGTTTATATAGATTCCAAGAATGATAAGTGTTTGTACCTATCTGTTAGTTTATAAGTCTGCTTAAGTATTTGAATGCTTTGCCTTAGGGGGAGCCCTGCAAGTTCTCTTAGACTTTGTTTTTCAAATTTAATTAGTTTTGTCATCATCAAAAAGGGGGAGATTGTTGGAACCAAAGTGGTTTTGAGTTTAATAATCTCTAAGTTTTGATGCTAACAAAAGGATTAAATTTGCTTGGCAAAGTATTAGTTGAGATCTAACTAGTGCTTTCAGTTATGCAGGAACGCTTTTATAAGTAAAATAAACTTGGGATAAGTTTCAATTGAAAAATACGCATCCACCGCTGTAGACAAGCTACTCAAGCACTATGGAAAAGTTACCTTGTTGTTTAAATAAGTAGACTGGCTTTCTTTAGTAGACGAGGCTATAAATGAATACCTAAATAACTTGTTAGGTACAGCAAGTCCAAAGACTTGAAAATAAGGGCGTCCATCTTGCCACGTCAGCAGACGGAAGTAATTAGTTGAAGAAAATGGACTAAAACACAAAGTAATCTAGTAGACGAGCTCTAACCGCCATGTCACTAGACGGAGATCTTTATAACTCATTAAGAAATAGCAAGTCTGAAGACTTAATAGATAAAAGGATATGCCACGTCATCAGACGAGCTAAGAAAAATATCAAATAGACTTGGACTCTCATATGAATGAGTAGAAGGAGTTTCCTTTTAGATGAACTCCATCTTAGAATGAATTAAATGTAATCTGAATCTCTTATATTTATTTCAAAAGAATATTTGTTCTTCATATTTGTTTTATCTGCTTTAATATTTCATCTTGTTGTAAAGAAATATAGTTCGTACAATAAGATTTCTACGATAACAACTTTATGTCTGAAAAAGATGAATTATACACAAAGAAGAAACAACAAGTACTCAAGTTGCAATACACAAAGGAGTGAACCTCCAAATTCATGCTCCCTTGATAACCAAGAGTACTATTCAGCATTGCTACAGTCAAGCTATCAGTCACAACGGATATCATACATTTAATGCTATCTCTAAACGAGATTATTCAAAGTAAATGTTGAATAATTATAAGATAAGAAGAAGGTCACTATAAATTGAAGACCTCAGATACTGAAGATAAAGACACTTGCCTGCACAACCTTGCTAGCTGAACTTTTGCCTTTTGATAATCATTTATTCCTTTATCCTTTCAAGAGCAAGAGTCTGTATTCATTAAGTTTAAATATTGTTGTAATATTCAACTGATCTTAAACTGTCATATTCTCACCCATAGTGAGTTAAGAAGATCAACCATTAAATCTCTTTGTTAGAGTTAGAGCCTGAAGAGACTTGATAAGAAAGGAATACTTGTAGCCTGAAAAAGGTGTTGAATACTTGTTTGTAATCTATTTGGAGAAATAGTGGAAAAATCTTTCAAGTCGAAGGGACTGGACGTAGCTCTTGGTTGGAAGAGAGTGAACCAGGATAAAATCTCTTTCATGAATTTTCTATCCCTAAACTCTTCAGTTTTATTTGCTTATACTAACTGTGGGGTTTTGATATTGCTTTTGTTAAAAGTCTTTTAAAAAAAAAGGATCTTTGTCTTTGTGTGTGCTTCTGTTTCATATCTCTTTGAGTGCAAAAATTGTTTTAAAGGTTGTTTAAAAAAATTATTAACAAACACAATTTAACCCTCCCTTCTTGTGTTTGCCTGTGTCAACTTCAGAAGGATGCAAATAAAGTCCTTCATTTCAACAGCTTTCCAAGTATGAGTTCGACTGTGTCTTCTTTCATGAGACAGACTTCAATGGTCTCAAAGCCACCCAGATCAGCTTCTTATGACTCAGTTAAAACCAAACCTTCCTGAGCACAGAAAATAGCATCGGCAATAGTCTTCTCCGAGACTACAATCTTCTTTCTCAACACAGTAGAGAAGAAGTCAGTATTAGTCACTTGAACATTCTTCCATAAATCCCTAATCAGGTTAGGAAAGACAGAGACTTTCTCTATGAAGAGTCCTCCCCATCCAGCTGCATTAACATACTTGTTTATGTCTAAGTTGTAGTCTTGCAACACTCCAAATTTGAAATGATCCTCAATTGCCAAGTTAAGCATGTCCACGTTGAAGGTTGAAGAAAAAGCCATTTTAGGTGAACAGATAGCTTAGGATTTGAAAGCAGAGAGAGATAGCTCGAGAAGTTAGGGAAGTGTAAAGTTTTCTCAAAGGGAAAAGATTACTTTAAAAAGATTTTTGAATCCCAAAGGTTTAACAAAAAAAAAACTTTTGACATGACATGTCATTATGGATAAAACGGTGTTGGTAACTTGGAACTATAAAAATGTCTTGATGGGATTGATGGAAGTACTGACTCGGCAAAGAGAATAAAGGACAAATTGTCATTGGGACAAAATAAATGCACTTAATAAAAAAATATACTTAGATGCAGGCAGATGTGGACTCGTCTGAAACAGCACAATGAACCCATTAAACAATACCAGCAGACGCGACATATAGTAGACGTGCAACACAACATATAGACGCACAACTTTTAATAGGTATTAGACATGCGTAAGTAATAGACACAAGATTATTAAAACAAATTTTTCTCAAGGTTGGATGCCTAAATTAATCCACACATATCATGTTAAGATGCTTCCTAATAAAGATAAATCTGTCATCTGCAAGAGGTTTAGTAAATATATCTGCCCATTGATGGTCAGTATCAACAAATTGTATATCAAATACACCTTTTTGCACATAATCCCTAATGAAATGATGTTTAATCTCTATGTTCTTAGCTTTAGAATGCAAAATTGGATTCTTAGATAGATTTATTGCAGCAGTATTATCACACATAAGTGGAATACTACTCACAAACACATTGTAGTCCTCCAATTGATGTTTGATCCAGAGAAGTTGTGAGCAACAACTTGCAGCTGATATATACTCAACTTCAGCAATTGATAAGGCAATGGTACTTTGTCTTTTGCTTGACCATGAGACAAGATTAGCTCCAATGAAGTGACATCCTCCACTAGTGCTTTTTCTTTCAATTCTATCTCCAGCATAGTCAACATCACAGAAACCAACTAATCTGTAATCTTCATTTTTCTTAAAGCACAAACCAAGATTAGTAGTACATTTTAAATATCTAAAAATTCTCTTAACTGCTAATAAGTGAGATTCTCTAGGATCATATTGAAATCGAGCACATAAACACACACTGAACATAATATCTGGCATAGACGCAGTAAGATATAAGAGAGATCCTATCATACCTTTATATACCTTTTGGTCTATCTTTTTCTCTATATCATCTTTGTTCAGTATGGAAGTGGGGTGCATAGGAGTATTCATTGGCTTACAATCATCCATCTTAAACTTCTTCAGAAGTTCTTTTGTATACTTAGTTTGGTGGATGAGCACCTCGTCCAAGGTTTGTTTTACTTTAAGTCCAAGAAAGAATTTGAGTTCTCCCATCATGCTCATTTCAAACTCCTTCTGCATTAACTTAGAGAATTCTTTGCATAGAGACTCATTAGTACCACAAAAAATAATATCATCAACATATATTTGTACAACTATGAAATTAGAATTAATGGATTTTCTAAATAAGGTTGTGTCAACCTTTCCTCTATTGAATCCATTATCCATAAGAAAAGAACTTAGTCTGTCATACCAAGCTCTAGGAGCTTGCTTAAGACCGTACAAAGCCTTCTTAAGCTTATATACATGTTCGAGATGGGTTTCACACTCAAAACCCAGAGGTTGCATAACATAAACTTCTTCATTAATAAAGCCATTTAGAAAATAACTTTTAACATCCATCTGAAAAAGCATAATACTATGATGTGCAGCAAATGAAAGTAGAATTCTAATAGCTTCTAGTCTAGCAACAGGTGTAAAAGTTTCATATAATCTATACCTTCTTCTTGAGAGAAACCTTGAGCAACAAGTCTTGCTTTGTTTCTTATTACCTTATCATCTTCATCAAGTTTGTTTCCGTAAACCCACTTTGTTCCAATCACTGATTTGTCTTTGGCCAAGGGAACCAGAGTCCAAACATCATTTCTTTCAAACTGGTTGATTTCTTCTTGCATAGCTAGAATCCAACCATCGTCTAGCAGAGCCTTGTCTACTGTCTTTGGTTTCAACTCAGAGACTAGTGCAGAAATATCTTGTTCTCTAAAGGTTGATCTGGTTCTGAGCTTGTCATTGGGGTTTCCAATGATCTGATCTTGTGGATGATAATTCTTGAAGTACCAAGATTTTTGAATTGTATCATCTTGAGAAGTGGAAGTTTTTGGTTTTTGAGTGGGGTTATCTGCTTGATCATAAACTTTTATCTCTGGTGAGTCTTCTGGAATGTTTAGATCAAGATCTGCAAAAGCTTCATCTAGCTCTGATAATTTCTTATCATACTGTTTGTCATCAAATTTGACATGAATACTTTCCTCTACTATCAGAGTCCTAGAATTATAAACTCTAAAGCCTTTAGATGTTTTATAATATCCTAATAGTATCCCATTATCTATTTTAGTATCAAACTTACCAAGTTGATCTTTCGTATTTAGTATATAGCATTTACAACCAAAAGGGTGAAAATAAGATATGTTGGGTTTTCGTCCTTTCCACAATTCATAAGGAGTCTTATTCAGGATAGGTCTAATGTATATTCTGTTCTGAATGTAGCAAGCAAGATAACGACTTCCAGCCGGAAGTGCCTAGGGACAGAGTTGTCATTGAGCATAGTCCTAGCCATCTCTTGAAGAGATCTGTTCTTTCTCTCTACCACACCATTTTGTTGTGGTGTTCTAGGTATTGAGAAGTTGTGAAGGATACCACTTTCTTCACATAACTTATGAAATAGCTCATTTTCAAACTCTCCCCCATGGTCACTTCTGATTGAAGTGATACACGCTCCTTTTTCATTCTGTACACGTTTGCAGAATACAGAAAAGACCTTAAAAGACTCATCCTTCTGAGTTAGGAACATAACCCATGTCCATCTAGTGTAATCGTCTACTATGACAAGACCATATTTCTTACCACTGATAGAGGCAGTCCTTGTTGGACCAAAAATATCAAGATGTAGCAACTCTAGTGGTCTATTGGTACTAACAATATTCTTAGATTCAAAAGAACCTTTGACTTGTTTTCCCTTTTGACATGCATCACAGAGAGCTTAGGATTTGAACTTAAGGTTTCGTAGTCCTCTCACGAGGTTATGCTTGTTTAGCTTTGAAATTAATTTCAAGCTTGCATGACCCAGTGCCTTTTGTGCCAAATCCATCGCTCATCTTCAATGGACACTAGACATGAGACGCTTTGATTTGAGAGGTCCTCCAAGTCAATCTTATAGAGATTGTTTTGCCTTTTAGCAGTGAATAAAAGTGATCCATCATCTTTCTTGACAGTACACATGTTTTTATCAAAAGAAACTGCATATCCACTGTCACATAATTGACTTATGCTCAGTAGATTGTGCTTTAAGTCATTTACTAAAAGAATATTATCAATGGAGGGAAAATGATGTTTACCAATTTAACCTATACCAATGATTTTCCCTTTCTGATTTCCTCCAAATGTGACCCAACCACCATCTTTGGGCTTAAGGTTTTGGAACATAGACCTTTCTCCCGTCATGTGCCGTGAGCAGCCATTGTTCGAGTACCAAGACATCTGTTTTATTCCTGTTGTTAAGCAAATCTGCAACAGGTATTATCTCGTCTTTAGGTACCCAAACTGACTTGGGTCCTTTCTAGTTAGTTGTAACTGGACGAGTATGCTTAGCTTCTTTGTTGTGTATGCATCTAGATGTAATAAGCCCACTTTTTCCACACACTTTGCAAAATATGTTGGACGAGCTAGACTTAGCTTCAGTATATTCATTTGAAACTTCTGAAGCTCCATGCTGTGTAAGTGGTTTTGACTTTTTGTGAGATGTATCTTGCTTCTCTTTGTCATAACCAAGACCAGATTTATCATGAGGTGACCTAGAGTACCTTAAAACGAGACTAAGCTTATCTGAGCCACCTACAAGCTTTGATAGAGATTCTGTCAGATATGTTACATCTTGTTTCAGTTTTGTAACTTCACAAGAAACATCAGGTTCACGCACCATTTATCAGTTAGACTGACATTTACTAATTTTAGTATGTCATTTTCATCCTTAAGGTTTTGTTTCCCAGTGCAGACCCTATCATATTCTCTCATCAGTTTAGAAAATTTCTTTTTGAGACTCTTATATTCTCGTGATAGTATAGATGATTCATGCAACAAATCATCAAAAGAATTTTGAAGAGTGGACGGGTCAGAGTCCATTACCTCAGCATCGGTGTATTTGCTTTCTGGCGCAGTGTCTAGCATGAGACAGATATTTACCTCTTCCTCAGCTACATTTTCTTCATCTGATGAAGACAGATCAAGATCCTCCCATGTAGCCATTAAGCCTTTCTTCTTTTTGAAGATTCTTTTTGTCATTTAGCTCAGGACAGTCAGCTTTGAAATGACTAGGTTTCTTACATTCAAAGCACAAGGGTGGACCTTTTTCCTTAGAGTCTGACTTCTCCTTGGAAAACTTTTTTTTGAGTTGCTTCCTTTTGAAACCACCTTTATTTCTCCACATATGTTGAATCTTCCTGGAGATGAAAGACAACTCATCCTCATCTGATCATTCATCATTATCAGAAGATTTAGACTCATCTGATGACTCAGCAGCTTTGAGAACTTTTGATGAACTTGCTTTCTTTGCCTTTAGGGAAATAGATTTTCCTTTTCTGGAATTTTCTTATTCATTAAGTTCAAGTTCATGAACCTTGAGAGATCCAAGAAACTCTTCCAGAGAGAATGTATTCAGGTTTTTGGCCTCCTGAATAGCAGTTACTTTGGGTCTCCATTGCTTGGATAGACTTCTCAGGATTTTTCTGACATGATCTCTATTTTCATAAACTTTTCCAAGAGATCTGAGACTGTTGGTGATGGTTTGGAATCTTCCAAACATTTGGTCTATTGTTTCATGTTCACCCATCTTGAACAGCTCATACTGATGAACCAGCATGCTGATCTTTGATTCCTTAACTTGTGAGGAACCCTCATGAGCTAGGGCAAGAGTATCCCATATTTCTTTAGCAGTACTGCAGCTGTGAACTTTGTCATGTTCAGATCTGGTTATAGCACACATGAGATAGTGCTTAGCCTTCAGATTCAACTGATGTTGATTTTTCTGCTCTTGAGTCCATTGGGCTCTAGGAACAGCAGCTCTAGCTTAATTTCTTGGTTCAGTGTAGCCGGTTTCAATCAGCTCCCAAATATCTAGATTCTGTGCATATAAGAAGGACATCATACTCTTCTTCCAGTAGTCATAATTTGTTCCATCAAAGAGAGGAGGTTTGTTGATAGCTTGTTTTTCTGCATCCGTGGTTGTTGGATCCTACTCTCTCAGCACTTTTTAGATGCTTGACCCTTTCAAGACTGAGCTCTGATACCAACTGAAGTTGACACAGGCAAACACAAAAAGGGGGGTTGAATTGTGTTTGTTAATGATTTTCGAAAACAACCTTTAAAACAATTTTTGCACATAAGGAGATTAGAATCAGAAGCAAGCACAAAGAAATAGATCTTTTAAAAGGCTTTAACAAAAGCAATATCAAAACACCTCAGTTAGAAAGAAACAAATAAAGCAGTAAGAGTTTAGGAGTAGAAGATTCACACAAGATGTTTTATCATGGTTCACTCTCTTCCAACCAAGAGCTACGTCCAGTCCCTTCTACTTGAAGGTTTTTCTCCACTATTTCCCAAATAGATTACAACCAAGTATTCAACACCTCTCCAGGCTACAAGTATTTCTTTCATACCAAGCCTCTTCAGGCTCTAACTCTAACAAAGAGATTTAACATTTGATCTTCTTAACTCACTATGTGTGAGGATATGAAAGTTTAAGATCAGATGAATATTTTCACAATATTCAAACTAAAGAATGCAGACTCTTGCTTTTAAAGAAATATGAGTATGAGTGATTATAGTTTGACAAAAGTTGAGCTAGCAAGGTTGTGCAGGCAAGAGTTGTTCTTCAGTATCTTAGGTCTTCTATTTATAGTGACCTTCTTCTTCACTTGTATTTCTTCAACGGTTATTTTGAATGATCCCGTTTAGAGATGGCGTTTAATGCATGATATCTGTTGTGATTGATAGCTTGATTGTGGCAATGCTGAATAGTACTCTTGGTTATCGAGATAGCATGAAATTGGAGGCTTAATGCTCGGAGTATTGCAGCTTGACAACTTGTTGTTCCTCCTTTGTGCTCAATCCAGCTTTTTCAGCCATAAAGTTGTCATCATACAGATCGTTTTGCAGTATCGCATTGTACGATTCTGCTTTTTGCATTTCTTGATAATACTATGTTTCTTTTACAACAAGGTAAAAAATTAAAGCAGATAAAACAAATGTGAAGAACAAATATTCTATTGAAATAAATTTTAATCGTTTGAAATAAATTCACGAGATTCGGATTGCATTTATTTATTCAGAGATGGAACTCGTCTACTTAAAAAAAGAAAACTCCGTCTACTTAGGTATATGTGAGACCAAGTCTGTTTCAACAAATTATTTTGCTCGTCCGATGACGTGGCATATCCTCTCGTCTATCAAGTCTTTGGACTTGCTATACCTCAATGAGTTATAAAGATCTCCGTCTAGTGACGTGTCAGATAGAGCTCGTATATCTGATTACTTTATATTTCAGTTCATTCTATTTTACCAATTACTTTCGTTTGCTTACGTGCCAATCTAGACACGTTTACTATCAAGTCTTTGGACTTGCTGTATCTAAGAAATTATTTTGATTTCCGTCTAGTAAGCATTTAGAGCCTCGTCTACTTAAGAAAACCAGTCTACTCAAATAAATAAATAACTTTTATCAAAACATTGACCAGCCCGTCTACAAGGTTGGACTCGTATTTTTCAAAGAAAACTTATCCCAAGTTTCTATTACATATATTTAAATATTCTTGCATAACTGAAAGCACATGTTATATCTCAACTAACACTTTGCCAAGCAAATTTAATCTTTTTGTTAACATCAAAACGTAGAGATTATTTAGTCAAAAACCACTTTGGTTCCAACAAACGTAAGCTTTGAGGATTTGATGGAAGGTCTGAGGGAAGTTGATTGGTCATTACCGCCTCGTCCTCTCAACGAATTCTTCTTTCAATTCACTCTTCCCACTTCTTCCTCTAAATGGAATTCCCGCCTCAAATGCAATCTCTACTAGTTAGTTTACTTTACTTACTCCCTTCTACACTCGCCATCTCATTTTCCCCTTTAATCTTACTTTTAGCTTTTACAACTTCTTCAGTGTTGATATATTTGATAACTTTATTTGCATTGATTTAATTTTAATGCTGGATAGTGTGAAATTTTTGTCAAGAGTATAAGTTTTTTATATTGTCAATCAATTCAATCATAATATGTGTGACCTGTGACTTTTAAGTAGTTAGATAAGAGTCGTTTTTTTAATGATGTGTAATTGTGTCAATTTATGATTGGTTTACAATATAAAGAATTTTACAGTGAAAGTCATACCAATTAAGTGAATTAACTACTTCAAAAGTCATATATGATACCGTAAATTTATAGTGACAATGTATCAAAATTAGATTCTATATGGTGATGTGTGATTGGCTGACACCGTGAATTTTATAAGGTTTTGTTAACCAGTGTCATTTGGTTAAAGAATCCAATAAAAGCAAGTATTCGTTGGAAAACTAAATAGAACACTCCTTTAAAAGTTGAATACATCATTTCCAATGAATTTTTTTATATTCTTTAACCAAAGAGCACTGGTTCACATTATCCATTGGGTCTTGCTAACCAATGCCCAAAGAATCCAATAAAAGTAAGTATTCATTGGAAAATCAAAGAAACTAAGAACTGGAGAGAAAACTGAATATGATTGTATTCATTGATGAAAATGATTTACATTGGAGCATCAGTATTTATATTGTGCTTTTGGGATAACCGAAACCTAACTAAACTAACTGTCAATAACTAACTCAATATGTTACTAGCTAATGTGACAGTTGTACTATCATTTACAATAGTGTTAAATTGCATAAGCTAAGCTATCTCTAACACCCTATAAGTGTCAACTTATCAAACACCCTAAGTTTGTCTCGCAAAGAGCTGAATCTAGTGGCGAGAGAGGGGTTTTGTGAGTGCATCCGCCCATTGATCATGGGCTGGAACATGAGAGACAATTAGACTCTTGTTCATCACTTTTTCTCTAACAAAGAAGATGTCCAGCTCTATGTGTTTGGTCCGCGAATGTAACACTGGATTGTGAGTTAGTGCTACTGCAATGAGATTGTCACACAACACCTTGGGTGTTTGGAACTGAGTTTTCAGCTCAGTAAGCAGGGATTGTACCGATAGAATCTCTACTGTTAGGTTGGCTAGACTTCGATACTCAGATTCCGTACTTGAACGCGCAACTAACATCTGCTTCTTTGACCACCACACAATTAGGTTGGGCCCAAGATAGACACAGGCACCAGAAGTAGATCGACGGTCGTCCGGGTCCGATGCCCAGTCTGCATCACAGAAGCCCGTGAGTGCCAAAGGTTGATGCAAGGGTGCTGGTTGGATGAGTAGGCCATGACTCATGGTACCCTTTAGTTACCTAAGAATTCTTTTAATCGCTTTCCAGTGTTCCTCAAGTGATGGGGAGAGGAATTGACAAACTTTGTTGACTGAGTAGGATATTTCAGGCCTTGTCAAGGTGGCATACTACAGTGCCCCAATAATGGACCGATATAAAGATGGATCCTCAACATAGTTTGACCCTTCTTTGGTCAGGTTTACATTGGTGACCATAGGTGTAGCAATTGGTTTTGCAGATTCCATATGGACTTTGGCTAAAAGATCCCTTATGTACTTGGATTGGGATAGGAGTAGTGAACCATTTGGAAGATGAGAGACTTCAATGCCAAGAAAATAGTCTAGGGAACCCAATTGCTTGAGAGCAAATTCTGAGTCCAGTTGATCAAATAGGGTCTGAATGTGAGTGAGGCAGTTCCCTGTGACAATTATGTCATCCACATAGACAAGCAGCATAATATGAATACTATGTTGCTGAAATAGGAACAATGAGGGATCACATCTGCTTGACTGAAACCCACGTTTGAGAAGAGCTTGCTTGAGACAATCAAACCAAGCTCGGGACACTTGTTTGAGCCCATAGAGAGCCTTGTTTAACATGCATACCAGTGACTTGTCATTTGATTCAAATCCCGGAGGTTGCACCATTTATACCTCCTCATCTAGAAGCCCATTCAAAAATGCATTATTGACATCCAACTGACGAATGGGTCATTTATAGGAGACAATAAGAGTGAGAATAGTCCTAACAGTAATAGGCCTAACTACTGGAGAAAATGTTTCATTAAAGTCACACCCTGCTTGCTGGTGAAAGCCCTTATTGGGTTTTGATTAGGAGGAAGTGAAACCAAGGTCCACATGTTATTTTTCAGCAAGGCATTGTACTCATCCTTCATGGCAGCAAGCCAATTAGGGGCTGCCAAGGCTTGTTTTACATTAGTTGGTTCCATATGAGTATGTAAGAGTGTAGGATGAAGTTTAGGTAGGACAATTCTTGATTTTGTACGAGTTTGCATAGAGTGGCAGTTAAGAGAATTCACTAAAGAAGGCTGTGCAGGGGCAGAGGAAGGACTAGATGAGGAGGTGGAGTGAGAAGACGAGTGTACGGGTGGAGAAGCGGAGTGTGCAGGTTGGGCAGGGGAAGATGCTGGTATTGAAGAAGAATGTGTAGGTAGGGAAGATGAAGTAGAGATAGAGTTAGGAGAGGGAATTGGAGGCAGAGATTGGTGAATAGGAGAGGTTATAGATGCTGATTGTGATGAGGAAGAGGGAGAAATAGGTGCAGGAAAGGTGTTAGAACAAGGAATGAGTGGTGGAATGGAGGAGATAGGTATAGGAAAAGAGGAGTTCAACTGTTAAGTGGGAGGAGAGGATGAGGGAAAAAGTTCTAAATAGGGAAACCTAGTCTCATTAAACAGGACAAATTTAGAAATGAAGACGCGACCATCATAAATAAGGCATTTGTAACCTTAGTGAGCCAAAAAGTAACCAAGAAAGACACACTCTTGAGACCTATATGATAGTTTGTTGGATTGATATGGCCTTAAGAAGGGAAAGCAAGCACATCCAAAGGTTTTTAGGAATTTGTAGTCAGGTGTTTTCTGAAGGAGAAGGAAATAAGGTGATTGGTTACAAAGATAGGATGATGGGAGCCTATTAATGAGGTAGGCAGCGATAATGAAAGCATGATCCCAAAAATTGAGAGGAATGCTAGCATGGGCTAGGAGAGCAAGACCAGTTTCTACTATGTGCCTATGTTTACACTCAACTAAACCATTTTGGTGATCAATATGAGGGCAAATAAGGCGACGAGTGATGCCCAAATCATTTAAATACATAGTGAAGGGGCGAAATTCATCACTCCAATCACTTTGAACAGATTTAATCTTTGTGGAAAATTGTAATTCATCCATAGATTTGAACTTAGTAAATTGAATCAAAGTATCTGATTTAAGTTTGAGTGGAAAAATCCAAGTGAAGCGAGTACAAGCATCTACACAGGTTAGGAAATACTTGTATCCACCAGAAGATTAAATAGGAGCAGGGCCCCATAGATCACAAACAACAAGTTCAAATGGCATGTTGTATACAGTAGTGGAAGAAATGGCATGAAGGCGATGTGCCTTGCCCATGCAGCTTGCTGCACATAGTTCAGTTTGAGATTTAGGAGCAAGTTTAATGTTCATGTTTTGATGTGCCTCTTTGAGCACATCATAATGGGGATGTCCCAAGCGATAATGCCACAAATGGTATGATGAGGAAGTAGGAAAATTAGAACTATCAACAGCAGATTTTATTGCATTGATTGAAGGAATACAAGCATTAGAAGAGTACAATATACTAATAGACTAATTACTATGAGAATTACAATGGGAATTATGAACTAATGAAACAGATTTACATTGAGCCTTATGACTAGCAAATGTATTATTATTACTAGTATGAGATAAAAAGGAAAGAGAGTAAAATCTGTAAAGACCATCTTCACCAACGGTTCCTCTTAGCAAAATTTTAGAGGAAGCCTGAGATTTCACAAGACAAAGAGAAGGGTGAAATTCAAAGAAGACATGATTATCTTTAGCAAATTTGCTAACACTCATAAGATTTTTCGTAATAGAAGGAACAAGAAGTAGTTTGGACAGTTGTGTGAGGTTTGTAACACCCCTGTTGGGTATTACTTTCTAATCACATGCGGAAATAAATTAAGAAAGAGTTTACTGGTTGGGTGAATCCTAGAAAAAAAAAAGATTCACGCGTCACTTAAAATGAAATCACACTGTATTTTACTATCACACAAATACTAAGTTTATTTATAGCACCTCAACATATACATTTTATGAAATAATCTTTCGTCTTGAAGTTACAAAATTTTACAAGGTTTTTCAGAACTGCCTATATCGACTTCTTTAAACGTATGCAACCCAAAGCAAACATCCTAAGCTGGTCGTTCTAATAGACATCTGTTGGAAAGAACTCAGTAGTTCTTACCATTAGAATAATCACCCACCTCTTCAAAAATCAGGATTAATATCCCCGAGTGAGGTCAGGAACTTCTCGGCACCGCTTGTCCTAGTGTACCAAGGTACAACAACAAAGAACCGGAAAACCTGGTATATTGTAAGGATGAGATACCAATATATGGATGAATTATGACGACCACATGCCAAAACACAGCAACATATACAGTTAAATATTCATAATCAACATATAAATTTTCACAAAATAATCATATGAATCAACAATTGTCGTCATTTTTGAAAACATGGCACTTCTATATTTCAACATTCTGTCCTAATCTCCGGAGACCCCAACTCCATGCAGTTTTTGAAAAACAGTGAGCTGATCAGGCTCAATTGCCACTCAGGCACAACTGTCCAACTCAAGGCACAGTAATCAACGCATGTGGGTTCCAGAGCACAGTGTCCCACACAAGGCACAGCGAACAAGGCTCATGGAAATCATGGTCCATCAAGACACCAATGATACACCGTCTCATGAGATACCTTTCCCTTCAAGGCATTCACATAAAACAATTTGGGCACGTCTGCCAAATGCATGAAAAAAAAAACATTGTATTTTCGTAGCTTTTCTTTGTGTTTCATTCTTTCCTTCGTCGAGGCTTAAGGCTCACGACTATCCATAAATTTTCAATGTTTTAAAACTTTCATTATCGACACAGGACGTTTTAGCCCAAGTGTCCAATCACAACAGTCCTAGACCTGTGCACTAGTCTTGGACTTTATGGTCGTAGAAAGCAACTTTCACCTTTTTACTACTTTCACCACGTTTTATCACAACGTATGTAGGACACACAGTCCACAACGTGTCTAGGACATACAGTCCACAACAACATGTATAGGACACACAGTCCAAAACAACGTATATAGGACACACAATCCACAACAACGTAAATAGGACATACAGTCCACAACTTCATCTATAGGACACACATTCCACAATGTTGTGATACGGATCATGGACCCACGTGCTTTAACTCTAGTATCCCGACGTCTCGGTTACTAGGTTCACTTTTCATCGTTAATTTTTCGTTCAGTGAAAAACAAATACAAAATCAAAGCTTCCGTAACTTATCCAAGTTACCGGCTATTTTTACTTGAATAAATTGTTTTCAACAACCTTTTCTTTTGAAATTCATTTCTAAAACTTTAAGCTTTAGGAACTCCATTTCTTTTTCCAAAAATCTCCTTTGTATTTGGAAAAGTCTATTTCCTTTCAAAAATATAGTAAACCTTTTTGAAGGAAAACTCTTTCTAAGAACGTTGGAAACTAAAATTCCATTTTCTATGGTACTTTATTACAAGTATTCTCAAAATTAGGTTTTTCTTCAAAAGAAGATCTTTCAGCTTAAATAATTTTCCTTTATAAAATTGTTTTGAATTCTAAAAATTTTATTTTTCAGTAAAATGTTACTAAAAGAAATCTTTTCCAAAACTTCAAAATAAATTTGTTCTTCTTCATGGTTTCTTACCATGAATTCTTTTCAAAGTTTGATTTTTCTTAGTGTAAAATCATCTAAATTTTCAATTGAATTTCCTTCATAACAACTTTTTTTATTTTCTAAAACTTTCATTAAACATTAAAATTATTTAATTTCCCCCCTTTTTTTGTCAAAACCTTGTCAAAGGAAATCCTTAATTGTGATTTTCTTTGTATATTTTTTCTTAAAGCTTTTATCTTCTTTATTTGAGCTCTAACCAATCGTTAGGCTTCCATACAACAACTTCAACACATATGCAACAACTTCAACATATATAAGTAATATGCATATTTTCATAAATCATCAATATATCATGAATTCAAACTCAACCAAAACAGTCACAACAATAATAACGTCAATCCAACACATCAAAATAAACACACAAGACATATAGTCATCATAACATAATTATCCCTCAGGCTTTCTCCCCTTACCTACTTCAACGGATAGACAAGGTCTTCGTTTCCGCGTTGTCCAGAGCGAACTTCCTTTGTCCACAGCGTGTCGCAAGTCTAAGAATTAAGTGAATGACTTAAATTAAAACAACAAAGTAATCTTATCTTTCTAAGTGTAGGTTTTGGCCATGGCTAAAAACAATGATGCTAGAGATGTCCAATCTTTTACAATTTCTTGGATTACATTTTGTCCAAGACTTATATATATATATATTAAACATATACTTCAATCCCATATTTTTATATCTTTATATTAACACTTGTTTATATTCCATTTTATACCAAAATATTTACTTGATCATGTTAAAAGATATTATTTTCAAAATCATATTTTTCACTCAAAATTATGATGAACTCTTTTATAAAAGTAATTTCAGAACAACACTGGGTTTAAAATATGAATGACCACTCAAATAACCTTCAAAATTCCTGAATATTTATTTTAAGGTACCCAACTCACATATAAATACATTTCAGTTGGTTCCATGTCAAAATTCGAAGGCATTAATTTATTAAAAATCACGCACTGCCTCTGATTGTACAGAATTTTCCAGAAATCCAAGTTCACCAACACGTAACTTTATGAAATTGTTTCTCTTTATATACATATTTAAAAATTCTAAAACTTCAACAAAACTTTATTTATACTTTATTAATAACCCATAAAATCTTATAAAAAATTTTAGCCTTCAAAATAATATTTAAAAATATCATGCAACCAAATATGTTCACATTTTCGCAGTCAGAATTTGAGTCTCAATTTAGAGGTGTTTTTACCTATTAAATCTTAACCAAATTTTGACATATTATATATCAAATTAAAGCCCCAGAAGTCTTCTTTCTAAATATGTATTTATTTTTCATACACGCGTTTTGTATAAAAAGTTATGGGCTTACGAATAAGTATGTGTCATACTGTGAGATTTATATTTTACATATTATCATCCACACCAAGTTATTATCTTCACTCTAGCATCATTCACAGCCACAAAACCAACATGCAAGGGCCCTAGACCCTCTAAAACATACATGGAATACATATATCAACCAAAAACAAAAACTATTATTATCAAATAATAGTTTAAACAAAGAGTTTAGAGAGGATCTCCCCACTACCTCTTGAAAACCCTAATCCATCATGATTCCAAACTTGTAAAACTGCAAGTTTTATCCTTCAAGCTTCAAGATGAGTCCTTTATGATGGATCTAAAAATTTAGAAGAAAGTTTATCCACATGCATGAAGGAAATCTCAAAGAAAATGAACGTGCATGTGGTTGAAACTAAAAGAATGAACACTTGGAATGAACCCTTACCCTTACTCTAAGAGATTTGAAGCTATTGAAGTGTAGTTGACCAAAAAGGAGTTGTCCTCCCCCTAAGTACAGATTCAGCCAAGAGAGGTGAAGGGACCTAGATGTTGTTGTTGATGGAACTTTGAAGAGGATATGAAGTTATATGGAGTATAGGGTTAAGAGAAATGATTTAGGAGTGAACTTGAGTGGTGGTTGATAGTTGTGGTTGATGGTTGAATAGAGACGAGAAGGGAGGAGATGAATCTTTAGAGTTGTTTAGAAAGATGAGAGAAATGAGAGAATGAGAGAGTAAGAGGGTTTGAGTGTGAGTGAGCTTGTGAGAGATGGTAAAAAAAAGATGAGAGTTGGAGTTTGGAAGGAGTGTATATAGAGAGAGCGGGGGCGGGGGCGGGGGGGGGGGGGGGGGGTGGGGTGCTAATTGGGCAGCAAGAAGGAGGGAGTTTTTTTTTAATGGAATTTTGACATATAATTATTTATTATGAAAATAATGATTTCATGTAATAATGGTTTACTATTCAAATCAGGTTTTTCTCACCAAACACTCCAACATCTGATGAAAATAAATTCATTGACTTCCCTTAGTTTCGTTCCAGTCCAATTCCTCTTCTCGGCAATGTAAAACGATCGTATTTCTTATGAAAATCGCACCCGAAAAATCAATAAAATAAATTTTTTTAACGAAAATTTTTAAAATAGTGAAAACATTAGTAATCGTAATTAGAAGCCTAATCGTTTCGTTCACGAGTAAAAATTTCATTTTCTGATCAGTAAACTTGTACCGATAGAGAAAACGCAGACCGGGTTTTGTCTGAATTTTCAGCTGAAGTTTTTACTGGAGCTTCCTAAGATAAACTAAGTTGTGAAAATGATTTTAGTTTATCAACATAATTTTTAAAACTTTTAAAATTAATTACTGCCAAGTACACACTTAAGCACAAATTAACAAGAAACAGAAAATTGGGGCGTTACAAGGTTGGAAAGGAGAAGAAAAATGCATGGAACCCATTGAGTTAATGGACAAACCTTGACCATTACCCATATAGACCTGCTCGGATCCTTGTAAGGACTGAGAATCTGTGAGATTGGTTGGGTCTGAAATCATATGATGGGTAGCACCCGAATTTGGGTACCAAGGCTTAATATTGAACATGTGATCTGCACCAGTGAGCAGAGCATGAGCAGGAGGACGTGGTGGACCAGAGAATGCATACTGTTGTGGTGGTGGACGCATGGGCATAAGTGGTCTTTGTCGAGAATGAAATTCAGGAGACTGCCAATAGCCATAAGCAGGGCTAGGAGAGTAGTAATCTTGATATGAATTTGAGTTACTCTGAAAGCAAATGTTGGCATCATGCCCATAGTTTTTGTAGATTTGACACTGAATGGAAGAATGTCCACCTGATCTACCACCCTGGCCACGGTAGCCTCAATTACGACCACTACGGTAACCACGGCCACGGCCACCACGATAAGCATCATTAAAATTTCCATTGCCACCATTATAGTTTCCATTGTAGTCTCCCTGATCTTGATTGTTGTAATGACCAACCATGGTATAGGAAGTTCCTTCTGGAAATGATGAGCCCTGGGAGCTAGGGTTCGAAAACGAATCAGAGCCTTGATCATGAGGTGGTGCTTGAGCAAGATTCACCGAGGCCATTGGTTTAGCAATAATTGATTTATTGTTCTTCTCAAGACGATCCTTGTGAACAAGAAGAAGAGATTCTAATTCATCAAGTGAGCATAGCTCGGTTCGAGTATTCACAAGGCCGGCGATGGAATCATATTCCTCAGGAAGTGCTTCAAGCGTAACCTCAAGTAGGTTACGATGTGGTATTGGATCGCCAAGAGACAGAGACAAATCATAAATTGCACGAACCCCAAGCATGAACTCTTTGATTTTGCGATCACCTTTGGTGAGAGATCGAAGCTCGGACCGAAGTTATCGAGCTCGAGTACTAAGAAGATTGTGAAAGAACTTATAGAATTCATCCCAAATTTACCAAGAAAAGGTGCAATCGACGACTCGAGATAGCAGAGAATCAGAGATCTACAATAGAAGCCATGTCGCAATTAGAGCATCTTGTTGTTCCTATTCGTTGTACAGAGGATTCACTCGATCAAAGATCACGATCGGCATCCGACGCGAATCGCTGTGGAATCCGAGGTCTCGTGACTAATCGTTCAAGCTTGTGGCCTCAAACGATCCCCTCAATTTGATGTTTCCATTGCACAAGTTCTTTTCGTCAAATTTGAGTGAGATAGGGTGCAAAAATGGAGCTTGAGAACTACTAGGGTTAGCGAAAGAAGCCGTGGATGGATCAGAAAGCTCGTGATACCATTATAGAAACTAAGAACTGGGGATAAACTGATAGAAAGAGAGAAAACTGAATATGATTGTATTCATCGATGAAAATGATTTACATTGGAGCATCGGTATTTATACTGTGCTTTTGGGATAACTGAAACCTAACTAAACTAACTGTCAATAACTTACTCAATCTGTTACTAGCTAATATGACAGTTGTAGTGTCATTTACAATAGTCCTAAATTGCATAAGCGAAGCTATCTCTAATAGCAAACTAGCAAGATGACATCAAAATTAAATTGTATTTGTATATATTCAAGTATAAATGGTTTTCTTTTTATTTTTTTTTGAGAATTCATGATAAATTCTGAATTACAAGGATAAATAAAGATCATTAAATTTGGGACACAATCATTTTTACATTCAGGGAAAATCTTGTTATTGTCCTTTCTTAATTATCACTTTATTACCATAGACTAATTTTTAGTTTTACATTAGAAAATAATGATGATGTCTATGCTTGTGTTTGTAGCTACCGGACCAACTACTTCATTTTGATTGTTTCTGTTCTCAGTAAGTGAGCATGATGAATAAATATCATTTATTTAATTTTATTTTTCGAACATTTTTTATGTATGCCTTATAGTCTCAAACATCAACATTTTTGAATTGTAGTACTGGGTTTTCTTCGGAGACGACTTGCTATAGTAGCTGCGCTTCTCACAACACTCAGTATTGCTTTTCTGAATGACAGGTAGTGTTACTGGCTCTATTTATATGATTAGATTACATTATCGTTTTGGAGTTTGCTTGATTTAACAAACATCTCTATTTAGGTGGGCAAGCTTTTGTGTGAGTTAAGAACTTAGGATTTGTTGTAGTTTTTAGGTATAGTGATTTGATTTCTGTGCTTGTGCAACAAAAATAACTTGTGGGTCAATTTTATGCTTGGGTGGCATCATAGTTAATCAAATGCCCAAGGTCACTATTTACTAGTGTAATATTCCATTCATCTCATTTACTTTCCAGATTCACATGATATATATGCCATATTTTGTGGGGCAAGAACTAGTAATTTTAAGGAAATCTTGTCTGCCTTTTTACAATACTGAATAGTCTATATAGTGTTCATATTGTAACTTTATGCAGAGACATGCTTCTTAGAAACCGTAGGAAAAGTTGTATATGGAATAGTTTTCTAGATGAGATAACTTGACTTTAACTGAAGAATCAATCCTTATAATGCATCCTATCATAATGAAGACAGGAATCACTTGATAGTTTTACTGGGTATGGTTCCGTTGGTGCGTGATTTTTGTAGCTGGGTAATGGTTTCTTTAATATTGAGGACGTTCAACATCATATTTTATCTTAGTAGTTAGTTCTCATGGGAAATACATCAAATTTCCTCTTTTTTATCTTGGGATGAATGGTGAATGCAGTGAAGAGAAAGGAACCCCATGGGGTTATGATACAATGTTGAATACAATGGGGTACCAAAGGAGTTATGGGTAAATATTTGACTCTACTCGGATGACACATGCTATTCTATTAGACAGATACTATGTTTTTTCTTGTAAGGCTTACCACCATAGAAATTGTAAAATATTTAAATAAATGTGGCACACAATCCAGGGAATCTAGAAGTCTGAGAAAGCATGAACTATAACTCTAAATTTAGTATGTCCCAGTTCGACTACAATCACGCTTAGATTTTTTATTATTATTTCTTGCTGATAAATCTAATTGGTGATTTTTTTACAGCTTTGCATGTACCTTTAGTGAGAAGGTAACAAGAACTGTGTCATGACCCGAATTTTGCAGCCATTACCAACCGAAAAGGAAAGTCTCTCTTTACTCTTCGCAGCCTCATAAGCCTACAAATATTCGTTTCATATAGAGAAAACGATTACTTTCATTAATTAAAACATAATGAATATATTTCATCAAAGTAACTAAATAGCATAAATTACAAAGTCCTGTTAAAAAACTTTATATACTTAAACTATGGGTATCGACCCATTAAAAGTTGTCAACATGGCATCCAAGGCTTCCGCAACCTCACAGATACATGCATCTGAAATGTTAAACGTGGGGTGAGTCCACTGACTCAGTGAGGGAGTTTCCCCCCAAACATATGCAATCACACAAAATCCAGGGTGAAATAAAGTCACACACTTAGGCAAGCATTAGATCAAACAAATAGACAATGACTTTCAATCTACACATCATAGATGTCTTTACATATGCAAAATATCTCAAAAACAAATAAAATACTGTATAGACATATTGTCCCTCAATAGAGTACTTGTGGAATGACTTACACCATTTTATTTTCTCATAAATTATGTCACACTCATAAGGGGATACACATCATATCATATTCATCGAATCTTTAGGTCCTGTAACACCCCATTTTCTCATGTCTTGACCGGTAATTATATTTTATATTATTAACAGGGATCTAGAAAATGATTTTGAAGGAAACAAAATCATAGTTGAGACCTTCTAAATTGAAGGAAGTTATGGTGAAATTTTAGGTTTAGAATTCAGGCATAACCCGGTCTGTGTTTTTCACTGATAGTAATAGTTTTCGGATCAGAAAACCTAATTTGGACTCGTGAACGAAACGGTTTAGGTTTATATTATTTTTTCAACGATATTGATTATTTTGATAATTTTCAAAATAAATAAGTTACTATACTTCATTCGGGCGCATCATCAACGAACGGGTAATCGACAGAGTCGAGAACAGACGTGCAGAGACAAAGCTGGACTCCGGATGATGGGACATCTTGCCACCTAGGGTGGTGAGTCATAAGGGTGACTCACCTAGCATTTATGACAAGTAATGATGGTTAAGGTAAAAAGACTAAAATGCCCTTAACTTAACCTATCCTAGTTAAATGACAACCACGGTTAAGGCAAGACATTATCAAATTTGCTTCTTCTTGCTCACATGTGGTTATAATTCAGCCACGCCTCCTACTCACCATCACCAATCATTTATCATGATGACTTCAAGTGAAATGACCAATTTACCCTAAGTTAACCTAACCTATGTTTGGTTAATTCAACCATGGTTCACAAGACAATTACAATATGACTTGTCTTCCTTAACGTGGTGTAGAACACGGCCACATCACCCTAGGAGCACCTTCACCACACAAATTTTCATAGCATAATGGTTACACCCAAATATCATGATATTTATTATAGTAAAAAGACCAAAATGCCCTTGGTCTTTAAGTGAAACTCCAAAAGTATCTCTAAGTAAAATTTTGACCAAAATACCCTCTCACCTACTCAATTTCGTGCAGCCCCTCCACTAGACCAAACTCATTTCATTTTGCTTTTATTTCATCATTTTTCTCTCAAAAACTCTAATCGGGTAAACAACGGGACCGGACACGAATGCGCAGAGATATACCGGGAGACAAAACCCGACGGCGGATGGATGAAGACAATGACTCATGGTGGTGAGTCACCTTACATTAAATGCAAGTAATGATAGCTTAAGTGTGCAATGTCCAAAATACCCTTAATCCTTCATTGTAACTTCAAGTTTGCCATGATAACATTTTTGACCCTTTGGTCCCTTGAAGCCATGACCTCCCCTCTATAAAAGGCCATCTCCATTTCATTTTTTCTCCTTCACAAGTGTTCATCTTCATATTCTTCAACTTTCTCACAAAAACACTTAAGTTTTACACTTGATTTGCAAAGGAAGTCTTAGATCTTGATCATTTCTTGAGATTCCAAAGGTAAAGCCTTATGATCCATGATCATACCTTCACTGCTCATCACAAGTTTTCTTCTTAAATCCATGTTTTGTTCAATATCAAATTTCTAGATCTAGAACTTCAAAAATCTCTAGAAAATCATAGAAAAATCATTTTAATGTGATTCCAATTTCTATGATCTCCATATAACTTCTATTTTCATCATCCAAGAGCTTGAAAAATTTAGAGATCTCTAGCTATTTCTTCCTATCTTGGTCGAACCTATGCTCAAATGGGTTTAGGTGATTTTCTTCAATCTTTAACTTGATTTCTTGTTGGTTGTTCATGGCTAGGTTTTGTGGGTTCAAAACCTTGTGATTTAGGTGAACAACATCCTTCTACTACTTGAGTTTCAAGTGATCTACAAGAGATATGAGGGAGAGTACTACTATCATACCTTAATGTAGATATGTTTATGGTTTATTTAGTGTCTATATAGTATTGTAATTCCTAAGTATGAAAGTTGTATATTTTATTATATGTGTGTGATTCTCTTGGAGGATTTGGTTGATGATTGGTTGTGATATATGTTGGTTTTGATCCTAATGATTTCTAATTGGAACTTTGGTTATTGTTTGATTGATTTGTTAAAAAAATGGCTAACATGATCATTTAAGGCCATTCGGTCATGACTGTTTTATGGGGTTCCATGATGATTTAATTTGTTTGGATAATTTTTATAAGGATTGAATTAATATATAAGATTATATAAATTGGTTTGGATTGATTTGGATGTGTATATTGAAAGATATGAATTTATAAGTCCTTGGGGACTAAAATGAAATTTCAGGGAATTTCAGTGGCTGCACTGAAATTCATATTCTTGTGTGTTAATATTGTAGTCCTTGATGAGACAAAACCATAGAAATTAGTTTGGTTTTAATTGGATTAATACATAAAAAGTTATAAGCTTTTTTATAAACAATGACATTTTTGCAATTATTGTAAAATATTTGGGCAGAAATATAATTTCTGGAAATTTGACGGTAACTGAAAAATATTTCTATAGAAGTTGATTTGGTGTGATTTGAAGTTATAAATAAAAAGTTATGAGGTTTTAAGTGAATAAGGACCTTTTGTAATTAATGAAAGTTTAGGGACTAAACTGCAATTTTGAAAATTTATGTAATTGGACAGTTGGAAACTGTTTTTCATACCTATCTAACTGTTCTAAAACTCCAAAATAAGTTTTGGGCTTTTAGAGTTTAAAATCGTTGAAAAATGATTTACGCGTTTTACAAATTTAACGACATTCGGTCAAATTTTTTAAGAATTTTGTATAAATGGAAAGGAAATTGTAAAATCAGCATTTCAAACATCTTATTATGAGTATTATAACCTAGGTGAGTAATAGATTTAAGGTGAAGAACCATATTTTCAAAAGTATGGCTTTTGGGCCTAAAACCAGTAAAAAGCGACAAAAACTGTCCTCAAACGTTTTTAAAGATTTTTGAGAAAATAATGATTTAAAGTTTGAAATCAGTATTTTACTTTAACATAAGTATGGTAACTTAGGAAAGTGAAGGATTTGAGAAGAATGATTACATTTTTGAAAATATGGAATTTAAGTTGAAATACAGTAAAAAGCGATAAAACGGTATTTTAAGAGTTTCGACATTTTTCAAGAAACTATTTTGAGGAATTTAGTACTTATGTACTTTGATGGAATCTGATTTCAAAAAGGTTTGGTTTTAAGACAAAAGAGGATTTTAGTCTTCAAAGACTAGCATTTACATTAAAGGGCAAAACCTAAGTCATGAATGACTTAATGAAAATATGAACTTAATGATTTATGACTTATGGTGAGGCAAGATCATTTGTTGTAAAGTGTGGATAATTCATTATCCATTCCTCCATAAGATTTAATGGACTAAGAGTTATTTGATTTCTTGGAAGCCAAGAGAAAGGCTCTATTAGAAAAGTGTAAAGAAATAAATGATTGGACTGTCGATCCAATTTCATAATGTGTTAGGACTTGTAAGAAAGTGTCTTAAAACATCTTTACACTAACATGACAAGTCTGTTTGAGAACTGTGGATCAGTGAAGGATCGATGATTTGTAACCGAGAATATCGTCCGTCAGAGATTGACAGCAAGTGGATTCTGGTGGAATCACGAGGTTATCTGATGGATAGACCAATTGGATGTATTCCGACAATTTTACCCAGATACATAGTTGATACTATGTTCGATGAGGCCGTTGTGCCCAGGAAGTAGAGTTTCGGTTGTAGAGGTTTCATAAAGAGTCTGATGTGTTACAGAGAGTTTGAGATCACAAGTGATTATGATTATACATACGTTATGATTTAAGCCTTGTGTGCGTAACACGAAAGCCACAATGGTGCCTGAGGTGGGCGGATGTGAGACCTATACGTACCATTTCCTTCCAAAATGTCAAATTAGCTCCGACGTTAGAATCGGATATTCCTTGAGACTGTGTAGGAATGAGACTATGAAGTTTTAATCAGTTTCTCTCTATTCCTGTCCTTTGATGGACAAACTGTGTCCGGTATGCTTGATAAGCTTACCGTCGAGTTTGATATCTTATATTCTTGGAGTTTTGAGTTGTAGAATTAAAATGGGAGATAAAAAGAATATATGACTGTTGTATTATATACCAGTGAGTCGTACCACTGCATGTCTGCCTTATGTGTAAAATAAATGGAAATCTCACCTCTTTATTTTTATATTGCCTATGTCGGCTGGCTATGTGTGTTCTGTATTCTTTTGAGAAGATTGAGACACCAAGATGTCCCTTGGCTGACACATCGTAGAGGTTGAGGTTCGAACATACGGACGTGATGATGAAATTTCTAGTGGACGTCTTCCAGACTGTTGATGGGTTCGTAGACTATGTTTTTCCTCTTGGAAGAGGAAATGGCTTAGTCGAAGAGTTACTTTTGTAGTGACTATAATAGTGTCTTTTGTGACGATGTCGGTAGTGGACTCAAATAGAGTTTCCACTAGATCCCGTCAGTTGGGTTTATCCTTCTCACGATGTACGAAAAAGGATTGTCTTTTCTGTTTTAGTTTGGCCAGTTGAGTATGTTTGGGAGTTAATGAAATTGTCTATGGAGCTGCGACTCCAAGTATCTTGTATTTTAGGAGCTGCGTCTTCATATCTTTATGTTGAGTCTGTACATTTCTATGATTTCTGTTTATGATTCGGGTTGGGTATTATGTAAATGATTTTCGAACTCACCTTAATTATGATAATGGAATATTTTATTGTCCATTTGTAACACCCTGTTTTTCCTATATTTTCTATAGCAATAAATACATATTTAAATGTGTTTATTTTAGATAAAACTCATAGGATGGTTTTAATTAAAATAAAATCATTTCCTTGTGTTGTTATATCATATGAAGTCACGGTAAAATTTTCGGTTGAAAATTCAGACGGAAGCCGATCTGCGTTTTCACTGCCGGTACAAATTTACTGTGCAGAAAACTTAATTTTGACCCGTGAACGAAACAATTAGTGTTTTTATTATGTTTCCTTCAACCTTGGTTATTTTTAAAATTTTCGTGCAAAAATAAAATAAAATATTTTATTCGGGCGAAACATAAAAAAAAATTACGATCGGAAATGCAACCGGGTACCAAATGGAGAAGATTATGGACCATAAAAGAAGTAAGGAGACATGATGGAAATGGCTATGATACACTCTAAAAGTATCACCATCACACTTTTCATATTATAATATTATTCTAATCCAAAAGTCTTTTCTCTCTCTTCTTCCATCCAATCAAGCATTAAACCACCAAGTTTACTCAACAAGCTCTCCCTCTCACTCCCTAGCCGTGAACTCCCCTCCCTCTCCCTATATATACCCCTTCCATTTTCACTTCATCATTTTCCTCCTTCAACCTCCATTAAAGTTCATCTTCTTCCTTTCTTCTTAAAGTTCATGCTCTTAAAGCTTTAGTTTTTATTCATCTTTTCTACTTAAGTTCTTCATTAAAGTTCTTCCTTATAATAAGGGTAATGCTCTCATATAAATATTTTTGCAAGTTTCATCTTTTATTTCTTAGTTTACTTTATGTGTTCTTTATATGCTTTAAACTTCTAAAATCTCTCTAAAATGGTAGAAAACTCCTTTTGAGTTGAAACCACTTTCCATAGTCTTGTATTAAATTATATTCTCACATACTAAGAGGTTGTGTAAAAAAAAATCTCTATACATCTCTTCCAATGAAGGCCGAATGCTTGCATTTATGACCTAGGAAGTTTTTGTTTCAACTTTTGGAATATGATCATATGTTTGAGTTTCTAACTATCCCTTGATCTTGAATCTATAAATCTTGGAAGTTTTGATAGCTTGTTCCTATGATGGCCAAAAAATATGAATAAGTAGGCCTAGAATACTATGTTTCAACTTTCCAAGTATTGATCATGGATTTAGAACTTTTTATAACTTGTTTATTTCATGTTATTAAAGCTAGTATGTGTTACTTTCATTTTTCCAAGATGATCATGGACTTGAGCTCCATAAGATATTTGGATGCTAAGCCTAAGAGATTGGAAAGTTTAAGGATTTATAACTTGTTTATTTCATGTTATTAAAGCTAGTATGTGTTACTTTTATTTTTCCAAGATGATCATGGACTTGAGCTCCATAAGATATTTGGATGCTAAGTCTAAGAGATTGGAAAGTTTAAGGATTTATCACTTGTTTATTTCATGTTATTAAAGCTAGTATGTGTTACTTTCATTTTTCCAAGATGATCATGGACTTGAGCTCCATAAGATATTTGGATGCTAAGTCTAAGAGATTGGAAAGTTTAAGGATTTATAACTTGTTTATTTTATGTTGTTAAAGCTAGTATGTGTTACTTTCATTTTTCTAAGATGATCATGGACTTGAGCTCCATAAGATATTTGGATGCTAAGTCTAAGAGATTGGAAAGTTAAGGATTTATAACTTGTTTATTTTATGTTATTAAAGCTAGTATGTGTTATTTTCATTTTTCCAAAATGATCATGGTTTTGAGCTCCTTAACATGCTAAACCTAAGAGATTGGAAAGTTTAGTGAATGCTAGCCTATTTTACTAGCCTTGGCCGAATGCCCTATGTTTTTAACTTAGTGGAATTTTAATTCAACTTTGTTAAATGATCATTGTTTATGAACTCCTAACACTTAAGGATCATAAATCCATGAGTTGCATAATTTTTGGGAATCTCTAACCCTAAGAACTAGTCTTGGCCGAACCTATACCTTGTGGTTTAGTGTTCTTGTTTTGATTTTAACTTATGATTTTGTGTTCATAACCTTAGACTTCCATCACGGAGGAAACGAGAACGTTCGTGACTTACCTCATCGAGCATCTAACCTTCTTACCTTCAAAGAAAGTAAAAGGCGATTGCCTAGGGATATTCAATGACTATATGCATGCGTGTATGTGTTTACTTGAATGATTTGAATATTATTATGATGTGAAGAAAACACTTGAATGACTGTTTACTTGAACTATTGTGATTATTACTTGAAGTTGATTATTACTTGCCTTAAAGTATTGTGAGTTGTATATATGTGATGAACTGTCATTAACTGTGATATTATTGTTGAGGATATTACTGTTGATTGAAGTTTGAGAAGCCGGACTTGAGTCTGTGCACAATGATTATAAAGATTAAAAGCCTTAATAAGCCTTGAATATAACTTTGAAAGTAATGGTTTCATTTATGAAAGTTCCTTGTTTAAAACGTCTACTTTAAGAAAATGAGATTCTTATTTTGAAAAGAAACGTGGAAGTGTTTTTTTAAGACAATAGAAACTACCTTTTATGATCCACATATGGTACGAGAGAAAACCTTTTTCGGACTATGTGTTTTATGAAGGAAAACCCCTTTGAAAATATTTGACCTTATTTTATCAAGGATTTCAAAAGGAAACGAATTTCCTAAATGTTTTATAAAAGAATTTGTAAAGGAAAATATTTTCTCCTAAATGATTTAGAAACATTCCGGTTACTTGGATAAGTGACCGAGGTTTTTTTTTTATTTTCACTGAGCGAAAAGTAAACATATGTGAAAGAGAATGTAGTTCGCGAGACGTCGCCTCTAGTATTCAGTTATAAGCACGTAATATGGGATTCGTGTCAAGAATTATGGACCAAGGGTCCAAGTTGTGATATTATGGGCTAGGAGTCCAAATCTTGGAATTGAGGACTGTGTGTTCTAATTTCATTGTTATGGGCTAGGAGTCCTTATCATGTTGGAATAAAACATGGATAAAATGATAATTGTTTCTACGACCACAACCTTGGACTGCAGCCTCGGTCTAAGGTGTTGTGGTTGAGCACTCGGACTGTACGTCCTGTGTTATAAATTTTCAAGTAATGAAAATTGTGAATAGTCGTTAGCTTTGGGCTTCGACAACGGAAAAGAAAGAACACAAAGAAAAGTCTCGTTAATGAAAAGTCTTTTATTCATATGCATTTCCCCTTGGCAGACGTGCTTGAGTTACCGAATACCGGCTTAAGATGTGGTATTTGATGATGTATACATCCGAATGGCCGTTATAAGGGATTCATGATGGTGTTGATCCGGATACATGAGGTGACGGAGTCAACTTGCCAAACGTGGTGTTTGAGTCTGATCAACTCTTTCTTTCTTAATGACAAAAAAGTGATGGTATCTCATGAGATTAAGATTAGAGCCTGATGATTGAAGTGTCATGCATTATCTTTATAAAATTGATTGATTTGGGTATGAGACCCACTGAAATAATACTTGTTGTTTGCCTATGAGTAATGTTTAAAATGTCAATATGCCAAGGTGTTGTATGTATCATGTGTATGGTTGTTGTGCGATATATCCGTTGTCGGTATCTCACTCTTTCATTTCTACTTGTTATTCTCTCTTCCTTTTGGTATCGCCGTATGTACATGAGTACAGATGGATCCCAATATCCCGCTGGTGCCGACAACATCGAAGATTGAGGTCTTCGACGACGCAGGGGATGCTGGGGCATGGCAGATACACCCAGGGGCGACATTTGCCACATACCACGGAGCCATCACCACGACCGATCTAAATGCTGACGGAGCCCAATCCATAGAAGCCACACTGTGGAAACTAGGAGGGTAGCTCTGCCTCCGATCTGGTATTACCTTCACACGCTGCGAGCTCACGGACTGCTATATGAGCCACCACCTCTTGACTTAGAGCCGGCATCGCCGATTGAGGAGGACCCCGACGAGGACCCTGAGGAGGACCCCGAGGAGGACTTCGATGAGGTCGTGGAGGAAGATGAGCCGGAGGATCACGTTATGGATCATAGCGACGACGACGATTCCGTTGATGAGGGTGGCGACGTTATAGATCCATTACCTGAGGTCTCATCTCGTGGGAGCCCTTGTGGAGACCCTGCTTGCAGCCAGTGTCAGTAACCAGTTTGGAGCATTTTGTGGATAATCTTCCGTCATCTGACTTTTAGAGTTATCTTTTGGATGTGGTTCCGAACCATCTTTCCCTGTGTCTTACTTACTCTTTTTTTTAGTCGTAACTCCTAGATGCCTACATCTGTTGAAATGGCCATTGATAAGGTCCTATCTTATGTACTGAAACTTGGTTTTCATTGGGACATGTTATATATGTATGTTGTCTTCAATTCATGTTCTGAGTATTCATCACCTTTATCCTCCTTCATCTAAAAAAAAAAATTTAACTACCGTTTTAGTGTACTCATCCATCGAGAAAATGATACTTTTAGGAAGTAACCAGCATTGTAAATCAGAAATATTTCCGCAATTGGGTAACCATGTGACGCCGGGTTTAGGGTGTCACACCATTCCTTTAAATCAAAGTAGTTATATTTACGACTTAAGAAAAAGGAAAAAAAAATACCCCATTCTTTTATATCCAATTTTAATTAACCTACTCTTCGTCCTTAAAATATTCACGTACGATGTAGCACTCAAGAAGGGTGTTACAGGTCTACTTGGGGTTGTTCTCTCAAGGTCCCCCACTCCGACGGTTTTAATTTCGTATCCTGGAGATACCGCACCCTCCGACAAACATCAACATCCCTCCACAACGTCCGGGGTGACTAAAGGGGGTCCCCTCATCCCCGGCGGTGATATTTATATACCGGAGCCACCGGCTCCTCGGTTTGCCTACCCAAAGATTCATATTTTAAAAATTGTCAATCCATTCCACAAAATACTCTTTTTAACAAGTTTTCAACCACATACCTCAATCATTCATTACATGCGAGCAAACAATCTTATAATCAACATATATCATATTTAGCATCCATCAATAACATAATCAACTCATAACACCTTAATCTCGTATTAAACATTTCACATATTGCATTCTCACACAATATATGCACCTACTCAACAAGAACAATTTCACAACTATTCCAATCTATATATCATGATTTCATCGATATTTTCAAATATGTACATTAATATAAAATGAACATACACACATATTCACATCCAACAACTTATATCAAAATAAACAAGTGTTCTAACATTAACATCTACCGAAAACAACATCAACAACATGAACAAGCATGTGCAACAGTAACTTCCACGAAACTTTAAAAATATATCCAAGGTTGAGAAAATTCTAAATAATTTCTAGGTTATTATATAACATGTTAATACTCTAAAAACAATTTTTCTAACTCAAAAAACTTATCCAATCCTCAAATAAATTCAAAACTAAAACATGTACAGAAAGTTCAAAATCTGTCAATTATTGAGAGATTAAAAGTAACGATTTTTCTACCCTTTCAAAAAAAACTCGATTTTTCATAAAAATTAATATGTATATCCTTAACATATAGATGTTCATTCCCGTATTTTTATTTGGTTAAAAACTTTCACCAATCAATACAGAAAAATCAAATAAAATTTGTATTTTACCCAGAAATTTTCAGCAAGCACTGTTTATCATATATAGTGTCATATGAAGATCAGAACTCAACGAAAATTCACCAAATTTAATATTCAAGAACCTAACACATATATAAACAGCCTCCAAGTGGCCCCATGTCAAAATCATGTCTAAAATATTCCCAGTAAATTCTCGAACAGAACCATGTTCGTCACAAAAAAAATTCCTGGAATTTACAAGCTTTCACCTTTAACATGGTCTAAGTCATTCAAATCCACATACAAGCTTGGTTAACTCAAATACCACTTATCTAATGTTTATTCATCTCCATAAATTCAGATCTAAACATGCATCTTATCCATAATCTTGAACAACATAGAGAACTCACATGTAAACATTATAAAGCACAAGGTTTAAATACCAATTGCATCTCCAAGTACCCACATCTAAAAACCCATGGGAAGATCTCTAAATCCCCAAAATCAACAATCAAACAAACATTTCATACCAAATAAGAATCCCTCACCTTAAAGTAAGCATGAACTTGTTGTCTTGAAGCAAAACAAAAGTGAGAAAATATGAGCTCACCAAGCTTCTGGCTCTCAAATGGCTTCTCCTTGTTCAAGCTCTCTCACTTTCTCACTCTAAATTATCTCTCTAGGATTTCAATACAAGAAGATGAATGAAGGGGAAAGTGGGTGACACCTTCTTTTAACTTATCATTGGACCTAAGGATGGGTAAAGCCCATAAATTCATTAAAGCACTAATGTCATAAATAAAACTATTTTGACTGCTAAGGGTGAGTGAAATGTACACTAAGATAACTAGGTTTTAAAATCATAAATTAATTTCTAAAGATTGTCCAAAAGTATTTTTAAACGATATTGTAATTTATTATTTACAAACATATTCATAACTAAAAAAAAATTACCATGTAGAATCTCATACAAAGAATAATTTGAATTATTGATAATAATTTCAATTGGACTTATAGTTTTAAAATACTAAAAATTGCCGGGTATTACAAACCGTTAGGCAATTTTCACTCATTTAGCTGCCAAGATGAGACCTCCTCTTACGTAAGTATGTTTGTTGTCATTAACTTATTAGTATCTCTGTAGAACTTCAGATTTTTCTGCATCTTTACTAATTTGTTAAATTCCAGGCCTGTTATACGTGGACGTCCATCAGCTAAGAGAGCAATTTATATATGTAGTCAGCCGCGTTGGGTGTTTGTCTTGATATTTTCTTCGAATGGGATAATTTTCATTTGGGATAATGTTTGTCAATCATCGTACCTTTGCAATTAACTGTTCTATGGGTACTTGCTGTTGGTCTTCTCGATACAACACATACTGAGAAATTTTAATCTCCGATATTGTTAGCATTTATGTCTTGCCTTTAAGTTGATTTTTCTTTTTGTTAAGCTTGTTCTTGTTTCTCCCATCACTGTGTGCTGCATGAATGGTTTATAACTTCTAATAGTATGCTTTGTCTTTTAGCGGGGTTGAAACTAAATAAGTGACAAACTATCTTATGATCCCGCAAGAGATAAATGCATTTAAATTGAGCTCAAAGTGTGATACCCTTACTTTTTGGTTTTCACCATTCTTTATTTCTACTTAACTTTTGCTCAGTTAAGTAAGTGGTTTTTTTCTTTTCTTTGGGTGGACCAGATTTGATGAATCTGACTTTTGGCTTATTCATTTGATAATTGATATGGTTAACTTGGAAATTTAGATTTCTTCAGGCTTGATTTTAGAACTCTTCAGGCTGAAAAAACTTGGAAGTTTATCTATTTATTGTTTTGGGACAATGGCCTGTTTTCCTTCATCTCGGTTTGGGATGCTGACATGTTATGTGCCTTTCATGGCATGCTCATGTCATTATTTTTTAGTATATTTGTGACCTTGTTTATCTTATTATATAATTTTTCCTTTAGTTGGAATGCAACTTTCTGGTGGAAGGCTGGCAACCATTGGAGATTAATTACCAACAGATTGTAAATTTTCAGGAATATTAATCTTGTTTTTGTAAAGTACACTATTTTCATTGTTTATTATATCTAGAGGAAGCATTGGGATATTGATAAATGTTGTAAGCTAAACATTGTCACCATAGTACCACATCCCATCACTGTGTGGTGCATGGATGGTGTGGAGGGTGTGGCAGCTGAAGTGGTGATTAAGGTTGCTTTTGACTTAAATACACTTTCAAGTGATTTGGGTTAGAATCATGTTATTTTAAAATAAGTTTTTTAACATCGTGTAAATTTATCTTCATTTCTCGTTTACTTTTTATCTTTTATGTATATATACATTTTATCTTTATTTCTCATTTACCTTTTATCTTTATTTACACTGGAAAGTGGAAACATTGATGCATGTTCTGAGGGATTGTGAATCGGTTCATGAGTTTTGGTCAAACAACATCAATCCTTCTCATTGGAGCAGGTTCTTCAGTTTGGGAAATCATGAGTGGCTGTATTGAAACTTACCATTATGAATAAGAGAAGGGAGAAATTGCATAATATCTGATTGATTATGAATGTATATTGTATATTACAGGAAGGAGGTGATGCTCTTTATATAGAGATGCAAATACAAAGAAAGAGGAAGCTAACTAACTAAGTGTAATACCCGCAAAAAAATGGCTTATTTAATTATGAAAGTGACTTATTTAATTATAAGTAAGGTAAAAATATTATAATTATGGGAAAACACTAAATTTGTTTGTCATGTTGTAAATAATTTAAATTAAGAATAATAGGAGTTTATAAATAATAAATAACTTATGCATTTTGAATAATTTAAGGATTTTATCCTTTTGCCCTCCGGCGTCAAGTAAGAGAACATGTTAGGGACTTGTCTTTTTAGTGAGTATATAAGCTTAGTGTGAGGGTTTTGATAGCCGTCAAGAACCCTATTTGTGTTTGTTGTCACTCTTGAGAAAAGGAGGATAGGCACGGCGATCCAATGGTGAAGGAGCACCTTCTTAACGTGATTCATGTTGTTTGGGTGTGGAGAATTCGTCTCTAACATATGTTTATTATCCAAACGCATCAAACCAGGTGAGGGATTGTGATTTTTTTGGGTTAGTTTTCATGGATATTTTTGAGGGATATGAAATGGGTTGATGACGGTTGAAATAGGGATGTTTGTGAGTTGTTTTGGGTGAATCCCTTTCATGAAAATCGTTTGTAAATGTTTAGCTTGATTATTATTTGACTAATATGTAAATGGTGAGTTATCATATCTGTTTGGTTGAACCCTAAAAATTGGGGGTGAGGAAACTCCATTATTGGAGCTTGACGTTTGGTGTTTTCTTAGGGGATCTCGGTTTTTGTCTGAAATTCTGACAGACATGCGGAAAAAAAATTATAACTAGAGTTTTAGAAATCAGATTAATATGAAATTGGTCTCGTTGGAAAGCTAACATCTATATATACATTGTGTATAAATTTCGTGATTTTTGGAAACCTGGGCTATTCCCAGTTACATTTTTAAAACAGGGTTAAGGCTGTCCCGAAGGTACCCTGACAGCCTGCACTCAGAAAATCATATCTTGGTTATTAAAATTCGGATTGAGATGAAACTTGTTGCATTTGAAAATTTAAGTGTAGGAGTATGTTGTAGTTAAGTTTCGTGATTTTAGGAGATCTGAGGAGGTCGCAGTTTAATTTTTAAAACAGAGTATTGTATGTCCTGGATGTACTCAAACATATTTTACTTCAAAATTTATATATGGAGTTGTAGAGTATCTTTTTATGTGAAACTAGTGTCATTTGAAAGTAGACATGTAAGTATTGTTGTGGTTAAAATTTCATAATTTATGAACCTCTATAATATTCCTAGTTTTCATTTAAAGTTGGCCTAGGCTTGCTGGAAACATTATCATCAGTCATGTATTGGTGGATTTATGACTATGCTATGATGTGTGAATGAAATGATTGTGTTGTTGTCACCATGGCTATGATATGGAATAGAATAGTTGTGAATATTTTAAATTATGTGGTACGTGAATAAAGAAATTAGTGGTGATATGCTAAATGTGACTATGTGTATGTCCATGGTGTAACTTTTGAAATGAACTTATCAAGTGATGATAGTATGTGAATGAAACAACTACAATGTTGCCTATATGTAATTGTGATTGTGAATGTTATGGACTTCATTGAATACCGCTGAGATGGTTATTCAAGATTTATTATGAAGTACAGTGAGCGTACGTTATGATAAGGTATGATTTATTGTACTTGGTGCTTTGGTATGATGCTTAGACATTGGACAAGACTTGGTGTATTCGACCGGTCAACGGATTCGACCGGTATATAAATGTGACCATCGGAGCGTGGGGCCTCTAGTGAAAAACCCCGGAGTTCGGAGGGTGGTTGTGTAGTGACCGAGGTCACTTGCCGGTTAGCGGACTCGACCGGGATATAAATGTGACCATCGGAGTGGGAGACTCTAGTGAACAACTCCAAGGGGATACACAAGCATCTTGCCCAATGGCAAATTGACTTCATAGCAAGTGGAGATTTGCTATGTAAGCTTATATACAATGTGAAGAACTCAATGAGATATTTATGGAGATGCTTATATATATTGTACTAGTTTGCTATTATGTTTTGTTTATCCCTCACTGAGTTCTGGGACTCACCCCCGCCCTTTTTGGTTTTAGCTTCAGGTATTCCACGAGTGGAGCCATCTCAGGGAGCCCATGCACCTGTGTAGTGCGGGCAGCTGTTGCTGTTTCAGTTTCTTGTGGCTTGGTTTATTGTCATATGAGAATCTTCTGTTGTTTGGAGTTTTAAACTTCATTCTAGTTGTAATCCCATTTGGGCTTTGGTTTTTTTTGTAAACTATTGATGTTGACTCGGGGCCACCCTTGGCTTACTTTTGGTATAATATTTTACTCTGATAATTACTTATGATATTCAATATATCTTGTTATGATGTGACTTATATGTGCTTGAAAGGCCTTGGGAATGGGACAATGAAGTTCTATTATGGCCGGTCAGGGACGCCTAAGTCGGGTCCTGACAAAGTGGTATCAGAGATAATGGTTATAGGTCCTGAGCATGATTAGAGACTAATGAGCTTTGTAATAATTCCCGAACCCGGGTGGGAGTTGTGCCAGAAGTCATTAGTAGCTAATCTGGTTTTCTTAAGGTAAGTTGTGGTGAAAAAAATGGAGATTCTCATATGACAACTAAAAGCAGCGACCTGAGTTGGACTTGTGTAGTTATATAATGCTTAGGCTTATTGTAGACATGCATATGATTGTTATGTTGATGTTAATTGAGAATGATAAATAATAGAAAATTTTTAGGCATGAGTTGATGAACGGTAATGCTAAAATTCAAGGAGTAAAGAAATAAGATAGGATATACTCTTGAAATGACTTCATTAGATTGATGAAAGGTATGAAAAATGTTGTTGGTGATAGGACAAGAATATGTCTATGTTAGATTAGCTTAAGCTCACGAGTGGGAGGGAATATGTATGTTCACTTTCGATTAGCATGTTTAAGGCTAAATACAAGGGTATGATGATTAATGCTTATGGGACTAAGTCGAAAGGTGATTTAGGGAATGGTCAAGGATTATACAAATTCTAGATGAAGTAGGTTTATCTTGGATTAGAGTGGTATGATGAGCTTAAAGAGTCAATGAAATGAACTACGTGGGACTGGGTTGAAGAGGAATTATGACTTGTCTTTGAGTACGAAATACTTAGTGTGGTTATGTAAAGAATTAGGGTGAGTGATTAATGAAAGTGGATGTATGAGTTAAGCTTATAAGGTTACAACCTATGCTATAGTGATGAATTACTATTAGAAAATAGGACTAGAAATGAGGTTCAAGTGAACTTATGACGATGCAATGTATATAGCAGACGTCACACCAACATTATACTGATGTAGGCGACGAATGTGAAAGTATGTGATGTAAGTAATAGGTATCAGATTACGGTAAGAGTAATGGGTGGAAATGGGTCAATTAAGGATAATGATGAGTGATAGGCTTTAAAATTATGTTAATAAAAGCTAGAATATGTATATTGTGGGATTGTGTGACATTTATCTCTTAGTGAAGTTGATTTTTTTAAAAAAAAGAAATAAGTAAATAATGAGAGGGTATTGCGTATAATATCGGTTATGAGAATGAAAAGATAGATGGTATGCTTTGTTAGTATATACAAGGTGTTGATTGTCAAATGAGTGAGATATATAAAATCGGTTTCTGGTGGGTGCTTTGATGGCATGAGGTTCGGCGACCCGATGTTAGTAGATGTCATTGGAATTCGAGGACGAATTCCTTTTAATGGGGGTAGAATGTAATACCCGCCAAAAATGGTGCAAGTTTTTTCTTCCAGTGTATTGTGGTTGAATAATTATTTTTGGTTGCGAAGATTGACAAGGGTGACCTTCAGGAATAGTCACCACTAGAATTCGAGGACGAATTCTTTTTTTAGGGGGGTAGAATGTAATACCCGCAAAAAAATGGCTTATTTAATTATGAAAGTGGCTTATTTAATTATAAGTAAGGTAAAAATATTATAATTATGGGAAAACACTAAATTTGTTTGTCATGTTGTAAGTAATTTAAATTAAGAATATTAGGAGTTTATAAATAATAAATAACTTATGCATTTTGAATAATTTAATGATTTTATCCTTTTGCCCTCCGGCGTCAAGTAAGAGCACATGTTAGGGACTTGTCTTTTTAGTGAGTATATAAGCTTAGTGTGAGGGTTTTGATAGCCGTCAAGAACCCTATTTGTGTTTGTTGTCGCTCTTGAGAAAAGGAGGATAGGCACAGCGATCCAATGGTGAAGGAGCACCTTCTTAACGTGATTCCTGTTGTTTGTGTGTGGAGAATTCGTCTCTAACGTATGTTTATTATCCAAACGCATCAAACCAGGTGAGGGATTGTGATTTTTTTGGGTTAGTTTTCATGGATATTTTTGAGGGATATGAAATGGGTTGATGACGGTTGAAATAGGGATGTTTGTGAGTTGTTTTGGGTGAATCCCTTTCATGAAAATCGTTTGTAAATGTTTAGCTTGATTATTATTTGACTAATATGTTAATGGTGAGTTATCATATCTGTTTGGTTGAACCCTAAAAATTGGGGGTGAGGAAACTCCATTGTTGGAGCTTGACGTTTGGTGTTTTCTTAGGGGATCTCGGTTTTTGTCTGAAATTCTGACAGACATGCGGAAAAAAAATTATAACTTGAGTTTTATAAATCAGATTAATATGAAATTAGTCTCGTTGGAAAGATAACATCTATATATACATAGTGTATAAATTTCGTGATTTTTGGAAACCTGGGCTATTCCCAGTTACATTTTTAAAACAGAGTTAAGGCTGTCCCGAAGGTACCCTGACAGCCTGTACTCAAAATCATATCTTGGTTATTAAAATTCGGATTGAGATGAAACTTGTTGCATTTGAAAATTGAAGTGTAGGAGTATGTTGTGGTTAAGTTTCATGATTTTAGGAGATCTGAGGAGGTCGCAGTTTAATTTTTAAAACAGAGTATTGTATGTCTTGGATGTACTCAAACATATTTTACTTCAAAATTTATATATGGAGTTGTAGAGTATCTTTTAATGTGAAACTAGTGTCATTTGAAAGTAGACATGTAATTATTGTTGTGGTTAAAATTTCATAATTTATGAACCTCTATAATATTCCTAGTTTTCATTTAAAGTTGGCCTAGGCTTGCTGGAAACATTATCATCAGTCATGTATTGGTGGATTTATGACTATGCTATGATGTGTGAATGAAATGATTGTGTTGTTGTCACCATGGCTATGATATGGAATAGAATAGTTGTGAATATGTTAAATTATGTGGTACATGAATAAAGAAATTAGTGGTGATATGCTAAATGTGACTATGTGTATGTCCATGGTGTAACTTTTGAAATGAACTTATCAAGTGATGATAGTATGTGAATGAAACAACTACAATGTTGCCTATATGTAATTGTGATTGTGAATGTTATGGACTTCATTGAATACCGCTGAGATGGTTATTCAAGATTTATTATGAAGTACAGTGAGCGTACGTTATGATAAGGTATGATTTATTGTACTTGGTGCTTTGGTATAATGCTTAGACATTGGACAAGACTTGGTGTATTCGACCGGTTAACGGATTCGACCGGTATATAAATGTGACCGTCGGAGCGTGGGGCCTCTAGTGAAAAACCCCGGAGTTCGGAGGGTGGTTGTGTAGTGACCGAGGTCACTTACCGGTTAGCGGACTCGATCGGGATATAAATGTGACCGTCGGAGTGGGAGACTCTAGTGAACAACTCCAAGGGGATACACAAGCATCTTGCCCAATGGCAAATTGACTTCATAGCAAGTGGAGATTTGCTATGTAAGCTTATATACAATGTGAAGAACTCAATGAGATATTTATGGAGATGCTTATATATATTGTACTAGTTTGCTATTATGTTTTGTTTATCCCTCACTGAGTTCTGGGACTCACCCCCGCCCTTTTTGGTTTTAGCTTCAGGTATTCCACGAGTGGAGCCATCTCAGGGAGCCCATGCACTTGTGTAGTGCGGGAAGCTGTTGCTGTTTTAGTTTCTTGTGGCTTGGTTTATTGTCATATGAGAATCTTCTGTTGTTTGGAGTTTTAAACTTCATTCTAGTTGTAAGCCCATTTGGGCTTTGGTTTTTTTTGTAAACTATTGATGTTGACTCGGGGCCACCCTTGGCTTACTTTTGGTATAATATTTTACTCTGATAATTACTTATGATATTCAATATATCTTGTTATGATGTGACTTATACGTGCTTGAAAGGCCTTGAGAATGGGACAATGAAGTTCTATTCTGGCCGGTCAGGGACGCCTAAGTCGGGTCCTAACACTAAGAATAAAGAAGCTAAACAAATCTATCTTATCTAATCATATCCTAACTAACTTGTTAAAAGCGGAAGCTAAAGGATATAAACTGATAACTGAATAAACAGATTTCAGTTTCAGTGTTTACAAAGTAACTAATTGGTTAATACTTACCCAAGGAGGATATCGGTCTGACTCCTTGGAATTGATCCTTGGTTTTTGGAGTATCTATCTGGGTTCTTTGGAAGGATATAAACTCTTTCATCTTCATAAATCAATCTTCGATGGGAGAAGATTTGTGGCTCTAGGTGTGCAGACATTCACACTTCATTGTAAACTCCTTAGTCATTCTGATAGGAAGAGGAATTTAGGGAGAAGAGTAGAATGAAGGGCAATTGAAAGTCTTTGAGAAGGTATGTGAGCCATTGGACTTCACAAACTGTTGATGCCAAGGCTCTATACTCGGCTTCTGAAGAGGATTTTGAAACTGTAGGTTGCTTCTTAGACTTCTAAGAAATAAGAGAGCTGCCTAAGAAAATACAATAGCCTGTGACAGATTTTTTGGTATCTATGCAACTGCCCAAATCCGAATCACTGAAAGCTGTAAAGGAGAATTGGTAGGAAATAGAAGACCCTGAGCTGGTGATTGTTTGATATATTTGAGGATTCGAATGGCAACATCATAGTGAATGGAAGATGGAGAACTCATAAACTGACTAAGTTGTTGAACAGGAAAGGCAATGTCTAGTCTGGTGTTTGTCAAGTAGATTAATCGTCCAAGTAGTCTTCTATAGATACTTGGATCCTGCAATGGTTCCCCTTGCTGCTGAGAAAGCTTGGTGCCCTTGATCATAGGTGTAGTCACTGGTTTAGAAGCCAATAATCCACAATCAGTTAATAAGTCCAAGGCATACTTTCTTTGACTTAGATGAATACCTGATTTTGATCTGGAAACTTCTAAGCCAAGGAAGTATTTCAGATTACCTAAATCCTTAATTTTAAAATGGTTGTTTAAGGATGACTTAAGTGAGTTAATGTCATTAAGATCATTACCAGAAAGTAAGATGTCATCTACATAAACTAAAAGAGTTGTGAATGAGTTACCAGAGCTCTTTATAAAAAAGGAGTGGTCAGATTGAGATTGTGTAAAGCCATGAGATAAGAGGAAGGTAGAAAGTTTGGCAAACCATTGTCTGCTATATTGTCTTAATCCATAAATGGATTTGTGCAGTTTACAAACTTGTTTAGGATTGGTTGAAGGATATCCTGGTAGTAAGGTCATGTAGACTTCCTCAGTTAAATCTCCATGGAGAAAAGCATTATGGACATCCAATTGTTGAATGTACCAATTATGAGAAGATGCAATGGCTAGAAGGAGTCTAATAGTTGTTAATCTGGCCACAGGAGAGTAGGTTTCAAAGAAATCAATGCCTTCTACTTGGGTGAAGCCTTTGGCCACCAATCTTGCTTTGAATCTTTCAATGGTGCCATCCGAGTGATATTTTACTCTATAGACCCATCTACATCCAATTGTAGTTTTACTAGGGAGCAAGTCTGTGATTATCCAAGTGGAACTTTGTTCTAAGGCTTGGAGTTCAGTGTTCATTGCCTGAATCCAGTGCTCATGTTGGATGAATTGCTTATATGTAGTTGGTTCAACCTGAGAAGTAATAGAGAGTAAAAAATGTAAATGGGATTGAGATAGTTTATCATAGGAAAGAACAGAAGATAAGGGATATAAGGGGGTAGCATTTGATGATGCTGTAGAAATGGAGTTGCAGTGGAATTTTTGTAAGTAGGTTGGAGTTTTGATTTGTCTGCTAGATCTCCTTAGTGGAATTGCTGCAGGTTCTGGTGCTGCAGTTTCTGTTTTTGGAGATGCAGATGCTGAAATAGGATGCTGAGATGGAGCAGTAAAATCTTGTTTTGTATTGGAAGCAGAAGAATCAATAGTAACATGTATAGGAGTATCAAATAAGAACTGATAGTCATTCTCATTAGTAGTATCCTGATTAGTAGTAGATTCTTTTAGGGAAGTAGAGTGGAATGGAAATATAGATTCAAAGAATATAGCATGTCTTGAGATAAAAAATTTCCCTAGTGTGTAAATCAAAGAATAAATATCCTTTAGTACCAAGTTTGAATCCAAGAAAGAGGTATTCCTTGCCCTTGGATCCAATTTTCTCCTATTGTGTAACAAAGTAGAGGCATAGGATAAACAACCAAAAACTTTAACATCAAGATAGGTTGGAGGATACCATGTAAGAGTTCATAGGGTGTCTTATGGTTCAAAACAGGTGTTGGTAACCTGTTAATGAGAAAAACAGAATGGGAAACAACATAGGACCAAAAAGTTCTAGGTAGGTTAGATTGAAACATAAGAGCCCTAGTTACATTGAGTAAAAGTCTATGTTTTCTTTCTACAATAGAATTTTGTTGAGGAGTCTCAACACAACTAGTTTGATGTATAATGCCAAGGGAAGAAAATAAAGAATGCATTTGAAATTCAACACGATTATCAGACCTAACCAATTTAACCTTAGCTTTAAATTGAGTATGAATCATATTAAAAAAGGTAGTGATGCATGATCTGGTTTCAGACTTAGAATGCATTAAATATAGCCTAGTGTGTTTACTAAAATCATCTACAATAGTTAAGAAGTACTTGTGACCTTGAATGGAAGTAATGTTTAAGGGACCCCAAATATCCATGTGCAAGAGGTCAAAAGGTTGTTCTGTTTTAGTCATACCGAGAGGAAAAGGTAATTTGCACTGTTTTGCCATATGACAAGAATCACAAACAAGACTTTTATTGAACCGAATATATGGAAATTGCATACACGGTTTATCAATTACAGCAGGAGATGGGTGGCCTAAACGAAAATGCCACAAATCAAAAAAATCACTAAGACTATTATTATGTTGTATTATATTAACAGAAGGAACAGAAAGAGCATTAGAAAGACTAGATAGAGAACAATCAGGAGAAGGAACATGCTGGAGTATGTAAATATTGTTGTGAACTTCAGCATGTCCAATCATCTTCTTGGTAGACACATCCTGTATAATGCAAAAAAGATGTGAGAAGAGAAATTGAAAATTGAGAGAAAGAGTTAATTTGTTAACTGAAATCAGATTAAACTGAAAACCAGGAATGTGTAAAACATCATGCAAAATTATAGAAGGTGTCAAGTAGATGGTGCCTGAATGATTAGAAATAGAAGTTGCACCATTAGGTAACTTAACAGTAATTGGAGAAATAGGATGATAAGAATGAAAGAAGTTAAGAAAGGGGCATACATGATCAGATGCACTAGTGTCCAAGATCCAAGAAGAAGAAATATTGCAAGAATTACCTGGTTTGGTCACACTAGAAACAGTATGTGTGGAGGTTTCAGGAATATTGATTCTGGTATTGGAATTTACTGAGGCTGCACTATCAATCTTGGAAGATTGCAGTAGAGATACTAAGTAGTCACTACAAGAAAATCAGCTTTTAGTGTAGGCCAAAAGCCCACGCTACAAGGCAAAAGCCGACGCTAACGGCCACTTTAGCGTCGGCTTTGCGTCGGTGTCGTGGTCGACGACGTTTAGCCTCGCAAATGATGGCCGACGCTAAAATTAGCGTCGGCTTTGGTAGCAAAGACAATAGGGAATTACCGACGCTAAGCCGACGCTTTGTTAGAGCAGTTTAGCGTCGGCCCTGGCCTTCGCTAAAATTAGCGTCGGCCTAAGCCCACGCTATTTCATATCATTTTAGCGTCCGCTTGGTCTTCGCTAAAATTAGCGTCGGCGCAGCCTTCACTAATTTACTTTGTTATAGCGTAGGCTTTAGCGTCGGCCAAGCCTACGCAAATAATGTTTTTTTTAAAATTTTTTTTATTAAGTAGCTATATTATTACAAACCTGGAAATAAAAAATAAAAAATATCCTTAATAAACAATAATAGCCCTGCTTTAGCACTTGCGGTACTCCAACCTTTTAACAAGTCTAACAGAGTCAAATAAAGCATAAAACTCGAAATATCACCCAACAAAAAAAAAACATAATAGAACCAACTCTTTCTCCACTTACAACTCAAACCATTATAATACTTCTGTCTCAAGAACAGCTTGTATAATTGTTGATGAACCAAAACTGCCCATGATAATCCACACAGTACATAACAAAGTAAATGAACACAAACTTCAAAGTACTTGAAAAGTAAATGCGAAATGTCTAAAGTAAAGGAAATCAACATCTGCGAGGGACCATGACATGATGCCTAATCTAACGAATGGTCGTCAAGATCGTCATCATAATCAGGATGCGGACGACCCCGACTACTATTATGCTCTAAAGCTGTCATTCGCTCCATCATAGCGTGAAACTGGGCCTCCAAATTGATAGTCTGTTCCCTAGCTAATGCAGCCTCCTCCCTAGCTTTGGCTGCCTCCTCCCTAGCTCTGGTAGCCTCCTCACGAAGTGCAACGACCTCCTCAGTCTCAAACCCATTACCATGGCTATAAGACACATGAGACTCCTGAGTTAATGAAGACATACCACGACGGACGTTCAAAGACATGTCTGCAGTTCCGTAACATCGTCCCCGGGTCCTACCCCCAACAACATCCTGCCACAATTGAAGCTTCCTCGCCCCATCCACTTCCCCGCATCCCATCCGTGGAGGCGTCATTAACCTGTGTGCAGATCTCGAATCAAACGCTCGCGATACTCTTCCTAGTAAAGAACACAAACAAATCTTATTAAGGTACATACATTGATAACAAACTTATATAAAAATGATGTATAAGACCAACTTACATATGTTCTTTTTGAGCGGCTATCAACCCATTCGCCAGAACTCTTCTGGTGGGTGGCTCTAAAAAACTCAACAGGATCCACAGGCCCCTGACTTGTTTGGACCTACCCAAAAAGCCAACACATGTTCATTTACAAAGAAAATCAGTATATGATAATGGACTAAACGATGAATATTAAGTAAATACATACCATGTCTAGTGCCACCTCAAGGTGAGATCTGCGACCTGTCGTGTGAACTGCACCACCCTTTTCTGAAGCCCGATTGGTCTTATTTTGTGTTGATATCTTTAGGAAGGCATCACTTTGCCAATATTCAAGAAGACCAATCCATGCCTCGTCCCCCATCCATTTAGGTTGCGTCCCCTTCTTCCTCTTCTTGCTGAGGATGTCAGAAAGACGCTTTGCACATTTTTGCTGAAAGACCTTAAAGATGGTGTCGTAATGACGAGGATCCCAAGAAACTCTATCCTGCAAGAAGAATTAATCAAAATAGTTAATCAGATAAATAAGTATATATATAAGCTCTTCACATGTGTTAACTTGAATAAAACTGTGAACTTGTGTTAATTAAACAAACGTAGGCTTAAAGATAAACAACTTGAATGAAAAGCAATCTACTAAAATACTCCCTTACACTGACTAATAATAAAAAGCAATATAGAACTTACCCTAAATCTGACCCACCAAAAGTTCCTCACTTCATCAGGGGTCACAAATCCAGCAATGGTGAACACCCCGAAATTGTGAGGTGATGGCAAACTTAATCGCATCAGCAAGAACCTGCTGAGTCCACCTACCAAAAATCCAAACTCAATGTCAAATGTCAAATCAAATGCATATATAAAACCAAGTGCTTAATAAATATATAAAGAAACAAAGAAAGTTCCAACTTACCCTTTCCCAATAGGACATATAATGATCTTCCCGTCAGCATCCTTCTGGTACTGCCTCGGTCGACGCTGACGAGGGGCGTGCTCGTCATGCCCCTCCTCTTCCTCCTCCCCCCCTTCCTGCTCCTCATGCTCCTCATCCCCCTCCTGCACCTCCTCATGTTGGTTTACCTCCTCGTGGGGAGGCTGCTGCAACACAGGCTCCTGTGGCATGCGGTATGAAGATGAACCACACTCAAATTGCCTAGGGGGCATGTATCCCGGAGTAGGGATCATAGTGACTACGTCTGGGGTAGGCTCGGAAGGTGGTGGTGTGACGACCGGCTGGGAAAGAAGGACCGGCGGTGCTATAGGCTCAAAAGGTGGTTCTGTAGTCTGTCTCTGCAGCAAGATCGCCAGGTCGTAGAAGCCTCCCTCGACCTCTATTGGTAGGCATCTTCCCTCGACCTCGTCCTGACATCTACTGTAGTGCAAAATATAACATATAGATATACATATGATCTAATCATGCATATAAAGTTGAACTTGTAAATAATAAGATACACATTAAAATAGTTAGATACATATTCTAAACATATATGTAAAGTTGACTTGTGCATGTTAAGACACATTAGGATACATATTAAAATAGTACAATGCATATTCTTAACATATAATCTAATCTAATCCTCGTCACTATCCTCATAATCGTCTTCATCCTCATCCTCGTCCTCCCCCTTCTCCTCATCTTTATCACTACATTCTATCGAAACACCTTCATCTTCTGATTGACCATCGTGATCCATTGAATCGTTATTACGGTCAACTATTTGTTCGAACCCATTTATGGTTTCATCAAGTAAGCCTTGTAATGGTTCAACTTCTGTAATTGGTACAACGGGTGACATCTCATCAACCTGATAAGGCTCTTCATCCTCTATGTCCTCGACTTCCACATGACCCCTTGGTTTTGTGGTGATTACCGCAGACCAACCACGTAGGTCTTTACACGTTTCTGGATAAGGGACATAATATACTTGTCTTGCTTTTTCTGCAAGAATGAACGGATCATATCGACCATATCGTCTATTCATCTTAATATCGACAATATTATAATGTGGATGGACCCTTGTGCCTCTATTCCTTGTTGGATCAAACCATTCACAGTAAAATATAGCAATCTTATTACTCAAACCATGATATTCCAATTCAAAGATACGTTGGATAATGCCGTAAAAATCATCTTCTCCTCCTTCAGTAACACCTTTTACATGCACCCCACAATTTATGGTTTTTTTACCATCACTCCAATCCTTAGTGTGAAACCTGTACCCATTTACAAAGTACATGTGCCATGATGTTGCTTTTGTTATAGGACCCCAAGCTAATGCCTTTATGTTTGTGTTGATCACCCTATTCCTCTCATCATAAACCTACATAGAAGAGACACATATGCTTAGAGGGTGTGATTGCTAATAATTTCATCATTTCTGTACATTACACTTACATATTCCTTCAACCACGTGGGAAATTCTGCATGTATACGACCAGAAGCATCTTGATCATTGATGGAGTGATTTTGCAAGAATGCACTGACATCAAGCACGATTTTGATAAGTAACTCTACAATACTCAATGCGTCAAGCACGCACTTGAAGGGATACAAATTTTACTTACTCAAGATATGATTTAACCTCATGGCAATTGATCAGATGCATGATAATGGATTAATTTAGGGGAAGGGATATGCAATAGCAATCAGCAACTGTTTCACAAAACCAATCAAAACTATATGGCATGGTAAAAAAAATCATCATAGGGAAACATCAAGTTCCAGTTAGAAACAAATAAAACACTGACCTTCAAGAGCAGGATTTCGTGGGATCTAAAGGAGTAACAGGTTTGATCTTTGCTTGTATTCTTCGGTAAGCAACAGGTTAATGGAAATCCACTAGCTAGAAATAAAGAGCAGAGTAAAGTGAGTAGTGAGTACCAAAACCAAACAAATATGATAGATTGGCTTCACAAACAGAAGAAAGCAAAATGGGGTCAACAGTTTCCTCTACACAAAGCTGGTTGATGTGCAAAACTTCCTCATAAAATGGTTTATTTACACGCATATAAAGAAACAACAGCATGTGACAGTCATTCTTTTTCAGCTCCAAGTTAGTGATCCATTAAACATGGATTGCATTTTTTTAGCTTCACAAAGATTGCATTGCAAAGAAAGATGTACTTGTACCCAACCATCAATACACAAAAACTATGAGAATGAGTAGTGAAGAGAGAGCCACAATATAAATCCAATTACATCCTTATTCATGTTTCCTATCCAATAATGCATTCTGGGTGTTAGTGTATAAAAAATGAAACTGAAAAAATGTAGCAATTGAGAAGTTTAAACTGTTAATCGTCATTTCAAATGGATTGAGATTTAGAGCCCAGGTCCAACCCAAATCCACAAACATAAATATTTAAGAATTCCAATGAAAGGTTGTTACAAACATGTGAAACTGAGTCCAATTCATTAGCTACCAAATTTTCTTACTACAAGGTCTTTAGATGATACATCCATATATGGGATGCCAATTATAGTTTTCATAAACTTCCTAAATATGTTTTCTATCATCGCAAGGATAAGAACTCAGTAAATATTACTGCACAAAATAAGAACTCAGTAAATGTCAAAAAGGGATCTTTCACATTCAATTTCTTTCATGGTTGATATTAAAAGCATACTTGTTTGAGACAAGTTTAATTGGTACCATGAATGGTAATTGGTACCATCCATAACAAAGAGAAACATTGAATGCACCAGGGTTTTCATTTGGGTGCAAGAAAAGAGGATTGGAAGGGTCTATTGGAGGATTAGCCATGCGAAATTGGCAGAGAAAGAAGAAGAATGAAGCTTTCAAACAAAGAACGAGCTTCTTGAAGATAAAAGAGAGAAAAAGGTGAAATGGATCGATCTTTAGCAATGAGAAAGCATGGCTATTCCTAAGAAAATCGGAGACGATACCATGTTAAAATCTAACAATGGCATGCAGTAACAAAAGATCTGAATGGAGAAGATTCTCATTAGAATTGATCAATCACAGAGTCTAGAGGTGCATCTCTTATATAGAGACTATACTGCAGGTATGTTAAAAGGGAACTCAGCTAAAGCTACTCACTAACTAAGTGCATAACAGATTTTGAATTCCAATCCATGAAAACACCTCGGATCATCAGATTCGCAAACTACAATTCAAATTAAATTGTTACTATTTTACTTTCTCTAGAAGCAAAGAAGAATCACACAAGATCCTATTAAAGATTAAACAAGTCAAAGAAACCACAGAAAGAGGAATGGTGATTGATAAAAGTAAATAATACTAAGAATACCTGTATATATGTAGCAGAGTAGCAATCACTAAGAAACAAACACTAAGAATCTAAAAAATTGTGGCACAGTCACAAACTTTAAAGAGTTGGGAGTACTTCTAATTTATAAAATCAAGATTTGATTAATCATTCAAAGACAAAATAAAATTACTTGTTTGTTTCTAGCCTTAGGTTAGTTGCATATCCTGTTAGCACTGATGCAACCACAAGCACAAAGCTAACCAAAAACTGAAACAGGCAAAGAAAACACCTAGGCAGCAGAACAAATACTCAGCAAATAGCAATGGGAAAGTGTATTTGCCAGTGTAAATTAGTTTGACCATATTATTTACCACAAGCAAATTCCCAATCTGAGATGTCCCTAGTAGAATTCTTATCTTGTTTACACTCGACCCTCCTTTTGGCACCCAAATCATTATCATCACCACTTTCAAGAAACATCACAAAACCCACGATTGTTCTCACCAGCACCATTCACAATAACAATAAAACACAAACAAACAATGGCCAAAACCAATCCATCCAACCCAAACCAATGCCTTTGTCCTAAAGATTTAGACTTTGGCAGATCTTGAATTTTCCTCACATATTTAACTGTAGTCAACGCAAATGACAAGCCCTGTGCAAGCTGAATCCCTCTTACAACACACAAAGGAATCATCTTGTACACAAGTTGCATCGACCTCGTCACACCCAGAACCAATAATGCGCCGCCGGTCAAGATTCCGGCGGCCATGATCTCCGGCACACCGAAATCGGTGTCGGACAAGGCTTCTCCTGCGATGGATTTCATGGGCTGGACAGGCATGGGGACCCCATAAATGGCACCTGTAAAGATCAGAGTAGATACCTTCGGCGCTGGAGAACCCCTCTCCATCTCCAACGATACCCCCGCCATATTCCTCAACCCAAAACCAAAACCCTCCTCCACCACTTCATATCCCATCTCCCTCCTCTTCCCTCCACCCACTACTACCACCATTATTCAGTGAGAAGGAGAAGGAAAGATAGTGATAAAGAAACATACCGGCGGCGGCGAAGGAGACCGAGGACCGATGGTGCTGTCAGCGGCGGTGGCGGCAGGTGCGCAAGTTTGTCCGATCCCGCGAAGTCTTCGAGCTCTCGATCAGTGCGTGGTAAGGAATAGTGTAGAAGAATGAAACAAAAGAGGGAAAATATTAGCTCCAGCCCACTATAGCGTCGACAGGTCCGACGCTAATACACTGATCAACGTAGTGTCGGCCAAAACCGACGCAAAATGTCTTAAAATAGCATCGGCTTGGCCCACGCAAAATTGAATCCAAAGTAAAAAAAAAAAAACCTGGTAACAGTATTGCGTCCATTTTGCGTCAGCTTGGCCGACGCTATAGCGTCGGAGTCGTGGCCTACGCTAATAGTTTGACGCTAAATCGTGACTTTCTTGTAGTGAGTTGTAATCTTCCCTGGTTAGTGGTTGATCTGTGGACTTATTGTGAACAGATGGGATTGGATTGAGAGGTGGATCTGCTGAGACAGTGGAAGTTTGCATAGCAGAGCCTGATGCTTGAGTTCTGGTCTTGTAACCCGGAGGGAAACCATATTTGAAGTAGCAATTGTCTACTGTGTGGTTGGTTCTGTTGCAATAGCTGCACTGCATAGCTGGTCTGTTTGAGTTTCTGCCTAAGCCCTTTCCCTGAATTGTATTGTTTCTGGCTTGAGAAAATGATGTGGCAGCAAATGATGCAGAATCATTGTTGGATAATGATTGTGGCTTTTCTTGCTGGATGACTAAGGAGTAGGCCCTAGTAATGGAAGGTAGAGGATCCATGAGAAGGACTTGAGTCATGACATAGTCAAAAGAGTCAATGAGTCCTTTCAAGAAGCATATAACATGCTCTTTATCTTTGTAGTTGGTACAGATTCACTGAGGCTGCAAGTGCATTGAATATCACAAGAGCAGCTTGGTGTTGGTCTGAGAAACTCAAGCTCATCCCAGAGAATTTTCATATATGTGAAGAATGTGGATAGTGATATGTCTCCTTGCTTCAATGAGTGCAGTCTTGCAGCAAATTGGACATCCGAAAATGATTTCCTTTGGTGAATCTTACTTCAAGATTGAGCCAGAGGTCTCGAGCATTATCAAAGCAAATTATGCTTTGGGAAATCTAAGGTGAAAGGGTTATTGTAATCCAAGATACCACAATATTGTTGCATCTTTCCCCAGAATCAAAGAGAGGATCGTTGGAAGGTGGTTTGGAAATAACACCATTGACAAACTTGAGTTTGTTCTTGGAAGAAAGTGCTCGATGCATAGCTTTACTCCAATGGTAATAGTTGTCACCATTGAGTGGAGGATGGACAAGAACATACCCAGGATTTTCACCTGGATGCAGATAATAAGGACTTGATGAATTTTAGGAAGGACCAGTTTGAGAAACTGACTCATTGGAAGGTTTAGAAGAGATGACTTCGGGACTTGTTTCTGTGCTTGTTTCTGCCATTGAGAAGAGAAAAAGAAAGCGGAAGCTTTGATAAAGGAATCACAAAAAAGCTGATACCATTTTATGAATAAGAGAAGAGAGAAATTGCATAATATCTGATTGATTATGAATGTATATTGTATATTACAGGAAGGAGGTGATGCTCTTTATATAGAGCTGCAAATACAAAGAAAGAGGAAGCTAACTAACTAAGAATAAAGAAGCTAAACAAATCTATCTTATCTAATCATATCCTAACTAACTTGTTAAAAGCGGAAACTAAAGGATATAAACTGATAACTGAATAAACAGATTTCAGTTTCAGTGTTTACAGAGTAACTAATTGGTTAATACTTACCCAAGGAGGATATCGGTCTGACTCCTTGGAATTGATCCTTGGTTTTTGGAGTATCTATCTGGGTTCTTTGGAAGGATATAAACTCTTTCATCTTCACAAATCAATCTTCGATGGGAGAAGATCTGTGGCTCTAGGTGTGCAGACATTCACACTTCATTGCAAACTCCTTAGTCATTCTGATAGGAAGAGGAATTTAGGGAGAAGAGTAGAAGAGAGAATAGTAGGGAAGGGTAGCAAAAAAGAAGAAGATTAAGGATAGAGAAGAGATTGAATTCTCACAAGGAGAAAGCCTTAGGGGGAGAGATAGAACTTTGATCAATTTTCTTCTTACTTTCTTCATTCCTACTTGGGGTTCTTATACAAAATAGCTAATAACAAACTTAAAGCAAATTCCCTAAAATTAAGGATATAAAGACAGTTGACCTAACTAACTTATTTAATAAAAATGCATAATAGTAAATTGTCCCTATTCTAGAATATTCTTGATGTAATCCTCTTATCACAATGTAACAAATCATCCATAGTAATTAGGATCACCCTAGTAATTAGGATCAGATAACAAATCATCCCTAGTAATTATGATAAGATAACAAATCATCCCAATTTGCTTTGCTTCTCATATTAAGATGTTGGGGTACTCATTCTTTTGGGCTTGGTATTGACTCATTCTTTTGGGTTTGACACTGAGGCCCATTAGCTTGCCTTGTATCATTCCTCTAGCTTCGAGAAGTAACTTCACTTGCAAGTCTCAATCGACTTGGACAAATCCTCCTTAGGGTTCCTTCAACCTTAATGTGGATGGATCTCATGGGATGGGAAATGGCAGATCTGCTTGTGGCAGCATTCTAAGGGATTCATTTGGTGATTTTGTAAAGGGATTCTACTGTAATATTACGTCCAATAATGTTCTCCTCTAGGAAGAGGTTTGGGGAGTCTTGTCCGGATTATGGATGGCTGCAAATCTGATAGTTGAATCGGATTCTATAGATGAGATTGGAGCGTTTTTGCAGTGGAAGAAATGGGAAGTGGAGTTTGTTGCATGTTCTAAGATCTGCAAATAGATGTGCAGATGCTATAGCTAGGAAGGGACATTCAGGTTCCTTTTCTCTGTCCATTATCGAAAGGCCACGTCCCTTGCTGAACTTGCTGCTTCGAGAGGATCTTTTGGGTGTTAATTCCCAAATTAGTGTCATGTAATAGTTTAGGCCTTTGTATATACACAAAAAGAAAGAATTAATTGGTATAATTTTATACTAACCTTAACCTCTTTAATCGTCATTCCTAGTGAAGGTAAATATAATGATAAACTAGTCAAAAAAAAATGTAGTTATGTAAAATAAAAAGAAAGTCAGTATATTATCTCATACCTTTTTCATTGTTTTTACTGACAAAGTTAGTAATTTTTTAGGAATCAAATATTAGTTTTTTTCTTTCTTTATTGGAGGGTCCTTGAATGAAACTTTGAAGTTGTTGATATAGTTCCGTATAGTGTGACTCTCTTCATTAGTCTTAGTCATCATATCTTTTCAAGTCTCTCTACCAGCCTTTCATGATCTCATCTTCTTGTGATGTGATGCCTTTTTTTTTCTTTATGGTTTTCTCTCTTTGTGGCATTTTGGTTCCCTTTTGCTGAACTTTTCTTTCTCACTCGGGGCTGCCGCCGTTATCCTTTAACAACAATTCTCACCATTTTCTTATTTTATTTCTCACGATTTTTTGTATATACATATATCTAAATCTACTTATCCGAAATGAATTCTCTGGTGTTAATTTGTTGACCGCATGAAATCCTGATCAAAGATTAATTATTGTGTAAGCAAGTATATTAATACATAAATGATTATATGAACTCTTCGTTGTAGATTAAGGTGAATATTTTTCCCATATAAATTTATCAAAACCTATTGCAATCTATTATATCTCATGGACGACTTATCCCAAATAGATAATTATTTTTAGACTTCCACCAAATTGGTTATTTGCTATGCAAATTACACTATTGAGATCAAAAACTGAAGTTTTGTATTCTATACATTGGTAGGACACACACTTTGATTTTAAATGGATAATTATTTTATTTAGAATCCTTAAACAATATTTTTAGGATACTCGTTAACAAGATCCTTTGAAGAATTAGTCCTTTCCAAAGGTGATATTTATTTTATGTGTTTTTTTTTAAAAGGAAACAAAATTAGGTCGCTTTCTTCATGAAGATTTGTTCGATCTTGACCGAAAAAATCTGGTGAAGCCTTCCGCTCACACTAGCTATGATTTGGGTTCGATTCCTAAGTTTCCCCTATAAATCATCGTCGAGGTTGGTGGTATTCCATGTCTTTACAAGAAACGTGCCTTCCCTCAATCTAAACTTTTATTCATCAAAAAAAAAAAAAAAAAGATTTGTTCTTACCGGAACAAAAACGTTGAAGCAGTTTTGATGTTGAGAAGCTATCTTCTTTACAAAAAGTTAAATTTTAAAGTTATCTAAAGCATATTTGAAAATGTCTGAAGCATTTTTGAATGTTATATTATAGGATGAAAATGTCGTTTTCCCCTGTATTTAGAGGATCTTGTGGTACACGATCTTGAATTTGGTTAGAGGATGTCTGTCATGAATATAGATAAGCGTTGCTTTATAATTTGATCACTTCAGAAGCTAATTAAATCTTGACGTCTCTTGCTCAAGTCCGAAAATTATTGTATATGTTAAAAAATTGTAGAAAAAGTAAATCAGTATAGTCTTTTTTTTTTTTTTTTAGGTTCAATTACTCTACATCTTTCTGAATTATCTAAGAATTTTTAAATAGGTTTTTAAATTTTAAAAATTTATAATTGAATTCTTAAAGTTGTAAATAATTTGTAATGGATCCCTAAACTTGTAAATAATTTGTAATTAGGTTTTTAAGATATGATTTTTGAACAGTAAAATCTATTGACGGAACACTACTCCATGGACCTAATTATAAATTACTTACAAGTTTAGGATTCCGATTACAAAAAATGGGACTCGATTACAAATTATTTACAAGTTTAGAAATCGAATTATAAATTTAATTTTAAAGTTTAGGGGACTTATTTAAAATTTCATAAATAATTTAGGGACGTTTACAATAATTAAACCTTTATTTTATCATTAATAATAATAGGTTTGACGAATATTTTATTCCCTAAAAATATGTGCATATTTGGTTTTGACCCCTATCTTTTTTTGTTTGTTTGTTAGGTTTTAGTGTTTTTAACTTTTAAAAATTTGGAATTATTCGCTATGGTCGGGTTAAACTTTTAAGTACTGGTGTCTAATGGATTGTCACATCAACATTGTCATGTGACATCAAATATAGTTTTTAGTGTCACATGGCATTTTAAAAATATAAATAACTTTTGATTTTCCTTCCTAAATTAGATTTTGGTCCCTGCAAGTTCAAAAACATTAGGGTTGGTCTTTTTTGTTAGTTTTCCTCCGTTAGGTGCTAATGTGACTAATGACACGACACAATAGCATTGTCACGTGGAGTATAATAATAATTTTGCATGCTACATTGGATTAAACAGTTATTATTTATATTTTATAATTATTAATATTATTATGTATATTATGCATATTGATTTTAATGCCAATTAAGTTATTCTCTAAGTTGAACTTATTTATATTTTGAATGTATAATTTGTTGAGTAAAATTGTCGAAACTTAGCAACAAAGATATTTGATACGCCAAAGCAACGAATGAGCTTCATGGTAGAAACCACTAAGAGTTAGAACTCAAGCATGTGTCATTGGGAGCCACTCCATGAAGCGTGACACCATACATAATAATAATAATAAATATTATAGTAAAATATAATAATTATATATAATAAATAACAATATTAATATTTATAAATTAGTAAATATATAAATAATATTATTAAATCCAACGTAGTATACAAAATTACTAATTTATTTCATGTAGTAGTGCTAATGCGACGCATCATTAACCATATCGACACTTAATAGATGAGTACTAACAAACGACGGAGATCAATTCCAATATTTTTTAACTTATAGGGACCTAACCAAATAAAAAAATGAAGCTCAAAACCAAAACTCGCCTATTTCACCGTGACTAAAAGTTCAATAAATGTTAATTTTTTTTTTTAAATGTCATGTAACATTAAAAAACTATATTTAATACCACAAGACAATATTAACATGACAAATCATCAGTTACTTCCGTATTTTATGGTGCATCCTTGTGATAAAGACTAATTTCAAAATTTTAAAAATTAATAACACTGAAATCCCAAAAAAAAAAAAAATCAAAACAAACAAACAATGTCTATATTTATAAAAATTAAAAGCTTTATGAGTCTACTATTATTTATTAAAAAAGACTATAATGATTTGCTTTTCCTACATTTTTTTAACTTATCATGCCTTAATTTTCTAACTCCCGCAAGAGTCGTGAAGCTCTTAAGCTTCTGCGGTGATCAAATTATAATGCAACACTAATCTAAAATCACGAGACATCCTCTAATCAGAGCCCAGATCGTGTTCCAAAAGATCCTATGAATACAGCGGAAAACGACATTCTCATCCTAAAAAAATCCCCAGACAGCGTCACCTATTCACCATGTGGCATCTGGATTGGCACCATACGACAAAAGATGCCAACAATCACGGGTCGTCGTTTGTTCTTTTCCTTGCTGACTTCTGCCGTCTAGACGTATAGTTAATGTACACATGGCTGGTGGCCACAAGTCCACAACAGTAACCATTTTTGGCTAAACATGTTTTGTGAATTTTGATTCTTGTGCATAAATTATTGAAATGCATTCTTGTACTAGAACCAATTAAATTGTAACAAACAAAAAAAATTAAGAGATGAAGATCATCGATCTTAAAATAGTATCTCATTTCCTGTTTCATCCACAAAAATTAATTACAATAATTATTAGAAGTATATCCTTTTAAAATTATATGACAAAATTTAAGTGAATGAGACAGAATAAAATATCATTTTAGTACCGTCTCCGTTAACTAACTTTTAAATGAAAAACATAACCATTTAGAGTGTTATCTTTACATTTTAACTCCTCTTTAATTACTCAATAATATTGAGCTATGCTCATGTTAACTGATTATAGGTTCACAAATACAGATTATCGGCACACAATAATAGATTATTAGAAAATTATAATGTTTGTTTCAATAAATGTGTGATAAAAATAATTTTGAACATAATTAATTTTGTAAAATTGATTTGTTAAAATTGAGTTTTATATAAAACTTTGTGTAATTTTTTTTGCTCAACTTTAAAGCTACCCTCTATAACTTCTTGTCAAAATATTTTTGAGGTAAAATCAATTTTATCTAACAATAACCAAATATCTCATTTTATTATTATTATTATTATTAAAATCAGATTTGATACGAGGCAAAATCAATTTTACAACTTTCCAGCGTTGAATCAAACACATTTTTTTTTTTGACTGGGAACCAAACGCACATATAATCAGCACTATGTAATCAATTATCAGCACCCTATGATCAATTACGTAAAACACTCTTATAAATATCACATTAGTTTTCTTTCATTTTTCAGGACCCAGGTACTGTGTGCGGAAGTTGCCATATCATTGGATGAATTACATGGCATTAGCGACAGCAAGATATTTTATTTCATACAAGTCGATAGAATACTCACAATGCTTGTCGTTTCACAGAGACTCGGCAATTAGAGACCTCATTTTTCAAAGAGCGATATGAGTCAACAAGTAATATATTGAGATCTGCTAACAACATAATTTTTATTTTTTTTAAGATAATTTTTATTGGTTGAATTCCATAAGATTCGTTAAATAAAGTGGGTTTTACATGAAATTGAAGTTGAAATTTACCTAAAAATAGAGAATGTATTTAATAAAGTGTTCAAATGAATATGTTGCTAGTATTGTTATTGTTACTCGTAAGTCTTGAAGGGTTATAGGAAGTTGCCATGTTCATGTTGGATGAATTACATGCCATCAGCGACATCAAGATATTTTGGGCTCGTTTGGTGGTAAGGAAAAGAGAGACAGAATATGATAAGCTATCATATCCTGTCTGAAATTATTATTTGGTAAGCCAGTAGGATAGGATAAACCAATCCTATTACAAATCCTATCCTGTCCATCTAGTTAAAATTCTATCATGAGGGGGAGCTGGGTTATAACTCAACATGATAGGATAAGATGATTTATACTATAGTAAAGTATAAAAATATTTTATATATAAAATAATTAGAGTATAATAAAATATAATATGGTTACCAAAAAAGGTATAATAAAACCTAAAATAATAAAAATATTAATAATTAATTTAAAAAATTATTTTTGTTTTGTCACTAGGCTAATTTTGTTACTTCACATTATTTTAAAAAACTTAAAAATAAATAAATAAATAAATATTCTAATAATTTTACTATATGTAAAGTAAAAACTAAAAATGATTATTTAAAATTATAACAAAATTGATTTAAGCTAAACAATATTTTAAAATTTTAAAATATTATATGTAATTTTATCACAAGGACAATTTTGTCTTTTTATATAATCTTAGAAAATAAAAATTATAAAAAACTAAAATCTAATAAAATATGAAAACATTCAGAACAAAAACGAAAATTTTAAAATTGGTACTAAAATTACAATGCTATCCAGTTGGTTATATGGTGGACACCAAACGTCGGATAGGATAACAATTTATCATGCTCATATCATACCCTACTCTTATCCTGCTTTCTTATCCTATCCACCCTTATCACATCATCACCACGAGCCCTTTATTCCATACAAGCGGATAGAATACTCACAATGATTGTCTGTTGAATGACGTCGTTTTATATAGACGTGGCAATTAGAGACCTCGTTTTTAAAAAAGCAATGAGTCAACAAGTAATATACTATTTTATCAACAAAAAAAAAAAAAAACAAGTAATATACTATTGAGAAGTGCTAATAAGTAAATCAATGATTAAAAAACTAATAAAAAAAAATTTGTATTGAGAATATAAATTTAATATTTTTTAATATAATAAATATATAACCTTCTCATACAAATTTATCTCTTTTAATTTCTTAATCAATGTCTTAAAAAACTCTTAGCATTCTTCTAAATAATAACATTTGTTTTAACCCTTTTTTAAACACACTTTTTATTGGTTGAATTGTATGTAAGATTCACTAAATAAAGTAGTTTCACATGAAATTCAAGGTGGAATTTACTCAATAACAAAAAATATGGTGAATAAAGGGAATGAATTCTCTCCAATGTTTTCTCTCCTGTATTCGTCCAATTTTTAGATTCCTATACCCATAAACAACCTCCCTTTTTTTCCATTATATAAAATTCTCCCAACATTTGCACAAAACCTCCTAGCAGGGAATCTATTCATGAATAACGTGTTCAAAAAAGTATGTTGTTAATATTATTACAAAGACTAAATTAATTGTGATAAAAGACAAAAACAAAATTGAATGGACATTATGAACAAAAAAAAAAATTAAATTTGTAACATAAATAGAAAATATGAGAGTTAAGGATGAAGTAGTTCAACTGATTTGAATTAAGGATTTAAAGTATTGAAAATACAGTCTCAAACCTTGATAAAAAAGAAAAACTAACAAGTAACGTAATAATGTGTTAATATTTACCTAAAATAGAAAATAGAAAATACGAGAGAAACCCCAATGGCCCAAATCCATTTAATAACATGGAAAAGGATATCCAAGTCACTATAGCATGTTCTTTGCTCAGTATATAAAATCCGGTAATTCAAAAGCCCTTGTCCTTGGAATTTCATATACCATCTAATTCATTCATCTCCCACTGAACAGAAGTGATGCAGCCTTTAGCAAGCGCCCTTAACTTGTTTCTGAGGAACTCAACTGAGTTGCCTCACTCGAACGGGCTAACTCACTTAAACTCGCCCTCAGACACAGATGATTTGGATTTGGGCACCATGGACCCTTCTCGAGCTTTCATGAAGAAGGTGAAGCGTCTCATCGTTAAGGTAATTAGTGCTTTTGCATCGCATATAGAGTTTCTTCATCATTTCATCACTTTTGTATAGTTGTACTTTATTCTTTGAACAGAAATTGGAGACGGAATACTAACTCAGACAATTTTTTCTATTTTGCATTTTCTGTTTACAAATTCAGAAATATAATACTATTATTATTTACAAAAGTTGTATTATTTAGACAAATTCAGACTTTCTTTTTTTTGTTTCTAGTTTCTATTTTTATTAATAGTTACAAAAAATGTAATTATATTTTTTTATTCGTTTTAAGTTTCGATTGTTTTCAATACAAATATTTTAAAAACATGAAATATAATAAAAATAATGAGACATTTTGTATAATTATTAATCAAACTAGGAAATGAAAACACACAAACCAAAAGGAGCTTATAAGTTTTTTATTCAAAGCCACCAAATTATAAATTTTGATCTGCACATATGATCTTGGCTTGACTTCTAAACGAGATTGAAATGGAGTATCATCATTAGCCTTTACATCATCGATCAATTATAAATTATCATATAATTAAAAATATGTGACTATTATGATATGCTTTAAGAGTTCGTTTGGTGGAATCAAGATATGATAATGACAGATATGATAAAAAAGTTGAATATGATATATATGAGCATGATAAACTCACATATCTTATCAAACGTTTGATGTGCACTAAATAATTCACTAAATAATATTGTGTTGTCCTAATTATGTGTTTGAGGGTAAAACGGATAATGAAAGAATTTGATATAAAATATATGCAAATGACAAAATTACCCTATATCAAAATCACACATATTTTTTCAAAATTAACTTTTAATACTTTTTTGGTGGTTTTTTTTAACATTTTTTTTAATAAAAGATAGTATTTGAAAGGACTAGTGGGGGTTCAACACTGCGCAACCTCGATCTGACTCAGTCTGTCATGCTCTACTACATCAATCCATTGGGGTTAACATTTAAAGTATAAAAAATTTAACTTGGAATATATTTTTTGACTTTTTATACAAATTTTTAATTAAACCACTCCTTGTAATTAGTAATAAAGTTGATTAATTAGGCTTGAAGACATGAATAAATAACAAAATTCTCATAATAAAGATTACCACAGTTAAAAGTGGGTAAAAAAAAAATCTAAGTTACTACAGTTAACTGTAGCTAAAACAAATACAATTTTTTATGTGTCATCTTCTTCATTTGCTGTAGTTTGTCATTATTGGATGAAGGTTGACGATCCGTAATTAATGGCTGCCTGAGTTGTACATGGCTCGTAAAGACGGAAAAGATGAAGCTTTTCATGATGTAACCCACATGTTTTCCTTTATTTTGCGTGGCAATCATGTCACCACCTCGTTGGAGCTCCACATTTACGGTCGTGCTGCCACTTCGCTGGAGCCACAACGTTGTCGTCGTCCCACGAATTAGAACTTTCAAGATTATGGTTTGGGCTAAGGGCTGGATGAGAAACAAATTTTCTATCACATCCTACTTGTTTCTAACCCAGCTCTCTCTATAGGATAGTTTTTTTTAACTAATGAGCATGATAGGATAAGTAAGAGGATAAGTTTATCCTATCTCGTTAGTTCACCAAACCATAACTTAACAGATGGTAAGATAGACTATCCAATCATATCTTTCTTATTTGATATCCAAATGGGCCCTGAAAGTTATATATAAGATGATTTATGATTAACTAAAAATACAAAAAACTTTATACTGAGAAAAAAAAACTATATCTAGTGTTTTTGAGGAAAAAAAAACTATGAAGCCAAATAATTAATAGTTTAGTACCACATAAGTATGTTATGATTATGACACCAAATATGGGATATGAGAAACTTTTTGAAATTTAATATAGGATGCAACCTAAATACGTTAATAAAAAAGTATATATTTTATATAGATATAAAATGGTTATAAAAAAGACATTGATCATCATCAAGAGGTTATATAATGTGAAAAAAAGATGCAAGATTCGTACGAATTGAAATGAATAACTGAGTTACATTTTAATATAAAATAAAATAATAAAAATACGAAAATTAAGTTATTGAAATTGAAATCACTTCATTCACATTGGTACGAAATCTCTAATCATGCTTAAAAGCATTTCTCAATCATTATTTATTAATTCATAATCTGCCCTAGTCCATCCAGGCCAACTCATGACGAGCCAACATATTTACAGGTTGAGCCAAATCAATTATGGACTAATAATTTCTCTAGCCTAGGTCAACCCCTCAACGGGCTACAGACGGCTGACCTATTTCTTTAGATTTTTTTTTTTCTTCACAATATAAACAAGATAATGAAAGACTAAATAAATTGTGTTTGATTTTTAAATTCTTTACAATATATATAAATAAAGTGTTTGATTTAACTAGGAAGAAGACTACATTAAGTTAAACATTTCTCATCCTTCAAATTCAATAATTCATGACTAGCATCATCTGCCTTCAATAAAAAATTTGTTTGTGTCAGCCTTGTACTGGGGCATCATCCCCTCACCCTAAATTTTATTCATAAAAAAAGGTTAGGAAAAAAGGAAACAAATGAAAAGATAATGTTAAATATAATTTTCTTGTACACATTGCATCATGCAATATAAATAAATTTTACTTTTTATTATTATATTCATAAAAAATTATCTCAACCAACCCATTGGCCTGACCCACCAGGCCACCACGAGCTAACTTGTGTTCCCTCAACGAATTTTCAAAAAATATTTCGGAATTAAATATGGGGCTTCTTTTTACACCACAAAAAACTCCAACACACCACAATTTTTTTTAAAAAAGTTTCAATATCTTCAAAATAGCCCTGATTATTTCCGGTTTCTTTCCCTCTGTACGTTACTTCTGGTTTCCTTTTCTTTCTTCTTCCACCGTTTCATCATCTTCTCCTTCCTTCTTCTTCTTCCTGCATTTTTTCCTGACCGATCTCCAAGGAGAAGACTTGAAGCTCCCATCTTTCTTCTGAATAACAACAATGTCGACAGCAACTTTTTTCAATTTTTTTTTCCATCTGGAATTGGAGGAATCAGTTGCAGCAACTTTTCCGGCCAGCCCTCCCCCTCCCCCTCAAAGCTTCGCCTCCTCCACCCCGGCGCTAAGATTTAGAGATTGGAGGAAAAAATTGCCTCCATCTCCCGTTCGTTCAAGTTGAAATAAGATTTGGTCGAAACAATTTTTTTGATCGAAGATGAAGCCAGAAGCCATGAAGGTCTGTCATGAAGGTATGTTTAGGAACATGGGAAAGCACGAATGAAAGAACGTGACGTGATGAAAATACGAGGAAGCTATTCAAGAGAAAGAATGAAAAACATGAAAGATAATTCATCAACCTATTAAAGGGAAGTTATTGAATGGGTGGGGGTGAGAGGAAGATAGGAAGAAGGGAGTGGTGTATTTTAGGTAATAAGGTGTCTATAGATAGTTGGGGTATTTTGGAAATATAAAAATGTTTTAAAATATTTTGTGGTGAATTAGAAAAAAATGTGATGTAAAAGGAACCACCCATTAAATATTGTTAAATCAGCCCACCTTATATTGGGTCATGAAGTCAGGCCCATATTTGACACCCCCTATACTTGTCATAGTAGCCTTGCCCTGGGAATAAAGTGTACTCCAAAATAGTATATAAACAAATTTTGTTTTTTAATTATTTATTTAATGACTTATTTAATAAATATTAAAATTTTAAATAAAGAATAATTTAGATAATAAATTTAATTTTTTATAAGATTTAATGAGATTAATTAATCATTCTACATTTTATTTAATTTATAATAGAGTTCGGAGTGAGAGTATTTTCCGAAAGAAATAAGTTCAGGGTGTGTCTCCTCTTGGCTATTTGCGTCGTTGAACCTTGTGTAACTCTTAACTGTGGCGTTCAGGTGCATTGAAAAACTGAAAATTTGAAAAGATAAAAAAAAAATCCAGGATAATGGGAACCTGCACCTGAATCTTGTCGATTAGCCAAATGTCTGTTAGTGAGTTGGCGAACATCACGGTTTTTTCAAGGAGAATCCGTGATTTATTTTCCCTTTCAGTTGGACCTACAAATAAATATCAAAATAAATAATTAAATAAAATGAATATTATACGTGGCAGGCTCGCCGCATCTCTTGCAAACTTGGAACAGTTCCATTAACCAATGAAACAACATATCATAACATACCCTTAACCTTAACCCCATGTATGATGCATGCATCCGCATCTACACTTTAATTTGTTCTTGTTTCACGTTCCCCAAAACAAACACTCCCCCAATACTCTCTCTACTCGTTCTTCGTTTGCATGCGCTACCTCTTCCATGGATCCTACTAGAGAATTTGTCAAGAGTGTCAAGCGTGTTGTAGTCAAGGTCTCTCTCTATTTCATCATAACATAACAACATGTGCATTCATTATTATCTATTCTAGTTTGATACATTGAGGTTGTTCCCATTTATCCTTCTTGTTTGTTTTGTTATGAAATCGATTCTGTTTACAAGAAAAATTAGAAACAACAATGTTGTTATGTGTTTTCTAGTTGAAAACTAATGTGGATGTGAATCAGTGAATGGCATTCTGCAGCGACGACGGATTAAAGGGGCACAGTGGGCTCGGATCCCTCCTTATATATATATATATATATGCAATGTTTTTTAATATAAAAATATTTGGTAATGTATGTTATATGATTGGTTCTCTTGATGTTTTCTGGATCTGTGGTTTGATGACCATTTTTGTATTTTAAATTGGGTTTATACATTATATTAATTGTATTTTTAAAAAAAATTTATTTCTAACATAATGAATGATGAACTAAGAAAATCACGAGATCTGTCTCGAGGAAATTGTCACTATTATTGAATCAATGAAGCATTTGATGTGCATTTGAGCTCAATTTTTTTCTCTAATTATATTGCCTTGGATTTTTCGATGTCCATTTTTACATTTATTTACTTTTGGATAGTTTACTTTGTTTGTGTTAGTTTCTCTGGATTTTTTTGTCACTTTTTACATGGATTCTTTATTTCTTTAGTTTTGGATAGTTTGCTTTGTTTGTGCTAGTTTCTCATCAGTGATGATAACCTTTTTTTTTTTAAATTTTTTCTTGTTCTGCAATTAACCCATTTATTTATTTTCTCATACTTGAAGGTTGGAACAGCTGTGGTTACTCGAAGTGATGGAAGATTAGCATTGGGAAGACTTGGAGCTCTCTGTGAGCAGGTATAGCATTTTGCATTTGCATTGTCAAGCAAAGATGAATTTTGTTATTTGCACATCAATATTTTTTACATCATCTTTACAATTTTTCTTGATAGGGAAAATAAAGGTAGAGAGTATGTGTGATGGAATGTGTGTTTTCTTGTTTTATCATCCGAAAAGGAAGTGATATAAGAATGATGTAACACAAAATGATGTGTTGTACAAACATTATTTAAGCAGAATAGCATTACATCATATATATCATAACTCGAATAGCACCCACTCACATATAACCAAACTTGTGTGTGAATAGAAAACCATACTATGATCTGAATAAAACTACCCAAATATTTAATTCAAATGTTTTTATTTAAATATAAAGAACTTCAAAAATTAAGGAAGATGATGAATAGGGGGAGGCAGTTCTAAAGCGTTGCCCTGCTTTTCTTTTCTTCTATTGAATGGTTACTAAAAATTTACATTTGTATATATTCTTCACTGGTCAGGTAATTTTTTTTGGAGTATCTATTTATACACATGCACAGTTTCTATCATCTCATTATGGTTGATCCCATTATTCCCCAGATGTGAGGTGGTGTGTTTCTTAGGAAAGTGTAAGTGGCATTTATCTTTTTGTTGTGACTGAAAGCTTTCTTTCCTGCAGCTTAAGGAACTGAATACTAAGGGATATGAGGTTATATTGGTGACTTCAGGTGCAGTTGGTCTTGGCCGGCAAAGACTAAGATATCGCAGATTGGCTAATAGCAGGTGTTTGTAATTTGTCTTTTCCTTTATTAACCATAAATTTCATTGTCATGCATCAAATTTTCAGCTAATGACTTGTTCATTCTTTCATTACATCAATCTCTACAAAGTGTTTAAAGCTTAAGTAGCTGGTGATGTTCCTATAAAAATAAGTTTTTAATGCAATATTAAAGTAAAGGGGAAAATATCTGTCTTAATCATCAATTTTGCTTAAATAAAACAGCAGAAGTAATGTGTTACATTGCTAAAATCAGTGTGTTTCTAGAAGTAAATCAAGTTTTTCATCTACTTCTACAAGCATGCTTCCCTGTTGCAGTTTTGTTCTTTTCAATTGTTTAATTAGGATTAGACCAGCATAGTATCGAAGTAGTTCGGGCTAACCTTTTCATGTTTACTTGTTTTGCAGTTTTTCTGATCTTCAAAGGCCACAAGGTGATGAACATGATGGAAAAGCATGTGCAGCTGTAGGGCAGAGTAGTCTCATGGCTCTCTATGATACCATGTTTAGCCAGGTGCACACTAAATTACCTTTTCAATATGATCTTAATCCTATATATATGCATTTGCCTTAAAGCAATAACAGGTGTTTTATTAATATCATATTGTTTCCACATAATGATTTTGTTATGTCATTTGCCTGATGCAGCTTGATGTGACTTCATCCCAACTTCTTGTGAATGATGGGTTTTTTAGGGATACAGCTTTCAGAAAACAACTATCAGACACTGTGAACTCGTTATTAGATTTAAGAGTTATCCCAATTTTCAATGAAAATGATGCTGTCAGTACTAGGAAGGCACCATATGAGGTGTGCTAATTTTCCTTACATCATTTCATTTCAATTAACCCCATTTCTTTATTTTCTCTCTTTTTTTAATTATGCCTATGATTGCTATTTGTTCCTAATTTGTCTTTGTGAAAACTTAACCTTTTATTTACAAAAAAAAAATGACTTTATTTTAATTAACCCTCTTTATTAGTTTGATTACTGTCTGCAGGATTCTTCTGGTATCTTTTGGGACAATGACAGTTTGGCTGGTCTATTGGCTCTAGAACTTAAAGCTGACCTCCTTGTTTTATTGAGTGATGTTGAGGGCCTTTATAGTGGCCCTCCATCTGACCCAAAATCAAAGTTAATCCATACATATGTAAAAGAAAAACATCAATCAGAAATTACTTTTGGAGACAAATCAAGATTGGGAAGAGGGGGTATGACTGCTAAAGTTAATGCTGCTGTTTGTGCTGCTTATGCTGGCACCCCAGTGATTATTACTAGGTAACTTCATTTTTTGCTGTGTTTTACTGATATAGGAAAATGTTCATACTGAACATAACCACTTTTTGTTTCAATTTTATATCATCACACCCAGAGAGAAATTGTTTTGATAAACTTTTTTTTATTTTTTGGTGACCATTGAACATAAAATTGAGGACAAAGCATCAGGATTAGAATGGAATGAATGGAATTTTCTAACGAACTGTCTTGTAAAGGATTATTATTTTTTCCTGGTTGTGAAACTGCATAGTGTCTCCTTTTACTTTTTTTGAAAACAACATTTGAAGCTGGTTATGGATATTTGTTGACATACAATGCCACATACATTTTCCACCAATGTCATGTTTGTTATGCAGGAAAATGATTCCATTCCATGCTCATATCTCATGTTTGTTAGCAACAAATAAAGAAGAAAAGTGTTCCATTATAAGTTTCAATTATCTGTAACACAGTTCAAGTGATTGAAATAGATTCCGATTTCTGTTGTGAGCTATATTCATTCTGTTATCATCATCTTTACTTGCATTTACTTTTGAACTTCGGAAAAAAGAATACATGCATGTATTACATAAGTATAAGCATGCATATGGTTTTAGCATTCTTACTGACTTCAAATTATATTTCAATCTCCTTTGAAGTGGCTATGTTACAGACAACATCATACGAGTGCTCCAAGGAGAAAGAATTGGCACCGTCTTTCATAAAGATGCACACTTGTGGGCCAACAAAAAGGAAGTGAGTGCGCGTGAAATGGCAGTTGCAGCACGTGAAAGTTCTAGACGACTTCAAGTAAGTACAGTTACATATTCATTAGTGTGATAAGTTCATGAATTTATTTAAGAGGCGATTTACCTTCTGATAAAAAAATATTTATAATTGCCTACACAATGAATTCAAGTAGGTAGTCTCACATTAGTATTATATTGAAATTTTTGGTTTCAGGTACTGAGTTCTGAAGAAAGGAGGAAAATATTACTGGCAATGGCTGATGCATTAGAGAATAATGAAAGTATGATAATATCTGAAAATGAGGCTGATGTTGCTGCTGCAGAGGAGGCTGGATATGAGAAATCACTCATATCACGTTTAGCCCTGAAGCCTGAGAAGGCAAGAACTTAAATTGTTACTTACTAAAGTGAAATACTGAGATATCTTGCCCATATTTCAGTTGTCACTTCTAGATAAAACCAACTTGTCACTTTCCAAAGCATGTTTTGTTAAGTTTACTCTGTGTGAGCAGGTTTGTCTGACCTTGATTTTTGTATTTTCAGATCTCTAGTCTTGTGAACTCTGTTCGCATGCTGGCAGACATGGAAGAACCCATTGGTCAGATTTTAAAGAGAACTGAGGTCAGAACCCCTTGTATAATTATGTCATTAACCAGTTGATAAGTAACGTGTGAAATTGGTTTTGATATTGTAATATTCAACAGTTTTCACTTTTCCTAGTTTAAATTATGTAGTATGTTTCTAATATTTGACTTTTGCAATTACTCACTAACAAATTCTGTAATGGTTTTTGTAACATTTTGTTCAATGATCTTGATCCTGAAAAAAATATACTGTTACTGCTTTAAACAAAAGAATGAACAGTGTAATTAAAACTTGCATCCTACTGTTTAACACTCATTTTGACAGTTTTGATTACTGCTCTTGTCCAGCTAGCAGATAATCTCATCCTGGAGAAAATGTCATGTCCTTTGGGTGTCATCCTTGTTATATTTGAGTCTCGACCTGATGCCCTTGTCCAGGTTACTATTCCGTCTTATCCATCCCGCTTCTTCAATAAACTGCTGAGAATGTTAAAGATACAAGCATGATTAAAAATTATAGGTCTAATATTCTCAGTCAACTTTTACTGATCAAGTTAGTTGTGAGATTTTGTATAGTTGTATTTAATATTGATCTTTAAGATATTTGTTGGAATGGATTTATAGATAGCTGCATTGGCAATTCGAAGTGGCAATGGTTTACTGCTTAAAGGAGGAAAGGAAGCCAAACGATCAAATGCAGTCTTACACAAGGTTTGTCTATTTATTTTAGTTGACATTTTCGTTTTATTGGATTAATCTGAACCCGAATTGTTGTTTCTTTGTCATAAATTTTGTAATAGATATGGTTTCATTTTTTTCTCCTCATATTTCTTCATTGTTGTAGGTCATTACTTCAGCCATTCCAGATACAGTTGGTGACAAACTTATTGGGCTTGTGACTACAAGAGAAGCTATTCCAGATTTGCTCAAGGTGGATGCTACAAGTAAAACTCTTTAACAATTATTTGTCTGAGATGATTTTTAACTAATTAGACTCTGTCACAGCTTGATGATGTGATAGATCTTGTGGTCCCCAGAGGCAGTAACAAGCTCGTTTCTCAAATCAAGGATTCAACAAAGATTCCGGTTCTTGGTCATGCTGGTAATATGCACAAATAGGTTTCCTTATTGGCACTTACAATTACAAACTAGGATTCCATAAAATTGTTATTTTGGTCATGCAGATGGAATTTGTCATGTATATGTTGACAAATCAGCTAATATTGATATGGCAAAGCAGATTGTCAGGGATGCAAAGTCTGATTATCCTGCAGCCTGCAATGCAATGGTAATTACAATTTACATCCCTTGGAATGCCCCCACTACTATATGTTCATATACATCCATCCTTCCTTTTGGTTTTTCTTCAATTGCCATTCATGATTTTAATTGAATCCATAGGGCTGTGCTCATTAAAATATTGTTTGTTGATGTTCTTAGGAAACCCTTCTTATACACAAGGATCTGTCAAGTAATGGTGGACTCGATCAACTTGTTGCTGAACTAAAAAATGAAGGTTTGATTACAGTTGCAAATGGATTTATAAATGAACAAAATGCATTCAAATTGGAGTTATTTTCTTTTTTTAATATCCTTTACATAATTAGAAGGAAATCATGTTAATTTTATGAACAAGAAACTAGAGATTTGTATTTCAACTAAAACTGAACAAGAATTATATGGTTTTAGTGATTTTAACTTTTAAGATAATTAGTCTAGTGGCTCAATTTGATTTTTTTTTTCTCAAAATATTACAGAAAATGTCCAAAGACAAGTCTTTTTTTTTTTTGTGGGGCAGGGCTAATGGAGTTCCCCCCATGAATAAGATGTATTGTGGGATTATTCTTTATTATGGTAAAGGAAGCTCAGTTTTGGGTAGTGATATAGGCAAGAAAAAAGTGAACTATCATCATAGATAATTGAAGGTGATCATTCTCTTTAGAGGATATCTGTTTCAGAGTTTAGGATGCTGAAAAATAAGTTGTTTTCTGTTTGGATGTTCCAGTTGAGTAATTTTCTTTTCTTAATGATTGCTTAGGTATGGATGGTTAAAACCATTGCTGTTAACCTGGAAAACATATATAAATAGGGATAACATGGCTGCTGTAAATGAACAATCTATTGGCAGGTGTTCAACTATATGGTGGACCAAGAGCCAGTGCCTTATTAAATATTGCTGAAACAAGCAATTTCCATCAGGAGTATAGTTCACTGGCTTGCACAATTGAAATTGTAGATGATGTATTTGCTGCCATTGACCACATACATCAACATGGAAGGCATGTTGGGTTCCTCTGCATAATCATCACTTCAATTTTGTATATCATTAACAATATTTTGCTTAAAGTCCATTACATTCTTTCCTGTTTCTGCAGTGCTCATACTGAATGCATTGTCACAGAAGACTCTGAAGTTGCTGAAGCTTTCTTACGTCAAGTTGATAGGTAAGTCTAGATTTTATTTTTCAGGAACATTCTTTGATCCTTTGCTGTCATGTGCAACAAATACTAATGTAGCATGATGATATGATGGTTTACTTCAAATGCCTGCCGAAAGTTGCTGACCGTGTAATATGCATTTTTTGCCTGTAGTGCTGCTGTGTTCCACAATGCAAGTACAAGGTTTTGTGATGGAGCGCGCTTTGGGCTTGGTGCAGAGGTAGTGTATCTTCCAGAAAGCATATTGTAATAGCAACATGGTTATTTTTATTTTCTCAACTGTTCTTGTTTTTATTAATTGTTGATCAGCTTGGAATAAGCACAAGCCGGATTCATGCCCGAGGTCCTGTAGGAGTTGAGGGATTGTTAACAGATAGATGGTATGGAATTCTGCAATGTCTCTTGGTTTTTGTTTTATGAAAAGAAAATACAATATCAACCGAAAAAACATTTGCAAAAAATTGTGCTTGTGCTTTGATTTTTTTGGTGTCTGTTTTGTGTTTCATGTTACTTTTACTTTCTCAATCATGCACACTGCAAACAATTTTAGGAACAATTTTTTTTTTTTATAAATGTTCATTCATGATTCATTTTTTTTTATATGGTTAAATTAAGCTAGACTAAAATCATACAACACAATGCAGGATACTGAGAGGGAGTGGACAGGTGGTAGATGGTGATCGAGGGATCACTTATACTCACAAGGAATTGCCACTAAAAGCATAGTTTTGCAGCTATATAGAGAGGATTAGTTCAAGCCACTATGGTCTATAGATAATTGTTGTTCACCTTATTTAACCAGCAGTCTTCTCTGTTCTATTTTAATATACAGAAGCTGCTGTGATGCTGGGACTGTATAATCTTAATTACCATTTATTACCCCTTTCTAGTTTATTTCTTTATTTCTTACCTGGAGTATGTTCAGGGGGGAGAAAATAATCCTATGGATGATAATATTATGTACTTTGTGCTCTTCGATAAAGTAATGCAGTAACAAACACACATATGTTGACATAGGTTAATATGAAGCAGTACATGTCCTCGTGCAGTTGAAAAATTCTGGAGTATGGATGTAATTTATGAGAATCTAACTTGTATGGTGAATTTGGGACAAAAAAGCAATGGCATCACTTTAGATTCCTGCTTCAAAATACTAGTGGCACTATCCAAGTCATAAGAAAAGAACACTCATCTTTTTACTGAATCATACTACCACTGCTTTATAAGTTTTTATTCATTCTTGTTGTCTTTAACAGAATGTGAAGGTGATAAAAACCAGGGGGAGCAGTATCCATGTGTAGTAGAAGAATTACAATAACCATCTACAAAACAAGATATTTACAAATTTTAGTCTTAATGATTTTACAAATGAAATATTAAAAATTATATCTCACATTGAAAGATATAAAAAATAATAATAATAATAAAAAAAACCTCAAGGGGTTAGTTTATTCACCGAAAAAAAAATAAAAATCAAACAGAACCAAAATAGATAGAATCAAAATTCCCAAAAGGTCTCACCAAACTGGACATTGACTCATTATAAATTTTTTTTTTGTTGCTTAACATGCACTTTTAGTTAATTAGAAGAGTTGTATTGGTGAAATACCAAAGCACGAGGTAATTTTTCAAATGACTATTTACTATTTAGAGTTATGTTATAATCAAGCTCCGAAGGTGACGCCCCTGACCTGGGACAAAGCGGTTGTTGTAGCGGAGCGTGCAATTTGTGTTCTGAAATGATTGCTCGGGAAATAAATTTCTCCTGATGTTGTGACATACAATAATCTCATACACAGTTTGTGCCATATAGGTCATTTTCTAAATTTCTCAATGAAATGATTAAAGAACATCAATCCAAACCTATATACTTTTACCACGTTGATACATGCATTATTTAAAGAAAGAAGAATCACAACAATGGTTTTACACGGTTTTAAATTATGGTTGTGGTCGCTGTACAAATTGTAATCATGGCAGCATAATTTTTTTTATGACTAAAGATTGGTTTTTAAAATTATTTGATGTGTTGCGATCTGATGTGACCGCAATGCGGTTTTAACGTGAGTGCATCACTGCAATCTGTGTGATTTAAAACCACACCACAATTCAACAAACCAAGTGGAAACTCGCATGATTGTTCTGTATCTTCTTTTCTTCAATCTTTAATTGCATTTATCCTTAAAATATGAAATAAAAAAAGAATTTTTTTCTTCTTCTTTTCCTATATTTGTTTTTATTCTTGTCCAGCTAGGAAAGCTTAAATGTGGACATACTCTTGTTGCATCACTAAAGCTGCCTTAGTTCTTGCAATTGGCTGAATTGTTTCTTCGATTTTAGTATTAATGGATTTTGGAGTCAGTTTTCAAGTTATTGTTACTTGAACTTTACGTTTAAAAGAATAGCTAAAAGCGATATTCTTTGTATTCTTTTTTATTCCTTTAATAAATTTGTGGTGTGCTGCGATAATAGGTAGGGTTTGAGGTATCAATCTAATTGGGATTTCTTTCTTTATCGTGATGTCTTTGCATGTCACTTTTTTGCTTAAAAAAAAAGATAATAGGACTAAGGGTTATTTTGGTGCTTTGAATTTACTTTTCGTAATATATGTGCTCTACGTTGGTACTGGGTTTCAGATTGTTGTTGTTTGTTATAGCCTTAAATGAATGTATGAAAGCTTTTGTCCTTTTCAATACAAGAGCATCAGTTGGTTATTACTATTTCTGAGCAGAATATCTTCCCCCTCTTATATTTAGGATTCCAAGTCTTTCACTATCTTGGTGCTGCAAGTTATTTTGAAGATTGTTGCTAATCAGAGGATGAGGGGGGAAAAGGGAACGAGGAAGCTTGAGTGCTTGGAATAGAGAAGAAATTCTCAAATGGATTCATATTATCAAAGATGCCGAAATGAGATACATGGAGTTCTATTTATAGAGCTAGCTTATTGGAAGCTAATAATGAGAACTAATACAACTAACTTTCAAACAAACACTAACTGAATTATTCACTCTCCTAATAAAGGATAAAACTCCTTTAAAATGAGCAAAAATATTAAGAAAGTAAGGTGTATCCGCCCACAATCAACTTTATCTAATCAAGGATGGATACATCTTACTTTCTCACTTTACAATTTTGCTCACTTTAGAGGAGCCAAATTCAAAGAGGACCAAATGATAAATCAACTGCAAGCTCGTTGAGTAGTAGCTTTCTGTTTGTTTTTTTCTCTCGGTTAAACAACAAATTCACAGATAAAAGGAAAAAAGAATATTGAAGGTCTCATAACCAAATAAAGGATGAGTCAAATTTTTCTTCTGTTCATATATGAAGAATCACGTGTAACCCCTAGGGAGAGGGGTGATTGTCTTGGGCACGATAATTGTAGCTAGAAGAATTACATTCTTTCATTTGCATTAGGCAATAAAAATAAATGGCAAATTACATCCTAGTCTTCTTCTATAGGGCATGAGAAATAATATGCATTTCATATTTCTCCATCCCACAATTCTTCAAGACTTTTGTAAGGACTACAAGTTTCATGAATTGCAAAGTCCCCACGAAGCAACCTTTGCTGCATCAGACAACAAAGAAATGAATAAACTAATTTTTTTTTAAAAATGTTACATATTATCCAAGAATGATTGAATTGTATATTTTTCCAAGGCATTCAAACCTGATGAATTTGTGAGAATTTTAAGAAGAGCTCTTGAGGGATGCACCAATCAAATAAGCTAAGGTTCTCTTTGATCCTAGATTCATTTACACTCTTTGGAAGAACACTGTGACCACTTTGGAGTCCCCAGCGTAGAGCAACTTGTGCTGGAGACTTGTTAAGTTTTTCAGCAATTTCAATCAACACTGGTTCCTTCAAGATTTCCCCCTTTACCCATGATCCTGGAGAGCCCAAAGGAGAATATGCCTGCAAGGAAGCCTTTGTTGTTAACAAAACACAAGCAAAATTACCTCAAACACATGAGGATGCGTTTGGAAGAGTTTATAGAGAGCTTATGAAAATAACTTATGATAATAAACCCAAGCAAATAATTTATGATTTTTTCATAAGCTTTTTTTAGCTTATTTGATATTTCCATAAGTTTGCCAGAGAAGCTTATGAAAATAAGTTGTTTTAAGCTTATTTAAAAAAGATCTTATTGCATAAGGGCTTAAATAAGCTGTATACTCAAACACACCCTAAATATAAGACTCATTTGGATAAGTTAGAGTAATACTGTGAGATGAACACCAGTTGACATGCACAAATTGTGAAGCGCAGGTTGCTGCCAGACAGGGTGGCATTCAACTTGGTTAACTGCTGGTGGAATCTTAGCAAATCTGAGCATGTCTTGCAGCTTCTTAGTTGAAAAGTTGCTCACCCCGATCGCGCGCGCCTGACCTGAGGCAAATAAACCTTCCATTGCATTCCATGTCTCTGGAAGACATAAGGGAGCCATGACCTCAGGGTCCCAACCTCTTGAACCTGGTTTTGTCCTAAAAGGCCAATGCATCTATGACAAATAATTTAATACCAAAACCATCACATTTCATGCAACCATCTACATTTTCAGATCATTGCAGGGGGCAGGTTTAAAATCAAGAACCATACAAGATATAGATCAATGTAGTCAAGATGCAGGTCCTCTAAAGTCCTAGTCAGTGCCTTTGAGACATCTTCAGGTGCACAGTCACTGATCCTGTATGGATTAAAATTCAAGGCAATCAGAGGAAATTCATTACTCTTGACAGAAATGTAGCATAACCAAATGGAATTTCAGCCTTTTCGGTTTATCTTCATTTTTCCTTGCATCTAAATTCATGTTTTCATTAAAATTGACATATTAAGTGCTCTCAAATACATCAAAAGATTGATTAAGCAAAATTGAGGTCAATTGAGAACTAGAATTAGTCCAAACACATACCATAGTTTTGATGTGATGAACATTTCACTACGCTGTACTACCCCAGTAGAAAACAGTGTCTTCAGCGCTTCCCCTATCTGCATCAATATACAAACTAACTGGAATTAAGAAAACCAGAGCAAACAAAACAAAATGTTCTTGCACATCCAAAATATTAACAAACTAAGGGTCTATTTGCTTTGTTTATAGATTCATGTTTTCAAAAATAATTATAAAACTGTCATCTTGTTTTCATTTTGTTTTCCGTTTCCTAATAATTGTACAGGAAATGGTGAAAACAACTTTTGGTTTTAGGGTTCGGTTTGGCTTAAGTCATAGGGGAGAGTCTGCACTTGCAGCTCTGATTTTCTTTCTCTCTTTAACTTCTGCCTATATATTTGTTTTCTATCATTGTAATCGAAGCTTGGTTCCTTGATGTTCTTGCTATTTTGTACTGTCAATATCAGTTCCTATCATACACACACACTCATCCATCTGTTGAAATTGCTAAAATATCATGTCTGTCTAGCATTTTTCTATTTGATATATATGCTGAGCTTAAAGGATTAAGAAAAACTAACCTCTTTTTCATTATCATATACCCGAGCACAATCTATATGCCTGTATCCAGCCTGCATATAGGATTGGGACAAATTCAATCAAACCAAAAATGAGCACATGGAGGGTTCTCTTCTCTTGTTATGTACTCAATCTTAATAATGATATAAAACCAAGAAATAAAAGACACAAAATGCAAAGAGAGCACACCTTGACTGCAGCAACAACAGCATCACCCACAACACCAGGAGGAGCTTTCCATGTTCCAAGACCAACTGAAGGTATCTTTGCACCAGTATTCAGATCAAAATGTAGAGGCCCATGTGTAAATTCTTTGTCCATGTTCTCCAGCATAGGATCCAAAGCAAGATTTTGAACACACAAATCTAAAGAGATAAAAAAAGACTAAAAATTATTAAACTTTGAATCGAAAAAAAAAAAAATTGTAAAGGAGAAAAAATTTGACATTCAAAGACACACACCCTTTTTGAGCCAAATTACAATAGCAATTTTTTTGTTTCTACTTTGATTGATGGATCTTAATGTCCCCTAATTTTCAGGTAAGTGTAACTGTTAAATTGTTGAAGCATATATATGTATGGTATGTGCCATGACCCAATGTTTAGGCAAAAAATCTGGATCATCACGTGACTCTTGACAAGAACTTAGGAGCAACCAAACAACATAAGAAGGAAAGAGACAAGGCAAATTGTCCTTACCCAAGTGACCAAGTCAACGAAGCGAAACTGATTCAGTAGAGCTAGGTACAAATTAATCTCTGCAACTCCTTCCGTTGTGCTTAGGAGCCTAGGAGGCTCTCGTATGCATTTTATATTATTTTCTCAGCAATAATAATTACTAATGAAAAAATAAATAAATTGATAATTGATCGATATAATAACATTTTTTTGATCAATTATTTATCTTTGATCAAGTGTAGTGATAAAATAAAACTGTGTCTGAAATGGCAATTTCAAAATTTGAACCCATTACCTTTTTAGAATAAACTAGTGCTCTATTGAGGAATTTTATTTACAAAATGATTTTTTTGGGTATAAAAATAAGAATTAGGATCCTCTCTTTTCTATTCTTTTTTTTTTTTCCTCTCATTTTCTCTTATATGTTACATAGAGAAATACACAAAATCAAATTTGTTTTTTTGTGTTCACCAAAACTTGTTTTCGTATCTTTCTCTTTCATAACATGAGAGAAAAAAAAGGAGAGGATTTAAATCCTAAAAATAATACTATATATATTATTTATGACAAGTACTAAAATAAGAAATGTAAAAATGAATAGACAATTATCGACGGATATCATTCTCGATAAACACTAAGGAAAGGTTATCTATAACAGTAGTTCTTAACTCGATTCTTAAGTTAAGAATCATTCTTAACTAGGTTCGTTATCGGAGGAGCATGACAAGGATGCCACATATAAGTATCGTTCTTATATTAGAACTGGTTCTTAATCATTAAAAAATAATTGTACGATAATTGTAAGACCCGTTTTGAAGAGATATACTCATTTTAAGTTTTTAAAGAGTTACATCATTAGAGTAAAATGTTCAAAAAGTTCTTAAAACCGAAGTGACATGACAAGACCCATAAAAAGAGTAAACAACTTCTAATGAGATTCTCTATAGAAAATGCTCTAAATTTACTCATTCTCTACACCTTTCTACGTAAACAACTTCTAATGAGGTTCTCTATTGAAAATGCTCTAAATTTACTCATTCTCTATACCTTTCTACACAATCGTGTCATGTAAGGTGATTTTATAGGTGTCACCTTTATTTTGTTTTTAAATAGTTTTTTTATTTTTATTTTTCAAGTATCAGTAGCACAATACACTCTATGATGTGCAATGATAGCACTACTAAGAAGAAGAATGTTATCAATATACTCTTTTTAACACTCCCAACATATTCTGTTATTGGACGGATTTAACAAGGAGTCATAAATTTTATGTAGGATAACTCCATTCAACGAGTCTTGTAAAATTTACCTAATAATGAGTGTCTTCAAGAGAGAGCGTTGTTAGCATTTTTCCTACTAGGATATATAAATGAATTTCGTGCGAGGGGCAATGGATAAAGCAGCATATCATCTATGAAATTGAGGCAATGATAGATTGTATTCTCTTCAACTGGCGAAATTATATGTTACACTGACATTTGCTTTTGCCATACCATGAAAAGAAAGATGGACTTTTTTATTTTTTATTTTGAAAGGGAGAAAAATGGATCTTAGAAGTAATGGATATATTTGAATGACATCTAATATTATCAGAATGTATTCCTTAATACATGTCCTGACACATTAAGAACTAACACAGGTCTTCTCTTCAAGTCCAACATAGAAGAAGAACAAAAACGTAATTCAAATGCACTCAAGAAGTGCAATAATCAAGATCGTTAACTGGGAGAACCACCCAGAGACTATTGATAGAAGGGTGAAGAAAACTACAAAGGACAGCCTAAAAACTACTTTCACCAACCCAGTTTTCTTAAAATTAACAGTCTATTCCAGCAATCCTCATGATGATACAGGAAGGAACATGATTGTACAGCAAAAACAAGGGCTTGGTCAACAATTCATAATCTCAACAATAAGAAATATTTCATTTTTCAAAATCATTTCTCAATGAAGTTCTTCAAGTTCTTCAACCATACTGAGTATTCCTTGTTGTCTTTATTAAACATGTATTCCTGCAAGAAGTTGGTTGTGCTGGGCTTGATCCCCGGATCTCAAGATACTTGTGAAAAGCCTTTTGCAGATTTTCATCCAAATCACTGTAAAAAGAATGGAACAAAGATATTCAGAAAATGGAAAAGGGACATGACGTGATAAAATTAGATAATTCAATATAGTACTGAATGCTTACAGGAACTCAGGTCCCTCATATGCAAGCTGGTCTTCAGATTCTCCAGGCTGCTTTAGTGACAAGCTATCAATGGAAATCTCATCAGGGAAAGCAGTCACACCAAACTCCAGACACACTCCATTTCCTTTGAAAACACTCACAACTAAAGGAATACTAGATTCACTATCATTCTTCTCATCATCAACCTCGTCGTCATTTTCTTCAGGCGCCACATTAGGGATGTCAACTTGAACTTTGATAGTTTCATCCTGATATTGTCTCTTAAGTTGTATGGTTCTTTCACCAGGATTGTCCTCAATGTCAAAAGGAAAATCATCTGGGATTTCAACCTGGAAAAATTACAGAATAGATAAAATGAACTTAATGGATTATTCAACATGACTGTAACTACTAAAAGCAATTTTATTGGACAGTATCAAGCAATTACATTCCCGCAACAATTATGCCCTGACTATGGCTGCATCTGGTACTTCTCTACAAGGGAGAAAATTTTCCATTTTAACTTTTGTTTGTTAAAATAAGACATTTATGCACCAGGCAAACTCATCAGCAAAAGAGACTTACTGTTTCTGGTAAATAAAATCTTAAAGGTTCAAGCAAAAAAAACTGCTATTGCCATATATTTTCTTGTATAACTTACACAACTTAACAATATTATGATGTTTTCTCAAATTCATACAGTATTTCCAAAGCGAAAAAAATTTAAAAACTTCATTTAACTCCTTGGAAAACTGCATTCTAAAAGCTGCTGAAAGGGCACATAGGCGGTGAATCGGGTTGAAAGTGAAAGTCGCCAAAAACCGGTGTTACAAACATAATTTATAGAAACTCCGCAACTCCCCTCAAAGTACATTCAAAAAGGAAGTACCAAGTTAATCTGAAAGTATATATTAAAAGAGAAAATTGACACCGGACTATCCATAGCATATAAATTGTAACTTGTAAGACAAGGTAAAAAATTGATGCTAGAAAACTCATACATTCACAAAGAAATAAGGAGTTTTACTCAAAGATTTGAAATAATTTGAGAAAATAAAGAACTATTGATCTATTAGGTTTGGGAAGTGAAAACAATCCAACACAACAAAAATGGTGCATATGTGAAAACCCAGAAACAAAACCAACTTGATCTTCAACCTAATTTTCACATGATCCCACATCAGAGTTGCATACGCAATCCAGACAAATCATTCCATGTCTAGTAACTGGTAAGTAACTAAAAACAGTATAATTTTATTATCATACACAGAAAAGTCAATACAAATAAAGAGTCAAAGACAGAATACCAAACTATGTAAGATAAAGCTGGACATATAGAGAAGATCAGATCAGAATTTTTAAAATAGGCCACTAAAAATAATGCTTATTTTAAACCATTCCAAGATCAAACACTTCAAAAAGCAAAACTGCACAAAGGCAGGCTCTAAAAATTCTTCTAAACTATTATATCCGTCATAATCTCAATGATAGTGTTACTGAACCAAATAAAACTAAATGAGTAGTAAATGTAGACAAGAAAGATAGAAACTGCAAAATGCAACCACCCCAATTTGTGGAAAAGGGCACATCATGCTCCATTAATCATTGAGGAAAAAATAAAAATCCCACTTCATTCATATCAATTATCAGCAATCTTATATCTTTATTCCCAAAACACACAATCAGAGTGTACTGGCCGAGAATGTAAGACCGAGAACTCGTCTATACACCGGACCAACCGAGCTTACCCCCGCGAATGGGCCTTGACCCAAACTCCTCCGAAGCCGAGGACATGTCAGCACACCTGACACCCGAGAATAACTACTCGGCCCCAAGCTATCCATCCGCAGCTAACTGGGCCGAATATCTCGCTAGCCATAATGTCACTCCGGACAATCAGGCTCCGGATATCTCTCCCCATGATCGCGATCTGATCCAAATATTCCTCCACTTATTTCGAAGCCTGATCCTGAGAGAACAACTATAAATAGGGGGCTTACCCCTCATTCTAGAACTACGTTTGCTTTGATTCCCTGTTGGATACGTAGGAGCAGAATCCACATTCTGTCAAGCACAATCCAAAAACACCCCACTAATCCTCGTTCAACGAGTATTTCATACCCGAGATATTTGGCCTTAAACATTTGGCGCGCCGTCTGTGGGAATCGAAGCAAATATTTTCCCATACCACACAAAAATGGTGAGGACGACAAGCGTAAACTGCAGGACGGAGTATCCAAGGAATTCAAACATCGGAGTTATCGGAGATAATTGAGCACCGAGAGTAGTCCCAGCAGGAATGACTGACAACCCCGTGGTTCAGGAGCTTCTCGCACAGGTTGCAGCGCTGAGAAGGGAGAATGAAGAAATCCGCCGGCAGAATGACCGTCGGGAGAGAGAGCCGAGCAGGGAGAGGTCGGTCTCCTCCTCACATGAAAGAGAGCGCCGACCTCCCGAGATTGAGGGGTCCAGAAACTTATATCGGGAAGGAGGTCCTCGCCTCCGGGCTTCCCACCACAACAACCGAGCAGAGGAAGAGGGATTCCCTAAGCAGGCCCCAGAATCTTCACTCCAAACGAACAGACTTAATGACAGGGCCAGCCTGCGGAAGCCGAGGCATCCTTTCACGAATGATATCATGGGGGTCCCCTTGCCAGCCAACTACAAGCCCATCAACATTGACAAATATGATGGCACCTCGGACCCCGAGCGCCACTTGGACGCCTTTACCACGCAGATGTACCTTTTTACGGATGACGACGCTGTCATGTGCAAAGTTTTCCCAACCACACTGAAGGAGGCAGCGTTGACTTGGTACACCCAACTACCCCGACCTCGGTGGACTCTTTTTGATACATTCGTGGCTAGGTTCAGTCTTCGATTTGCCACGAGCCGAGCCCACCGTAAAACCTCGACCTCACTGGTGAACTTCAAGAGAAGAATGAATCCTGCGCAACTTCATGGCCGATTCAAGAAGGAGGCGGTACTCATCCCCAATCTCAAGGCCGATGTTGCATTACACACCATCCTCGACCGGGTTGAGACCTGGCCCTTTTGCTAGGTACTTAGCTCGAAAACCGCCACCGATATGGACGAATCGAGAAGAAAAGCTGCAGGTTACATCAATATGGAGGAGGTAGAGGAGTCCAAGAAAAGGGATCGGACCGATGAGGTGACCGGGCGAGAAAGGTAGAGACAAGAGGAGGCGGGGGTGATAAGCCGAGATTGAAAGGCCCTACGAGCATTTCCAGAGGGACCGAAGTATGATCATTATACTCCCCTCAACACAAATCGGGCTCGGGTGTTCGAGGAAGCGTACAACGCGGAGCTTCTGCAGCCCCAAAGGGGTGGCCACACCCCGAAACGCGGATCGCCGAAGCATTGCTCGGTTTCACCGCAACTATGGCCATACCACCGAGGAGTCTTTGGGTCCTACGGGATAAAATTGAAGAACTGGTTCAGCTGGCCACCTCAAAGAACTTTGTCCGAAGAAACAACAACAACAAAGTGAGAGGCGCGGGGAAACAGAAGAAGACAGGGTGACCGAGCCCGAGGAGGGGCGGCGATCGAAGAAATGAGGAGAGAGCAGAGACCGAGAAAGGCGAGAATGAAAGACGGGAAGAGGATAATGTCATCCGGGGGGTGATAAACACCATCTCAGGAGGGTTCGCGGGGGGAGGCACCACAAGTTCAGCTCGGAGAAGACATCTGCGGGCCATCCGAGCTATTAACTCGGTATCTGGCAAGCCTCCCCGGAGTTCCCCCCCTATTATCTTTTCTAATGAAGATTTTGTGGGAGTAGATCCCAACCAGGATGACCCCATGGTGATCACCGTACAGTTGGCCAACTTCTCGGTCAAAAGAACCCTCGTCGATCAGGGGAGCTCCGCGGATATATTGTACTACTCAACGTTTCAGAAGCTAGGGATCCCGGAGAAATCAATTCAGCCGTATGACAGTAAACTCGTTGGCTTCGCAGGGGAGCAGGTTGATACTCGGGGATATATTGACCTCTTGACCACTTTTGGCGATGGCAGAGCTTCTAAAACCATCATGGTCGGTATGTGCTAGTTAACGCAGCTTACATCGTATAATATCCTCGATCGGAAGGCGCCGCCCTTGAACGAAAGTTAGGGCCGTGGTCTCTACTCCCCACCTCACGATGAAGTTCCCCTCCACTCGGGAGATATAGTGGCTGTCCGAGCAGATCGGAGGATGGCGAGACAAGGCTACGGCCCGATAGTTTGCGGGTGAGCAAACTTAAACCCGCACTTAAGAGAAACCCTAGACAGGGGGAAGGACAAGGCGGTGAATTCGATAAACTCCGTTGAGCCGGATCCCGGATGGACGTGCAGAACAACGTCCACAACCTATTGAGGAGCTAGAGAAGTTCCAACTCGGCGCTCGGCTGAACAAAGTGTACTAAGCTCGGTGGTCACCTTGAGCCTACTCGAAAGAAGAAATAAAGCAAGTCTTTGCGCAGAATGCCGATCTATTCGCCCGACCACATCCGACATGCCGGGAATTGATCCCAACTTTTTATGCCATAAATTGTCAATCTGTCCCGAGGTGAAGCCAAAGGGCCCGAAAAAAAAGGAGATTAGGTGAAGAGAGGAGAAAAGTAGTCGAAGAGAGACAGCGAAGTTGGTCAAGGCCAACTTTATCCGAGAAGTAGAATACACCACATGGTTGGCCAACGCCGTTCTCGCCAAGAAAGCAAATGGCAAGTGGCGCATGTGCACCGATTACACGGACTTGAACAGAGCATGCCCGAAAGACTCTTATCCCTTGCCGAGTATTGACAGACCGGTTGACTTGGGGCTTCCTGGATACGAGAATTTTAAGCTTCTTGGATGCGTACTCGGTACACAACCAAATTAGAATGTACCCCGGATGAGGAGAAAACAGCCTTCATCACCGAGGGTCAAATTATCATCTCTGAGTAATGCCGTTTGGGGTCAAGAATGCGGGAGCTACGTACCGAAGACTTATGGACCGAGTATTTGAGAAGCAAATTGGCGGGACCATGGAAGTATATGTGGATGACATGGTAGTGAAATCGATGACCCCAGCCCACCACCCTATGGATCCGGAAGAAATATTTCAGCATTGAGAAGGTTCAACATGAGGCTCAACCCTGAGAAGTGTGTTTTCGGCGTCGGGGGGTAAATTCCTCGGCTTTATGCTTACCCACCGGGAATCGAAGCCAATCCCGATAAGTCTTGGGCGTAATTGAGATGAGAAGCCCGCAGAACGTTAAAGAAGTACAAAGATTGGCGGGACGGTGGCGCCATTATCTCGGTTCCTACCCAAATCCGCAGAGAAAGCTCGGCCTTTCTTTAAGGCGATGAAGAAGCCCCAAACCTTCAAATGGACCGAGGATCTGCGAAAAGGCTTTTGTCGACTTCAAGGACTTTTCTCTCCTCCTCCCCGTCGATATTAACAAGGCCCATCTCGGGAAAGAATTGTATCTCAGATCTGTCGCCTCCGAGAATGCTATTAGCGCAGTCATCGTGGCAGGAGGTAGAGAAAGCCCAAATGCCAAGATACTTCATCAAGAGGGTGCTCCATGATGCCGAAACTCCTGGTATCAAGTTATTGAGAAGTCGGTCTTAACCTTGGTGATCGCAGCTCGGCGGTTGCGCCCGTATTTTCGCAGTCACCAAGTGGTTGTTAAGACGGATCACCCCATCAAACAGATACTCAAAAACCCGAATCAAGGGCGTATAATTGCTTGGTCGAGAGAGTTGTCCGAGTTTGGCTTGAAATACGAGATGAGAGGACCTCTCAAAATCACAATGCCTGTCCGACTTCATAGCCGAGCTCCATCCACGGCCCGAGGCCGAGGATACATGGTGGAATCTATACGTGGATGGATCCTCAAATATCGTGGGCGATGGAGCGGGGGTGATTCTCGGAAGGACCAGGAGATTTGATCTTGGAGCAATCGTTGAAATTCGAGTTCAAAACCTCGAACAATCAAGCCGAGTATGAAGCTCGATAATGGGACTAAGGTCGGCGAATGAAATGGGGCGAAGGTCATCAAGTGCCAAGTGATTCACAACTAGTCACCTGGACAAATATCCTGGAGGCTATCGGATGAAGGAACCTCAGCTCACCGGATATTTGTGTAAGGTCAACCACCTAATCTCCCGGCTTTGAAAAGTTCACCATTGAGCACATTCCCCGAGAAGAAAACACTCGGGCTGATTTGTCTTGTCTAAGCTTGCCAAAGACAAAGAAGCCGGGACACCACGTAAACGATTATTCAAGAAACCCTCAATGAACCAAGCATTGGGACAAGAGAGGTGACGGCCAACGAGTTGGTTGACCGAGAGTGGATGGCACCTATCCGGAGTACTTATCCTCGGAAGCTCTACCCTGGGATCAGCCGAAGCCAGGAAAGTCGAAGCTAAGGGCGAGTCATTTCACCATAATCGCGGGGAGTCAGTATAAGCGAGGATTCTCGGCGCCTTTGCTAAAATGTCCGACCAAGGCACAATCTAAGTATGTCATGGAAGAGGTTCACCGAGGAATCATGGGTTTTCACAGTGGAGGCGATCAATGGCCTCCAAGATAGTCCGAGCAGGTATTATTGGCCTACCCTTAGAGCTGATTGCATGGAGTGGACGGCGGTGTGATGAGTGCCGAGATGTTCCAATGTAAATCATACCCCCCGAAGAACTTCACACATTAAACTCGCCTTGGCCGTTTGCAATGTGGGGAATGGACATACTGGGGCCTTTCCCGAAGAGCCAAAGGCCAAGTCAAATTCCTCATCGGTAGCCGTGGGACTACTTCACCAAATGGATCGAAGCGAGCCTTTGGCTAAGATTACCGCCGAGAAGGTGCAGAAATTTGTGTGGAAGAGCCTTATTTGTAGGCACGGAATTCCCTTCGCAATCGTTCATCGACAACGAAAGACAATTTGTGGATAAGAAGCTACGGGAATTCTATGACAACCTCGGTATCAAGCACCAGGTTACATCCGCTGAGCACCCCCAAACCAATGGGCAGGCGGCAAGCGACTAACAAGATCATCCTCGGGAGTCAAGAAAAGAGTAGGAAGATCTAAAGGAACCTGGGCGGAGGAGTTACCGAGTATTCTCCGGGCCTATCACCGTACGCCTCAATCTACCACTCAAGAAACACCCTTCAGGTGACGTACGAACCGACGTCATGGTCCCAAAGAGAGGTTGGGGAACCGTCTTTCCGACGTGTGCAACACGAGCCGAACGACAATGAGAGCAATATGAGGATCGAACTTGACTTGGTAGAAGAGGTTAGGGAGGAAGCCGAGAATCGGAGAAGAAGCCTCAAAACAGAGAGCCACTAGAAGGTATAATTCAAGAGTAAGGCCGAGGAGCTTTCCTGCGGAGACTTAGTGCTTTGAGAATAAAAGGGGAAGCAAGGAAGGACCGCACGGAAGGCAAGTTAGCGGCAAATTGGGGAGGACCATTCCGAGTAGTTGAAAACCCGGGGAACGGGGCCTATAGGTTAGAAGAATTGTCGGAAATCCTATCCCGAGGACTTGGAATGCCTCTCATTTGAAGTTTTATTACAAAGGTGATGTATATAGTCGGGTGCTGTACTCTTTTTCCTACCTCGGTATTTTTTCCCAAAATGGGTTTTGACCGGGGAGGTTTTAACGAGGCACACCGCGGACTCCATTCAATAAAAAGCAGAATTTATTATGAATATGGTTTTATTTTTCCTTGCTTTGCCGAAGTATTTATTTTGCAGACATCCTATTTTAATGGCCGAGTACGAGCCAGTCAGAGGGGCCAAGTTTGAGCCCGGCGGCCGAGTACGAGCCGTTGTCAGAGGGGCCAAGTATGAGCCCGGCGGCCGAGTACGAGCCGTTGTCAGAGGGGCCAAGTATGAGCCCGGCGGCCGAGTACGAGCCGTTGTCAGAGGGGCCAAGTGTGAGCCCGGCGGCCGAGTACGAGCCGTTGTCAGAGGGGCCAAGTGTGAGCCCGGCGGTCGAGTACGAGCCGTTTGCCGAGTTCGAGCCAGTCAGAGGGGCCAAGTTTGAGCCCGGCACGAGCCGTTCAATCCCAAAGGCCAAGTTTGAGCCTAGAGGCCGCGTACGAGCCAATGGCCGAATCCGAGCCGTTTAATTCTCAAGGCCAAGTTTGAGCCTGGTGGCCGAATACGAGCCATAAAGTTAAGTATAAAGGTCAAGCACGATCTTACTAGCCGAATCCGAGCTACTATTAAGTTATCGACGTTGAGTTCAAGCTACGAAAATAGTAAAGCTGAATATGCGCAAAAAACAAAACTCGTAAAGGCCAAGTATGAGCCATTATTTTATTAAGAAAACCGAGTACAATGCACAGGGCGAAAATAAAGCCAAGTTTGATACATTCAAGGAAACCGAGTACAACGAGCAAAAATAAAGCTAAGTTTGACTCTTGAAAAGTACATTCACGGGATCGAGTGCGGCACCGAGGTTGAAAGCCGAAATTGAAAATAAGGGCCACTCGGCCCCGATCCCCCAATTCAACGCCACCACGCTCTCTTAAGGGAGGTCCGTAGTTCACACTCCCCCGAGAAAGGCCGGACGATGAGGTGCTCGGCCGACTCCGGGAGTAGACGACCTCTACCCCTTTCTCGACTCCCCGAAGATTATTATTCTCCCGAGTTAACATCCTTCTGAGGGATCGAGGAATTCGGATCCCATCTCCCACTTACATCCTTTTTGCGGATGTGAAACCCGAAAAAGGATGTTAACTGGGAGAGGGGAACGTAAACCCCTGATGTTAGCATAGAACTACTCGGGTGGAAGAAAGGTAAGAAACGAACTTGGTTGATAGAAAAGGATGAGGAATGAACAAGTGAGAAGGGTCATATTTATAGGCAAGAAAGGAAGTATTATGTGTTTATTGGGAAAACAAACCTCGAAACCAAGCAAAAGGCAATGATTGCGTGAACCCATTACGGTTTCCAAAAGCATTTAATGCATGGCAGCGAAACATAAAAAACACGTGATTTTCGTGTAAAGACCACCGTCCATTTTGGATGGTGAAGTATTTCTGACTTAGCCGAAGATTCGATGGACAAGCCAAACACAAGAATCAACGAAATGATAATGATATTCATTCAAGTAATCAGTTACAAGGGCATGAGCCCAAGACAAAGGATGAACAAAAAACTATTAACAGCCTACTCCCCCTATGGCTTTCCTCGGCCTCTACATGATCGTCCCGGAGAGCCCCCCACTACGCTCCACCTCTTCCTCCCCGGGAATGATGGGAACAAGTTCCCCATTTACCACCTCCATGTTCACATCGGCCCCGAAAGGTCGATGCCGGGAACCGTAACCTCAGCTGGGCAATGCCTTTGTCAAAACCTTCCTGGTGCTCGATGACAATGCAGCGGGTGGCCTCCCTTACGTCCTCCTAGAGCAGATATCTTAGCCCGGATCTCAGCCTCCCAAGGCGGCTTTGAGTCGATCAATCTCGGCCGAGCCTCTTTGATCTTTTCTTCTAAGACGAACCTTATCTTCTTCCATTCGAGCTCTGCTTTCCTACGGTGACTTCGCCGAGAATCCAAATCGGAGTTCCGAGTGTTAATATCAACAATGGTGGTAGTCAAGCGCTCATTCTCGAAAGCAATCCGGAAAGATCCCCTTCAACCTCTCTATAGCAGGCGAACTCGGACTCCAATTGCTGAGACTTCCTCTCGGTCTCCGTCACCTCTCGGCTACGTAAACGAGCCAAAGCCGCAAAGACGAAGGCGATGAGACCGAGAGGGCCTCCATGCCGGACCGGGCCCCTGCGCGCTTGATAAGCCAAGATCGGCGGCTTTTAAGAGGGTCGAGTCGAAAAAGGAGGAGGGGTTGAAGTCTTCACCCTGCAGAGAGATGAAGTCCCCGCCTTCGGGGTGGTGTTGTACCATTTCGGCTCGAGGGGGGTAGAAAGTGGCTGTTCTCGCCCCACGATTTGCGTCCCCGAGTAGTGGGGCGAGGGAGCTGGGCCGAGGAAGGGGAGAATCTTCGGCCACCACTTCAACCTCTCGCCTCTTCCTTTTTGAGGGGCGATGACGAAGCCCCTTTCGCGGAAACCTTGGTGGGAGGAGGTCTTTTCTCGCTTCTTCTCTACCAAGAGGGACCCCGACCCTCTTTACCAACACCACCTTGACAAGCTTTGAAAAGTCGAACTTTCCCATGATAATCTGTCAAAAAGAAAGAGTTGTTAGTATAACAACCCAGTGAAAATACTTAAGGAATTAAAAAGCCGAGCACTTACTTTTAAGATCGGACCTTGGGGTGGAGGAGAAGGGAGTTTCATAAGGCGTGCACAATGGAGGGGCCGAGGAAGACCTCTCAGTACATCTATATCCCGCTTATCCTCGGCCTACAGGGACGATACTCAGCCGACGAATTTTGTGGGAGAGGATTGCCGATATAAAGGAAACTTGGCATGTTTATTCTCCAAAAAAGTGGGAGGTATGAGAACTCGAGGGGCGAACACGGAAGAAGCCAACCTTGAAGTCTTTATAAGACGAGGCGAATAAACTAAGAAGACCTCTTCGGTTCAACCCATTAAGGGATACCCATCCCTTTTTCTCGCCAAATCTGGTTTGATAAAAATACAAAAATTTTGGAGTGGTAGGCTCTATCCTTATGTATTTACATAGAATCTGAAAGGCTTTCATAAAAGCCCAGCTGTTAGGGTGAAGCTGAGTAGGTGCGACGTTCATGGTTCTCAGAACGTCGCACTCAAACTCAGTAAAGGGAAGAGACACATGCAGTTTGTCAAAAAGTGCTTTATACATGTATGTAAAGGGAGGCTCGGAAGGGCAAGCCCTTAGAAAGACACACTCGGTGCTCGTGCACGGAGAGCAAATAAACTCGGACTCGTCCCCTGAGGCCGAGATATTGATATGGGACCGAAGTTCAACAATAGAATCAGGAGCCTGGTAGTCAGAAAAAAAGGTTTCAACCTCCCCTTTAACCCAGGTATACCCGGGAAGGGTAATATCGGGAATAGGGTCTTTAGGAACCCTAAGGCGTTGTTTGCGGGCGGCGGGTTTGGACACTCTAGGAGGGGGAGAACCAGACCTAGGCGAATCAGACTCGGAAGAATCTGAGTCAGTCGAAGATGACCCAGAGGAGGATGGTTCCGCCTCCCCAACGCTCGCTTCCGCGAAGGAACAAGAAATGAAAGGGATCCCCCAATTGGGGAAACTTCACCCTCAACCAGAGGCGAAGTATTTGACTCAGAAGACATAAATGAACTCATGTCCGAAGGTCAGAAACAGAGCTTAGAAGCACGAAGGAAGAGAAGAGACGGAGCGTACCTGGAGGATGACAAGCAGAGGAACAAGGGGAGAAGCTTGGAAGACGAGGGTGAATGGTAGAGAAGGGTAAGCAAAGTAGGAGGGAGTTGGCGCCGGAGGAGGTATTTATAGCCTGCAATTGGTGGCCCATTGTCCATTGGGCCCAAAAAGGGGCGCGACTTTTGATTGTCCCGACGCGACTTTTGATTTTCCCCCCATTAAATGGGCGCGGAACTCTAGGGTTTCTTGTCTGTGGCGTGCCGAAGAAGTAATAGGGGAATAATTGCTTTCTCTGACAGAGAGAGAAGACTTGATTGAAATGACAGCTGAGAATGTGGATAACTGCATAACCGAAGAATAAGCTTGGTTTTCATACGTATCGCCTCCTTCGCTTATTCAAGCTCCGAGCTCGGGGGCTTGTGTACTTGCCGAGAATGTAAGACCGAGAACTCGTCTATACACCGGACCAACCGAGCTTACCCCCGCGAATGGGCCTTGACCCAAACTCCTCCGGCCGAGGACATGTCAAAGACACCCGACACCCGAGAATAACTACTCGGCCCCAAGCTATCCATCCGCAGCCTAATCGGGCCGAATATCTCGCTAGCCATAATGTCACTCCGGACAATCAGGCTCCGGATATCTCTCCCCATGATCGCGATCTGATCCAAATATTCCTCCGCTTATTTCGGAGCCTGATCCTGAGAGAACAACTATAAATAGGGGGCTTACCCCTCATTCTAGAACTACGTTTGCTTGATTCCCTTTTGGATACGTAGGAGCAGAATCCACATTCTGTCAAGCACAATCCAAAAACATCCCACTAATCCTCGTTCAGCCGAGTATTTCATACCCGAGATATTTGGCCGGAACACAGAGAACAAAACAGAGCACACCAACAATAATCAAACATCATCCCTCAATAATCAAACGAACGACATTTTGCTCAACTAATAGGGGAAAATGAAATTACCTGCATACCCATCTAATAAAATTCATACTAATCAGAAGAAAAAAAAAGCAACAAAAAAAAAACTTTGGTAGGGAAAATGCAAAAGCCAAGCTAAAGATACAAACTTTGAAGAAAATTACAACAATTAAACACTAACCTAAAAAAGGGATCAAACTAAATTTTGTTAAAAAAAGAAGAAGAAGAAAAATTACTTGGTGTTGCGCATGATCATCTTCGAGAGCGCACTTGATTTCAGATTCGAGGACTTGAACGAGGTTCTCATCTGCGCTTGTCTTCGTTGCTAAGCTATTAGCGAAGCGAAGAGAGGGCACAATGGTTCTTGTTATCGTCTCTCTCTGAAGAAGGTCAACATTTTCGAGCGTGCGAACGGAGAGAAAGCTGTGGAAGGTTCTGGAAGATGATGACATCACGGCGCGGCTTGTTACTAGAGGTAACACGGTGGAAGAAGCGCGGCGAAGCATAGCGTATGTGGCCATCGAGGGTTTTGCGGAAGAAGAACAGAGAAATGATGCAGCAAAGGGTTTTGCAGAACAGAGCTGGGGTTTTAGCTTTATATGGGTTTTCTAAGGTTTTCAACTTATACAAATACAAGCAAATACTCAAATTGGTAGAAAAAATAATGTCTCCAATTTAATTTCTAAAAAAAATTATAATTTTAACTTAGTTCTTAAAAATTTTGAATATCGATAAAAATATTTTTTAAAACAAATTTTAAGGACATTACACTTTATATATAATTATTTAATTGATAATTAAGATTTATTGTGATTGAACTCGTTTACTTCAAGTTTTCTATTTTAATTTTCTATTTTCATAAATAATTATAAAAGTCACATATTGTTTTCATTCTGTTTCCTGTTTTCAAAAAATTATACGGGAAACATTGAAAACAATTTTTTCCTGTTTTTCGTGTTTTCTATACAAATATTTGACATAGAAAACATAATGAAAACAATATAATAGTTTTGTAATTATTTTTTAAAACATGAAATGAAAACATGAATCTGGAAACAAAGCAAAGAGGCACATTTCTCACATTAAATTAGGGGATGCATTTTTCTTAGAGGCTAATGTGAATATTTAGCTAAAAAGAAGTCATAAATAAATAAATTTACATTTTGGACTCATTTTTATTTTACTATTATTTATTTTACTTCTTCAGCTTACCCAACATTTTTTTATTGCCTAAAATTCAGTTTTTTTTTAAAACATGTTGAGCTTTCTAACGTCAAAAGAAAACAAATATTTACTCGTGAGAATGAAAGGTTGGGCAGCTAGTTAAAAGATAGGAGTTAACCTTTGGTTTGGTTGAAAAGAATTTTGGAAGAGAGAAAATGAGAGGAGAGAAAAGGGGATGGAAAAGTAATTTTCCCTTCTTTGGTAAAGGATAGAATTAGAGAAGAGATAAGTAAAAATGTGGGACCCACCTTGAAAATAAATCCCTCCATCAGTGGCGAGAAAACCGAAGAAGAAAGGGAATAGGTGTGGAATTACCTTTTTAACCCTTGTTTTATCTCAAGTGGTAATGTGTACTAGCCTTTACTACCTTTTTGCGTGTTGAAGTCTGTTTATGGTAAGGGTGTTCACGAGCCGGGTTGGTTCAGTTTTCACCTAACCCGTTACCCAAACCAAAGAGCCTTTGACAAATTGGGTCGGTTCGGGTTTATGATTTTTTTATTATTACAAAATCGATCCAAACAAACTCGTTCAAATACGGGTCAGTCAATCAGGTCCAATGCTTTTTTCAGCCTTTTTAAACCCATCAGTCACATGAAATATTTAGTGCTGGCCTTAAAGAATGATTTGCCATTTTTTATCGCGGACTAAAAATAATTCCAAAAAAAGAACTATAGCATCAAATAAGTACAATTGTATCTATACTTGGGAATTGTTTCATTAATTAGAATAATCAAATAAAAATACTTAAAATAAAAAAAAATTGAATACTTAAAAATACTTAAAAGTGAATGCTATCAAATTTCTAGGCTCTTGGAATCTCTGAACTTTAGCAAGAGGTTGGCATGATTGGTGAGTCTCTTTACACGATAAGATGTTTCTCGTTTTGACATTGAAAGGCAAATATCACCTTAAAGAGGAATGTTTGGCCTACCAATTCATTAAAATCTATTGGGACTGAACATGTTATCTAACAACATTTCCAAACCGCTTTTGTTGATGTATTGGCCGAGGAGTAAAACCCGACCATCGAGCTTGGATACCCGATCCAACCAGGGCGAGAAGGATAAAATATTGATATTATCTTTATTAATCCTGATATTATCTCAAACAACCTTATCCGGTTAGAAGAGATAATATACCTCAAATTAAGGGATAAGATATTGATATTATCCTTAAATGATCCTAATATTATCTCAAATAACCTTTTCCGGTTAAGAGATCAATTTAAGATATTATCCTAATCAATCCTGATATTATCTCATATAACCTTATCCGGTTAAAAGAGATAATATCCCTTAAATTAAGAAAATCACATCTCAAAGAAGATTTAAGAGATAAAAGGAGTAAATCCAGATCTCAAAAGGAGGTGGGGATCCTATTATAAAAAGAGGAGAACCCAAGAGAGAGCCTCACTTTTCACTGAACCCCGGTGACTCTCCCTTAAGCGTATTAGAGAAACTAGCTCGACCAAGAGACTATTGAAGAGTCCTTGCTCATTGGTATTCATCGGATACAAGATTAGGGGATCGAGATCACCGTATGGCCAAGGGTTGAACCTAGAACTACGTCTGACTTTGATTCCCATTGGGATACGTAGGACCGAAATACAACATTCTGTCAAGCCATAATCTAAAACAATGCCCATTATTCACTCTTGGTTTGACGTTCTACGACCAGATTCCGGTCAGTCGGATCTCGGCAGGAACATTTGGCGCCCACCTTGGGGCCGAGAAAAAACATTCCCCGGTTCCACAAGAAAGCTTGATGGTGACTACACGGAATGGTCCGAGGGGAGGGGCGAACAACATGAACCGTAAAGATCATGAGGCCTCGAACACGAGCCAGAACCACGGCAATCATCCTCCCTCTCCCGTCAATAAAGATAACCCTCGGCTGGGAGAAGTTTTGGAACAGCTAAGGCAGCTGCGGAAGGAGAACGAGGAGATACGTGCGCAAAATCAGAGGCTTTTAAGAACTCGGAAAAGAGAAAGGTCACTGACACCTTCCGACGAAGAGCAATCCTCACCCGAGGCTGGCCAAAAGGATCCGTCCTACGCACCTTCTCCTCGGGAAACTAACCGACCATCCAAAACCAAACCTCCCCCAGAGGCTTCAGAAGCTAAGTCTCGTGCAGAAAGGACTAGCCAAAAAGGAAGAATAACGGACCGACGGCCGAAGTTGCCATTCACGGATGACATTGATGAGGTAATCATGCCTAGACATTTTAAGCCCCTTAACATCGATAAATTAAATGGCACCACTGACCCAACCGAGCACGTAGAATCCTTTATTTCTTCCGTTTACTTGGTGACCGATTCGGAAGCGTCATGTGCAAAGTTTTTCCAACCACTTTGCAAGGCCCTGCCTTAAAATGGCTTACAAATCTACCACCTCGGTCAATTGATTCCTTTGATGTGCTCGTAACTAAGTTCACCGCACAATTCGCAGCAAGCCGAAGGCATAAAAGGCACTCGGTCTCGCTGGTAAATTTTAAACAAGAAAGGAATGAATCACTCAGAGATTATATGGCTCGTTTTAATGCCAAACAAATCTTAATTCCCAACATGAGCTCAGAACTATGCCTTCATACTGTCATGGGCGGTCTGAAGCCGGGGCCATTCTTTGAGTATTTATCCCGAAAACCACCGAGAGATTTTGAAGAGTTGCAGGAAAAAGCTACCGGTTTCATGAACTCGGAAGAGATGGTAGAATTCAAAAGGAGAGAAAGAGGTTTCGAAGACAATAACTTGGTCCCGAGCAAAGAAAGAAATAGGGGGGACTGATCCACAAAGGACCCAAAAGACTAATGAAATGGGATCCTCGGAAAGGCAACCCAGGTACCAGTATTATACGCCGTTAAAACGATCTCGGGAAACCATTCTCCAGGAGGTGTGCAACGCCGAGTTACTGATACGATTTTTTAATAGGCAAGTGTACCCAGTCGTACAAGTAATAAATCGGTGAGACCGAATATCGTCCACAAGGATTGGTTGTCAATTACCACTTCACAAATCATACAACTATCTAGACTATCGAATTTGGATGGAAGGGAGCTCAATACTAAGTACCAAGCCCAACAAAAGTAAACAAAGCAAAACAGACAAGAATAAAAAGGTTTTTGGTCTTTTGGGATTTTTCACAAACACTTGGGAGACAAAAGAAATGTGGTTAAAGTTGTCAGGGTTAGACTACACTAATCTTCCCTTGATTGCAATGAAACGGTTAATAACACAAATCCTAGTTCAATTATGACAATCAAATCTTCTCAAATACTCAAACCCTAATGTCTTAGGTGGAATGAGCCTAAAATCCCAAATTAAACCCTAATGTCTTAGGTGGATTAACATGAGATTTTGCATTAAGAGCCAAGACTTATAAGATTGCAAGCACCCCAAGACCTATGTCTAGGTTCATGAACTACTTGACATTTGATTCATGAGCATGCCTTAATATCAATCTTTCAATTGTCTATCAAAGCAACAAATCATTCCATGGGTAGCTAAGCCAAGAAAAGCATTAAGCATAGAATCAACTACTCATAAGGAAATAGAAACTTGCATTGAAACCAAATCAAATACAAACAAGTTCAGAAAAGCTACATCTAACCCCAACAACAAGGGGATTTAACTAATCATAATGAATGACAATACAAAAGCAAGGGAGAGAAGAGATGAAGAACACTCATAGAAGAATCCTTCAATCTTCTCCCATTCCCAGAGCAAGGAAAACATCCCCTTTTAGGGTTGGAACCCTAGTCCAGCCGCAGCCTCCCTGTCTCCAAGTGCCCAACTCTCCCTTTTATTATGCTCTATCAACCTATAAATAGATGTTCTGGGTTTCACCCGCTCGCGGGGCGAGACCTGCTTCGCGAGGCGAAACCGAAAAGGGGGACATCTCTGGCACAGTCAGGCCTTCAGGCTCGCGAGGCGAGATGATGATTCGCGAGGCGAGACAGAAAGGGTGACTGTTGCTGTTCAGGCTGATCTTCGGGCTCACGAGGCGAAATCCTGTCTCGCGAGGCGAAACTTCCAGAATTCCTTTTCCACTGCTTCCTTCATTTTCCTTGACTCCAAGAGCTTCACTTTTAACCTGAAAATGTAAGATAGCATTAAATGCTTTATTTGACTCAAAATTAACTAAAATATCCTAAAAACTACTTAAGAGATTCAAAGTGTTGCTTGAGGACAATTAAATCTAATTTGGGCGAAACGAGATATAATTAGCACAAAACCAAGGTTTTTCTAGTTATAAAACTAGATGAGTCAGAGGCTTATCAGTTACTCACCTTACCTCGGCCGTCCAAAATGTCGGCCAATGCTAACAGAAGTAAAGAATGCATGTGGCATCAAAACTATGGTCACTCCACTGAAGACTGTAGAACAATCCAGGAAAAAATCGAGGACTTGGTACGGGCAGGTCGTCTTGACCGTTTCGTTCACCGAGATGATAATGGAGGCGGACGAGCTGGTCGAAGACGACGGAGACGCGGTTATGACAACCGTAACCGAGATGCAAACCTGTAAGGAAACAACAAGGGCGGAGATCGGATGAATAATCAAAGAGCTCTTAATGAAGAATCAGAAGGAGGAGTCAGAGGGGTCATCAATACAATCTCAGGAGGATTTGCAGGTGGAGGGACGACGAGTTTAGCTCGGCAGCGTCATGTAAAAGCCGTCCGATCTGTCAACACGGTGTCTGGAAAGCCTGCAACGACAAGACCTCCAATAACTTTCACGGATGATGATTTCCAAGGGGTGGATCCAAATCAAGATGATCCAATGGTGATAACGGTCGAACTAGCCAACTTCTCGGTCAAACGAACACTCATTGACCAGGGGAGCTCGACCGATATTCTATACCTGGCGACCTTCAAGAAACTTGGAATTCCAGAAAAGCTGATAAAAGAGCAGGAAGACAAGCTAGTAGGGTTCGCCGGGGAGCAAGTAAAAACCCGAGGTTACGTAGACCTCTTAACAACGTTTGGAGAAGGAAGACTCTCCAAATCCGTATCAGTCAGGTACGTTATTGTAGAGGCCAGCACATCGTACAACATCCTTATTGGAAGACCGACGTTGAATGAACTCGGAGCGATTGTCTCCTGTTGAGTCACCGGCAAGTGTACCGGGTCGTCGTAAGTAATAAAACACGGTAATTAATTACCGAGGTCGAACACAAGGATTGGGCTACCAATTCTACCAAATTTCAAGAAGTTCGAAACGTTTGATCGAGCGAGGAAAGTGGTTGAGGAGAGAGAGAGTATAGGGTCGCAATTCAAATTAACGAATCAAATAAGCTAAGGTATTAAAATCTGAAATTAAAATATCTAAGGTCTCAAATCCACCTACCCAATCATGCATAGTACCCAAGTGATGATGATTCCTTCCCTAGGTTCAATTACAATGTCAACCAGGACCCCCAAATTCTCCTAAATCCACTGTCGTGCTCAATAGGACGTATTCAACGATTGGATTAATTACTTACTAGGTCTCATAACCCAATCATCAAACTCTATTAAATCTGGTTCCTATAAGGTTGCACCGATCTCCTATTCACTCTCGTGCAATATTCGATCGATGTCCCCAATTCAAGTTCTATAACGCGAATTGCCTACTAAGCCTCAACACGTTTAACTAGTCAATCACGTATGCATATGATCAACGCAACAAATTCAGAATTGGAAAACATTAATTGAGAAAAGGAACAGAATCATACATCACATTGTACGCTACACCGCCATGGGTGGTTTCATTGATCCCTTAGACGAGGGGATTAGTTCCTCATGCTCGTAACAACGCACAAACAATCGGACATAATCACCATTGTACAAAAGAAAAAGAAACTGGGAGACGCAGCTCCAGAAGTACAAGAATTCGTCCAGAAAATGCTACAAAACCAATGGAGAAACAAAAAAGCTCACGTTTCTGCCCTAAAACAGCAATATATAGAGTTCGGATTCTGCGCGCGCTCGCATGGCGAGCAGCCTCTCGCGACGCGAATATTAAAAATGGCGCGCTTTCAAATTGGACTCTCGCGAGGCGAGAGGATGTTTCGCGAGGCGAGACTTCAAATCCTAGTCTGTCACGGTCGTGACCTTCGTCACTGCTAGGCCGTGATGGTCTCTGTCCTCCAGGGTCTTCAGTCTCTCGCGAGGCGAGACAGAAATGATGACTGTTGCTGCTCAGCTGGTCTTCAGGCTCGCGAGGCGAGCAGCCTCTCGTGGGGCGAGTATCTCCAGAATGGCAATTTCCACTGTTTTCTTGACTCGAAGTGCTTCCCCTTTAACCTGAAACTATACATGGCAGTAAATGCTCTATTTGACTCAAAAAATTAGCTAAAATATCCTAAAATTACTCAAGAGACTCAAAATGTTACTTGAGGACAATTAAATCCAAATTTGGGCGAAAACGAGATTGAACTCGAATAATTAGCACATAAACCACAGTCTTACTAGTTATAAAACTAGATAAGTCAGAGGCTTATCAAAACACCCCAAACTTAAACCTTGCTTGTCCCCAAGCAAGCTAAAACTCAAAAAGACTCAAGACTTGGCAAGCTTGAAGGACTCAATCAATTTCGCACAAATTTCATGCAATCTTAACAAAACAGTTTTTCTTCAATGATTTCCCCCCTTGCATCAATTTAATCCCCACATTCATTTACTTTAAACAATTGAGAACTTCATCATTCATGCAATCATTAATCTAAGTTGAGGTTCAAAGTCACACACAAAAGGGAGATCACCAATTTCAAACAATTGCCTTCCTCACAAGGGTATGTAAAATTTCACTCATTCGCTCAAATTCATCTAGGCTATCAACTTTTCACTCAATTTCTCATATCAAGAGCACCTCCCGTGAATTTGATTTTCATCTCAAAAATAGTTCCCACGAAAACATGCATGCAACATCAAAAGGTCCTTTAAAGGTTGTAATGGGGCCTGGCTAAGGGTAGGATATTCAAGGATACTAGGTTATACATCCCTAGGAATTAAGAGAGCACAAACATTCGACACATCGAATCTCCACTCAAATTCCTTTTTTCCATTTTTCCTTTTTGCCTTGGGTGACTACAGCCTTTCTCTTCTAATACCCTTTTTTGACATTTTGTTACTTTTCCTCTTTTTTTTCTTCTTTTTTTTCTTTTCTTTTGCCTTTGGCTCCAACCTTTATTTTTATTTTTCTCAACCCATAATGACATATCAAACCTTGTAGCCACCCCAAACTTAGTTTCTTACAACCCTTCTCTTGCTAAGTTTTCATGCTCTCCTAATCCTAAGATTGGGTTAACATGGTTTTTTTTCCAGATTTTGGCTTATAAAATAGGGTCATCAAGAAACAATAGGCTAATTAGGCTCAATGTGGCTAACTAAGGAACATGCATTAGGGATAGTTCTTTTTAGGTCAAGTAGCTATTCAAAGAAAATTGCCTAAATCATTTGATGCAACACATGGACATGCAAACCATGAAGAGATTCAAGCAAATTCGGGAAAATGCAACTTAAAAGTGATCCACACAATCAAAAACAAAGTTGGAGGCTCAAATCCTCACCTGGACATTTTTGCAAATTGTTTGACCGAGATACAATTCCTAGTGTGTGCACCCCTTCACCCCAAACTTGTCATAAATCAAGCAATCACAACAAAATTTCTCAAAGTTCAATTTTCAATTTTTCCCATGGGGATCAACTTTTCTATTTTCAGAACCTAGGGGGAAATCATCGATGGTCAAAATAATTCATGCAATCAATCTATGCTAAATTTAATTAAAATCCAACAAGCTTGTCGACACAACATTCATACACAAACTCTTGATCTTCTCAAATTATTTAAGAACGACATTCAAAAACAAAAACAAAAACAAAAACAAAGCAATTGGTTCCCTCCCCCACACTTAAAGCATACATTGTCCTCAATGAAAGAACACATATATAAAATAAGAGTGAGGAAGGGAGAGGGTGCTCCCTGATCAAGTTGTAGTGTAGGTGGGCGCTTCCACATGAAGCTCTTCTATGGTTGCATCCTCATCCAATTGGTCCCTCGGGCACCCCCCGTTGCAAAGCATCCTGGAAGAACTCCTTCAAATTGAAACCTTAATTGCAGATTCGCGAGGCGAGATATCACTCGCGAGGCGAATCTGGAAAAATTGTTCTTCACACTTTCCAGAATCGCGAGGCAAGTAGTATCTCGCGAGGCGAATCTCGAATTCTAACAGCTGATGGTGCCCAGAATCGCGAGGCGAAAGTAACTCGCAACGCGAGACAGAAGCGTGAGCAAGCCTCTGAGATTCAGGGCTTCTGTCTCGCGTGGCCACTGTGTATTTGCATGGCGAATCTCTTCTTCTTCTTTTTTTATAGAAGGGAAAATGACAGAAAAATAAAGGATAGCTAGCTTGGGTTGCCTCCCAAGTAGCGCTTGTTTAACGTCCCGAGCCTGACTCAAGTCACCCCTAAGGGTTAACTCAGAAGAAGCACTTGCTTGCCATTTGGGATTGGTTCCCCATGATAATGCTTTAGCCTTGGCCCATTTACCTTGAAATTGCCAGAGAGCCCTTCTAATTCTACTGCTCTGTGTGGGAAAACTTGGAGGACCTTGAATGGTCCTGACCACCTTGATTTCATCTTCCCAGGGAAGAGTCTCAGTCTTGAGTTATAAAGAAGCACCATTTGTCCGGGCTCAAACCTCCTAGGCAAGATGTGCTTGTCATGCCATGCCTTAGTCCGCTCTTTGTAGATTCTTGCATTTTCCTATGCTTGCATGCGGATCTCGGACAACTCATTTAAGTCCAAAATCCTTTTCTCACTGGCCTTCATCAAATCAAAGTTGAGTTCTCGAATTTCCCAATAAGACTTTTCCTCCAATTCCACCGGCAAGTGGCATGCCTTTCCAAACACCAAATTGTAAGGAGACCTTCCAATTGGAGTCTTGAAGGCAGTTGATGAGTGTGATTTCACCTCATTTTCCATGTACATTTCTGCATGCATTTGCATATAGTTAGGCCAATTTAGTGTTGATTTTGTATAGTTTTTCCTTTAGAACGGATGAGGTGGTTTCTGTGTGTTGTTTTGCAGGATTTAATGGAAAAATGCTCAGAAATTAGCCTTGATGGACCTTGGATGAAAAAGAGCCTGAAAAGAGAAGAAATTGAGCCAAGCGGCAGTGCGTGATTCGCCCACTGAGCCTGGGATTCGCCCCGCGACCCCGAAAGTCGATTGTTGGAGAAAATGCAAGTCTTTACGGGTTCGCCTCGCGAACCCATGTCTCGCCTCGCGAGTCTGCAAACAAGCCATCACGCCCGGCCCCGATGCTCCTCACGGGCGTATTGAAGAAAAACCTTTCGGTCTCGCGTCGTGAAGAAACTCTCGCCTCGCGAGAGCTCAATTCTCTGAAGCAGATTTTTAATATTCGCCTCGCGAGACATGTCTCGCCTCGCGAATGCGCGCAAGACCGACCGGTATAAGTGGCTGTTTTAGGGCGAAAAGAGAGAGCTTTTGGTGGAGAGAGCACTTGGGGACTTGGAGGTCAACGGTCGAGATAGGGTTCCAGCCCTAGAAGGGGAGATTTCCTTGCTCTGGGAATGGAGGAAGCTTGTCTATGAGTGTTCTCCATCCCTTTTCTCATTCTCTTTTGTATTTCCTTTTATCATGAGTAGTTAAATCCCCATTGTTGGGGTTAGATGTAGCTTGTCTGAACTTGTTGTATTTGATTTGGTGTTTTAATGCAAGTCTCTATTTCTTTATGAGTATGTGATTCTGTGCTTAATGCTTTCCTTGGATTAGCTACCCATAGGAATGATATGTTGCTTTGATAGATGACTGAAAGGTTGGTGTTAAGGCATGCTCCTGAATCATATGCCAAGTAGTTCAAGAATCTAGACATAGGTATTGAATGCTTGCAATCTTATAAGTCTTGACTTAATGCAAAATCACAGATTAATCCACCTAAGACATTAGGGTTTGATTTGGGGTTTTAGGCTCAATGCACCTAAGACATTAGGCTTGAGTATTTTAGAAAAGGCTTGATTGTCATAATTGAAGTAGTGCTTGTGTTGATAATCATTTCATTGCAATTAAGGGAGGATTAGTGTAGTCTAACCCTAACAATCTTAGCCACATCTCTGTTTGCCTTCCAAGTGTTCGATAAAATTCCCAAAAGACCAAAAAATATTGTTTTGCTTTCTTTATTTTCTGTTTTAATCTCTCATACTTTATTTTAGTCTGAATAGTTGTTAAGCTTGTGAATTGGTAATTGACAACCAATCCCTGTGGATACGATAACCGGTCTCACCACCGTATTACTTGATTGCGACGAGGTGCACTTGCCTTTTTATTTATATCTTAAAAATCACGCATCAGCAGTCTTATAAGCCCATAAGGCATCATCTAACCTTTTTTACCAATCCTTCCGTGAGGAGTTGACGGTTTTCTCAAGAATAAGCTTCAACTCACGGTTGGATACCTCCGCTTGCCCATTGGTCTGGGGATGATAAGGAGTAGAAACTCTATGCTTGACCCCATACTTCTCAAGAAGCTTGTGCATTTGATTGTTGCAAAAGTGGGATCCACCATCACTAATCAACACTCTAGGAACCCCAAACCTCGAGAAGATATTGCGCCTTAGGAATTCCATGACTACCCGCGCATCATCCGTGGTTGTTGGGATTGCCTCTACCCACTTTGACACGTAGTCCACAGCCACCAAAATGTATTGATAGGAGAAAGATGGTGGGAATGGTCCCATGAAATCTATCCCCCACACATCAAAGAGCTCTACTTCAAGCATGCTATTCAAGGGGATCTCATGCCGCTTGGAGATGTTGCCAGCTCTTTGGCAACGATCACAGTTCTCAGCAAAGGTGTGGGCATCCTTGAAAAGTGTTGGCCAATAAAACCCGCTTTGGAGGATTTTCTCTGCTGTCTTCTTTCCCCCATAATGCCCACCATAATGCGAGCTATGACAATGCCACAACACGTTTCCGATTTGGTCATGGGGAATGCACCTTCTTAGGATCCCATCGGAGCATTGCTTGAAAAGATAGGGGTCCTCCCACACATAGTACCTTGCATCCGAGAAGAACTTCTTCCTTTGTTGACTAGTCCAACCTTTCGGAACCACATTTGAAGATTTGAAGTTGGCCATGTCCGCGAACCAAGGAGAGGAATTTTCAATGAGTGCAAGTAGTTTTTCATTAGGAAATTCTTCCTTGATGTCTAACAATTCCTCCTCGGTGTCGGGATTGACCAACCGAGATAAGTGATCCGCCACACCATTGTCGGATCCCTTCCTGTCCTTAATCTCTAGATCAAATTCATGCAAAAGCAGAATCCACCGAATTAATCTAGGTTTGGGCTCTTGTTTTGTCATCAAGTGTTTTATGGCCGCATGATCAGTGAAAACAACAATCTTAGACCCCACAATGTAGGATCTAAACTTATCTAGAGCAAAAACCACAGCAAGTAGTTCTTTTTCAGTGGTGGAATAATTAGCTTGTGCCTCATTCAAAACTTTACTTGCATAATAAATGACATGAGCTAATTTTTCCACCCTTTGTCCCAAAACAGCCCTCGCCGCATAATCACTAGCATCACACATGATTTCAAAAGGTAAATTCCAATTAGGTGCAGTGATTATGGGTGCGGTGACAAGCATATTTTTTAAATTAGTGAAGGCATTTAAACAAGAAGCATTAAACTCAAAGGATACATCCTTCACAAGAAGGTCACAAAGCGGCTTTGCGATTTTGGAGAAGTTCTTGATGAATCTCCGGTAGAACCCGGCATGCCCCAAAAAACTCCTCACCCCCTTTACATTGGTTGGTGGGGGAAGCTTCTCAATCAACTCAATCTTTGCTTTATCAACTTCAATCCCCCTTTTGGAGATTTTGTGCCCCAAGACTATACCTTCCTTGACCATGAAGTGACATTTCTCCCAATTGAGAACAAGGTTAGTCTCTTGGCACCTTTTAAGCACCAAAGTCAAGTTCTTCAAGCAATTGTCATATGAGGTCCCAAAGACTGAGAAGTCATCCATGAACACCATAATGCATTTCTCCACCATGTCCGAGAAAATAGAAAGCATGCACCTTTGGAAAGTAGCAGGAGTGTTGCACAATCCAAAGGACATCCTCCTATAGGCAAAGACTCCATAGGGACAAGTGAAGGCCGTCTTCTCTTGATCTTGAGGATCCACCACAATTTGATTATAGCCGGAGTAACCATCCAAAAAACAATAGTACTCATGTCCGGCTAACCTTTCTAGCATTTGATCAATGAAGGGAAGAGGGAAGTGATCTTTCCTTGTGGCCTCATTTAGCTTTCTATAGTCGATACATACTCTCCACCCCGTGATGGTCCTTGTTGGGATCAATTCATTGCTTTCATTGACCACCACTGTTGTGCCACCTTTCTTTGGGACCACATGAATTGGACTAACCCAATTGCTATCCGAGATTGGATAGATGATTCTGGCATCCAAGAGTTTAATCACTTCCTTACGCACAACTTCTTTCATGATGGGATTTAACCGTCTTTGTGGTTGAACCACCGGCTTATGATCATCCTCCATCAAAATCTTATGCATGCATAGGGAAGGGCTTATACCTTTTAGGTCCGAAATCTTCCACCCAATGGCGGATTTGTGTTCCCTAAGAACTCTCAATAGCTTCTCTTCTTCATCCTTTTTCAAGGCATTGCTAATAATTACCGGATGTTGTCCCTTCTCCCCCAATAATGCATACCTTAAGTGGGTTGGGAGTTGCTTCAATTCCGGTGCCTTGTTATCTTCTTCCATTCCTTCCTTGTTGAGCTTTTCCTTTGCACATTCATCCCTTGGGAGACTCGGTAAGGCTTCCATGTGTTTCAAGCACTCAAGATAGTCCTCATCCCCCAAAGGGTCTTCTTCCTCACTATCATCATCATGGGATTTTACCAACACTTGTGCAAGTGAAGAACCATGGGCTTATCTAGTGGCCCTTGCCTTGACAATCGAGTCCACCATATCCACTCGATACACATCCGACCTCTCAGTGGGGTGCTTCATCGCTTCAAAGACATTGAAGACTACATTCTCATCTTGCACCCTTAGAGTGAGTTTCAATTGTTGCACATCTATCAAGGCACGCCCAGTGGCCAAGAAGGGCCTACCCAATATGAGAGGGAACTCGGCGTCTTCATCCATATCAAGCACCACAAAGTCCGTCGGAAATATGAACTTGTCCACCTTCACTAACAAATCTTCGACCACCCCATAAGGATATTTTATAGAACGATCGGCTAGAGTGAGTGACATCCGTGTATCCTTGACTTCTTTGATCCCTAACTTCTTCATCATAGAGAGGGGCATCAAGTTGATGCTTGCCCCTAGATCACATAATGCCTTTCCTAGAGTCATCTCCCCAATGGTGCATGGTATAGAAAAAGAACCGGGATCCTTCAACTTCGGAGGTTGTTTTCTTTGAAGAATGGCACTACACTCCTCGGTCAAAGCAACCGTTTCCTCATCCACTATTTTCCGCTTCTTGGAGAGAAGCTCCTTCATAAACCGGGCATAAGATGGCATTTGTTCCAAGGCATCTGCAAATGAAATGTTAATTTGAAGTTTGCGGAAGACATCAAGGAATTTATTGAACCGTTTATCTTGTTGAGGCTCCTTCAATCTTTCAGGATACGGTACCTTCATGTATGGCGGGAGGTCTTGGGGTTCAACCCACTTCTTTTTTCGGAACTCTTCATCTACAAGTTTTAACCTTCCCCCTTGCTCCGGTGCCTTGTCACTTGCCAACTCCTCTTTCTCAGGTTGCTCTTCCTCAACATGTGATTGTTCCGGGGCCTTGTCTTCCTGAGAACTAGTTGCACCCCTGTTAGATCCCAACACCCTATCGCTTCTAGTTGTTACGGCATTGCATTGGTTCTTAGGGTTGTTCTCGGTATCACCTGGGAAAGTGTCTGGGAGACGCTCATTTAGTTGCTTTGCGAGCTGAGCTATCTGCGTCTCTAGATTCTGAATTGCCGCCCCTGTATGAGTTGCCAACTTGTCAACGACTGTGTCTGTATTGATTGACAACTTCTCGACCGCCGCGCTCATCTTCTCAAAAGCCAACTCCCACGGTTGCCTTCCACCATCTGTTAATTGCAACCGGTTAGTCCCTGGGAATGCCTGCTGAGCATTACGCTGATGGATTCCATAATTTGGCCTCTGACCCTGTTGAGGTTGTTGCCAATTCTGTTGAGGTTGTGGTTACCCGGCTAGACCACCACTAGCATTACTCCAAGCGAAACCCAGATGGTCTCTCCTCATATAACCCCTATTCTGATTCTGACTGTAATCATTCTGTCTGTTCCTCTGATAGTTGTTCTGGGGCATGCTGTCATAGAAATTATGGCATGAGTCCACATGTTCTTGAGAGAAGTAGAACAGACAGCTCTGAGTGTCATGGTCTCCATTACAATTTTCACAACCCGGAGGCATTCCCTCGTGTATCACATTAACCTTCTTGTTCACAGACAAAGCCGCCATTTGCATCTTCAACAGTTTAATTTGCTCTAGAATGGCTTCCATTGTTGCCGAACTGACTCCACTTGAGGTTTCCCTACCACGGTTGTAATCATTGTACGACATCTTCTCCAATAATACCCATCCATCCTCAGCTGATAAATAGGAAAAAGAGCCGCCAGCTGCGGCATCACAATTCATTTGGTAGCGCCCCCTTAGCCCGTTAAAGAAATGTTGAACCTTGGAGACCGGGTCAAAGAAAGCCGAGGGACATCTTCTCAAGAGCACATTATACCTCTCCCAAGCTTCATTATAAGTTTCATCTTCTGTCTGCCTGAAAGATGTGACGGCAACTCTTGCTTGTACCGCCTTCTGAGGAGGAAAATACTTGGTAATGAACTTTTGTGCCATTTGCTCCCAAGTTCTGATACTGTTCCGATCCAAGCTGTCAAACCAATCGCGAGCGACATCCCTAAGAGAGAGAGGGAAAAGCCGCAAGCAAAACTCATCTTCAGAAACACCTCTTGTCCTCTGCAAGTCACAAGCTTCAAGGAAGTGGGTGATGTGCCTGTGAGGGTCTTGTCTGCCACACCCATCAAACTGATTCTCACGGATATAGGCTGTGACACATCCTTCCACTCTGAAGGAGTCTGTATTGAGGTTGCCTCTCACGATGGAAGAATCACAATCACCCAAGTTGGGTAGACTGTACTCGAAGAGAGACTTGTAACGAGGAGGAGGACGACGAGGGTTTTCTTCGGCCATCCTTTCAAATTCAATTGCTTCAAGCCTCTTTCTCTCTCTGGCTTCTTTCCTTAAGCGCTTCTCGATCTTGGTGATCTCCGAATCAAATAGCAAGTCCTCTTGTGAGAGGGTACCTCGCATACAAAAACAAGGCAAGACCAAGTGGAATCAAAGAAGTAGAGAGAAATAAAAATAAATAAATAACAGAAAATAAAAATAAAAACAACTTATCCAAATAATCAAATTCCCTAAAAATTAGGAAAATTGGTTGTGTCAATCCCCGGCAACGGCGCCAAAAACTTGTTGAGTCACCGGCAAGTGTACCGGGTCGTCGCAAGTAATAAAACACGGTAAGTAATTACCGAGGTCGAACACAAGGATTGGGCTACCAATTCTATCAAATTTCAAGAAGTTCAAAACGTTTGATCAAGCGAGGAAAGTGGTTGAGGAGAGAGAGAGTATAGGGTCGCAATTCAAATTAACGAATCAAATAAGCTAAGGTATTGAAATCTGAAATTAAAATATCTAAGGTCTCAAATCCACCTACCCAATCATGCATAGTACCCAAGTGATGATGATTCCTTCCCTAGGTTCAATTACAATGTCAACCAGGACCCCCAAATTCTCCTAAATTCTCCTAAATACATTGTCGTGCTCAATAGGACCTATTCAACGATTGGATTAATTACTTACTAGGTCTCATAACCCAATCATCAAACTCTATTAAATCTGGTTCCTATAAGGTTGCACCGATATCCTATTCACTCTCATGCAATATTCGATCGATGTCCCCAATTCAAGTTCTAAAACACGAATTGCCTACTAAGCCTCAACACGTTTAACTAGTCAATCACGCATGCATATGATCAACGCAACAAATCCAGAATTGGAAAACATTAATTGAGAAAAGGAAGAGAATCATACATCACATTGTACGCTACACCGCCATGGGTGGTTTCATTGATCCCTTAGACGAGGGGATTAGTTCCTCATGCTCGTAACAACGCACAAACAATCGGACATAATCACCATTGTACAAAAGAAAAAGAATCTGGGAGACGCAGCTCCAGAAGTACAAGAATTCGTCCAGAAAACGCTACAAAACCAGTGGAGAACCATAAAAGCTCACGTTTCTGCCCTAAAACAACAATATATAGAGTTCAGATTCTGTGCTCGCTCGCGAGGCGAGCAGCCTCTCGCGACGCGAATATTAAAAATGACGCGCTTTCAAATTGGACTCTCGCGAGGCGAGAGGATGTTTCGCGAGGCGAGACTTCAAATCCTAGTCTGTCATGGTCGTGACCTTCGTCACGGCTAGGCCATGATGGTCTCTGTCCTCCAGGGTCTTCAGTCTTCGCGAGGCGAGTAGCCTCTCGCGAGGTGAGACAGAAATGATGATTGTTGCTGCTCAGCTGGTCTTCAGGCTCGCGAGGCGAGCAGTCTCTCGCGGGGCGAGTATCTCCAGAATGGCAATTTCCACTGTTTTCTTGACTCGAAGTGCTTTCCCTTTAACCTGAAACTATACATAGCAGTAAATGCTTTATTTGACTCAAAAAATTAGCTAAAATATCCTAAAACTACTCAAGAGACTCAAAATGTTTCTTGAGGACAATTAAATCCAAATTTGGGCAAAAACGGTATTGAACTCGAATAATTAGCACATAAACCACAGTCTTACTAGTTATAAAACTAGATAAGCCAGAGGCTTATCATCTCCACCCCACACCTGACAATGAAATTCCCAGTCGAGTCCGGAGATATAGTCACAGTCCGGGCTGACCAAAGGCTAGCCAGGCATTGCTATGTAGATAGAATAAAGGCTACCCGAAACCAGGATATCGCAAAAAATCTTGAGGATGACAAAGCAGAAGTGGTCAGCTCAGTCAGTTCGGTAACTTCAGCCAGCTCGGTCAGCATGTTTAAACTTGACCCAAGGATGGAAATGTACGAGTCCAGAGCCAAACCAACAGAGTCTTTAGAAAGGTTCCAGTTGGGAGCCCAAGCTGAACAATGCACCCAAGTCGGCAGTCAGCTCGACCCCTCGCTCAAACAAAGGATTCAGGCTGTCTTAAGAAAGAATGCCGATTTGTTTGCTTGTAAGACGTATGATATGCCTGGTATAGACCCCAATTTTATGTGCCACAAGCTATCCATATGTCCCGAAGACAAGCCTGTAGCTCAAAGAAAAAGGAAACTCGGCGAAGAAAGGCGTCGACCAGTAGCCGAGGAGACTTCCAAACTGGTCAAAGCAAATTTCATCAAAGAGGTGAAATACACTACTTGGCTAGCCAACGTGGTGTTAGTTAGAAAGGCCAACGGTAAATGGAGAATGTGCACCGACTACACCGATCTCAACAAGGTGTGCCCAATGACTTCTTATCCTCTCCCCAACATTGACAGACTAGTGGACGGGGTCTCTGGGTACAAAGTTTTGTCCTTTTTGGACGCATACTCAGGTTATAACCAGATCAGGATGTACCCACCCGATGAAGAAACAACAACATTTATGACTGATGGGGCAAACTACTGCTATCGGGTAATGCCTTTCGGCTTAAAAAATGCTGGTGCAACATATCAAAGGCTTATGGACAAAGTTTTTGTCAACCAAATCAGAAAGAACCTAGAAGTATATGTTGATGATATGGTGGTAAAATCCGATGACCTAAGGCAACACCCAGCCGACCTCGAAGAAATTTTCAGCCAGCTCAGAAAATACAACATGAGGTTAAATCCAAAAAAATGCTCTTTAGGTGTACAAGGAGGAAAGTTCTTAGGCTATATGCTAACTTGATAAGCCGCTGGCTCATCTAGTTTTATGACTAGTATGACCATGGTTTTGTGCTAATTATATTTCGTTTTCGCCTAAATTAGACTTGATTTTCTTCAAGCAACATTTTGAGTCTGTAAAGTATTTTTAGGTTAATTTAGTTGATTTGGAGTCGAATAAAGCACTTACTGTTAATCCTTGTTTTCAGGTAATAAAAAGAAGCAGTTCTGGAGTTTTTCGCCCCGCGAGAGACTACTCGCCTCGCGAACCTGAAAGCCAGCCTGAACAGTAGAATGTCATCCTCTCTGTCTCGCCCCACGAATCCTCTTCTCGCCTCGCGATCCTGAAGGCTGACTGTTCCAAAAAAATGCAAACCTTTCTATGTCGCCTCGCGAACCATGTCTCGCCTCGCGAGAAGGAAGACCAGAAGCCATCACGCCCAGGCCCTGATGCTCATAACGGGCGTAATAAGAAGACTCTTCAATTCCTCGCCTCGTAAGCCATTCTTCGCCTCGCGAGAAGTCCAAACGTTGCAGATTTCTTCATAAGATTCGCGTCGCGAGTGAGTGTTCGCCTCGCGAGATCGCGCAGAACTGACAGATATAAATTGTTGTTCTAGGACAGATTGAAGTAGTTAGCTTCCTCTCATCATCTTCTTTTCTTTTTAGATTAGGACGACTGCGAAATTAGGGTTTATGTTTGTAATGGAGAACTAGTCTCCTTGATCAATCTACTATGATCGGGTTCCATTTACGCTTGAGGTTTTGTAATTCCTAAACTTAATGCTATTCTCTTTCAATATTTGTTCTGTATGTTCTGTTTGCTTAATTCAGGATTATATAGGATAGGTATTGATTTGTTTCGATGATTGTATGTTCCTATACTTAATCGCGTTTGCTTAATTCGCGTGTGTTCGTTCATGTTCGCTTAGTTCATGAGTGCTTCACCCCGTTTGCTTAATTCGGGAATAGGAACATATGTCTTGTAGCATTGGTTTCGCTTGTTAATTGATGTTACAATCGAAAAGAGAGTAGAATCCGCTTAGGGCTTGGATTTATATGAACCGATGATAGTGGGAAACCGAGAGCAGTAGGTTGATCGCTTAGCTTATTTTTATTAGTCACTAGTTTGCATTGTTTTCCTTAATTGTTTTCTTAATTGCATCCTTAATTTTAAACCCCCCCAAAACTGATTTTTTGTTAATAACAACCCGAGAGTCCTTGTGAGACGATACTAGAGTTGTCGCTCCCTAGCTACATATTTTTCCAAGCACTCGCTATTTGACGCGTGCGCGACAGCGCGTCAAAAATTGGCGCCGTTGTCGGGGACTCTTGTTGTTATTAACAGAAAATTAAAAAAAAACATTTTGCTGAATTGGTCTGATTGTGAATCTACCCATGGATGATTACATGCAAGGTTACATGCCTAATGATAATTATGAACCACCATGCATATATTATCCTGATTTTTCTGGTTTAATGCACTGGTTGCCAAGGTTTAGTGGTTTTGCAGGTGAGAATCCGCAGGAGCATCTGAAGGAATTCCGAATTGTTTGTTCTACAATGCTGAGACCTGAAGGAATAACAGAAGACCACATCAAGATGAGAGCCTTCCATCTCTCACTTGAAGGCGCTGCAAAGGATTGGTTGTATTGTCTTGAGCCGAATTCCGGCTCAAGCTGGTTTGATTTGAAGAAAGTCTTCCTGTTGAGATACTTTCCTACCTTCAGAGCTGCATCAACCAGGTGAGAGATATTTGGTATTAGACAAGTTAATGAATCACCTCAAGCATATACAACCAATATTTACAATCAAGGCAACAATCAGAACATGCACAACATTCTTGACCCTTCCACTCATGAGTACCACCCCAACTGGAGAAACCGTCCAAACCCTTGGTATGGGGGCTCACCCATGCAACAACAACTGATGTTACCGCTGGCACCACCACAGAATCCTCCTCAAGTGACCACCTCTGCACCTTCTGGACTTTCACTAGAGGACCTGTTCAAGCAAATGACTGCACAAATAACTGCACAAATAAATGCACAAAATCTCCAGTTTTAGCAGCAATTTGGACAGTTATAGCAGCAAACGGATGCTAGCATTAATACTTTGCAAACGCAAGTTGGAAAGTCTCAACAGCGAACGGATGCTAGTATTCAGGCCTTGCAGACACAGATTGAACAGCTTGCCACTTCAATGAATGGTATGCAGCAAGCTCAAGGATCAGAACCCTTGGCTAAGGAAATTGAGAGGAAGAGGCATATGGAGGACACCCATTCAGCCATGCTGGAGGATAATGAAGAAATTCCGGAATTAGATGATTCATTTGGCTCCTATGCATGTGTCAATTGTGATGGGAGAAATACCTGTGTGGTACGTGCTGAGGTTACTGCATATACAGAAGGTGATGAATCTGGTAATGCAGTGGATGGGAATTGTGCAGAAGATGAAGCGGCCCCAGAGATCCTCTCTACCTATTTGCCACCTCCCCCTGTGGAACCACCAGCGATGGAGTTCAAGCCTCTGGATTTTGCACCCTTGGATATGAAGACACTATGGCCAGTCCAAGAGGTTGAACCCCAATTTTATTGGGAGGACTTTGTTGAGAAAGAGGTCATCTTTGACCCAAGAGGGAGTGACAAGTCCGCCGCACTTGGCGAGATCACCATAATTGTTAAGTGCCCACTTCCATATCAAGGCTGCAAGTTATGGGACCATGGAATGAACTCCCACTCTTTGTCCATCACTTGGGCCTTATGCTACAAGCAATGGGATCCAGGAAGAAACCCCTCAATGAGTTTTCTTAACCCTTTCTCTCTAGTTTATTTTCATTTTCTTGATAGTTTTTGCTTTTCTTTGTTTTTGTTTTGTTTTCTTTCAGCTCTTGAATAATTTGAGAAGATCAAGAGTTGTGTGTTGAGTCTTGTGTCGGCAAGCTTGATTGTGTTTTAGTTGAATTTGCATAGATGGATTGCATGATAATTGTTGACTGTTGATGTTTTCCCCCTAAGTCTTGAAAAGTTGAAAATTTGATCCCCTTTTGAAAAATTGAAAACTGAACTTTGAGATATTTTGTTATGATTGCATGATTTATGATAAGTTTGGGGTGAATGGGTGCACACACTAGGGATAGAATCTCGGTCAAAAAATTTGCAAAAATGTCCAGGTGAGGATTTGAACCTCCAACATGCTTTTAACTGTGTGAATCACTTTTGAGCTGCACTTTCCCGAATTTGCTTGAGTCTCTTCTTGGTTTGCATGTCTATGTGTTTGCATCAAATGATTTAGGCAGATTTTCTTTGTAAATAACCACTTGACCTAAATTGAACCCTTCCTAATGCATGTTCCCTAGTTAGCCCCATTGAGCCTAATTAGCCTATTGTTCTTGATAACCTCATGTTATAAGCCAAAATCTGGAAAAACCATGTTAACCCGATCTTAGGATTAGGAGAGCATGGAAGCTTAGCAAGAGAATGGTTGCAAGAAACTAAGTTTGGGGTGGCTACAAGGTGTGATGTGATGTTTGGGATTGAGAAAAAAAAATTATTATTAAATAATAAAGGTTGGAGCCAAAGGCAAAAAGAAAAAAAGGAAAAAAAAGAGGCAAAATTGTCAAAAAGGCTATTTGAAGGAAAAGGCTGTAGTCACCCAAGGCAAAAGCATAAAGGAAAATGAAAAAGGAATCTGAGTGGAAATTCAAAGTGTAAAAAGTTTCATGCTCTCTTAGTTCCTAGGGACTTCAGCCCAGTACCTTTGTATATCCTACCCTTAGCCAGGCCCCATTACAACCTTTAAAAGCCCTTTTGATGTTGCATGCATGTTTTCGTGGGAACCTTGTCTGAGATGAAAATCAAATTCATGGGAAGTGCTCTTAAAAGTGAAATTGAGTGAAATGTTGATAGCCTAGAAAAATTGAGCGATTGAGTGAAATGTTAAATACCCTTGTGAGGAAGGCGATTGTTTGAATTTGGTGATCTCCCTTTTGTATGTAACTTGGATCCCTTGCTTAGATTGATAACTGCCTGAATGATGAAGTTCTCAAATGTTTAGAGTGAATGTATGTGGGGATTGCTTTGTTTGAAAGAGGGGGGACATTGAAGGAAACATTATTTTGATGAATTGCTTGAAATTTGTGCAAAGTTGATTGAATCCTTTAAGCTTGCCATGTCTTGAGTCTTTTTAAGTTTTTGAGTTTTAGTTTGCTTGGGGACAAGCAAAGTTTAAGTTTGGGGTATTTTGATAAGCCGCTGGCTCATCTAGTTTTATGACTAATATGACCATGGTTTTGTGCTAATTATATTTCGTTTTCGCCTAAATTAGACTTGATTGTCTTCAAGCAACATTTTGAGTCTGTAAAGTATTTTTAGGTTAATTTAGTTGATTTGGAGTCGAATAAAGCACTTACTGTTAATCCTTGTTTTCAGGTAATAAAAAGAAGCAGTTCTGGAGTTTTTCGCCCCACGAGAGTCTACTCGCCTCGCGAACCTGAAAGCCAGCCTGAACAGCAGAATGTCATCCTCTCTGTCTCGCCCCACGAATCCTCTTCTCGCCTCGCGAGCCTGAAAGCTGACTGTTCCAGAAAAATGCAAACCTTTCTGTGTCGCCTCGCGAACCATGTCTCGCCTCGCGAGAAGGAAGACCAGAAGGCATCACGCCCAGGCCCTGATGCTCATAATGGGCGTAATAAGAAGACTCTTCAATTCCTCGCCTCGCGAGCCATTCTTCGCCTCGCGAGAAGTCCAAACGTTGCAGATTTCTTCATAAGATTCGCGTCGCGAGTGAGTGTTCGCCTCGCAAGATCGCGCAGAACTGACAGATATAAATTGTTGTTCTAGGACATATTGAAGTAGTTAGCTTCCTCTCATCATCTTCTTTTCTTTTTAGATTAGGACGGCTACGAAATTAGGGTTTATGTTTGTAATGGAGAACTAGTCTCCTTGATCAATCTACTATGATCGGGTTCCATTTACGCTTGAGGTTTTGTAATTCCTAAACTTAATGCTATTCTCTTTCAATATTTGTTCTATATGTTCTGTTTGCTTAATTCAGGATTATATAGGATAGGTATTGATTTGTTTCGATGATTGTATGTTCCTATACTTAATCGCGTTTGCTTAATTCGCGTGTGTTCGTTCATGTTCGCTTAGTTCATGAGTGCTTCACCCCGTTTGCTTAATTCGGGAATATGAACATATGTCTCGTAGCATTGGTTTCGCTTGTTAATTGATGTTACAATCGAAAAGGAGTAGAATCCGCTTAGGGCTTGGATTTATATGAACCGATGATAGTGGGAAACCGAGAGCAGTAGGTTGATCGCTTAGCTTATTTTTATTAGTCACTAGTTTGCATTGTTTTCCTTAATTGTTTTCTTCATTGCATCCTTAATTTCAACCCCCCCCCCAAAACTGATTTTGTGTTACTAACAACCCGAGAGTCCTTGTGAGACGATACTCGAGTTGTCGCTCCTAGCTACATATTTTTCCAAGCACTCGCTTTTTGACGCGTGCGCGACAGCGTGTCATAACTCATGGGGGGATTGAAGCTAACCTGGATAAATGCAAAACAGTTATGGAAATGCGGAGTCCTCGGAATGTGAAAGAAATTAAGAGGTTAGCCGGCCGATTAGCTTCTCTATCCCGCTTCCTCCCGAAGTCCGCAGAAAAAGCAAGACCTTTCTTCCAGCTTTTGAAAAAACCAAAAGATTTCATCTGGACTGAAGAGTGTGAGAAGACCTTTGAAGATCTAAAACTCTTCCTAGCATCTCCCCCAATCCTCACTCGGCCTCAGCTCGACAAAGATCTGTACTTGTACCTATCTGTCAACGATTGTGCAATCAGTGCAGTGACCATCCAGGAAGAGGAAGAGCAACAGATGCCGGTGTACTATGTGAGTAGGATCCTGAAAGACGCAGAAACACGATATCAAGTAATTTAAAAACTAGCTGATAAGCCTCTGGCTCATCTAGTTTTATGACTAGTATGACCGTGGTTTTGTGCCAATTATATCTCGTTTTCACCCAAATTAGGCTTGATTGTCCTCAAGCAAGGTTTTGAGTCCCTTAAGTAGATTTAGGGTTATTTAGCCAATTTTCGAGTCAAATAAAGCACTTATGGCTATTTCATGTTTTTCAGGTTGACTTAGAGTCCAAGGAATGAAGGAAACAATGGAAATTGCAATCTGGAAATACTCGCTACGCGAGCAGATACTCGCCCCGCGAGAGTGAGGACCAGCCAGTGCCAGAAAAGTCAGGTTCTCTGCCTCGCCCCGTGAGCTATTGCTCGCCTCGCGAGCCTGAAGTCAGCAAGCATTACGGTCATCCCGTGACACCCATCACGGGCGTGAAGAGAAACCCCTGAAGACAGAGACCATCACGGCCTGGCCGTGATGAAGGTCACGGCCATGACAGATAAGCACCCGAAGACAGAGACCATCACGGCCTGGCCGTGATAGGCATCACGGCTGTGACAACCCAGGTTTTGAAGACTCGCCTCGCGAGAATCACGCTCGCCTCGCGAGAATACAAATTCAAGAAGGCGCCATTTTAATATTCGCCTCGCGAGACTGCGCAGTTTCTGAAAGTTATAAATAGCTGTTTAGGGCAGAACAGAAGGATCTTTTGCGAATCCTTGTTTTCGAATTTCTTTGGTTGTATTGCGTTTTTGATGGAAAACTAATCTCCCTAGGTTGATCTGCTGTAATCGGCTTCCGCCAACACTTGAGGTCTTGTAATTTCTGATTTAATTCTCTTCTCTCTTTCAATATCTATCCTATATTCTCTGTTTGCTTAATTCAGTTTGTATCGAATGGGTATTGATTTGTTTCGATGATTGTATGTTCCTAAACTTAATCGCGTTTGCTTAATTCGCGTGCGTTCAATTCGTGTTTGCTTAATTCACGAAAGGCTTCATCCGTTTGCTTAATTCGGAATTAGGAATATATGTCCCGTAGCGTCGGTTTCGCTTGTTAATCGATGCTACAATCAAAAAGGGATTAGACTCTGCTTAGGGCATGGAATTACATGAACCGATGATAGTGGGAAACGAAACAGCAGATTGATCGTCTTAGTCTCATTTGATAATCACGTAATTTGCTCTGTTTTTTTTATGCTCTTTTTCACTCTGTTTTCTAATCAATTTCAAACCAAACACCCCCCCAAGAAAACTGATTTTCTGCGATAATAGCACTACAAGAGTCCTTGTGATACGATACCCGAGTTGTCGCACACTAAACTACATTTTTACTAACCGCTCATCTTTTGACGCGTGCGCGACAGCGCGTCAAATTGGCGCCGTTGCCGGGGACTCTTGTTTGTTGTTCTCGCTTTTTGTTTTTGTTTTTGTTTTGATTTAGACTGGCCACTAGGTCTACTTGTCCTGACTTGTGTGATTTTGATCCTGAAATTGAAAGAACACTGCACACACGCCTTAGGGCAATACGGGCAAGCACTAGTGGTAATTCTGATTTCGAACCTGTTTTTAATAACATGGGTGACCAAAGGACATTGAGGCAGCTTGCTTGCGCCCGATGTTAACTACAATGGGTTGTGTATTGAGTATGCTGGTGTGGTTGCTCCTTTTGAACTTAAATCTGGTTTAATACACTTGTTGCCAAGATTTAGTGGTCTTGCAGGTGAGGACCCACATAAGCATTTGAAGGAATTCCAGGTGGTCTGCTCTACACCCTTGAGGCCTAAGGCATTATCGAAGACCATATCAAATTGCGAGCCTTCCCATTCTCCCTTGAAGGCGCTGCAAAGGATTGGCTATATTATTTGGAGCCAAATTCTGTTACAACTTGGAATGATCTCAAGAAGGTTTTCCGGAAAGATACTTCCCCGCCTCCGTAGCTGCTTCCATCGAAAAGGAGATATGTGGCATCGTGCAAAGCAATGAGTCATTGGTGAGAGTCTTGGGAGAGGTTCAAGAAGTTGGTATCTAGCTGCCCTCAACACCAGATTTCTGAGCAGCTCCTTATTCAGTATTTTTATGAGGGATTGCTCCCAATGGACAGAAATATTTTGGATGCCGCTAGTGGAGGAGCACTCGTCGATAAAACTCCAGCTGCTGCGAAGCAATTGATCGAGAATATGTCATTAAACTCTCAGCAGTTCACAACCAGGAGCAACTCTGTCGAGACAAGGGGTGTAAATGAGATCCAAGGTTCATCTTCCAACAAGGCACTCGAAACCAGAATCGATGAGCTCACTTGTTTGGTGAAGCAACTGGCAATGGATAAGGTGCAGCCGGCGAGGTTGTGTGGCATGTGTAGTTCTCCTGAGCATCTGACAGACACGTGCCCTATTCTGAAGGATGGGTCAATCACTGATATGCCTCAAGCCTATGCAGCTAACCTCTACAATCAAGGCAATAATCAGAACCGGTATGGCACTCCTGACCTCTCCACAAATAGGTACCATCCCAACTGGAGGAATCACCCTAATCTGCGGTATGGGAACTCATCCCAACAACAACCGGTGGCACCACCACCGAATCCTCCTCAAGTGACCACTTCTACACCTTCCGGACCTTCATTAGAAGACTTGGTCAAGCAAATGGCTGCACAAAATCTCCAGTTTCAGCATCAAGTTGGACAGTCTCAGCAGCGAACAGATGCTAGCATTCAGGATTTGAGGACACAGATTGGACAGCTTGCCACATCCATAAACAACTTACAGCAAGCTCAGGGATCGAGCCAACTACCTGCACAGACAGTGGTGAATCCCAATGCCCCCAATCCCAATGTAAGTGCCATTTCTCTGAGATCCGGGAAAGTAGTAGAGGGAGCCCCTGAGAAAGATGAAGAAACTGTTGAGGCCATTCCTGAGCCCTCTGTTGTTGTTGAAACTGAGAGAGTGTATGTGCCCCCGATTCCCTTCCCACAAAGAGTGCAGAAAAATAAGAAGGTTGATGGGGAAGACAAGGAGAGGGAGATCTTAGATGTGTTCAGAAAGGTGGCGGTAAACATTCCACTCCTAGATGTGATTAAGCAAGTTCCAAGGTATGCAAAGTTTCTGAAGGATTTGTGTACCCACGAGAGGAGGATGAAGGGTAATGAGAGAGTTAACTTAGGGCGAAATGTTTCAGCCCTCATTCAGCCCAAACTTGCCCCTGAGAAGGCTACAGTTTCAGCTCTCACTCAGGCACTGCCACAGAAGTGCAAGGATCCGGGCACTTTCACTATTCCATGCACCATTGGGAACAGCAAATTCGACAATTGCATGTTGGATTTGGGAGCCTCCATAAATGTCATGCCCGCCTCTATTTTCAACAACCTTGATCTGGGCCCTTTGCAACATACAGGACTTACCATACAGCTGGCCAACAGGACCAATGCTCGCCCCATGGGAGTGGTAGAAGATGTGTTGGTACAAGTTGACGATTTGATTTTCCCTGCCGACTTCTACATCCTGGACATGGCAGGGGAAACCAATTCAAGTAGATCACCAATCATCCTGGGCAGGCCGTTCATGAAGACGGCAAAGACGAAGATAGATGTTGATGATGGAACCATGTCCATGGAGTTCGGTGACATTATTGCAAGGTTCAACATTTTTGATGCTATGAAGCATCCATTGGAAGAGCACTCTGTTTTCCAAATAGAGTTGCTCTCCGAAATTGTTGATGACACCTATGATGACTTGGTTGCTGATTTTCCATCCATTTCTGATTTTAATGATGTTTATTCATGTGATGACTGTACTAACACTAACCCTTGTGTTGTTTGTGCCGAGATTGATTCTACTTTGCAGGGTGATAGTGTAATCAAGTCATGCATTTTCTGGAATTCTTGACAGCCCGGCTGCTCCAAACATACCATCTGTGGAGCAGCCACCCTCCTTGGAGCTTAAGCCACTTCCTGGCAATCTGAAGTATGCTTACTTGGAGAGGAATTAAAAACTCCCAGTTATCATTTCCTCCAACCTTGACTCTGACCAGGAAGCTAAACTCTTGGAGGTTTTGAAGAGGCACAAGAAGGCCATTGAATGGACCTTGACTGACATTCCAGGAATTAGCCCCTCTAGATGTATGCAAAGGATTCTATTGGAGGATGAGGCTAAACCAGTTAGGCAGCCGCAGAGGCGGCTAAATCCATTGATTCTGGATGTGGTAAAGAAGGAGGTAACAAAACTCCTACATGCGGGTATCATATACCCCATCTCTGATAGTACTTGGGTGAGCCCAGTGCAAGTTGTGCCCAAGAAATCTGGCCTCACAGTGGTAAGAAATGAGAACAATGAGCTTGTCCCCACTAGAGTCCAGAATAGCTGGAGAGTCTGTATTGACTATAGGAGGTTGAACCAGGCCACTCGAAAGGATCACTTTCCTTTGCCGTTCATCGATCAGATGCTCGAACGGCTGGCCGGCAAATCCCACTACTGTTTCCTTGATGGCTTCTCCGGATACTTCCAGATCCACATTGCACCGGAGGATCAGGAGAAGACCACTTTCACGTGCCCCTTCGGCACGTTTGCCTATAGGAGGATGCCATTTGGCCTTTGCAACGCTCCTGGCACTTTCCAGAGATGCATGATTAGCATTTTTACTGAATTTATTGAAAATTGCATGGAAGTGTTCATGGATGATTTCACAGTATATGGCTCCTCATTTGATGCATGCTTGCATAGTCTGAATTTGGTCTTAGAAAGATGTATTGAAACTGATCTTGTGTTGAACTATGAAAAGTGTCATTTTATGGTTGAACAGGGGATTGTTTTGGGGCATGTTATTTCTAGAGAGGGTATCTCAGTAGATCCTGCTAAAATTGATGTAATTTCCACATTGCCTTACCCATCTTGCGTTCGCGAGATTCGTTCTTTTCTTGGTCATGCATGTTTCTACAGGCGCTTTATTAAGGACTTCAGCAAGATAGCTCTCCCTCTGTCGAACTTGCTGAAGAATGATGCCATATTCAGCTTTGATGATAACTGCAAGAAGGCGTTCGACTTCTTGAAAAAGGCATTGACCTCTACCCCCATCATCCAGCCCCCTGACTGGACCCTCCCTTTTGAGCTCATGTGTGATGCTTCTAACTATGCTGTGGGGGCGGTCCTGGCACAAAGGGTAGGCAAGTCTGCACATGTCATTTACTATGCTTCTAGGACTTTAGATGCTGCACAATGTAATTACACCACCACTGAAAAGGAACTCCTAGCTGTTGTTTTTGCTCTCGATAAGTTTAGATCATATTTGCTAGGTTCCAAGGTTATTGTTTTCACCGACCATGCAGCTCTCGAAATACTTGTTGAAGAAGCCTCAAGCAAAGCCGAGGTTGATTCGGTGGATGTTGTTGCTCCAAGAGTTTAATGTAGAGATAAAGGACAAGAGTGGAGCTGAAAATTTAGTGGCTGATCACTTGAGTAGGATAGAGAGGGACGAGGATCCTTCCCCCATTCAGGATGACTTTCCTGATGAGCAGCTTTACGATTGCATGGCGTTACCCCTTGGTTTGCCGACCTTGTGAATTACCTAGTTGCTGGTGTCTTTCCGACAGGAGCAACTAGGTCACAAATCCACAAACTAAAGAGCGACGCCAAGTATTATGTTTGGGACGATCCATTTCTTTGGAAGTTTTGTAGTGATCAGGTGATTAGGCGATGTGTCCCCGACTATGAGATTGAGTCTATTTTGCACTTTTCTCATGCCTCTCAAAGTAGGGGGACACTTTGGGCCACAGAGGACTGCGAGAAAGGTCCTAGATTCTGGTTTTTATTGGCCCACCATCTTTAGAGATGCTTATGAGGTGTATCGGACTTGTAAGGAGTGTCGACAAGGCAGTACAGCCATCACTCGCAAGAGTGAAATGCCACAAAGAGCCCATGCTCTTCTGTGAGGTGTTTGATGTGTGGGGGATCGACTTTATGGGTCCTTTCCCTGCATCTTTTGGCTTTCTTTACATTCTCTTGGCTGTTGACTATGTTTCAAAGTGGGTGGAAGCTATCCCCACTAGGACTGACGATTCTAAAGTTGTTGCAAATTTTGTTAGGTCCAATATTTTTTGCAGGTTCGGCATACCTCGTGCCATCATCAGTGACCAGGGCACTCATTTCTGCAACCGCACCATGGAGGCTCTACTCCGGAAGTATGGGGTTGTGCACAGAGTCTCCACCGCTTACCATCCTCGGACCAATGGCCAGTGAGATCTCCAACAGGGAGATAAAACAAATCCTAGAGAAAGTTGTGCAGTAGAATAGGAAGGATTGGAGCCGCCGTCTAGAAGACGCACTTTGGGCTCAGAGGACCGCTTTCAAGATGCCGATAGGGATGTCCCCCTTTAGGCTTGTATTCGGCAAGGCATGCCATCTCCCTGTGGAAGTTGAGCACCGTGCTTATTGGGCGGTCAAGTGCTGTAATCTGGAAATGCAAAAATCTGGTATTGAAAGGAAACTCCAGTTACAGCAGCTTGAAGAGCTTAGGCTAGAAGCCTATGAGAGCTCTCGGATTTATAAGGAGAAAACCAAGCACTTTCATGATAGGTTGATTGCTAGGAAGGAATTCTCTGTGGGTCAGCGGGTTTTACTGTTTAACTCCCGCCTGAAATTGATGGCTGGGAAACTTCGGTCCCGGTGGATTGGACCATTTGTTGTTACTAATGTTTTTCCTCATGGTGCAGTAGAGATTAAAAGTGCAGGTAGCAACAAGGCATTCAAAGTTAACGGGCAGCGGCTGAAGCTATTTCATGAGAGCTCGGGACTGTGGATGCTCTTGTTGAGGAGCTCTCTTTGGGGGAGCCCGCCACACCGCAACTTTGATCAGGGAGCACCCTTTCCTTTCCCTCACTCTGTTTTGATATTTGTGTTGTTCATTGGGGACAATGTATGTTTTAAGTGTGGGGGAGGGAACCGTTTGTTTTGTTGTGTTTTGTGTTTTGTTGTGTTTTCTTTTCGCTCTTGAATAATTTGAGAAGCTCAAGAGCATGTGTGTGAGTCTTGTGTCGGCAAGCTTTGTAGGTTTTGGTTGATTTAGCACAGATTGATGGCATGATTTATGTTGATGATTCCCCCTAGGTTTTTGAAATTTGGAAATTGTGATCCCCAATTGAAAAATTGAAAACTGAACTTTGAGATATTTTGTTGTGAGAGCATGATTTATGATAAGTTTGGGGTGATAGGGTGCACACACTAGGGATAGAATCTCGGTCAAGCAATCTGCATGAATGTCCGGGTGAGGATTTGAGCCTCCAACATGTTTTTGATTGTGTGAATCACTTTCAAGTTGCACTTTCCCGAATTTGCTTGAATCTCTTCATGGTTTGCATGTCTATGTGTTGCATCAAATGATTTAGGCAATTTTCTTTGAATTAACCACTTGGCCTAAATTGATCCAGTCCCTAATGCATGTTCCCTAGTTAGCCCCTTTGAGCCTAATTAGCCTATTGTTTCATGATGACCTTATGTTATGAGCCTGAATCTGGAAAAACCATGTTAACCCGATCTTAGGATTAGGAGAGCATGGAAGCTTAGCAAGAGAATGGTTGCAAGAAACTAAGTTTGGGGTGGCTACAGGGATATGATGTGTTGTTGGGGATTGAGAAAAAGAAAAAAAATAAAGGTTGGAGCCAAAGGGCAAAAAAATAAATCGCTTGAAAAAAACAAAAAAAAAGGAAAAAAAAATGCAAAATGTCAAGAAGGGTATTAGAAGGAAAGGGCTGTAGCCACCCAAGGCAAAAAGAAGAATAAGAATAGGAACTTGAGTGGGAAATTCAATGTGTAAACAGCTTCATGCTCTCTTAGTTCCTAGGGATTTCAGCCCAGTACCTTTGTATATCCTTCCCTTAGCCAGGCCCCATTACAACCTTGAAAGACCTTTTGATGTTGCATGCATGTTTTCCGTGGGAACCATTTTGAGATGAAAATCAAATTCATGGGAAGTGCTCTTAAAAGTGAAACTGAGTGAAATGTTGTTAGCCTAGACAAACTGAGAGATTGAGTGAACACTAAACCCCTTTGTGAGGAAGGCGATTGTTTGAATTTGGTGATCTCCCTCTTGTGTGTAACTTAGATCCCCTACTTAGATTGATGATTGTTTGATTGATGAAATTCTCAGATGTTCAGAATAAATGATTGTGGGGATTACATTGTAGAAAAGGGGGGAACATTGAAGGAAAATTGTTTTGATGAATTGCTTGAAATTTGTGCGGAATTGGTTGAAATCCTTCTAGCTTGCCAAGTCTTGAGTCGTTTTGAGTTTTAGTTTGCTTGGGGACAAGCAAGGTTCAAGTTTGGGGTATTTTGATAAGCCTCTGGCTCATCTAGTTTTATGACTAGTATGACCGTGGTTTTGTGCCAATTATATCTCGTTTTCACCCAAATTAGGCTTGATTGTCCTCAAGCAAGGTTTTGAGTCCCTTAAGTAGATTTAGGGTTATTTAGCCAGTTTTCGAGTCAAATAAAGCACTTATGACTATTTCATGTTTTTCAGGTTGACTTAGAGTCCAAGGAATGAAGGAAACAATGGAAATTGCAATCTGGAAATACTCGCCCCGCGAGAGTGAGGACCAGCCAGTGCCAGAAAAGTCAGGTTCTCTGCCTCGCCCGCGAGCTATTGCTCGCCTCGCGAGCCTGAAGTCAGCAAGCATTACGGTCATCCCGTGACACCCATCACGGGCGTGAAGAGAAACCCCTGAAGACAGAGACCATCACGGCCTGGCCGTGATGAAGGTCATGGCCATGACAGATAAGCACCCGAAGACAGAGACCATCACGGCCTGGCCGTGATAGGCATCACGGCTGTGACAACCCAGGTTTTGAAGATTCACCTCGAGAGAATCACGCTCGCCTCGCGAGAATACAAATTCAAGAAGGCGCCATTTTAATATTCGCCTCGCGAGAGGTCACTCGCCTCGCGAGACTGCGCAGTTTCTGAAAGTTATAAATAGCTGTTTACGGCAGAACAGAAGGATCTTTTGCGAATCCTTGTTTTCGAATTTCTTTGGTTGTATTGCGTTTTTTATGGAGAACTAATCTCCCTAGGTTGATCTGCTGTAATCGGCTTCCGCCAACACTTGAGGTCTTGTAATTTCTGATTTAATTCTCTTCTCTCTTTCAATATCTATCCTATATTCTCTGTTTGCTTAATTCAGTTTGTATCGAATGGGTATTGATTTGTTTCGATGATTGTATGTTCCTAAACTTAATCGCGTTTGCTTAATTCGCGTGCGTTCAATTCGTGTTTGCTTAATTCACGAAGGGCTTCATCCGTTTGCTTAATTCGGAATTAGGAATATATGTCCCGTAGCGTCGGTTTCGCTTGTTAATCGATGCTACAATCGAAAAGGGATTATACTCTGCTTAGGGCATGGAATTACATGAACCGATGATAGTGGGAAACGAAACAGCAGATTGATCGTCTTAGTCTCATTTGATAATCACGTAATTTGCTCTGTTTTTTTATGCTCTGTTTTCACTCTGTTTTCTAATCAATTTCAAACCAAACACCCCCCCAAGAAAACTGATTTTCTGCGATAATAGCACTACAAGAGTCCTTGTGATACGATACCCGAGTTGTCGCACACTAAACTACATTTTTACTAACCGCTCATCTTTTGACGCGTGCGCGACAGCGCGTCACTAGCCCTCACCTTAGTTATGGCAGCTCGGAGGTTACGACCCTATTTCCAGTCGCACCAAGTTATAGTCAAAACTGATCATCCAATAAAGTAGGTACTCAGCAAACCCGATCTAGTCGGACGAATGATAGCTTGGTCAGTAGAATTGTCAGAATTCGGTTTGCAATATGAGCTGAGGGGGCCGATGAAAGCACAATGCCTCTCCGACTTCATTGCCGAGCTCTCCTTTGAGCCAAGGTCGGAATCCTTCGTCTGGCTCCTATACGTTGACGGATCATCTAACTTGAAGGGAAGCGGGGCTGGAATAATTCTCGAAGGGCCTGATGATCTAATCCTAGAACAATCCTTAAAGTTTGGGTTTACTGCTTGAAACAACCAAGCAGAATATGAAGCCCTTATTGCAGGATTGATGCTATCTAAAGAAGTTGGGGTTCGAGAATTAAAATGCCGAAGTGACTCACAGCTTGTAACAGGACAAGTCTCGGGTGATTATCAAACAAATGATCCCCAACTAACTAGATATATCTGCAAGGTTAATAGCCTAGTTTTGGAATTTGATAATTTCACTATTGAGCATAAACCTCGGGAAGAAAATTCAAGGGCAGATCTGTTGTCTAAGTTGGCTAGCACCAGGAAAGCTGGCCAGCTAAGAACCTTCATTCAGGAAAACCTCCTCGAACCAAGTATAAAAAGTGCCGAAGTAATAATGACCGAGCATTATGATCGTGGCTGGATGACACCGATTTGGGAATATCTAGCCTCGGATAAATTGCCCAGTGACCCTAAGGAGGCGAGGCGAATTCGCCAAAAATCTTCTCATCACACCATCCGAGACGGCGAGCTGTATAAAAGAGGATTCTCCATGCCATTACTGAAGTGTCTAACAAGGGAGCAGTCCGAGTACGTAATGGATGAGATGCACCGAGGAATCTGTGGGATGCACTCAGGTGGCCGATCTTTGGCAGCTCGGGTCCTGCGAACGGGGTTTTACTGGCCAACCATGAGACTGGATTGTGCTACTTGGACTAACAGATGTGAGCCCTGCCAGAAGTTCGCCAACATAGCACGTGTTCCAGGAGAAGAGCTCCATTCCATTTTCTCGCCATGGCCTTTTACTATGTGGGGGATGGACATAGTCGATCCCTTCCCGATTGCCAAAGGTCAAGTCAAGTTCTTGCTGGTAGGTATAGACTACTTCACCAAGTGGATCGAAGCAGAACCATTAGCCACGATAACTGCTAAAAAGGTTCAGAGCTTTGTATGGAAAAACATCATATGCAGGCATGACCTCCCTTACGCAATTGTCATAGATAACGGAAAGCAATTCACTGATAAAGAGCTCAGAGAGTTCTACTCCAACCTCGGAGTTAAACATAAAGTGACCTCGGTTGAGCACCCACAAACAAATGGACAAGCAGAAGCAGCCAATAAAGTCATTTTAAATGAGCTCAAAAGAAGGTTAGGCCAATCAAAAGGGGCTTGGGTTGAACAATTACCAAGCATCCTATGGGCTTACCATTGCTCACCGCAATCTTCAACCGGTGAAACGTCGTTCAGGCTAACCTATAGAACCGATGCAATGATTCCAGTTGAGCTCGGCGAACTCTCTTTCCGGAGGCAGCACCATGACCAAAGTAAGAACGAAGAAGAACTTCGAGTTGAGCTTGACATGGATGAAGAAGTCCGAGACGAGACGAAAATCAGAGACGAGCTATGCAAGCAAAAAGCAACTCGGAAGTACAACTCGAGGTTGAAACCGAGGGAATTTATGCAAGGTGACTTAGTGCTGAGATTGCAAAGCGACACGAGAAAAGACCCAGAGAGGGTAAACTCGCAGCGAACTAGTCTGGCCTATTCAGGATAGTTGAAAATCTGGGAAATGGTGCCTACATGCTAGAAGAATTGTCAGGAAAGGCCGTTCCAAAAACATGGAACACTTCCCACCTTAAGTTTTATTTTAGTTAAGGTTATAGGTGATGCACTCTTTTTCCTATCTCAGTCTTTTTCCCACGAGGTTTTGGCCGAGAGGGTTTTAATGAGGCACACCCGGAAAAATAAATAAATAGAATCATTTTCAATTGCGCTATTAGGCAAGAATATTGTTTTAATTAAAAATTTATTTATAAAAACAGCTAAAAACCTAAAGAGGTTGTCCGAGCTAAAATCGACCGAGTTGAGGTCGAAATGCCGAGCCTATAAAGGTGAAAAGAAAATAAAAACCTAAAGAGACTGTCCGAGCCAAAATCAACTGAGTTGAGGTCGAAATGCCGAGCCTATAAAGGTGAAAAGCAAATAAAAACCTAAAGAGTATGTCCGAGCTAAAATCGACCAAGTTGAGGTCGAAATACCGAGTCTATAAAGGTGAAAAGCAACTAAAAACCTAAAAAGGCTATCCGAGCTAAAACCGACCGAGTTGGGGTCGAAATGCCGAGCTTATAAAGGTAAGGAACAACTAAAAACCTAAAAAGGTCATCCGAGCTAAAATCGACCGAGTTGAGGTCGACATGCCGAGCCTATAAAGGTAAGGAACAACTAACAACCTAAAGAGGCTATCCGAGCTAAAATCGACCGAGTTGAGGTCGAAATGTCGAGCCTATAAAGGTAAACTACAGCTTAAAACCTGAAGTGGTAGTCAGAGCCAAGATCGACCAAACCTGGGTCAAATGGTTAAAACCTAAAAAGGCAACCAATGTCGGGCTCCGACTATTTGAGCAAATCGCGTAACACGCTAAACTATAAAAAACGAGTACTAACTTAGAGAAATAGTTACAGGCACTTCCTAAGTATAGAGTAACTCGTAAGCTAGCACGTGATTCCATTAATAAAAAGGGGTAAAAGCCCAAAGTACATAAGAATTCAAAATAAACAAGCATTGCCCTGGGAACTTTTTCCTAGGTTACTCGTGGGCATCCCCATGAACAACAGGAACAGAGTTGGGCTCATCCTCGGCACTTGGGGGAATAGGAGACGGTTGGTCAGGTATGCTTATTCCCCCTTCACCACCAGCTTCCTCTTCGACCGCTTCTCCGTCAGCCTCCTCTTATTGAGTTGCCTCTGCCTCATCCTCCAGCTCGGAAAGCGGAACCAGGAAGCCATCTCTGTTGAAATCCATGTCCACATCAGCACTGGAAAAATCGGCATTTGGATTAAAATGCCGAAGCTGCTTCACGGCTCGGGAGAAGCCATTAATGTGCTCCTTCATAATGGAAGCCTCGGCCTCAGCCAGATCAAAACGGAGCCTCAGATTCTCCTCCTTCTCGACCTCAAGCAACTTCCGCAACTCAAGACTGACCTCCCTCTCGGCTTGAAGTCCTTCAGCAATCTTCTAAAGATTCAGCCGCTGGGCTTTTTCTAGATCCAGCTCGGCCAGAAGGACGGTCTTGTCTTTTTCCAGCTCAGTCTTTTGGGTCTTCAGCTGACCGATGACCCGAGCTTGCTCCTCACACTTGGCCACGACCTGAGCAAGCTCGTCCCTCACCCTCAAGGCTCGAGCTGCATCGGCCCTCATTACCTCCATCTTCTTGACATTGTCAATAACCTGTTGGCTCTAGAAGCGAGTGATCGAGGCGATCCGGAGAGCATAGGCAGCGGCCGCCTCCATACTCTCCTCAAGCCCTTCCTCCAGCAAAAGCCGAGCATCAGAAGGTTTCAGCACTTGGCCATCAATCAGGCCTGCAGGGTCGAATTCATTCCCCCAGAGCGAGCTGATCCCCGGGTTGCAGTTCTCATTGTACCATTTGGTGTCCGAAGTAAGATCGGTCACCATGGGAGCATTGCCCAACCTCTTAGCAGCAGCAGGAGTTTCTTCAATCATCAATAGGGGAGAAGGACTTCTAATCGGGACCTCAGACATCATGTCTTCCCGAGTCCTCTTCGGAGGGAGAGTGTTCAGGTTAGAAGCTTCAGCAACCTTCTTTTTCTTCCCCTTGACATTTGAAGCTATAGCTGATCCGCCAGCTGCTTGATTAGCCGACTTCTTCATCAGGGCCTTATAGTTGAACTTCCCCATTATCACTACAAAAAGGAAATCGGTCAAATAAAATAAGTACGCTACAGGATAAATTACCACCTGTCAATAAAAAGCTACTTACATTCAAAATCAGCTTGTCGAGTGGAAGAGGCATTAAGCTTTAAAAGCCATCCACACGGTAATGGCCGAGGATACAGTTTCAGGACCTCGACATCGGCTCGCTCCTGAGAGGTCATAGAGTCGAGGTCATAGCCAGAAAATTTGGAAGGGTGTGGTTGCCAGTAGAAAGGAAATTTAGGGTTCCCGACCAAGTAAAAAAAGATAGACTCATTACCCTCTAGAGGCCGGACTTTGAAGAAGTCGGACTTGAAAAACTTATACGAGCTCTTATAGAGCCCGATGATCCCCCTCTGCTCAATCCCACTCAGGGAGATCCAGCCAACTCGGTCCCTGAACCGAACTCGGTAAAAGTAAAGAAACTTAGGAGCGGTAGCCTCTATCCCTATCTGGCCACACATAATTTGGAAGGCTCTCAGAAATGCCCAACTATTCGGGTGAAGCTGGGTAGGAGCAGCGTTCATAACTCGCAAGACTTCGCATTCGAACGGGGTGAAGGGAATGGAAACTCCAATTTGCTCAAAAAAGGTCTTGTATACATATGTAAAGTGTGGCTCAGATGAAGGGGGGCAAAGGAAAACATGATCATCCTCGATACAAGGAAGGCACTCTACGATGCCCCGTTTAGCAATAACCTTGTTTTTTATAGCTTCAAGGGAGTTAAAGTCCCTGAAATTAGAATAAAATGCAGCAACATCGGGTTTTACCCAGAAATACCCAGGAATGGTAATCTCTGGGTAGGGAACCCAGGGCATCCTAGAAGCACGTTTGCGGCGCATGAGGGCAACGATAGCGTCTGGAGTGGCAGAGCTCCTCCCATCAGAAGAAGAAGAAGAACCCTTGTCACCTCTATCACCATGAGAAGGAGAGGGGGAGTGACAAGGAGAGTTCCCAATCCGGTTGATTTCGGGCTCTATAATCTGAACCCAGGAAGAGGCATTCTGGGATACCTCAAATGAAGTCTCCATAGATAAAAAACACCAGAAATCAAACTGGAATAAAATCTAAGGGAGCGTGAAAGAGATGAGAAGGACGTACCTCGAATAGGAAGGGAGTATGAAAGCTTGGACTAGAAGAACTTGAGAGAAGAAAATCTAGGGCTGAAGGAAGGTGAAACCCCGTCCCAGGGGCTCGTTCCAATTTATAGAAAAAGGGCAACGTCCTTTCGACGAATTAATAATGGTTATTGGCATGCGAGAGAAGGGAAACGTCCCTTCAACTCTGATTGAATTCGGCACACTAATGGAAAGGAAACATGTGGCAGAAACGTCGGGATGTACGCTACCATCAAGTAAAAAGATGAGCACGCAGCTACAGCGCAAGCCTCGGAAATAAGGCCATAGAAGCCACGCGTCAAAAGTCAGCTTTAAAGGGCAACGTCTCTTTTCACCTCGGAAATAAGGCCATAGAAGCCACGCGTCACAAGTCAGCTTTAAAGGGCAACGTCTCTTTTCATCTTGGGAACTGAGAAAATAGGGCCACGATACCAAACTAAGCTGACTATCCCTGTCTCGGCTAGGCTCGGCCCCTTTAAGTAAGCTTCCGCACATTTAGCTCGAAGCTTGGGGGGCTAGTATAGGGGCCGAGGTGTAAATGAAGCTCGGTCACCCGGGGTGTTCACCGAGGAAAAAGATATATATATACACCGACGCGTGAAGCTCGACCAATTACCTCGCTAACTCGAAAGGCTAAAGAAAAAGACCGAGTTCCTAGGCTCGGTCACCGAGGACGAATGATTGGTCGAGGAAGAAGATCGGTCATTCAAATGATGGTAAAAAGGAACAGAGAACCTACACCATAAAACCATGACTCTCCAAATAAGTTTTCTGAAAGGCCAAGCTCAGCTAAAGTCATGAAAACTTTTACGCTTTATTAGCTCAAAGCTTCGGGGGACTTGTGTACTGGTCGAGGAGTAAAAACCGGCCACCGAGCTTGGATACCAGATCCAACCAGGGCGAGAAGGATAAAATATCGATATTATCTTTATTAATCCTGATATTATCTCAAACAACCTTATCCGGTTAGAAGAGATAATATCCCTCAAATTAAGGGATAAGATATTGATATTATCCTTAAATGATTCTAATATTATCTCAAATAACCTTATCCGGTTAAGAGATCAATTTAAGATATTATCCTAATCAATCCTGATATTATCTCATATAACCTTATCCGGTTAAAAGAGATAATAACCCTTAAATTAAGGAAATCACATCTCAAAGAAGATTTAAGAGATAAAAGGAGATAAATCCAGATCTCAAAAGGAGGTGGGGATCCTATTATAAAAAGAGGAGAACCCAAGAGAGAGCCTCACTTTTCATTGAACCCCGGTGACTCTCCCTTAAGCGTATTAGAGAAACTAGCTCGACCAAGAGACTATTGAAGAATCATTGCTCGCTGGTATTCATCGGATACAAGATTAGGGGATCGAGATCACCGTATGGCCAAGGGTTGAACCTAGAACTACGTCTGGCTTTGATTCCCATTGGGATACGTAGGACCGGAATACAACATTCTGTCAAGCCATAATCTAAAACAACCCCCATTGTTCACTCTTGGTTTGACATTCTACGGCGAGATTCCGGCCAGTCGGATCTTGACAGGAACAGTTGAAAATAGTGGCCGCCTCTCGTTCGAATATATCAAAAATTGCTACATTATGCGAACCTTGATACAATATCTCTGAAAACACATATCGGCAAATTTGAACACTGTCAATTTCTAAACAAACCAACAAACATAAAATAGATGCAAGAAGAGAAGGTAGGAAAATAATAGCACCTGGGAATAGTATTAGCCGAATGAATGCAATAGTTTTGACAAAAGTACATACTCGAGTCCCGACAGAATGTTACCACCAATAATCATTATCAATGATAAATTCAACTTTACCCAATACGACAACGTTGGATTTGTGTGAACACGCCGTATTAGCATAAAAATCGATATTAATTACTAGTATGATAGAATAATTGTTTGACCTTTTTGCAATATTTCAAATCAGGCAGTGTTACATGTTGGTGTCCCCGTCTAAAAGTCACCAGCATCAGTTCCTCCCCAAGCACGACTAGAAAACCTTTTTTGCCATGCGGAAGAACCAAGCAAAACAGGATCTGTTACACATGTCAACAAAGGAGGAAAAAAAAAACTGAATAAGTTTGTTGTTCGTTCAGAAGTACCCAAATATTTATAGCCCACACACACGCTGTTGGAGGTTAACAAAAATTCAAATGAATTAATACCAATTATTATTTGAATATTTGAATTATCTCCATAATGATCCCCATCAATTATAATTTTATGTAATTTATAATCTTTATTGCTTCTTAATATATCTTAATGGACATCATTTTGAATTTTGAATAATCATTCATGTCATGGAATATCTGATTCGTGATTATGTCTTTATTTTAATGCTGGTATATTATGCGGGTTTAATATTTGATTGCCTTAAAATTTGATTCTTCAAAGGCTGCATATTTGGATTCACGATGATCATTCTCGGATAGCATTCATAAAGTGATGCACCTGATAATCCCTTATTTTGTGGATGGATTGACACATATGATTTTGTGTGAGTTGGCTACGTCATAGAGTTATATAAGGTGACAGTTTTGTAATTATTTCTAAAAACAGGAAATTGGAAATAAAGCAAACATACCCTACTTTTCGTCAAGCAATAAACTTCACACAATATAAAACAGATTTAATTGGTAAATATATTATGGACAAAGGAAAGATCATGCTTAGAAAGTCTCAAATCAGGCATATAACAGAGACTAATGTGAAGTCAACAGTCCAGATTTTTTACAACAAGTGTGAACAAAGAGTAGACAAACTCCAATTCCAGAGAACCTAACACTGCAAACATATGCAGCCTTACTTTTTCTCCACCTGTTTATTGAATGGGTCATTCAGCTTATTTCTCATACATCACCATCCCACAAATCCTCATCAGGTTTGCAGCCCCCGTAAGTTTCATGGACTAAGAAGTTACTATCAAGTAATCTTGCCTGCAACAACAACAAAAACCAGTATATCTGATAAACTTATTGGAGGTTCATAAAAATCAATAACATCTTTCATACTATCCTTATCATGTGGCAAGCACCAAGCCTTACTCAAAATGAATTCCAGCATTCCAACCCATAAAAGGGGGAGAGAAAACTAGTGGGCGTTTGTATGATGGATCAGAATCCAGAATCAAGTACATTAGAGATTAATGTATTTATTTAAATTACATGGCACATTATTTCTTGAGGATGAATTATCGTTTCACTATCAATACTATCCAATATTTCTGCTCATACATGTATAAATGATATCTTGACGATAAATCATGCTTGATGCTGCTTTGGAAAAATTATTAGACGGATTTTAACTTCTCATTGTAAACTTACCTGTCCACCCTTCATATAACGACAAAGGGTGCGTTTGGGTAAACAACTTAATTAAGAGCTTATCACATAAGACCTTATCACATGAGAGCTTATGCCATAAGCGCTTAAAGAAAGAAAAAGAAAGAAAGGGACATGAGAGGATTCGAATAGTGAAAAACATGGAAAGTGAGTTTAGTGCATAAGCTCTTATGATAATTCCATAAGCTTCTCCCAGTGACTTATGAAAATAAGTCAAAAACTCCTTATGGGATGGCATAAGTTATTTTTATAAGCTCTGTCAAACACACTGCATAAGATCTTATATCATCAGATAAGTCAAAAGGAGCTTAAATAAGCTCTTCCAAACGCCACCAAAGTTAGAAATACAAAGTGTGTCTTTGATTTTAAGGTGAGTGAAAATTGATTTTGAATGAATTGGCTTTTTAAAGTTGGTTTTGACTATAAGTGAGTTAAAAGTGAAGTGATTTATATTTTACTACGTTCGTTACAAAAGTAATTTTTGTATAGAAATATTTTTTTGGATAATTTTGATTAAAATCGTTTTGGGTATGTAATTACCAGAATGGACTTAGTGTTCATATATGTATAGTTTTTTTATAAATTTCTTTTTTATTTTATTTTTTTTTTCTCTTTTTTTGTTTTATGTTAATTTTTTAATAAGAGGTAAAAATTATATGTTAATTAACGATTTTGTTTTTACTTTATGAGTTATTACGAGTAGGGGTGGACATCGGTCAGTTTCGGGCCAAAAAATCCCAATCCGACCAAAACCGAGTAGAAGAATAAACAGTCTGTCGCCGTCCGTTTGGATAGCGGTTAGGTCGGGTGGCGGATTTATTGGGTGGCGGGCGGGTTCGTCGGTTATTGTCAAATAAAAAAAATGTAGAAAGAAGCAGAAAGTTCTAGGATCTTCAATCAACAAAATACAGAAACATAAAAAGTACATCAACTTACACAAACTAACCCATGAAGGCATAAACCAGAAAAAAAAAAGTCAAACTCAGAAAGTTTTGAACTTTCAACCAAAAAACACATCTTCGCAGATCTACTTCACAGATCTGGCCCTATATTTGGTAGATCGCAACACCTTGCCACCTTCTTCGAAGATCTGGCCCATTGTTCGCTCTCTGCTTGTTCGGAAATCTTCCATTAGGTGCGGTGGAGCTGGGCGCTGTGGTGGTGGCTATAGATTTCGCGGGCGGTTCCAGAGGCAAAGAGCGGCGCTAGGGGTTGGGGGAGGCAAAGGTGTGGCGAGCTAAGGTGGGGGAGGTAAAGCTGCAGCTAAGGTTAGGAGAAGCAAAGTGAGAGGCCTAATAACATTTGCTAAAACTAGGGTTTTTCAGGTGGAATAAATGAAAAATGAATGTGGGCCATAATATTTTTGGGTCATTTATAATGAAAAAACGCCCCAAAAAAGTAGTCTCTCAGCATATTTGTTTTGGGCCACAAAAAGTTTGGGTCTTTTAAATCAGTTCTTGTTTCTGGGCCAACCCTAATTTCCTTCTTTCTTCTTTCTTACCATCAGAGCGCCGCAAAGCAGCCCTCCCACTTCACAGCAGACACAGCTTCACTCCCCACCGGTACTTCATTCCTTCCCCCTTATCTTGCTCAAACGAAGATGATACTCAATCAGTCGGTTGGGTTTGGTCACCGACAGATTTTGTTAGAGAGAACCAAACCTGCCCACCTACACCCGTACCAAACCGTTCCACGAAACCGACGACCCGCCGACCCTCCATCACCCGCCCGGAACCCTTCAGAACATCGTCGGGTAAGACGGGTTCGGTCGGGGCTCGGATTTTTGTCCACCCCTAATTACGAGACGTCTTAGCTGCACCATCCTTTTACTAGTTGTCCTATCCTTTTTGCAGTCTTTCTTTCATATGTCACCAAAAAAAAAATTTAAAGTAAAGAAGCCCACTTGATAAAAAAAAAAGGTAATGAAGCCTAACCCTGTAAGACTAAGCCCTCATTCATGTTTTGATGTATGACAAACAAAGTGTATTTTGCATAAGATTTTTAATTTTTACTACGTACTCATTTCGTGTTAAGTTGCATGCAAGATCACTCGTCCAACAAAGCAAAACAAGCGCTCGTCCAACACAGGGATAATATAAGCGCTCATCCAATGAAGTGAAGCAAGAAGACGTCCAACAAAGTAAAAAAATTAACGTCCAATGAACCACTAAAGAGCTCATACACTAAAGTACCATTTGGAGCGCGTCCACTAAAGTATAACAAAAACATGTCCACTGAAGTACAACAAGAAGAGCACGTCCACTGAAGTTCAACAAAAAGAGGTCGTCTAACAAGAAGAGTGCGTCCACTGAAAGTAATAGAAGAGCTCGTCTGCTGACGTGGCACTTGGAGCTCATCTACTGAAGAAACAGAAGAGCTCGTCTGTTGATGTGGCACTTGGAGCTCGTCTACTGAAAGTAACAGAAGCACGCGTCTACTAAAGTAAAAAGGAGAGCTCGTCTACTAATAGTGGCAAAAGGAGCTCGTCTACTAATGATACGCGCTTTGGACTTGCTAAGATCTTAATGAGAGGCTCTGTCCACTAACATGGCATATAAAGCTTGTCTACCAATTGGAGCCTGTCCAATTACCTTGTGTTAGCACTCTCGTCTACCAGTTGGAGCACGTCCAATTACCTTGAGCTAGTACTCCCGTCTGCTGATGTGGCACATGGACGCGGCTATTTTTCTCTTCAAATAAACACGGATATATTACTCTTCAAAAAAAAAGGCTTGGCTATCCTTTCAGATGGAAACGATTATTTTTCAAGAAGGACGCAAACTCTACAAAGATCAACAGAATCTTATTTCAAAACCAAGAATCAAGAAAGCAGATTTTGTTAAATCAGATCCGAATCTGTTTTAAATGATCCCAACGGCTATAATTTGTCTTCTATATAAAAAGGGATCAAAGGAACACTTTTCAACACAACACATACACTAACAACAACACAACTCATTCTGATTGTGAAACTACGAAAGATCCAAAGTACTTTATCTCTGAGAAAAGTGTGATAGTAGTTAGAACTTCAATTTGTATAATCAGACATTTAGAGTCTTTCTTCTACTCAATTATTTTCGTGAATTAGTGTGATTAAGAAAGGGTATCTCTTAGGCTTTAACAAGGATAGAAGGGATCCTTGGGTATAGAAAATCTAGAGTGCTTTCTGGTGATTTTTCAAGCAAGGAGGCTATCCTTGTGTTGCTGTAATTAGAATTGTGTAATTGCTGATTATAGTGGAAAAAACCACAGAGGTGTGGGACTGGATGTAGGCTTACCAGAGGAGGTAGCCGAACCAGGATAAATCGGTTTGCGTGTTCTTCTCATCTCTAAACTCCATATACTTGTTAACTTGAATCTTTAATCTGCAATATGTGTTAAAATCTGTTGTTACTAAATATAATTCTTCTTTCCATCATTACTTGTTCCATAACCTGATTCTTGGGAATTAAAATTGAGTGAAAACCAATTTTCTTTAAAAAAACACTGTTTTGCTTTAAATTGTTAAAAAAGTTTTCAATATCTCAATTCACCCCCCTCCCCCCCTCTTGTGACCGTAGCCACTACCAACAATTGGCATCAGGGCTAAAACTCTTGTTACAATGCTTAACAACTTCAAGAGATGGCTACAAATGATATTCTGGGTGATGGGGCTTCACTCACTAGACCCCCTGCCTTTAATGGCTCCCAATACATGTATTGGAAAGAGAGAATGCTTATCTTTCTTGAGGCTGCAGGTTTAGATGTATTAGATGCTATTGAAAATGGTCCCTATGTTCCATTTATTCTTGATGCTAAGGGAAATAAACAAACTAAACCAAAAGATGACTGGAATGATGATGATAAAAGAAGAATTTGTTATAATGCTAAGGCAAAAAATATTATAACAGCTGCTTTGAATTATGATGAGTTTTTCAGGGTCTCCAATTGCAAAACGGCAAAGCAAATGTTGGATACTCTTCAACTCACTCATGAAGGAACCAACGATGTGAAAAGAGCAAGGATGAATGCACTAGTCCATGAATATGAACTCTTTCACATGAAGAATGGTGAGGAGATTGATGAACTGCAAAAGAGGTTTACACACATTGTGAACCAGCTAGAAGGACTCGGGCATACAATCACAGATGAGAAAAAGATTAACAAGATAATGAGATGTTTGAGTCGTGAATGGTAGCCAAAAATTACTGTAATTGCTGAAGCAAAGGATCTTGACACCATGCAGATTGCTACTCTATTTGGCAAGTTGAAAGAACACGAATTGGAACTTAATAGATTGAAAAGTCATGAAGATAAGGAGAAAAAGAAGAAAGGACTCTCACTCAAGGCTCATATCTCCAAAGAATCAATAGAAAGTGTTGAAGATGAACACCTTGATGAAAGTGAAGAATCCGAAGAAGAAGACATGGGATTGCTTGTGAGGAAATTTAGAAGATTCATCAAGAAGAATAGAAACAAGAAGCAATTCAATTTTCCTACCAAAAAGAACACGAACAAAGGTGAAAGCGCTTCCTCAACAATCAAATGCTTTGAATGCGGAAAGCTTGGACACTATAAAAATGAATCTCCAAAGCTACAAAAGAAAGAAAAGTATGAGAAGAATGACAACAAAGAGAAGAAAGGAAGAAAGCCTAGAAGAGCATACATAGCTTGGGAAGAAAATGATATGGATTCCACTAGTAGTGAATCTGAAAATGAAGAAGCTAACCTATGTCTCTTGGCAAATCAACAAAGTGATAGTGAAACCGAGGTAAATGATTCTTCTCCTACCTATGATGAGTTACAAGATGCTTTTGATGAATTGCATGAAGAATATGTTAAAATTGGTAAACAACTTATATCTTCTAGGAAGATCATGGGAAAACAATGTAGTGACTATGCATCTTTACAAATAAAGCTTAAAGAACTAGAAGCTGAAAATTCATAATTACTTGCATCTAGTTCAATTTGCACCAAATGCACTACACTACGCACTTTGGACTTGCTAAAATCTTAATGAGAAGCTCCGTCCACTAACATGGCATATAAAGCTCGTCTACCAATTGGAACCCGTCCAATTACCTTGTGTTAGCACTCTCGTCTACCAGTTGGAGCACGTCCAATTACCTTGAGCTAGTACTCCCGTCTGCTGACGTGGCAAATGGACGCGGCTATTTTTCTCTTCAAATTAACACGGATGTATTACTCTTCAAAAAAAAAGGCTTGGCTATCCTTTCAGATGGAAACGGTTATTTTTCAAGAAGGACACAAACTCTACAAAGATTAACAGAATCTCATTTCAAAAACAAGAATCAAGAAAGCAGATTTTGTTAAATCAGATCCGAATCTGTTTTAAATGATCCCAACGGCTTTAATTTGTCTTCTATATAAAGAGGATCAAAGAAACAATTTTCAACACAACACATACAACAACAACACAACTCATTCTGATTGTGAAACTACAAAAGATCCAAAGTGTTTTATCTCTGAGAAAAGTGTGATAGTAGTTAGAACTTCAATTTGTATAATCAGACTTTTAGAGTCTTTCTTCTACTCAATTCTTTTCGTGAATTAGTGTGATTAAGAGAGGGTATCTCTTAGGCTTTAACAAGGATAGAATGGATTATTGGGTATAGAAAAGCTAGCTGGTGTGCTTTCAGGTGATTTTTCAAGCAAGGAGGTTATCCTTGTGTTGTTGTAATTAGAATTGTGTAATTGCTGATTATAGTGGAGAAAACCACGGAGGTGTGGGACTGGATGTAGGCTTACCAGAGGAGGTAGCCGAACCAGGATAAATCGGTTTGCGTGTTCTTCTCATCTCTAAACTCCATATACTTGTTAACTTGAATCTTTAATCTGTAATCTGTGTTAAAATCTGTTGTTACTACTTATAATTCTTCTTGTCATCATTACTTGTTCCATAACCTGATTCTTGGGAATTAAAATTGAGTGAAAACCAATTTTCTTTAAAGAAACACTGTTTTGCTTTAAATTGTTGAAAAAGTTTTTAATATCTCAATTCACCCCCCCTCTTGAGACCGTAGCCACTACCAACAAACCCCTCCTCTCTTCTCTAACCTAGAAATAGAGGAGCTCCTGCACCGCAAAACCAGACATTTCAGATTTCCATAAACATGGTGAAGGAATGGAAGGTGAAGGAGCAAATAATTACAACAAAAATAATTATAAAACTATCACATTGTTTTTATTATTTTCAAAATTTGTACTGGAAACACTGAAAACAATTTTTTGTTTGTTTTGACGGTTTTCTATACAAATCTTTGAAAACATGAAACATAATGAAAAAAAAGAAACAACTTTATAATTAGTTTTGTTGTAATTATTTTTTAAATCAAGAAATCAAAACAGGAAACTGGAAACAAACCAAACACACCCTTAATGGTGCCATATGTCCCCACTCCTTGTAATTAAGTCCATCCCTAAATATAAATGTATTTATTACGGGAGAAGATACTTTTCTTGTATAAATTAACTGAGTGAGCTATTTGTAAAATTTGCTTCAAAAAACTATTTGTAAAATCTAGACCATTTAGAAAAAAAAAGGTTAAATTGGAACCAAGGTATTATCCGGTTGGAAAGAGAGAGGAAAAATAATGAGATTGAAAATAATTTTTGTAATTTCTAAGTTTATGAATTTACAAGGAACTTAGACCTATTTATAGCCTTAGAACTGTAATTTTTGAATTAATTATAAAATTTATAGAATATTTACTTGCTAATCAATCAAACAGTCAATTGTAATTAAGTCGACACCCTAACATCCAATAACTTGCATGTGAGTATTTGTGGACTGTGAGTGTACTGCAAGTATAATTACACATCTATTAATAAACTTAGATCTTAAAATATAAGGACTTGCAACCATTAAATACTTACCTGTTCAATCCCAAAAAAATTTGCTAGTAAGTCATCAGGTATAGACCAGTCAAAAACATCAAAATTTTCCTTTATCCTTGCTTCATTTGAGCTCTTGGGAATCACACTATGGCCCATTTGCAATCCCCAACGAAGAGCTACCTGTGCAGGAGTCTTTCCTAATTTCTCTGCCACCATATTTATAACTGGATGCTTAAGGACATCACTTTTAAGCCAAGCAGGGGAACCCAAAGGTGAATAACCCTAAACATATGCAAATAAAAAACCACATTTTAAGTAAGAAGAATTCAGACAAATAAAATAATGTTTTAGTTTAATCACAAACATATGATTGCATTATGATCACAGGCATGCCAACCACAATTACTAAAGTTACCATGTCCGCATACTCTATAGTATGCAGTTGTCACATCTTGTAATATAGTTACAAGACTCTCGTGACATTTCAAAGTATCATGAATTGTCAAATGGTACATGATTGTGGAGCTATGAAGTACGGACACCTCTTCAAAGTGTCGTGTCGCGTGTCGGATACGTCTCAGACACCGACACTTCCTGAACACGTTTATATGTATATAAGCGGTGTTCCGGTGTTAAATGTTTTGGACATTAATCGTGTCGCGGTGTCCGTGTCGTGTCGTGTCGTGTCGCGGTGTCCGTATCAGAGCCGGTGCTTCATAATTGTGGAGTTACTGAAAGAATGTAGTAACTGTGGCCATTATTATGTGCAGAAATGAAATAAGATTGCTCAAGAATTGCAAACTTACTGAGAGGTGAACTCCTTTGGCTTTGCAAAAAGCCTTCAACTTGTGCTGCTGCCATGAAGGGTGACACTCTACCTGGTTGACCGCAGGAGGAACACGAGCAACCTCTAGCAATTCTCCTAGCTTCTTACACGAGAAATTGCTTACACCTATAGCTCGAGCCTTGCCTGAGTCATAGAGTGATTCCATTGCCTTCCAGGTGCTAGGTATGTCAGATGGCACAATATTTTCAAGCTTAAAGCCCACTGATCCCTTCTTCATTCTAACAGGCCAGTGAATCTTAAAGGATAAATTCATCAATTAGATATGTGTTACAAATTAAATACTAAAATAAATATAATGAAGTCCCAAAATAATGCAGCATATGCAAGATGTGCTAAGTTAGACTCCCCGAGTGACAAATACATATGGTGAATGAGTTTATAAGACACCGAATATATAACCACTACTTCATTCTTGTTCTATCATATGAATTTAGAGGGGAAGACTTGGATAATTGAGACTAAATTTGTGAAATGCCTGAGAGTGTAATCACACTCAGCTTTATATATATATATATGGCCGGTCCAAGGGTCAAGCAGGTAAAGCCTTTGTTTTAGGTTTCTCAAAAAAAATAATTTTTTTCTTTAAAAGAAAGGCCAGTTTGTATATATTTTTTTATATTATTATCTTTTCGATACTTTTGGTACATAAACAAAAATAAGCTAGCGCACTTGATATGAAAGGTTACCATTAGTCCCAAGGTCTTGGTTTCAACTCCTCATTATGTATATAATAATTATTTTTGCATAAAAAAATTGTTAGGTTAATTTGTTATTTTTTTTTTATAAAAGGACTTCACTACAGAATTTGCTTTAGGCTTGTTGAATCTCTCCACATAATATATATATATATATATATAATTCATGATACAAGCACTACAACATATTAGACTTTTAATAACGCACCTTTAATAGCATTTCCGTGTGGAAATGCTATTAAAAGTGATGGGGGGACTTTTAATAGCGTTTCCTTTAGGAAACGCTATCTTAGGTATCACCTAAGATAGCGTTTCCGTGTGGAACCGCTATTAAAAGTGCCACTTAGGAAAAGATAGCGGTTCCACACGGAAACGCTATCTTAGGTGATACCTAAGATAGCGTTTCCTTTAGGAAACGCTATCTTAGGTTCCCCTTTTCATCAGAACAGCAAATTAAACACGGGACCTTGGTTTTCTTCCCTCTTTTTTCTTGCTCTCTTCATACCACTCGACACACACAGCCCCAACCCTACACGTAGCTCGTTGCCATCGCGGGAACCCTTATTTGCCACCGTCACCACCGGTGTTGTTGACCATCCCGCCGCCGCCGCTGCATTGTTGACCATCCTGCAGCCATCACCGCCTGTTCAAGCCCTTCCCTCTTCCATCGCCTTTTCCTCTTCGCTTTGTTTGGTAAGTCCCTCTTCCCGAATCTTAGTTATTGTAGCTCACCGTATGTATCTTTTTATGCTTTTATGAATTTGGATTACAATAATGCCTTATCACTCTTTGTGTTTTGGACTGCTTCCATGCAACTCAAATAAGCAACAAGTTTCTGCTATTTAGTATTTACACATAATGTGGTAGCTGGTAAACATTTTGTAGTAATGTACAATATTTCTTTAGCAAAATGTGATACTCGTATGCAATCTGCATGACAAATTTTTTAAGTGGTTTCAATTGAAATGATGATTTCTTTTTCATGAAGAATGAAGATGATTCCCAGGAGCACTTTTTTCAAATGAATTTACTTGATTCGTTAGACTCAACTAAAATGAAGGTTATTGATTTTTACATTAGACATGACTAAAATCAATAAGGAACGAGATATGCATACTTATTATTGGCTGTACAATTAGCTATTATCTCTTTCCAATAGTCAAGTAAAATCATGTTGTATCCTCGCTATTTGATGGAATACTTTTAATACTTGTGATAAACTTATAGGGTGTTCTTGGTATGAGTGGATTGGATGAACATGAGAAACTAGAAAATGAAGAATTGAAAATGAGAGATGTATCTAAAGACATATGCAAATTACTCGTTGATTTTCTTCCATTTTCACTCTTTTCAAGCACACTCATATATTCACAGGACCTCTTTTCATTAGGAAATTCTTAATTAACTGAAAAGCCTCAAAGCTCTAGCAGATTCTGACAGGATTAAGGTCTTCCAAGTGTCAATTCATAGGACATTTTCTTTATTGTTGCTGTTTTTGCTGCTTCTGATTTCACTTCATACATTTTTTGAGCATGTGTTTATGCTTAGTCATTTTTTGAGCATGTGTTTATGCTTAGTCATTTTAGATTCAGTCATTTTTAATTTAATGTTCTGTGCTCAGATTTTGGTGGTTTTGGGTCATGGCCGTGATGGATATCACGGCCAGGCCGTGACGGTCTCTGCTTCTGGTTGCTCTGCGAAATTCCAGTCTCTCGCGAGGCGAGCCTATGCTCGCGTCGCGAGCCCTCTGTTACGTAAGCATGTTTTTATATTTCGGATTTTCTATGATTCTGTTCGATACGTGAGCATGTGTGTGTTTGTGATGATTGAAAATATGTTTCTTAATGAAGTCTGTTTGATTTTGTGATTAGTGGTTTGCAAGTTTATCGCGCAAATATCGGAGCTAGGGTGCCGCGTTTAAAGGCAACCAACATTAAATGGATTCAGATACCGGTATATTTGCAAAAACTTAATGCGCAATTAGATAAAAAAAACTATATTGATTTACTATTTTATTTTTTATAGTGCCCAAGACAACCCAACAGTACAGATTGTGGGTACTATGTCATGCGTTTCATGAAGGAGACTATCTTGCAGAACCAAGTTAAAATACCAATGGCGGTATGTTGTTTACTTAGCTTTTAACTGTGACTGTTTAAATGTTTTAGCAATTGTAACTTAATTTATTTAATTTTTATGTCGCAAGATCTTCCCGACTTCAAATGCTCCACATACTCCACTTGCTCAACTATCCAAGTCAAGGAAGAGTGGTGTCGCTATATTGTTGAAAAGTTCGTTTGATTATGTCAAATTGATCACGATGAGTTGCAAAGCAATACTCATTGGTATGTGAATAATGCTTTATATTTATCAACCCCAAACTATCTATGTATTTGTTTTTCCTTGGTACATGCCTTCGAGTTGATGTGTGCATTGCTAGGAGAAAATAAGTTCAAACTTATTATTTTTGTTACACTTTGTTAATGCTTGATTTGAATTCTGTTTCTTGCTACGGTAGTATTTACCTAATTAGTCTGCTTTGTATCCCAATGTAACAAAGTTAGTCTTTGTGGTGGAAATGCGAAGATGTATGCTACAGAGTCTTTGGATCACATTTCGACACATTACTTTGGTGTTGTCTTGGTCTCATGAAAAACAAACAGAAGTCGTAAATGTAGATTAATTGTAGATGTATGTTGGTTTTCCGATTTTGGTTTCTTAAGGATTGAGATCCGGTATAGTTGCTTTGCACTTTGATTTTGTCTTACTCGTGTGAATTTGAATACTTTAGAAACATAGTGGTGTACTTATATCTCAGTTATATATATATATATATATATAGTTGCTTGTATAGAGTGTTGCACTTTGATTGTATAGTTCTTGGTTTCTTTGCACAAACACATGCAGTGCTGCATTGAACACTTATATTTTGAACACATTTTGAACAATTGTGTTGACTGCAACAATTGTGGTTTTTTTTGTGTAAATATGCAGGAATAATGGATGTAAAAGTTAAGAAATAAAATTAAAAAAAAAGGGGCTTTAGATAGCGTTTCCTTGTACAAACGCTATCTAAAGTCAGACTTTAGATAGCGTTTGTATAAGGAAACGCTATCTAAAGTCTGACTTTAGATAGCGTTTCCGTGTACAAACGCTATCTAAAGTCACCTATTAATAGCAGTTCCTAAATGCTATCTTTGCTAACGAGTTTTAATAGCGGTAGAATAGATAGTGGTTACAAACGCTATTAAAAGGCATACGGAAACGCTATCTAAAGTCTAATCTGCTGTAGTGAAGGAAGTAGGATCTACTTAGGCACTGATTTCTACGAGGAAAGATACATTTAACATGCGACACATTATGTTTGGACCTACGTATTTCCAATAGTCTTTGACTTTGATATTTTCGACAATCACGTATTTTACTCCATATCTTGAAACAAATCAAATATAGGCAACATAATCACCTAGTTTAACCCAGAGACTAAACAATTTTAGAAGAATATATAGAGATTGAGTGATGAGACATACAAGGTATAAATCTACATAATCAAGCTGCAAATCTCTCAAAGTTCTATCCAATGCTTCCGGTACATCTTCTGGACCATGATCTGTACACCTACATTCCCAACACCTTGGGTTATAGAAATAGAAGACTAGCTAGTAAACACATGACTCTACAAAGCATCACTTTATTTTTAAGGGGAATAAGTAATTTATAACTCAAATAATACCAGAGTTTAGAGGTAATCCACAATTCATCACGGTTGACTATACCCTCCTCAAATAGCTTCTTTAATGTTAAGCCAATCTTTAATAGAAAAATTCATTAATAGAGCGCCAGGACAATAATATCTCAAAAATAAATGTATTAAATGGGATTTAACATGAGGTAGTCAAACAAAAAATATTGACTAATACGTAAATACCTGCATATTAATTGTAATGAGGTTCCTGTTACATCCTTATTTCAAAGATTGGGCAATAACCTCGATCAGTGAAAATTATTCGTGATGTATAAATATGTTCTGATATTATTATTATTATTATTATTTTAAATAATGCTTAGTATTATGAAAATTAACTTCATAAATGTGTATGAATTGGCTAATACTGGTATGTAAAACCCGGTACAGCCCTAGAACTCGTTCCAACCTGTATTGTTCGGGTCAGGTTTGATCCTAACCCGTAGAAGAGAAGGGACGAACCTATGTCCCATTTAGTAACCCGGTATCAGGTCAGAGATGAGTCCAGGTTGACCTTCGGGTTATCCGGCCCGTCCCATATAATAAAAATCTACTTTTACTTTTATCCCTCTCTATCTTATGTTTCATGTACGGTCACTAAGAAAGAAGTCTGAAGTAAATTACTAAACTTTTATTCTCACTTGTCACGTTTCACATTGGCCTAATTGGTGGTTTTTTGGAAGCATTTTGTGGTTTTTGTATCATTGAAAGAATCATATTGTTTGATTAAAGTATCCCGTTTTTAATAATGTGGCTTTGATAACACGATTAGCATGGAAACATCCAATAGAATGATCTATTTATTGATATTTTATAAACATCCAATTTTGAATTTATTCAATGATACAAGATCAATTAAGGATTTTTAAGTAACATCTTTTACTAATATTTTAACTTATATTTTTTATCACTCATAAATTTAATTTATAAAAAATCTATTTAATTTCAGATCAACTTTAATCCATCTTATTTAAACCCAATCTTATTTCAACCCGTAGGATCACTTCGAATCTAGGGTGTTCGAATTCAAAGAATTGAAATATCTAGGACAACGGAAAAGAGAAGCATAACCTCATTCCTACTCCTATTAGCTTATGCTCTGTAGTCTCAATCGTGATTTCCGTGTTTTTCTCACTTTTACATTATAGCTATATTTGTTTGAGTTCATCTCGTACCATGTGTGGGGTCCGATCATGGTTTGAAACGTCAACATACATTGAGGTGACGTTTGGAAATTAAGTTTCTTTTGATTTATCTGATGACATAAATTCTTATGCAGTGTGTTTGACAGAGCTTATAAAAATAACTTATGTCATCACATAAGGAGTTTTTGACTTATTTTCATAAGTCACTTGGAGAAGCTTATGGAATTATCATAAGAGCTTATGCACTAAACACCCTTTCCGTGTTTTTCACTATTCAAATCCTCTCATGTCCCTTTCTTTCTTTTTCTTTCTTTAAGCGCTTATGGCATAAGCTCTCATGCGATAAGGTCTTATGTGATAAACTCTTAATTAAGTTGTTTACCCAAACGAACCCTGAATGCAAAATCTGCAAAGTAGTAAGGCAATTTTGTACAGGTAGCACGAAGGGAAAAGGCTGCAGGCACAGTGACATCGTTGTTCATATTGACAGGGGATTTGAGCACTTTAAATAAGTGATCATAGGTTCAAATTTAGACTCTCTTGTATATAAAAAAAATCTGGTTAAAATGAGAGAATCTATCTTATGTACCCAGCAAACTTTCCAATAAAGATTAGTCACTATTAACGATGGTAGATATTTCATATTTATATCGTGATTAAAAAAAACAAAAACAAAAAAATATGCAGCAGGCCGATCCAGGTCATAGATAGGTACATAGCTAGGTGATTCAGGTCCAATGACCAAACAAAAGGTGAGAGACAAATAAAGAGTATAAGTAAATCGACTAATCGAATGTAGTATGGAAAATATTAATTTAAAGAAAATTTTGGATTTCATCTCGGTTACTCATTGGTACTATAATTATAGAAAAATTATACTGTTTTGAATAGAAATGAGTCTCACTAATAATATTATATTTATGTCTCTTATAAGTGAGTGTATGAAGAGGGTATTATAATTATTCCTGATAAATTTAGTGGAATATTTTTCGAAGTTTGTACATAATATTTTCCTATATAAAGTTTTTCACATTAAAAATTTGGTATTTCTTATTTTACGCTTTGAGCGTGTGATCGAGTTTGTAGATCTACTTTGATGTTTATTGTTATATTGTAATATGTTGTGAATATCCTTAAGCTCAGCATCATTTATCACTTGTCCTTTTTTTTCTTATTGGATATAAAAGTGATTTTGTTGAATTGTGACAATAACTCCAAATATAAACACTTGGCTTAGCATTAACTGTGACAAGTAAGTAGCAACTTGATATAGGGACCGTTTTACTAATTGAAAAGAAACGTAGAATGTTTGAAGTTGTTGACTCTGTCCAAGGAATAACTGACACAAGTATTGCACGTGTTCAATCTATTCCCAACGGCAAGCAAGAGGAACATTTTTTATTGGCAGGCACTGATTCCCAGGCCTGCCAGAAGTCTTGAATATTATCAGTTGGAACTGTCGAGACCTGGATAACATGCGTACAGTTCCTATGTACAAATACCTCGTTTGGCGTTATTGGTCAGATGCGTTTTATCGTTTTTTCTTTTTACTTTTGGAATTTTTAGTTTATGCAAATAAAGTTGAAAACAATTGGCTGTGCATTGAGCCTTTCTTGAAGGTAGTTGGAAACATCGACTTCGGTCATACTTTACGTAACAAGGAAATATATTTCTTCAAAGCTAAATTTCATAGTTACTCTCCCAGACTCCAGGTCCAAAAAAAGGAAGTCTTAGGTCTCCTTCAAGAGGATCAAGCTAATTATAGGGACGTTATTTCAAATTGTAGGAGTCTTCTGTCATCATATATTAACAACTCTTCGATAGAGTTTGATAGAAGGAAAGTTCACGTAGTTGCTTACTATTTATTATAGATGGCTACAGTAACGCTATTTGATAATATATATATATATATATATATATATATATGAATGAATGAAAGTAACCGTAACTCTTTCTTAACATATAGACTGCGTGTTATTTTTTTTAATACTTCTTCTTTCATGTTCCTTTTTTTTTATTATTGTTATATATAAAAGCTATATATATATTTGCTTCGTTGGGTGGGTTGGGTATTTGTCTTATGATTTTTTTAATTAGTGTAAATTCAATTATATATGATTTTGCTGACATGTGGGAGAGACGTTGTGTTTTGATAGATTACTCATATAATTAATATTTTAAGACATATATTATGAATTTTTTATATTAAATTTAATACATATATATTTTGGATGAACTTTAATTTTTATAGTTGGCTCTCCCAAACTTCAAAGTCTGACTCCGTTCCTGAGTGAATATATATATTACTATTCTTCAATTTTGTGATAATATTATTATATGTATTACATTCTATATTATTAATAAAATTACTTAACTTTTCTTTTGTAAAAAAAAAAAAAACTGTGACAAGTACCTCTTTCTCGTTGCCATAGAATCGAGCACAATCAATATGGCGGTAACCAACCTGTAGCAATAAAATAAATATATAAGTAAATATGATTATTTAAATGCAAAAATTGAAATGGACTAGATTACTAGATTGATCAAATCAAATGTAACAAACCAGCAAGAGAAATTATGACAAAAGGCTGGACAGAGTCCACTTATTTTATTTTATATATATTTGGTAAAAGGTGTCTCCTTTCTGGCCACACTCACTTAAATTGTGTGATATTATTTAAAAAGGACACATTTTTAATGAATAGTTTAATTAACATTAATTCCAAGTGTCATAATGAGTGGATGAAACAGAAAACAAAATATCATTTTAAGACAAATGGTCTCTATCATATTACAAGGTCACCCTCTTTTTCATTTCATTACCCTAATCAAAACGTACGTTGTGGGCTCAAAATTCAAAATGAAAGCAAATGAATAACATAGGTAGCTTCTTCTTTTTTCTCCCTAGCAACACAAACATCAGTTACCTACAAAAAATGAATCGTGACTACAGTCTATGGAGCTCCAATATCTAGCCTCTACAGCCCCACCATAAATAAATAGAAAAAGAATCGCATCTATCGCATATGCATATCCAACTTCAATATTACAGGCTTCAATCATCCAGAAAAAATTCACCATTTTCACATAGCATACACTACAAACAGGTTGGATAAGTAAACAATTAAAAAACAAAAAACAAAAAACAAAAACAAAGTACACTAATAAACAATTAAGTCTTAAACACCTCCTTTCATACCAATGGATTTGTTTTTTGAGATTACCCGAAAGGCCTCCTATCAATGGGGACAATTTACATGCTTATAAACTCATATTCATCCTCTTATTTAGGTAACGTGAGACTTTGTTTGCACCTCAACAGACTTAATACAGTCGGTTAATAGATAGTTGAGTTTCTTATATCATGTTATGAGATATTTGATTTTTGTTATGTGTATGGAAAATATTTTGATAAGATAAAGCATATTTCAATAATCTTCACATCTGAAAATACATTATTATCTGACTGTCGACTCAGGGATATCTTGGTATATATATATATTTTTAAAAAAACCTCTCTTCAAAGTGGGTTTGTTGCATGATACATCAGGTCGTTTGAAAAGATTTGGCAAAGTTTTACATTATCATATGCTAAACCATGTTACTTGACTTACTTCAACGAAAAATAAATCCCAATAAAAATAAAAGTAGAAAAAGAAAGGAATGACAAAATCATAAAGTAAGGATAAATTGAAAACCTTGATGGCATGAGCAATAACATCACCAACAACACCAGGATCCGCCTGCCAAGTTCCCAAGCCGATAGAAGGGATCTTAGCTCCTGTGTTCAGCTTGAAGAATCGGATTTCACAGTCCATTATCTCACTACCCAATGCAAACAAATTGAAAGGATCCAAGGCTTTGTGGTGAAGACAAATGCAATTATCACTGCCCACTTGCTCGTTGAACTCTTGCGTGGCCGCCAGCGAGGATATAATTTCTTTACTAGAGATCGCATGTCTTATATGGATGTATTATATTATGTTTCAATCTATAATATTTTATTATATAAATTAAAACTTAATTTAATATTAAAAAATTAGAATATATGTCAATATATTATTATTAGTGTAAAATATGTTTTTTACATCGGAGTTTTCACATCGGTTTCTGTAAAACCGATATGTAAAAGGAGGCGGTGGTATTTTTAAAATTAAAATCAAAATATTCCACATCGGTTTAGAATTTAACCGGTGTGTAAATACTTTCCACATCGGTTATTTTTAACTGATGTTTAAAAGTAAAACAAAAAAATTTTAAAGTTATAATTTTTATCTTTTAACATCGATTTTTCTAGAATCGATGTGTAAAATAGTTATTAACCACATCGGTTTACAGATAACCGATGTAAAAAATTATAAAAAAATTAGAATTTAAAATTTTATCTTTCCACATCGGTTCCAGGATAACCGATGTGAAATATAACCATACCACATCGGTTTTATAATAACCGATGTGTAATATAGCCCTTCTTTAAGTTTCTATTTTCATTCCTTCCAATGTCACGCGCCCTTTTGCAAGATTAGTCATTTCTTCCCACATCTCAGACCTTCACACTCACTCACTCTCTGACTCACTCACTCACTCTCTCACTCACTCACTCACTCACTCACTCTCAGTTCTCTCGGTTCTCATTTCTACCTTCACACTCACTCACTCTCTCACAACTCCACAACAAACCTTCAAGATCTGCATTCTTCCACACAAAAAAGGTGCGTTTTCCTGTTCCTATTTGCAAGATTAGTCATTTATTCGTTTCTTGTTTAGAAAAGTTATGAACTTTGACTCCAAATGGTTGGCTAAGTAAATAGGGGATGCCTGAGAATGGCACATGAAACCACTCCTCATTTTCCCTGTTACTGATTTTCAGGCTCATCACAGGTGCACAAAGAAACCTTCAAGATCTTCATTCTTCCACAAAAAAAGGTGCGTTTTCCCTGTTATAAACAGTCCCATTTGCAAGATTAGTCATTTATTCGTTTCTTGTTTAGAAAAGTTATGAACTTTGACTCCAAATGGTTGGATAATATACTTGCATGTGTTGTTCTGTTGCTCCAAGATTGGATTTTTCCAGTGGTGGTATCACGCGTCACACGGCCAGTCTTTGTCATCACGGCTAGGCCGTGACGGATTCTCGCCTTGAGGTTGCTTCATTGGTTGTTCTGTCACGGCAGTGACCACCATCACTGCTAGGTCATGATCGCCCGCCTGTGAGGGTCCGGTTCGATTGGCATGTCACGCCGTGATGGCCATCATGGCCAGGCCGTGACGTGTTCCCGCTTGAGGTTACTTCACTGGTTGGTCTGTCACGGCCGTGACCACCATCACGGCTAGGCCGTGATCAGTTCTGCCTGTGAGGGTCTGGTTCAGCTGACATGTCACGGTCGTGATGGGCATCACAGGCTGGTCGTGACCAGTTCTGACTTTTCCATTCTTTCTTTTAAGCTCTACTCAATCACGGTTGTGATGGCTTTTAAGGCTAGGCCGTGATGGGCTCTGTTTGGCTCATTTTCTTCACTTTTCAAGCCCCATCTTCATGCAAGCTACATAATTAGTAAAGCCTTAGTTTCCCGTTTGAGATGCAATACTAATGAGCACACGTGTACGTGCTTAATGTACCGCTCATTGTGTTGGATCTTGAATTGTCCAAAGTTGGACAGTTTGGGAAAAAACTTTTTCTTAATTCAGTTAAAATAGTTATTCATTGATTCTAATGTTATATACTTGATGAAAGTTCAGATTGATACAATTCCTTTCGTTCTCCGGGTGCATACTTTATCGTGGTGGATGTCATCGCATTCAAGTCGTGTACGTCGGAGACCGAAGGGAAATGCTGCCGAAATTTTGTCGAGTATGAGCATGAGAGTTAAGGACTAACTGTTAACCGAATGTTGAAAAAGTTTCTTCTCGAATGGGATAGGGCCATACCCTGTCATAAGAAGTGGTTGATGAATATGTTGGACTAAGTACGAAGTTATTGGTTTAGTCATGGATCGCGGTTGGATGAATGCTAGACGGACAAGTGATGAGTATGAGAATGGAGTGGAAGATTTTCTACAGTTTGCAAAAACAAATGCTCCTGATAGTGGTAACGGAAGGTTTTATTGTCCTTGTGTTAACTGTTTGAATGAGAGACGACTAGAAGCTGAGGAGATACGTGATCATCTTATTTGTGAGGGGATTTGCAAGAGATATACAACATGGATATGTCATGGTGAATCGTTAGACAGGCCGAGGGTGTCGGATAGAGAGGAAGTTGATGACGTGAAAATGGACAATGGACTAGAGGACATGATCCGTGATGTTGGGCAAGAGTCTTTTCGACGCGCACATGTGTATGATACTTTGTGCAGTGATGCGCAAGTGGCTTTGTATCCGGGGTGCACTAATTTCACACGGTTGTCAGCGGTGTTAAGATTGTTCAATGTGAAGGCGAGAAATGGGTGGAGCAATAAAAGCTTTACCGAATTGCTTGAGTTGTTGAAAGACATGCTTCCAGAAGGCAACACATTGCCATCTCGAAACTATGAGGCGAAGAAGATATTGTGTCCGATGGGTATGGAGTATAAGAAAATACACACTTGCCCCAATGATTGCATATTGTACAGGAAAGAGTTTGAAGAGATGCACGAGTGCCCCAGGTGTGGGGTATCACGCTACAAAGTGAAGGATGGTGATTCTAGTTGTGATGTGGTCACCAAATGTCCTCCTGCGAATGTGTTATGGTATCTTCCCGTGAGTCCGGGTTCAAGCGATTGTTTGCTAATGTAAATGACGCAAAGAACATTAGATGGCATGCAGATGAGAGGAAGTGTGATGGACAGCTTCGGCATCCAGTCGATTCTTTGCAATGGAAGAGAATTGATAGTTTGTTTCCGGATTTCGGCAATGAGCCCAGAAACCTCAGGCTTGGACTTGCTACCGATGGAATGAATCCATATGGAAACTTAAGTAGTATTCATAGTTCATGGCCTGTTCTCCTGGTAATTTACAACCTGTCTCATTGGTTGTGCATGAAGCACAAATACATTATGTTAAGTATGATGATTTTGGGTCCTAAACAACCAGGAAATGATATTGATGTTTATCTGAGTCCCTTGATTGAAGACTTGAGAATGTTGTGGGATGAAGGCGTTGATGTGATCGACGAGTATTGCCGTGAGACATTCAGATTGCGTGCTATGTTATTTTGTACCATCAATGACTTTCCAACATACTGGAACCTGTGTGGTTATAGTGTTAAGGGGCATAAAGCATGTCCAATATGTGAAGAAGGCACATGTTACCATCAACTGCAACATGGAAGGAAGACGGTTTACCTTGGGCATCGGAGATTTCTCCGATGTAATCATCCTTATCGTAGATTGATAAAAGCTTTCAATGGACTTCCGGAGTATGAAATTGCTCCGGTGGCCTTGACTGGAGAGCAAGCTTACGAAAGGGTTAACAACACTAATGTTATCTATGGGAAGACCTAGAAGAAAGCTACCGAGAAGAAAATATGGAAGAAGAGGTTGATCTTCTTTGATCTTCCATACCGGTGCAAGCTTGATGTAAGACATTGTATTGATGTGATGCATGTGGAGAAAAATGTGTGTGATAGTTTAATCGGAACGCTTCTCAACATTCAAGGCAAGAAAAAGGATGGTGTGAATGCTCGTCTGGATCTAGTTGCGATGGGTATACGAGAGCAGTTAGCTCCACTTAAAGTGGGGGATAAGAAGACTTATTTGCCCCCAGCATTTCATACTTTATCAAATAAAGAGAAAAGAAGTTTCTGTGAATGTCTACGGGGAGTCAAAATGCCACAGGGTTACTCTTCAAATATTAGAAGACTTGTCTCAACGAAAGATCTCAAATTAGTTGGCTTAAAGTCTCATGATTGTCATGTCTTGATGCAACAACTACTACCGGTGGCCATTTGTGACACATTGCCTAAAAAAGTCAGACATGCCATTACTAGGTTATGCTTATTCTTCAATGCTATATGTAGCAAGGTCATTGACACTAAAAAGTTGGATGACTTGGAAAATGAGGCAGCCATTATCTTGTGCCAATTGGAGATGTATTTTCCACCTTCATTTTTTGACATCATGGTTCATTTGATTGTTCATCTAGTGAGGGAGATTAGATTGTGCGGCCCCGTTTATTTAAGGTGGATGTACCTGGTTAAGCGATACATGAAGATCTTGAAAGGATATATGAAAAATCCACACCGTCCCGAAGCATCTATTGTTGAAAGGTATGTTACAGAAGAATCTATTGAGTTTTGTATAGACTACATGTTATAAGTGTGTTGTGACGCCGGCAAGTGTACCGGGTCGTCGCAAGTAATAAAATAAACACGGTAAGTAATTACCGAGGTCGGACTCAGGGATTGGGCTACCAATTCGACTAATCCGCGGGAAATCCGATACGTTCGGTCAAGTTACAGAAAGGTGGTTGAGAGAGAGAGAGATTAATATAAGAAATTCAATTAACTAATCTAATAAACTAATTAACTAAAAATCAGAAAACTAAAATGTCCAAGGTCACAAATCCACCTACCCAATATGTACACCCAAGTGATGATGAATTCCTCCCTAAGTTCAATTACAATGTCAACCGGGACCCCTAAATTCTCCTAAATCCACTCTCGTGCTCATTAGGACGTATTCGACGATTGGATTAATTACTTACTAGGTCTCATAATCCTAATCTCGAATTCTGTTAATTCTTGTTCCCTATAAGGTCGCACCGATCTCCTACTCACTCTCGTGCAATATTCGATCGATGATCCTAATTCAAGTTCTAAACGCGAATCGTTGACTAAGCCTCATCAAGTTAACAAGTCAATCACGCAACACATATGATCAACACAATCACATCAGAATTAGAAAACATTTGCGATCCCGATTCAAGTTCTAAAACGCGAATCGCCGTTAGGCCTCAAACATGTTTAGCTGATTAATCACGCAATACATATGATCAAGCATTCAATTCAGAATCGGAAAACATCAATTAAAAGAAGGAAAGGAAAACATACATCACATCGAATCTACACTGCCATGGGCGGCTTCATTGTTCCCTCGGACGAAGGGGATTAGTTCCTCATGCTCATAGACAAACAATCGGAATTCATCCTAAGACTAAGAATAAGAAAAGAGAAGAGGGAGACGCAGCCCCAGAATAAGGATTACAAAAGATCTCTGAAAATTCTGATCCAAAAAGTCCTCTTTTTCTGTTCTGATCTGCTCTATTTATAAGGAGGCCACGCGTCACGGCCGTGATGGCCATCACGGCCAGGCCGTGACGGCTTCTGCTTCTGGCGCACTTCTGGAATTTAAACTCTCGCGACGCGAAGGATGTCTCGCGACGCGAGTCTTCTTGTCACGGCCCGTGATGTGAATCACGGCTAGGCCGTGATGGTCTCTGACTTGTGTGGAATTTTGGTCACGGCCGTGATACACATCACGGCTAGGCCGTGATGGTCTCTGACTTCCAAGTCTTCAAACTCTCGCGGGGCGAGCTTCCTCTCGCGGGGCGAGAATCTCCAGAATGGCAATCTCCACTATTTCTTGACTTTCCTTAATTCTCAGAGCTTCACTTATTGACCTGAAACAACAGAAGCAACCACAAGCATAATTCTATTCAAAATAACCTAAAACTACACAAAAGACGCAAAACGAGTCAAAGTCCAACTTAGGAACAAAACAAGGCAAATTTGGGCGAAAACGAGATTGAACTCGAATAAATTGGCACATAAACCCTAGTTCATCTAGTCATAAACTAGATAAGCCAGAGGCTTATCAAAGTGGAACCTGTAGGGCTTCCGAAGTCTCGTCACGAAGGAAGATATGATAGTAAGGGTACACGAGGTATCACTGTTAAGAACATGGATCAGGAGGAAGTGCTTCAAGCACATTTGTATATATTGAATAACATTGATGAGGTTGAACCATACTTATGGGAGCATAAAAGCATCATCAATGAAACTTACCCTAGAAAGAATGAAAATGGTGTTTGAACAAGCATAACAAGACTTTCTTGAACTGGTTTAAAGAAAAAATTACAAAGGATGGTATTGCTTCTGATACATTAAAATGGCTAGCATAGAGACCTAACTTTGATGTCATATGCTGGAGTGGGTACGATATCAATAAGTTTTCCTTCTATACAAAGTCCCAGGATGACAAAAGTACTATGCAAAATAGTGGGGTTATGGTCGTCGCCGAGTCCATGCATTTCTCTAGTTCGAAAGATAAAAACCCTGTTATGGCATCCGTTTCATACTTTGGAATCATTGAAGAGATGTGGGAGGTTGAATACACGAAGTTTAGAGTACCTGTTTTTAAATGTCGGTGGGTCGACAGTAACAATGGTGTGCAAACCGATGAGTTAGGATTCAAATTGGTGGACCTTAATAAGGTAGGTAATAAAGAGGAGCCTTTCATCATGGCATCCCAAGCAAAACAAGTGTTTTATATCCGTGATCCTTCTAACAAAAGGTGGTCAGTGGTTCTCCAGGGAAAAAACATGTATAACGGTAGTGAGGGAAATCAAGATTCAACTCTTGATATTTCTGATACTCCTTCTTTCTCAACCCGAGTGCCTAATTTCAATGAGGAAAATGAAGTGGATGATGTACATGCTACTCGTAATGATCACCAAGAAGGGTTATGGGAGAACTTTACTAATTGACCACAAAGTAAGTTTAGTTTGAGTTATGTTTAAAGGCATATTATATGTTTACGTTGATATTTACAAGTTATGTTTACGTACGTTGATCGATATTTATAAGTTATGTTTGATATTTATCCTGACATACTAACAAGTTTTTTTTGTTTAAACAGGTATACATGGCTGATCGTGAGGATATCCCTCCTTCATGCAGCGGGTCGGAGACCCCGTCTACGGGTAGAAAGGGTAGACATGCCACACGAATGAGGAATTTGACTGCCAATCGTGGTTCAAATCAAAGGATAAGAATAGACTTTGATAATAACCTCAATCCCATTGAGCCAATGGCAGAGCAGTTTAACAGTTTTGTGGCGTCCCTTGCTAGGAGCAGGCCTAGTGTACTCATTGATAATTGGAAAGATGTACCGGCGGACGTGAAGGATCGGATATGGGAGAGTATTCTGGTATCTATATGATGAGTGTGATTTCACCTAATATTTTCATAAAATTTTGCATGCATTTTCATATAGATTAGGCTTGTTTTGTTTGATTATTAGTTAATTTTTCCTTGGAACGAGTAAGGTGGTTCTGTGTGCTTGTGTGCAGGAAAAATAGATTGAAATGCTCAGGATCAGTCGCATTGGAGCTGGCACAAAGATAGGAGCCTGGAAGGCAAGAAAGTGGGGCAAACAGAGCTGATCATGGCCAGGCCGTGATGCCCATCACGGCCAGGCCGTGACCGTGATCAAGTGAAGATGAAAATGGATGAAAAAAAAAGTCAGAAGCTGTCACGGCCAGACCGTGATGCTCATCACGACCGTGACATGCATATTGAGCCAGAGACCCTCAGGGAAGAATCTGTCACGGCCAGGCCGTGATGGCCATCACGGCCGTGACAGACCATTTGCTGAAGCAGAGCACAAGGCAAAAGCCATCACGGCCAGGCCGTGATGCGTGTTACTTGGATCAGAAGCAACGGATTTGGATCTAATTTGAGTTAGATTGGGATTCTAACTTCCCAATTCTATAAATATGGGATCAAGTCAGAGGCTTAGGGACACTTGACTGCCACCACTTAGGCTATAATTTAGGATTTTTCTTCTCCTCCCTCTTCTTCTCTGATTTTCTGCTTTCATGTTATTTTGTAATCAAGCTTGTTGTCACCATGACAAAGCTTGAGTAGTAGTCTAGTTTCTAGGAATTGGGGCTATGCTCGAAACTTGTTTATGGTGATGTATAGATTTTTGATTTCTTGTTAATTAAGATTTGTTTTTGATTCGATCCCTATCGTTTTAATTACTCGTGAATTCGGTGGCCACTTGTTTGCGTGCCATAGATACACTAAGGACGAACCTAGCGGTGAACTTAGGTGTCGGATCCATAGGAATTGAACTTGGGACTGAAATCACGAGAGTTAGAAGCCGTCACTTGAGGATTCACGAATCGTCACAAAACTCAAGGGGTCCGATCTAAATTCAATTACCACGAGAGTAGGGATTGATTTAATCGGGCACGACTTTTGTAACCCGAGAGGGAGCATTAGCTAACTTAGGACAGATTCGCCTTCAAAACAGATTTTGGTAATTGACAAGAAGAGAAATCGATTCAGTATCATAAACAGTTTTGTGGTATCCCAATTCCTGGGAATCCATTTTAAATTTGAAAACCCCCGATTTGAATCGCTTTTTGTTTTGTCCAATTGCGAAATTGAATTTGATTGTTATTTGATCCTATCTCAAAAATCAAACCTTTTCAAAATCTTAGTCCAGTTTTATCGATTTTCTAATTAGTTGAAGTTCGAGATCACGGTCCCTGTGGGATCGATCTTTTTATAACTTGGCAACGAATCCGGTACACTTGCCGGAATTTATCACATCAAGTTTTTGGCGCCGTTGCCGGGGACTGTGTTTTCTTGAATTTCAATTCAATTTTTAAATTGATTTTTCTGGACATTTCTTTTTTATTTTTATTATTTTATTTTATTTTATTACTTATTTCTTTTTCTCTTTTTAGAGTATCTATCTCTCTTCCCTAGGTATTCTTCCCATTTATGCAAAGATCCCTAAGTCTTGGAAGCCTTGTTGAAGTCGACCCTGAGATCGAAAGGACCTTTCATAGACGTAGGAGACTACAAAGAGAGAGAGAGAGGTTGATTCCCATTCCACTCATGGTGAATCTACCGGATACCAAACCGCTAAAGGACTACGTAGCCCCAAATGCTAGGGGTCTGCGAACTGGGATTGCAAGGCCGAAAATTGAGGCGGAAAACTACACCATCCCGCCTCACTTAATTAGCATGATTAGGCAACACCAGTTTGGAGGATTGCCCTCAGAGGACCCAACGGATCATGTGGAAACGTTCTTAGAATTCACCGATGCGATAAGGATCCACGGTGCCTCGATCGATGCTATACGCCTGAGGTTATTCCCTTCCTCTCTGACTGGAAAAGCGAAAGCTTGGTTGAAGCAAGTGCCCTCTAACATGTTGACAACTTGGGACCAATTAGAGCAAGCATTCTTGGAGAAATTCTTCCCTCCATCCAAGACTGCTTACCTAAGGACCCAGATCACCGGCTTCTTCCAAAAAGACGGAGAATGTTTATCCGAAGCTTGGGATCGCTACAAGGGATTGCTGGAGTCTTGCCCACATCATGGGCTGGAAAAGTGGTTATTAGTACACACCTTCTACAACGGATTGGATTATTCATCAAAGGTGTCACTCGACTCCGCAGCTGGTGGAGCCTTCATGAACAGACCCCTGACTGAAGCGTTCAACATCATTGAGAACGTGGCCACCAATTATCACTAATGGGGCTCTGAGAGAGGTAATAACCCGAAAAAGCTTTCGGGGGGTAAGTTCGAAATGAATAGTATCGATCTGATTATGTCTAAATTTGACTCACTAAATAAATGATTTGATAAGCTTGAAAAAGCTCATGTGAGTTCAGTCGGTGCTACTAATGTTGTTTGTGAGATTTGTGGTGTGCAGGGACATGACATAATGGAGTGCCCACATGGTGTCGCTTTTGAGTCTGGTGCTTCAGGGGAGCAAGTGAACTCTTGCCACAATTTCTACGACACAAACCCGAAGCTGCCAAACTATGCTCCCCCGAATCCCTACAACCAGGGGAGGAATAGTCCTTACCTTTCCTACGGAAACTACAACAACACGTTGAATCACGAATTCCAAGAAGGACAAGGTAATAGGAAGCCTGTGTCTGGGTATCCTCAGGTACAAAAATCTAAGTTCGAGTCTCTCATGGAAAACTTTGTTGCTACTCAAACTAAGAAGAACGAAGAATTTAGGCAACTAGGTAGGGTAGTTAATGAGTCAATAAAGGAACTAGCATCTAAAGTAGATAACTTAGCCATCCATAACAAGATGTTAGAAACTCAAATTGCCCAACAAGCTGGAAATTCGTTGAGGCAACCGGGCAAGTTTCCTGGACAACCTGAGGTAAACCCGAATAATGAGCAATGTAAAACCATGAGTCTAAGGAGTGGTAAGAAACTTGAAAATCCTGAGGCTAAAGGGGAGAGTAATGACAAGAGTGTAGCTGAGGAGGAGGAACCTACTAAGACACAACCCTCGGGAGAGGAAAAGGCAAGTGAAAAAGTGTCTAAGTATGTCCCTCCACCACCTTACCAACCCTTGATACCTTTTCCTCAAAGGTTGGATAAGGCTAAGCTAGATAAGTAGTTTGGAAAGTTTCTAGACGTCCTTAAGAAATTGTACATTAATGTACCCTTAACTGAGGCATTACAACAAATGCTAACATATGCTAAATTTCTTAAGGATATCTTGTCAAATAAGAGAAAGCAAGAGGACTATGAGACAGTGGCCTTAACTGAGGAGTGCAACGCTCTAATTCAAAATAAATTGCCTCCTAAATTGAAAGATCCTGGTAGTTTCTCTATTCCCTGCTTAATTGGTAACACAAGTTTTGATAAGGCACTGTGTGATTTGGGGGCTAGTGTTAGTCTTATGCCCTTCTCTGTTTGCAAGAAGTTGGAGATGGGTGAACTAAAACCCACAACAATCTCCCTTCAATTGGCGGACCGGTCCGTCAAATTCCCAGTGGGCATCTTGGAGGATGTTCCTATTAGGGTTGGTAAATTTTTCATTCCTGCGGATTTCGTGGTACTCGAAATGGAAGAGGATTCCCAAATCCCCATTATTCTTGGTAGGCCTTTCTTGGCCACCGCAGGAGCCATTATTGATGTTAAAAACGGGAAATTGACCTTAACTGTGGGTGACGATAAGGTTGAATTTGATTTAGCCAAATCTATTAAACACCCCTCTTTTGAAGATTCTTGTTGCAGGATTGACTTAATGCACCAAGTGGTGAAAGAAGAATCTACACAAGCTTGTGTTGATGACCCGCTGGAAATGTGTTTGATTGGTGGAGACTTAAGCGCTCATGGAGGAGAAGTAGGTAATTATGCCCGCTTTCTGGAGGCTAGTCTAGAAATTCCTCCCAACAGAACAAAGAAAGAAAAACTTGAGTTGACACTAGAGAAGAAGGATCTGAAGGATGAAGAAGCCCCTAAGGTAGAACTGAAACCCCTTCCCTCGACATCGAGGTATGAATTTCTCGGTCCTAACTCTTCCTATCCGGTAATTGTGAATGCTAGCTTGAATGAGTTGGAAACTGAGAAATTACTTAGGGAGCTTAGAATGCATAGGAAAGTGATAGGATATACAATTGATGATATTAAGGGCATAAATCCTTCCTTTTGTATGCATCGCATTCTAATGGAAGATGAGCATAAACCATCCATTGAGCATCAGCGTAGGTTAAACCCTAATATGAAAGAGGTGGTTAAAAAGGTAGTGCTCAAGCTGTTAGATGCAGGGGTTATTTATCCAATCTCTGATAGTGAATGGGTTAGTCTGGTGCTTGTGGTTCCTAAGAAAGGGGGAATGACTATTGTTCACAATGAAAATAATGAACTTATCCCTACTAGGACAGTAACCGGGTGGAGGATGTGCTTCGATTATAGGAAACTGAATAAGGCAACAAGGAAAGATCACTTCCCTCTCCCATTCATTGATCAGATGCTTGAAAGGTTAGCTAGGCATTCATACTTTTGTTACTTGGATGGATATTCCGGTTTTCACCAAATTCCTATCCATCCTAGTGATCAAGAAAAGACCACGTTTACTTGTCCCTATGGCACTTTTGCCTATAGAAGAATGCCTTTTGGTCTATGTAATGCACCGGCTACCTTTCAAAGATGCATGACTGCAATTTTCTCTGAATTCATTGAAAACATCATGGAGGTTTTTATGGATGATTTTTCTGTTTATGGAACTACCTTTGATGATTGTTTAACAAATTTGTCCAAGATTTTGCAGCGATGTGAAGAAACCAATTTGGTGCTGAATTGGGAGAAATGCCATTTTATGGTAAAAGAAGGTATAGTGCTTGGGCACTTGATCTCTGGTAGAGGCATTGAGGTGGACAGGGCCAAAATAGATGTTATTGAAAATTTGCCCCCACCAATAAATGTGAAGGGAGTTAGAAGTTTCTTGGGTCACGCGGATTTTACCGGCGTTTCATCAAGGATTTTTCAAAAATTTCTAAACCCTTATGTAACCTTTTAATGAAAGATGCTCCATTTGACTTTAATGAAGAATGTTGGAGTGCATTTTCCAGGTTAAAGGAGGCTCTGACCACCGCTCCCATTCTGCAAACACCAAATTGGGATGAGCCGTTCGAGGTCATGTTTGATGCTAGTGACTATGCCGTGGGAGCAGTATTGGGACAGAGGAGAGACAAGAAGGTCCATGCAATTTACTATGCAAGCAAAACTCTAGATGGAGCTCAAGCGAATTATGCCACAACTGAGAAAGAGTTGCTTGCGGTTGTCTTTGCTTTCGAGAAATTCAGATCTTACCTCGTGGGTTCTAAAGTCATAGTGTACACTGACCACTCCGCACTAAGGCATCTCATGACTAAGAAGGAAGCAAAGCCGAGACTCATCTGATGGATTCTGCAACCTATTTGCAGACCACTTATCCAGACTTGAACCATCTGAACATGAGAAGGACACTCTGCCGATTGATGATTCTTTCCCCGATGAGCAACTGTTTACCATCTTGGGGGAGGAATCTCCATGGTATGCGGACTTTGTGAATTACTTTGTATGCGAGATTCTACCACCGGAGCTCAATTATCAACAAAAGAAGAAGTTCTTTTCTAATCTCAAGAACTACGTGTGGGATGAGCCTTACATTTTCCGCAAGTGTGCGGATAACATATACAGGAGGTGTATCTCGGAAGCCGAAGTCCCAAGTATCTTAAGTTGTTGTCACTCCTCATCTTACGGGGGACATGCCAGTGCCTCGAAGACAGCAGCGAAGGTGCTCCAGGCTGGTTTCTATTGGCCTCATATTTTCAGAGATGCCTGGATGTTCGTGCTAGCTTGTGATCCATGTCAAAGAACGGGAAACATCTCTAAGAAGCATGAAATGCCACTCAACACCATGTTAGAAGTGGAGATATTTGATGTTTGGGGAATCGACTACAGGGGACCCTTTACTTCATCTTGCAATAATAAGTTCATTCTTGTAGCTGTTGATTACGTCTCTAAATGGGTGGAGGCCATTCCTTCCCCAACAAGTGATGCAAGAACTGTAATCAAGCTATTCAAGAAGGTGATTTTTCCAAGGTTTGGGATTCCCAGGGCAGTGATTAGTGATGGAGGGTCGCACTTCATTGAAAGACAATTTGAGAAACTCTTACTCAAGTATGGGGTCACTCATAGGATCGCTACACCTTACCACCCTCAAACGAGTGGACAAGTCGAAGTTTCCAATTGAGAGATAAAGAGCATTCTTGAAAAGACCGTTTCAGGGCCGAGAAAGGATTGGTCCTTAAGGCTTGATGATGCTCTTTGGGCATACCGTACGGCTTACAAGACTCCTATCGGGATGACACCCTTTAGGCTTATCTACGGTAAGCCATGTCACTTACCAGTCGAGCTTGAGCATAAAGCTTTGTGGGCCATTAGGATGCTGAACTTTGATATGAATGCCGCTGGGGAAAGGAGAATTCTTCAACTTCAGGAACTTGATGAGCTAAGGCTGGATGCCTATGAGTCCGCACGATCTTACAAAGAGAGAACAAAGAAGTGGCATGACAAGCATATCCTTCATCGAGAATTCCATGAAGGAGAACTAGTGCTACTTTATAACTCGAGGTTGCGGTTATTCCCAGGGAAGCTCAAGTCGAGATGGTCCGGACCATTTAAAGTAATGAAAGTATTCCCGTATGGTGCCGTCGAGGTCTGGAGCCAGGAACGTGGAACATTCAAGGTCAATGGACAGAGGCTGAAACACTACCTCGGAGAACATCCATTTGAGCAGGAGGTTGCGATTCCCCTCCTAGATCCAGCAGTGAAGGATTGAAAGGACTATGGTCAAGCTTAAGACCGTAAATAAGCGCTTCTTGGGAGGCAACCCAAGTTTTCTTTCCCTTTTTCCATTTGTTTTTGAATATAACTCTTGAATAATTTGAGAAGATCAAGAGGAAAAAGGCCATAAATAAATAATTTGTCAAGTGTTTTCAGGTCAGGAAGCGATGAAGAATGAAGGGGGATGGAAAAGGAAGTCAGTATCTGTCACGGCCAGGCCGTGATGCCCATCACGGTCGTGATGGGCCAACAGTTGAAAGTCAGAAACCATCACGGGCAGGCCATGATACACATCACGGCCGTGACAGGCAAGTCCTCAAAAGTCAGAGTCCATCAAGGCTAGGCCGTGATACGCATCACAGCCGTGATGAGTAGAACAGGAAGGGACAGAATCTGTCACGGCCAGGCCGTGATGAGGGTCACGGCCGTGACAGGCAGTTAGGGGAGGTCAGAAGCCATCACGGGTAGGCCGTGACACGAGTCACGGCCGTGATACGAGTCACGACCGTGATGGGCCCTTTTACCTGAAACAGAATACATCACGGCTAGGCCGTGATGGCCATCACGGCCGTGATGCGCGTCAGACCCAGTTTTTAAAACCTAATTTCTCATCCCCTTCTCCACACTTCGTCTTCATCGCAGCCGTATCCCCACCTCAAGTCCTCTTCCCTTCCTTCCAGCTCCTCCCTCTCCTTAAACCAGCAAGCAGAAATTCTCCGCTCATTCTTCCCAACGCTCATCAAACCATCACGCCCCTCCTCACCATCCTTTTCCTCTTCTTCCTCCTCCTCTCTTACCTTCTCCTCCATAGCCAAAACCTTTGAAAATCACCCCCCCCCACTGCACCCACTCATAACCAGCGCCACACCTCCCCTCCCTAACCCCAACCCATCAACACCCACAAGGAAAAGCCTCCAATTTTGGGTAGATTCAAAATCCCCAAATTTGGAACCCTAACCAACCCAGTACAGAAGCAGGAAAGGGGACTGAGATCTTTGGCACTCTCTGGATCATGGCAACAAAAAGGCAAAGGGCAGCTCAGGCATCACGCACTCGTAGTAGAGCAGGTAACCTCTCTGACTCTAACTCTTCAAATTCTGAAACTGATGGGTATGGGTTTGGTATAATTTTTAGGGATAGTGCTCAACAGTATAGGTTTAATGTTTTAAAAAATAGAAAAATAGTTCAAACCAAATATCTTGATGATGCTTGTTTAGATACCTTAGGATTGACTATGGACGTCGATTGGATGTTGCAGAACGTAGGGTGGAGCGAGTTCGCTCGCATCCGCTACCCTGCGTATGCTGGCCCTACACTGGAGTTCCTAAGCTCCCTAAACGCTGAAATCCTCCAAGGGCAGCATTGTATAGAAGGGCGGATCACATTCCGCCTCTTCAACCAGGACTTCGTACTAACCCTGGCCGAATTTAATGAGATATTTGGATTGCCAGTAGGGGGTGACCGAAGATGCCCCCAAGGGTTTAGTGCGTATGATTTCTGGTCAGTGATAGACCATGAGGGCAGGAGATTTGACCCTCGGACATCCAAGTCCACAGCCTTTTCTAACCCTAGCATCAGGTATATGCACAGGGTCATAGCCAATACCCTGTTTGGTCGTGGCGAGAGTGATGGATCCGTCCGCCAGGACGAGGTCCTTATATTATGGGCCATGCTCCACCCAGAGAGAAATGTGGACACAGGGTCCTATTTGGCTAGGCACCTCCTAAAGGTTGCCAAGAGTGCGACTGGCACTATTGTCATTGGTGGCCTCATCACAACGATATGCCTCCACTTCGGCTTTGATCTGGATGGTTTTGAGGCCGCCCCTGGATGGACCCGTATCTCCTTACAGGCTTGTGAGGCTATGGGAATGATCGTCCAGGAGGATGGCATATACTTCCTGAAACACCCCAGGCCGAGGCAACCAATTCCTCTCCCTAACCCCACACTGTTAGATATATCAAACCCGACGACTTGGAAAGTGCCGGTGGGAGAGGAGCCTCAACCCTTAGAGTAGAGAGGCCGATACGCCCGCCACCGCAGGCTAGGCCGACTGGGTACCCATCTTCCTCTACTGCAGGTCCGTCATCTGAGGACCCCTATGCGCGGTTCGCATCCACCTTTGACACCATATTAGTAAACCAGGAGCGCATTATGGAGGAGCAGCGAGGCATTAGGCAGGAGCAGCGAGAGCAGAGAGCTCTGCTCCAGCAGCTCTACGACTGGCATCTGGGCCAACACCCCCCACCTCAGTGATATATTCTGTTCCTTTTATCTTTTATTTTTTATTTTATTTTCGTTTTTATCCTCCCTACGGCTTAATTATTTACATTGGGGACAATGTAAGTTTTTAAGCTTGGGGTAGGGGTATCAATTTTGCATCCTTGCATGTTGCATTCATCTAGGATTAGTTTTGCATAAATCACATGATTAAACTGCCCCTTGCTTAGGATATGCCCCGGTAGCGAAAAACTTTGTGCCAATTAAGACAGTCGATTGAATTATGACAGTGGATTTTTGAACCCAGTTTTTGATTTCTTGTGATAGGCTAAAAATTAAAAATGCTTGAGACAATCTTTTGAAAGTTAATAATTAGCAAATGGTTCCTAGATTTAGATTTCTCATTGATTCTAGATCACTAAAGGTGAGATTTTGAGCCGAAAGGGGTACTCACTAAATCTACCCCATTCCTTGTCATTGAGTGATTTATTTCCTCTTGAATTGTGCCCTCTAGAACTTGACTTGAAATCGTTTCAAAGCATAAAAATTTTTGAAAACACATTTGAAAATGATTGAGGCACTAGGTATTTTTCAGGCCTCCTGAACTTTGACTGATAAATTGCCCCTTAGTTGCCCAATTTTGAGCCTAAAAGAATAAATACTTTTCTTGGTACCATTGATCTATTTTAATGAACAATGCTTAGTATGACACCTCTTAAAGTGTTGCAAAGGGCAAGAAGGGTAGTTTAAAGGATAAATTTGGGATAAAAATTAGAAAAATTTCTCGAAAAGTTGAAAATCTCCCCTTCTCCAAATAAAAATAAAGAAATAAAAAAAAATGGAGAAGGGGATGAGAATAATAAAGCGAGAAATATAAAAGAAAAAAAGAGAGAAGAAGAAGATAAGAAAAAGAAGGTGGAAAACTGAAGCCCGAAAAAAGGAATTTTAGGAGGTGTCATGCTTTGCACTGGTCGATTTTGTTTAGCCTCTAGAATTTCCCTTTTTTTTATTTCCCCACCTAACAATAAATCCCATGGCCCCGTTACAACCGAAATAAAAGACCTCTTGATTCTTGTGTGTTTTTATTAATAAAGTAGAGATTTGATTAATAGTCAAGCTTATGGTAGGGCACCTTACTCGAGGAAACTGAGCGAATTGTCACATACCCTCAAACACATGAGTGAGGTGAGAAGAGTACCCGAATTGGTGAGAGATGCGAGTCTGGGGACCTAAGCTCCTAATTGGACTTAAAATCGATTGTCTCTTGGTTTCTTACGAAATATGCCTGATTGCTTGAATTCATGACTCGGGTTCTAGATTCACTGTCCATACTTCGATTGGTTAACTTTTCTGGCATTAGTTATTGCTTGAGGACAAGCAAAATCTTAAGCTTGGGGTAGTTTGATGAGTGTGATTTCACCTCATATTTTCATAACATTTTGCATGCATTTTCATATAGATTAGGCTTGTTTTGTTTGATTATTAGTTAATTTTTCCTTGGAACGAGTAAGGTGGTTCTGTGTGCTTGTGTGCAAGAAAAATAGATTGAAATGCTCAGGATCAGTCGCAATGGAGCTGGCACAAAGATAGGAGCCTGGAAGGCAAGAAAGAGGGGCAAACAGAGCTGATCACGGCCAGGTCGTGATGCCCATCACGACCGTGATCAAGTGAAGATGAAAAAGGATGAAAAAAAAAGTCAGAAGCTGTCACGGCCTGGCCGTGATGCTCATCACGGCCGTGACATGCATATTGAGCTAGAGACCCTCGGGGCAGAATCTGTCACGGCCAGGCCGTGATGGACATCCGGCCGTGACAGACCATTTACTGAAGCAGAGCACAAGGCAGAAGCCATCACGGCCAGGCCGTGATGGCCATCACGACCGTGATGCGTGTTACTTGGATCAGAAGCAACGGATTTGGATCTAATTTGAGTTAGATTGGGATTCTAACTTCCCAATTCTATAAATATGGGATCAAGTCAGAGGTTTAGGGACACTTGACTGCCACCACTTAGGCTATAATTTAGGATCTTTCTTCTCCTCCCTCTTCTTCTCTGATTTTCTTCTTTCATGTTATTTTGTAATCAAGCTTGTTGTCACCATGACAAAGCTTGAGTAGTAGTCTAGTTTCTAGGAATTGGGGCTATGCCCGAAACTTGTTTATGGTGATGTATAGATTTTTGATTTCTTGTTAATTAAGATTTGTTTTTGATTCGATCCCTATCGTTTTAATTACTCGTGAATTCGGTGGCCACTTGTTTGCGTGCCATAGATACACTAAGGACGAACCTAGCGGTGAACTTAGGTGTCGGATCCATAGGAATCAAACTTGGGACTGAAATCACGAGAGTTAGAAGCCGTCCCTCGAGGATTCACGAATCGTCACAAAACTCAAGGGGTCCGATCTAAATTCAATTACCACGAGAGTAAGGATTGATTTAATCGGGCACGACTTTTGTAACCCGAGAGGGAGCATTAGCTAACTTAGGACAAATTCGCCTTCAAAACAGATTTTGGTAATTGACAAGAAGAGAAATCGATTCAGTATCATAAACAGTTTTGTGGTATCCCAATTCCTGGGAATCCATTTTAAATTTGAAAACCCCCGATTTGAATCGCTTTCTGTTTTGTCCAATTGCGAAATTGAATTTGATCCTATCTCAAAAATCAAACCTTTTCAAAATCTTAGTCCAGTTTTATCGATTTTCTAATTAGTTGAAGTTTGAGATCACGGTCCCTGTGGGATCGATCTTTTTATAACTTGGCAACGAATCCGGTACACTTGCCGGAATTTATCACATCACTATACTTTTACGTCCTGTGTTTGTCTGTATCTACTTTATTTTAATCTTACTAATATCATACAGTAATTCGTTGATTCTTTTGGTCTTAATGCAGCTCACCTTTGACATACCGGATACGATGGTTATGAAGAAGCATTTGTTAAAGTATGCTGGTGAGCGTTGGAGGGCTTTTAAGGTCGACCTGGGCAGATACTATGTATTCAATCCAACATGTGAAAAGAACCCACTTAAGGTGTACCCGTTTCTTGACCAGGCGACGTGGGATCGCTTTGTTCAAAGCCGACATGATCCCGGCTTTCAGGTTAACTTATTTGATTTGTCTCTAAATTTATGTAATTTCATTAATTTTATTTACTTATGTAATTTAATTGTCTTCTATTTATAACAGGAGAAGAGGAAAAAGGGGCAGGAAAACAAAAGTAAGAATGTCTACCCCCATGTCATGTCTCGTGGGGGATATAAAAAGCTTGGTCAAATAATGGTGGAAGAAGAAAAGAAAGCACGTCAGGAAGCAGCATCTCAGGCGGATCCTAAAGCTGAAAATCGTCCAGAGGTTGTTGATCCATCTCCACCCCCACGCCATCGTAAATGGAAGAGGGTCCGACGAAGAAAAACGGGACAATATACATCTGAGGAGGCCCGCCAAGTACCTGAGAAGATTGTAAGTATAGTTTGAATTGTAATTGTCATTTTAAGATTGTTACTGAATTGTAATGTGACCTGATATTTTATATGTGATAGAATGCCTTGGACGAGCAGGTAACCTAAGGAACCTTTGTTCCTAGAGGACGCGATGATATCTTAGTCGCTTGCCATCGTGAAACCAGACCATCCGGGCGTGTCATTGGTGTTGGATGGGGTGTCGGCATTCGCCAATACCATGGTTCATCTTCACACCAATCCCACAGGGATGTTGGTGCAGATAGAGCACGGCTAAAACAGGAGATTGCAGCTGAGCTTAGACAGGAGATGGCCGAGCAGTTTGCCCAGCAGATGGCAATATTGACTTCTATGTCCCAGCAGATGACAGCCGGTGTCCAACCCTCTGTTCAACCCTCTGTCCATGTGAGCACTAAGGGCTCATGTGATCCTCCTCATCAGCCTGAAAATGATGATGATGGTGATGATGATGGTGATGATGATGATGACGACCCTGATAGGTGTGAGCTGTATGTTGATGATCATCATGATCGCCGTTTAGTGGCGTTGGGGAGGGCACATAATAACTTAGGTAATACCATACACCATCGTTTATTACTGGATGATCAGCTGAGGGTCGTTGTTGAAATTATTCGAGATGCTGATGCTCGAGTCCCTGTGCCCACCGAGGAGGTTCAAACAGTGGGTCAGGCCCCCGGTAACTTCATCCTCTGGCCAAGAAGATTGGTCAGCTTTCTTGTTGCATCTGAGGTACTCATTTAGTTGTGTTTTTCTATATTCATAGTTGAAATTATTTATTATTGTTTAAAGATAATGCTTTATTTTTATTCGTTATAGGATGTTGGAAATGATCATATACTGCCTAAAAGGTCGGATCCAGGAAGACCAGAGATGTCTGCTCCAGCCAAGGTATTCATTTGACCATTTAATTAATTACCAATGAAATAACTTCATTATCTGTGATTACTAATATATATCTTTGTTGTTTAGGGGATCTACAAAGGGGCTCTTGGTGATGTTTTTAAACTTCTGGCTATACAGGTTGTCACCATGGAGAATGACGCAGCTTTGGTGAGGTTGGAACATGATGCCAACCCAGGTGATGAACTGTATATTCCAAAGAATGAACTTATGGAGATTGTACTCAATAAAGAAATGGCTAGTTCTGCACACCTATCGTTATGGTGCACATAACATTTTATTTATAAGTTAAGTAATTAATTTTTAAATACTATGATAATTAACATGTTTTTTCAATATATTAGGTATCTGCATCGTATGATAGTTGATCAGGGTAACCTCGCCCTTTATGGGTTCATTGACCCCATGTTCATTTAGGGTGATGTTCTCCTAGCATCAGAAGACCGGGTCATCACCATACGCGATATACTTGCCTGAGACGATCATCAATTCTACCTTGCGCCGTATCTCAATAAGTAAGTACCTGTTATTTAATTATAACTATATATGACTAAGTCACTAATTGTTCCGCAAATACAGCCAGCATTGGCAACTGTTGATCTTGTACCCTAGGATGAACGTCGTGGTCTTCTTCTGCTCAATTGGAAATAAGCCGGAGAATGAACTGCAGACGATCATAGAAACGTAAGCATTAAAATACTTTATAATCAATAATGCAGTTGTTTTAATTATCTGAAATCTATATAGATATACTTTAATTAATGTTTATTTTGTCATGATAGTTCTATTAATGCAAGCCACATGTTGCATGGTGAAAGACGTCGGCCTATCAGATGGATTATTCATAGGGTAAGATATTTATTAGTACAAATACATCAAATGCAGTGGGTATAATTATTGATTTCTATTTAATTTAATTCATCATATTCTAATTGGTTTTTATTTGTACGTACGTAGTCACGTACACAACGTGGATCATGGGAATGTGGATACTATGTGATGCAGTGGATGTTGGAAATTATCTCCTCCAGGATCACTGAAAGATGACACGAGGTAAATGTTAATTGATAACAATTAGAAGTAACAATTATAGATTCGTTATATGTTTTATGTTAGTTTATTAATTACTTAAAAGATATAATCTTTTGTCCAATTAAACTTGCAGATATTCAACAATCCAACTCCATTATCTGCTTCCGACATCAACAGCATAAGGAGGCGTTGGGCAACTTTCTTTCTTGAAGTGTACCAACCATAGTTTGTATATATATATATATATATATATATATATATATATATATATATATATATATATATATATATATATATATGTAGTTAGTTTAAAAGCTTATCATGTACTGGCTATAGTGTACTTTTGACTGATCATATGTATTTTGATATGAAATCTATAATATATCATGTAGCTTTTTGGTTTCTAGTTATCTTTGTTGTCTGAATGTAATTGAACGTACATATGTATTGTTCGCAATAAATTTAGTATATATTAATTGTGTTTTTGTTGTACAAAAATGATTGTTGAGAATATTTAGAGTATGTTATTCTGGTATTGATCTGCATTATTACTGAAACAGGGGAAAGGAAAGATAGAAATGTAAACAACAGTTTCAAAAAAAAATTAGACTTTACACATCGGTTTTAAAAAAATCGATTTGCACATCGGTTTTACAGAAAACCAATGTGTAAAGCCTAATTTCCACATCGGTTTTCAATAAAATCGATGTGAAAAGTGATATTTCCAATAGGTTAGCAATTGACAAATGAACTTTCTACGTCGGTTTGTTATAAAAACCGCTGTTAAAAATGTACTTTACACATCGGTTTCAAAACCGATGTGTAAAGTGGCAATAAACCACATCGGTCTTTTCAACATCAGTTTGAAAACCGATGTGAAAAGTAAAAAATAACCGATGTGGAATCCCTTTTCTGTATTAGTGTATTGATTTGGCAAATGGTGTGATATAGCAAAATGCGACCGATGATCTATATTCATTAGAGATATGTCATCCCACGTAGCACGTGTCTATCATGCAGTCTGCCACCTATACTTCAAAATCCAAGACGTAACTGTTGGGCCATTTATCCATTATCCTATACTAATTATCTCAATTCACTGACGAAATTTTGTAAGTTGTAGTTTGTTAGGTTTGCGATAATAGACAAAAAATTAATAGAGGATATTGAAATTTCTCGATTCTTGTAAGTTACAATACTATAGGAATATGAAAATGTTACTTACCTTTATTCTCATTAGAAATGGAGATAATTGATGTTAATTTTCTCAAAGGAAGAGGGAGCAACCATTTTTTACTCATTGGCTTGTATTTTAAAGTTAATTTTCTATTTTTTCTATGGAGGAAGAGAAGCTATTATTATATCAGGAATAGGATTGTTTTTGCCTTTTCTTAGGACTACCCTATTCAACTAGTAATCTCATCAAATAACAATTATCTTTTTTATCCAATTATTATTTAGTCCATAATTGTTTAATTATTTACTTATATTAAACCCATTAGATGTTACATACACTCACATGAGACCTTTAAATCTTACAATATTCTTCAACTTGGCTCATGTGGCATAACCGGACATCATGTTCTAATAAACAAATAAATCAAGAAAATGATTGATGCAAGCATTCATGCAACTAAACCATTTCGTACATAGTTACATATCGGTACATATAAATCAATGTTAAGAATAAGAACTAATTTAAGTCATGGAGATTGTACGTTGCTTAATCGACGTAATCCCTAATTCTAAATATCACAAATTATAATATCATTTAATTATACGTATGACCGGTTAGTGGATATTGTATTGGGCTTTGACAAGAGGATTACCTATTATATGGGTTGGACTTTTCATATGATATATAGGGGTGTTCGTGGTTCGGTTTAGATCGGTTTTGAGATAAAATATCATTCGATCCAATGATAAAAATAACATGCGGTTCGGTTCGGTTTGAATGTCATCTTTTAAAAAATCCGATCTGATTCGATCCAATTAAATACGATTTGGATCGGTTCGATTGATTCGATTTTTGATCATGCATCATTACTTTTTTATATTACCTTAAATAACATATTATAAGTATGATAGTCAACCCATTAAACCTGTACTGCTTTACATACAATTTTTTGCATGTACTGCTTTGCCTATTATAAGTAGGTTGAATAACAACCTAACGTTATGTAATGTGCTAGCCTGTAGCTATAAGACAACATGAATCAAGAAGGGAAAAAAGTGGCTCAAAGCCTAAAATTACAAATGACAAAGTTCCAAAGTTTTTAACAACATACATTGAATTTAAAGATTAAAATACACAAACAGCCATGCCCATTTTCATGCTCCCAGCCATGTTATTGCCACCAGCCGCTGTCTACAAAACAAAATTACAAAAATACAGGGCATAAAAAACATCACAGACTCATGCATTAAGTTGGTAAAGAAGAAAACAGATTTTACAAATGATAGGAGAAAATGATTAACTCCATGGTGATAATGCTGAAATGATTAACTCCATGGTGCTAATGCTATGGTTAATAAGAGGAACTAATACCCCAACAAATAAAACAATTCAAAACCAGATCTGCATTCAAAACAAAACAAAACAAAACAAAACAAGAGGACTCTGAAACAAACCTGTAGGTTTTGTGGCAGAACCGAACAATAGAAAATCAGAGGAATCAGACATCAAACCCAAATTAAGGAGCTACTGAAAACATCAGTTCAGACATCAGTTCAGACATGAAAACATTAGACATCAAACCCTAATAGAACATCAGTTCAGACATGAAAACATTAGACAACAAACCCTAATTAATTAATTAAAACATTAGTTCAGACATGAAAACCTCAAACATCAAACCCTGATTACTTATCATGAAACCATTGCAGCTGAATCAACAAATAAGCTTAAGCAAAAGGGAGAGCCAAAAGGGAGCAGTAAAGAGAAAGCAGCGGATCACTCACTGGAGAAGAAACGAGGGAGAAGGAGCATGACTTCAGGCGACAAGAGGCAGACGCTGCAAGAGGGAAAGGTGATGAGTGTGATTTCACATCATATTTCATTGATATTTTGCATGCATTTTCATATAGTTTAGGCATCTCTAATTTGATATTGGCTAGTTTTTACCTTAGAACGGGTAAGGCGGTTTTGTGGTGTTGTTGTGCGGGAATTAAGGATTAAAATGCTCAAGATTAACCATGATGGAGCTTGCATGAAGATGGGGGTTGAAAAGTGAAGAAAATGAGCCAAACAGAGCCCATCACGGCCTAGCCGTGATGAGCATCACGGCCATGATCGAGTAGAGCTGAAAAGAAAGAATGGAAAAGTCAGAACTGATCACGGCCAGCCCGTGATGTCCATCACGGCCGTGACATGCCAACTGAACCAGACCCTCACAGGCAGAACTGATCACGACCTAGCCGTGATAGTGGTCACGGTCGTGACAGACCAACCAGCGAAGTAACTTCCAAGTCAGAATTGATCACGGCCTAGCCGTGACAGGCATCACGGTCGTGACGCGTAATATATGGATCTTTAGAAACTGATTTGATCTGAATTTGTGATTGCTTGGGATTTAAGTTACCCTAATATATAAATAGAGCACTTAGGCTCGAAAATAAGGGACTTTTAGGGACTTTTTGGGCTGCTACCTTAGGTAAAAATTAGGATTTTCTCTTCTTCTTCTTCTCCTCTCTTAGGTTTTCATTCATGTTTTTGTTAATCAAGCTTGCCATGATCATGGCCACGCTTGAGTAGTAGCTTTATTTCTAGGGACTGGGGCTATGCCCAAAATCTGTTTTATGTTATGAATTGTTGTTTTCTCTTTGTTAATTTCGATTTCGCTTTCGACTTGGTTTCTATCGCATGAATTACTTGTGAATCTGATGCGCACTTATTTGCATGTCATAGATACTCTAAGAATGAACCTAGCGGTGAACTTAGGTATTGGATCTATAGGAATCAAACTTAGGACTTAAATCACGAGAGATAGAAGCGGTCCTTCAAGGGTTCACGAATTGTCACAGAACTTAAAGGGTTCAATTTAAATTCAATTACCACGAGAGTATGGGTTGTTTTAATTGGGCACGGTTTTTATAACCCGAGAGGGAGCATTAACTTATTGAGGATAAATTCACTTTCAAATCAATTTTGGTAATTAACAAGGGGTAGTCAATTTGGTAACATGAACAATCTTGTTGGTAACCCAATTCCTAGGAATCCCTTTTGATTTGAAAAACCCCTAATTGATTTACTTTCCTGTTTTAATTGATTGCATTCTTAAATACCTGATTTTCTAGTTAATTCTTATTTCAAAAATCAAATCTTTTCAAAATCCTTTTTTTTATATAGTCCAATTTAATTGGTTTAATAATTAGTTGTTATTTGAGATCACGGTCTCTGTGGGATCGATCTTTTTATTACTTGATGACGAATCCGGTACACTTGCCGGAATCCAACGCAATCAAGTTTTTGGCGTCGTTGCCGGGGACTGTGCTTTCTCGAATCTCAATTTAATTTTTAAATTGATTTTTCTGGACTTTTTCTTTTTAATTGTTTTTTTATATAAAAAAAAAAAGAAAAAAAAAGAGGGAAATTCTTATTTTTTTCATTTATCTCTTTTTTTTTCTAGAGTATCTATCTCTCTACTATAGGTATTTTTCTCTTTTATGCAAAGATCCCTAAGTCTTGGAAACCTTATTGAAGTTGACCCCGAGATCGAAAGGACCTTTCATAGACATAGGAGACTACAAAGAGAGAGGGAGAGGTTGATTTCCATTCCACTCATGGCGAATCTACCGGATACAAAATCACTGAAGGACTACGCAACCCCAAATGCTAGGGGTTTGCGAACTGGGATTGCTAGGCCAGAAATCGAGGCGGAGAACTACACTATACCACCTATGCTAATTAGCATGATTAGGCAACATCAATTCGGAGGATTGCCCTCGGAGGACCCGACTGATCATGTGGAGACATTCTTGGAGTTCACCAATGCAATTAGAATTCATGGCGCCCCGATTGATGCTATTCGCTTGAGATTGTTCCCCTCCTTTCTTTGTGAAAAGGCAAAAGCTTGGCTGAAGCAAGTGTCCGCTAATACCTTGTCGACTTGGGACCAACTGGAGCAAGCATTCTTGGAGAAATTATTCCCTCCATCCAAGACGGCTTACCTACGAACTCAGATCACCGGCTTCTTCCAAAAGGACAGAGATTGCTTATTCGAAGCTTGGGATCGTTACAAAGGATTGCTGGAGTCCTGCCCACATCATGGGCTCGAGAGGTGGTTGCTAGTGCATACCTTCTACAACGGATTGGATTACTTTTCGAATATGTCACTCGACTCCGCAGCTGGTGGAGCCTTTATGAATAGACCTCTGACTGAGGCATTCAATATCATCGAAAACGTAGCAACCAACTACCACCAATGGGGTTTGGAAAGAGGTAATAACCCGAAAAAGCTTTCGGGGGGTAAGTTTGAAATGAATAGCACTGATCTAATTATGTCTAAATTTGACTCATTGTATAAACGCTTTGATAAGCTTGAAAAGGCTAATGTGAGTTCAATAGGTGCTACTAATATTGTTTATGAGATTTGTGGAATGCAGGGACATGATATAATGGAGTGTCCACATGGTATTGCTCATGGATCCGGTGCTTCGGGGGAACAAGTGAACTCTTGTCACAACTTCTATGACACGAACCCGAAGTTACCAAACTACGCTCCCCCAAATTCTTACAACCAAGGAAGGAAGAATAGCCCTTCCCTCTCCTACGAGAACTACAACAACACGTTGAACCACGAATTTCAGGAAGGCCAAGGTAATAGGAAAACCGCATCAGGGTATCCTCAGGTACAAAAGTCTAGACTTGAGTCTCTCTTGGAAAATTTTGTTGAAACTCAAACAAAACAAAATGAAGAGTTTAGGCAACAAGGTAGGGCAGTCAATGAGGCAATAAAAGAGTTAGCATCTAAGGTAGATAACTTAGTCATCCATAATAAGATGTTAGAAACTCAGATTGCCCAACAAGCTAGTACATATTCTAGAACTAAGGGTACGTTCCCAGGACAAACCGAAGTTAATCCCAATGAGCAGTGTAATGCTATATACTTAAGGGGTGATAAGCTTGGGGTAGTTGAAAAGGATGTGGAATGTGAGGTGGACATGAGTAAACATGAAGAGATAGAGCCAAAGTATGTCCCTCCACCACCGTACCAACCCCCAATACCTTTCCCACAAAGGTTGGTCAAGAAAAAGCAAGTAGAAAAAGAAACTAAGAGCTTAATTGAGGAGCAGGATGCCATGATAAAACTAATATTCCCCCTAAACTAAAAGATCCAAGAAGTTTCTATATTGCTTGCTCAATTGAAGAAGTGAAAATAGACCAAGCCTTATGAGACTTAGGGGCTAGTGCGAGTTTGATGCTGCTTACTATCTTTGAGAGGTTAGGAACCAATAAATTGAGTCCATCCAAATCCTCTTTACAATTTGCGGATGGCTCAACTAAAACTCCTCTAGGCATACTAGAGAATGTTCCCATAAAGGTAGGGAAATTTTTCATTCCTACCGATTTCATGGTGTTGGATATGAATGGGAATTCTAAATTCCCTATCATTCTTGGAAGGCCTTTCTTGGACACAGCTGGAGCAATAATAGATGTAAAGAATGGCAAGATCTCTCTGAATGTAGAGGAAGGTAGGGTAGATATTGATTTGACTAACTCATATAACAACCCTCCTTTTGAGAGTCATGTGTGCAGGATCGAGATAATGCCTCCAGAAGTGAAGGAAGAGCCTAATATGGAAGCAACTCCTAAACTTTGCATGACGAATGATGCACCAAATGGTGATGAAGTTAGAGTTGCTCCTCATGTGGAGATAAAACTTCCACCGGGAGGAAGTAAGGCCATGAAACTCATAGTGAAAAGAGCAAAGCGAAAGAGCAATTGGTCATATGAACAAAATAGGCTCTTTGAAGGACTCCCTTGGAAGATAAGTGTTCTTGCACTTTCAAGCCCAGCTGATCCCGGTTGACTGAAGGGAGTATGGTCAAGCTTAAAACCGTAAATAAGCACTTCTTAGGAGGCAACCCAAGTTTCCTTTCCCTTTTCCATTTGTTTTTGAATTTTATTTTTGAATAATTAGAGAATATCAAGAGAAGAAAGATCACTAATTGATGGTTTTGTCAAGTATTTTCAGGTTATGAAAGCAGTAAGAGCAAAAAGGCAAGGAAAAATAAAGTCAGAAGTCATCACGCCCAGGCCTTGACTGTAGTCACGGCCGTGATTAGCTAACCAAAGAAGATCAGAAAGGATCACGGCCCAGCCGTGATATCCATCACGGGCGTGATGAGAAGGACCCTGAAGATCAGAGTGTATCACAGTCTAGCCGTGATGGAACTCACGGTCGGGACAGGCCAGCTCCTATAGACCAGAATTGATCACGGCCTAGCCGTGATGAGCACCACGGCAATGACACATTTTCCAGTATCTCTTTGACTGGCATGTGAGCCAGCACCCTCTACCACCTCGGTGAGTTGTTCCATTTTTCTCCTCTCTCCGACTTGATTATTTACATTGGAGACAATGTAAGTTTTTAAGCTTGGGGTAGGGGTATTTTTGTATTTTTGCATTTTTCATGTTGCATTCATATAGGCATAGTTTTGCATGATCACAGGTTTAGATTGCCCCCTTGCTTAGAGTATTCATCCAATTGTGAAAAACTTGGTGCCAAATGAATTGAGACAGTGAATTTTTGAACCCAATTTTTGTATTCCTGTGATAAGGCTAAAAATAAAAATGCTTGAGATGATCTTTTGATAGTTGATAATTTGCATGCGGTTCCTTAGATTTGTGTTTCTCATTGATTTTAAACTACTAAATGTGAGATTTTTGAGCCAAAAGGGGTACTCACCGAATCTACCCCCATTCTTTGTGATTGAGTGTTTTATTCCTCTTGGATTATATTCTCTAGAACTTGACTTGAAACCGTTTTGAGACTTAAAAAATTTTGAAAACATATTTGAAAATGACTAAGGCACTAGGTATTTTTCTGGCCTTCTGAGCTTTTATTGATTAAATGTTATCCCTTAGTTGCCCAATTTTGAGCCTAAAAGAATAAAATACTTTTCTTGGTACCTTGATTTATTTTATGATGCTTGGTATGACACCTTTTAAAGTATTACAAAAAGGGTAAAAAGGTAGTTTGAAAAATAAATTGTGGGATGAGAAGTTAGAAAAATATTTCTCTTAAGTTGAAAATCTCCCATTCTCCCAATAAATAAAATAAAATAATCAAAAAAAATGGAGAAGGGGATGAGAAAAAAGAAAGTGAAAATAAAAAATAAAAAAATAAAAAGGAATAAAGAAATAAAGGTGGAAAAGTGAACTAAGGCCCAAAAAGGTATTTTAGAAGGTTGTCATGCTTTGCATTGTTTGATATTTTGTTTAGCCTTCTTGAATTTTCCTTTTCTTGATTTCCCCACCTAACAATTAATCCCATGGCCCCATTACAACCAAAATAAAAGACCTCTTGATTCTTATGTGTTTTCATTAATAAAGTAGAGATTTGGTTAATAGTCAAGCTTATGGTAGGGTACCTTCCTTGAGGAAATTGAACGAATTGTCATATACCCTTAAACACTTGAGTGAGGTGAGAAGAGTGCCTAAATTAGTGAGAGACATGAATTTAGAAAACCTAAGCTTCTAATTGGACTTGAAATTGATTGTCTCTTGGTTACTTATTTGAATATGCCTGTCACTTGGATTAGTTACTCGGGTTCTCGGTTCACTGTCCATGCTCTGACTGTTTATCTTATCTGGTCTTAGTGATTGCTTGAGGACAAGCAAAATCTTAAGCTTGGGGTAGTTTGATGAGTGTGATTTCACCTCATATTTCATTGACATTTTGCATGCATTTTCATATAGTTTAGGCATCTCTAATTTGATTTTGGTTAGTTTTTACCTTGGAACGGGTAAGGCGGTTTTGTGGTGTTGTTGTGCAGGAATTAAGGATTAAAATGCTCAAGATTAACCATGATGGTGCTTGCATGAAGATGGGGGTTGAAAAGTGAAGAAAATGAGCCAAACAGAGCACATCACGACCTAGCCGTGATGAGCATCACGACCATGATCGAGTAGAGCTAAAAAGAAAGAATGGAAAAGTCAGAACTGATCACGGCCAGCCCGTGATGTCCATCACGGTCGTGACATGCCAACTGAACCAGACCCTCACAGGTAGAACTGATCACGACCTAGCTGTGATGGTGGTCACGGCCGTGACAGACCAACCAACGAAGCAACTTCCAAGTCAGAATTGATCACGGCCTAGCCATGACAGGCATCACGGTCGTGATGCGCAATATATGGATCTTTAGAAACTGATTTGATCTGAATTTGTGATTGCTTGGGATTCAAGTTACCCTAATCTATAAATAGAGCACTTAGGCTCGAAAATAGGGGACTTTTCATTCATGTTTTTGTTAATCAAGCTTGCCATGACCATGGCCATGCTTGAGTAGTAGCTTTATTTCTAGGGACTGGGGCTATGCCCAAGATCTGTTTTATGTTATGAATTGATGTTTTCCCTTTGTTAATTTCGATTTCGCTTTCGATTTGGTTTCTATCGCATGAATTACTGGTGAATCTGATGCGCACTTATTTGCATGTCATAGATACTCTAAGGAAGAACCTAGCGGTGAACTTAGGTATTGGATCTATAGGAATCAAACTTAGGACTTAAATCACGAGAGTTAGAAGCGGACCTTCGAGGGTTCACGAATTGTCACAGAACTTAAAGGGTTCAATTTAAATTCAATTACCATGAGAGTATGGGTTGTTTTAATTGGGCACGGTTTTTATAACCCGAGAGGGAGCATTAACTTATTGAGGATAAATTCGCTTTCAAATCAATTTTGGTAATTAACAAGGGGTAGTCAATTTGGTAACATGAACAATCTTGTTGGTAACCCAATTCCTAGGAATCCCTTTTGATCTGAAAAACCCCTAATTGATTTACTTTCCTGTTTTAATTGATTGCATTTTTAAATATCTGATTTTCTAGTTAATTCTTATTTCAAAAATAAAATCTTTTCAAAATCCTTTTTTATATATAGTCAATTTAATTGGTTTAATAATTAGTTGTTATTTGAGATCACGGTCTCTATGGGATCGATCTTTTTATTACTTGGCGACGAATCTGGTACACTTGCCGGAATCCAACACCATCAAAAGGAGATGACGGTGGAGATGGAGACGCTTCGAGAGAGAGATGACGGAGAGGAAGAGGCGGGTGGCGGCCACGAGTGGAGACGCGAGTCTGAGAAGGAAAGGGTATGTGAGGCGCTGTGTTCTAGGACTAAGTGTTGTGCGACTGTGTGCTACGGAAGATAAGTGTCAAGGAAAAAATATTTGAGTGAAACGGCCTAGCGATGTACATAAAACGCATATGTTAAAAACTAATATATAAAATATCGGCTCGGTTTGGTTTCTGAACCTCCAACCGAAAACCGAACCGAACCGATCGGTTCTGTCCAAATTCAATCCAAAAACATCCAATTAAATTCGGTTCTCATCGGTTTTCAGTTATTTTGGATCGGTTTTTCGATTTTTTTGGATCGGTTTGGATCTGAACACCCCTAATGATATATCATATATAGTTGCCTCATTAAACATAGACATCCATTTGTATATTAACTACAAAGATATTAACTCTTTGGAATCCTAATCAAGATTATTAAGAGGAAAACATCAATCTGAATCCTCCTCCAATGCTAGGTGAACATTTTTTTTTATCTCTATTCCTCAAAATTTATATTCTTGAATACACTATAGTATAGTATAGTATAAATTTGCATGACATTCTCGATTTAGATTTTTTTTTGATGAAATTATCGATTTAGATTATTTCATTATTTTCTATCAATAGACATTTATCAATTTCATTCTTCAAACTAAAAGTCAAAATTTTCTCAAGTAGAAGATGTTAAGTCTCTAAAATGTCTGATGTACATTTCCCTAAGTTTTGATGAGAACGAAACATTGGTTGATGATTTAATTAACCGTCATATTGGTTGCTAACCTGTCTATCTAGTATGCAGATTAAAACAACAAGAATCATCTGTCTGCTCATATAGATGACTACCTGTCTGGATATGCGAAAGTCAATCAGTCTGCTGACTAGGATTCTTGACTTCCTTCAAAATACGTCTTCAACCTGTCTCCCCACGAGTTCCTACACATGTCTGAGGTTACTCGTCGACATACCAAGGACCAAACAAGCTTTTGTTGGCTGTCACATCAGAAAGATACTTGAAGACTTCTCTCCTACTTAATCTCACGCTTATCAAGAAAAGTCAGAAGTTACTCTCTCAAGCAACCTCGGTTATCAGAACCAAAGACCAGTTAAAGAATGCTTCCAACGTACTTTATTCCCCAGTACCTCTGGTCCTTTACATGAAAAAGGGAATTGTACTAAGCAATGTACAAAAAGCTCTCTGCACAACTCTCATATGGTTGTTTCATGATGCATAAAGCCATGATCCTTCAAGTTAGAGTACAACCAACGTTCCTATTGCATTAATGGCTGCCCAGAACGACTCTATTGCATTTAATAAAGTTCTGCTTGAAGCCAACATTTGAAGAAATGTCTCTAATGGATCTTAAATGCTTGAAGACTATAAATACAGAAGTCATTGAAGATGAAGACACATAATGCATATAGCATTAAAGAGTCATTACTCTACGCATTAATTTCTTCATTCTTTCATTCTGTATTCTTCAATCATTTGAAGTTATTACACAGACTTTCCTAAGCTTTACATTTAAACCACTCTCTGAGTGTTAGTGATAGATCTGTCTGTCTGAAGTTATATTTATTACAAACCAAATTTCTCAAACAAATTTGAGTGAGCCTGAAGAGGCTAGATGTGCAAAGAATACTTGTCTTTGAGCCTGAAGAGGCTAGGTGTGCAAAGAATATTTGTCTTGGAGGTTGAATAGGCTAGGTGTGCAAACAATACTTAGAGTCTGTAACCTGATCAGTTATAGTGGATAAAACTTGGTGCTGCCAAGGACTGGACATAGCTTTTTGCTTTGAAGAGTGAATCAGGATAAATAACTGTGTCAATCTCTCTTTCCTTTTAAACTCTTTAGTTGCTTTAGTTTTCTTATCCATTTATCAAGTGGTGTGTTTGCCTTAGTCACTGTTAAAATTTCATCACATAGGTCACCTGTCTGTCCTGTATCTTTCCACTCGTATGAACCAAACTTCTGTATGAGAAAATTTTTCAACTTTGTTTAAATTCTGATAAACACAATTCAACCCCACTTCTCATGTTTATAGTTGTCTGTTTTAGTTGGTATCAGAGATCAGCCTCTGGGTTGAGCATCTAACAGTGTAGAGGTAAAAGGTCCTGAAGAATAGACATGACTGCTGGAGATAGTTCAAATAGAAGTCACCAGACTGAAGGATTTTCCCAAACCATACCTCCTTACTTCAATGGAGAAAACTACAACTATTGGAAAGATAGATTTCAATGGTTCATTATATCTACAAACTCTGATCTCTGGGATGTCATTACAGATGGTCCATTCATTCCCAAGAATGATGATGAAACTGACAAGCCAAAAGCTCGGTGGACTACTGCAGAAAAGAAAAATTGGGAGATGAACCACAAAGCTAGATATAACATCATTTGTGCTCTCAGTCCTGATGAGTTTGAGATGGTATGTGCTTGTGACTCTGTCAAAGAAATATGCGACACTTTAGCTGTCACACATGAAGGAACTGCCAAAGTCACAGAGTCAAAGATTGCCATACTTGCCAGAAGTATGAACTGTTTGTCATGGAGGAAGGAGAATCTGTTGCTCAAATGATAGGAAGATTCCAAACTATAGTCAACAGTTTAAAATCTCTTGGCAAAGTCTACACCAATGCTGAGAAGGTTGGAAAGATTCTGAGAAGTCTACCTAAACAGTGGAGACCTTTGGTCACTGCTATCTCTCAAGCCAAGGATCTCACTACCTTGACTATGGATGAACTTCTTTGAACACTCACTGTTCATGAAATTTGATCAAAAGTCAGTAAAAGCTTCCAAGGCTCCAAAGGCAGACGAGTCATCCAGTGATGCTGACCTGTATGAACACGAGGATTCTGAGAGTGATGAAGAATTGTCTCTCCTGACCAGGAAGATAAAGCTTCTCCTGCAGAAAAAGAAGTTCAAGAGGGATAAGCCATTCAGAAGGTTCAACAAAGACAAGAACTTCAAAGAATCCACTTCAACAGACAAAAGTTCAATTGCCTGCTATGAGTGCAAGAAGCCTAATCACATCAAGGTTGAATGTCCTCAACTCAAGAAGGCCCCTTTTAAGAAATTCTTCAAGAAGAAGAAGAAATGAATGATGGCTACTTGGGAGGATCTGGAGTCAACATCTTCTGATGAAGAAACAGAGGAATAAGCCAATCTCTGTTTGATGGTCAACACTGACTCAGACACAGATGATGAGGTACATCCTGACTATGAGGAATTACTTGATACCTATGAGGAGTTGCTGGAGGAATCCAACTACTTATCTAAGGCCTTCAAATCCCTCAAGAGAGAGTATGTAAAGCTCACCAGTGAGCATAAACAGAAATCTCAAGAGTGTGAGAAGCCGGCTACAGAGAACAGTGAGATGAAGACTGAAAAGTCTAATGAAGCTAAGATCTCAAGTGAAACATCACCATCTGAAGAAGTTGAAACACTTCAACAGAAAGTGAAAGAGCTCACTTCTGATCTTGCCAAATTTGTTAATGGTAGAGATAATCTGACTAAGCTACTTGGCTGTTAGAGGCACTCTCTTAACAAAGAAGGTATTGGATATGTCCATCAGACACATCATAAAGTATCAACTAAAGCTTCTACAGTATCTGCTAAGTCAACTGTAACCAAGTCTACACCTGTCTGTAACTTCTGTGGAAAAACTGGACATGTTATGTCTAAGTGTATCCATAAGAAGAGAAGGAAGTCTTCACAGACTCCTAGAACTAACAGAAAAGGACCCCAAAAAATATGGGTACCTAAAGATCAAATAATTTTTGTTGCAAATGTCCTCAACAGGACAAAGAAAACACCACTGCTGGTACCTGGACAGTGGTTGCTCGCGTCATATGACAGGAGAAGGGTCTATGTTCCTAGACCTCCAACTTAAGAAAGGAGGACACGTTGCCTTTGGAGGGAATCAGAAAGGAAAAGTTATATGAATTGGTACGATTGGTGGTAAACCCCCTCTTCCCTCTATATCTAATGTTCTTATGGTTAAAGGATTAAGACACAATTTGCTTAACATAAGTCAATTATGTGATCGTGGATTTGATGTTTCCTTTACCAAGGATGTATGCATAGTTAAAGACTGTTGTGGCAAAACCCTCTTTTCTGCTAAAAGGCAACAAAATATTAATAAGATTGAACTGTCTGATCTCTCAGATCAAAGTGTAACCTGTCTGATGTCTAAAGAGGATGAGAATTGGTTATGGCATAAGAAACTAGGACATGCTAGTATGAAGCTAATTTCTAAATTAAAAAGGAATAACCTTGTGAGAGGATTGCCTGATATTTGTTTTATGAAAGATGTCTTGCGTGATGCATGTCAGAGAGGTAAACAGATAAAATCAAGTTTCAAATCTAAAAACCAAGTATCAACCTCTAGACCTCTTCAGTTGATACACATGGATCTGTTTGGACCAGTTAGTGTTGCCAGTCTGGCTGGAAGAAAATATGAATTTGTCATAATTGATGACTATTCTAGATACACATGGGTACTCTTCTTAACCCACAAGGATGAGTCTTTTATGGCTTTCTCAGTATTCTGTAAAAGAGTACAAAATGAGTAGGGTTTTTGTATTTCTACCCTTAGAAGTGATCTTGGGGGAGAATTTGAAAATGAGCAGTTTAGACAATTATGTGAGGAGAATGGAATCTCTCATAATTTCTCTGCACCTAGAACTCCACAGCAAAATGGAGTGGTTGAGAGAAAGAACAGATCTCTGCAAGAGATGGCTAGATCTATGCTCAATGAAAATAATATCCTTAAGTACTTCTGGGCAGAAGCTATAAATACTGCTTGTTATGTACAAAACAGAATACTTATTAGGACTTTTCTAAAGAAGACTCCTGATGAATTGTGGAAAGGAAAAAGGCCCAACATATCTTATTTTCATGCTTTTGGATGTGAATGTTTTATTCTGAATACCGGAGATAATCTTGGAAAATTTGATTCTAAGGTAGATAAAGGTATTTTCGTAGGATATTTTGAAATGTCTAAGGCTTTTAGAGTTTACAATTCAAGAACTTGCATTATTGAATAATATGTTCATGTTAAATTCAATGATGGATTAAAGACTGATAAAGAACTATCAGATCTAGAAGATGATCTTACAGGTCTTGATATAAACAAGTCAGAAAGTCAACAACCCGTTCTAACCAAAACAGAACCTGTGCTTGAGGATGTCAGACAAGTAAAGCAGACAAGTCAGCAGACGAGTCAACAGAGAAGTCAGCAGACGAGTCAGCAGACAAGCCAAGATCTTAATGATGGTCTCAAAAGGGATTGGAAGTTCAACACTCAACATCCTAAGGATCTTATTATTGGAAATCCTTATGAAGGAGTAAAAACCAGATCCACACTAAGAGAATCATGCAATGTGGACTTTATATCTGAATTGGAGCCAAAACACATTGAAGAAACTCTTGAGGATGAAAATTGGATTCTTGCTATGCAAGAAGAACTTAACCAGTTCACTATAAATGATGTCTAGACTCTTGTCTCTAAGCCCAAAAACAAGTCTATTATTGGAACAAGATGGGCCTTCAGAAACAAATTGGATGAAGATGGTAAAGTTGTCAGAAAGAAGGCAAGGTTAGTAGCTCAAGGCTATAACCAACAATAAGGTATTGACTATACTGAAACTTTTGCACCTGTAGCTAGGATAGAAGCTATACGCATTTTAATGTCATATGATGCACAACACCAAATCACCCTGTTTCAAATGGATGTAAAAAGTGCTTTTCTAAATGGTATAATTGAGGAAGAAATGTATGTTAAACAACCCCCTAGTTTTGAGGATACTGGTAAACCATATCACATTTTCAAACTTAAAAAGGCATTATATGGTTTGAAACAAGCACCTAGAGCATGGTACGATAGACTTAGTTCTTTTCTCACGCATAATGATTTTACTAGAGGACAAGTCGACACTACTCTATTCAAGAAATGCTCTAATGAGAAATTTATTATAGTTCAAATATATGTTGATGATATTATTTTTGGAGCAACTAATGAGAAGTTGTGCAAGGAATTTTCAAATCTAATGCAAGCTGAATTTGAGATAAGCATGATGGGAGAACTGAAGTTCTTCCTTGGATTACAAATCAAGCAAACAAGTGATGGAATTTACATCCATCAACAAAAGTATACCAAGGAGATACTCAAGAAATACAAAATGGAAAAAGCTGAGCTTATGAAAGCCCCTATGCAACCTAATGCAAAACTAAGCAAAGATGATGAAGGTAAAAAGGTAGACCAAATTGTCTACAGAGGTATGATTGGCTCTCTATTGTACTTAACTTCAAGCAGACCTAACATTCAATCTAGTGTCTTTATGTGTGCTAGATTCCAATATGATCCTAGAGAAACTCATCTTAAGGCTGTTAAAAGAATATTTAGATACTTGCTTGGAACTACTAATCTTGGTTTGCTTTATTTAAGATCAAAAGAATACATATTAGTGGGATATTGTGATGCTGATTTTACTGGAGACAGAATAGAAAGAAAAAGCACTAGTGGAGGATGTCACTTCATTGGAGCAAGCTTAGTCTCATGGTCAAGCAAGAGGCAGACAACTATTGCCCTGTCTACTGCTGAAGCAGAATACATCTCAGTTGCTAGTTGCTGCTCTCAACTCTTATGGGTAAAACATCAACTTAAGGATTACTCTATTTATGAGCATAACATATCTGTATGGTGTGATAATTCCATAATTCCAGTGTTGTATGCTTAACTAAAAATCCAATTCAGCATTCTAAGGCTAAGCATATTGAAATCAAACATCATTTTATTAAGGATTATGTTCATAAAGGCATCTTTGATATTAAGTTTGTTAAAACTGAAAATCAATGGGCTGATATTTTCACCAAACCCTTAGCAGAAGAAAGGTTTTTATTTATTAGAGATAATCTAAACATGCATTGCATTGTTGAATGACATGTCTGAATGTTAACATATCTGTGCTTTATCACCTGTCTATGCTTACTTGTCTGACTCTGCTGAGTCACTATGCTAGAACTCAACAGTTTTGTTGAAATGGTTATTAATTAATTAATGTCATTCCCTTATCTGAAGCTAATCATGTGCACGGTAGTTTACATATCTCGAAACCATGTTTTCATTATGTTTTAAGTGGGCGCTGCGGTTCCCCATACAAATCGTGCCGTTTTGAATTAAAAATGCCGTTTTTCTCTCTCCTACCTTTATGACTATAAAAGACAATAGATCAGAAAGGTTGAACCTTTACGTTTTCAAAATTCCAAAATCTCTTTATCTTTTCGTATCTCAAACTCTCTTCTATCTCGAAACCCTAGAACCGTTTTCTCTAAAAAAAAATGGCATCATTCAAGCGTTACTCTGCAAAAGAAATCACTGAGAAATACAATCTCAAAGTTACTGAGATCGAGAAGATCATTCCGGCAAAGACTGTTGATCTTCAACAGATGAAGAAGCTAGGTATGGATGTCGCTGAAGAGTTGGAGTATTCCAAATGGACTCCTTTCTTCGACATAAAGGAGCTTGTTCACCCTAAGCTCGTTCAAACGTTCTGGAGAAATGTTGTGATTGTCACCAACCGACTGAAAGGAATCAAGAGCTTTAAGGCTGAAATGGGGGATAAAACCCTTCTCTTCCCCATCAGTTCTCTGGAGCTTGTCACAAAATATCCGAGAATCGGAGCTGGCTTCACACCCAACTGGGAAGATGAAGTGGGAGTTGACAATGTCAACATTGCCATCTATGGTGTTCCCAAACCTGTGAACCCTAAGCCTGTCAACATGGTGGTCATGTGCAGATTCCTGTACAAATTGCTGTTGGAGTGCGTGATGCCAAGGAAAGTCTCACGAGATAATGTGACCAAGATGGACAGATGTGCTCTGTACCACTTGATCCACAAAATCAAGGTCGACATCAATGACCTTATCTACATGTACCTTGAGACTCTGATCAAGACAACCAACATGCAGACCTATCCTTATGGGATGTTGCTGACAAGGGTCTTCAGGAACAAGTTGTTTGTTCCTAGTGATGTTCACTTTGTGGACATGTCACTGCCCATAGACACGAAGATACTGTCTATGATGGACATCAAGGGAATCCCTCTTGCTGATGAGCAGGCAGATGATAAGAAGAAGCAGAAGAAGAAGAAGCCTGCTGTTGAGCAGAAGGAGGAAGAACCAGTGGTTTCCACTGATGAGTCAGAAGTCCCTATTTCTGAGAGATTGTTCAAATCGTCTGGAAAGGTGGCTAGACAAGACCAAATTCCAGAGCTGCAACCTTCAGTGTCTGAAGATTCTGCTGAGACAGTTGAGCCCTTAAGGTTCAAGTTGAAGAGACCCTCTCCCCAGAGGAAGACTAGTGAAGCTGAGGAATTAGTGGATGTTCCTTCTCATCCCAGCAAGAAGAGGAAGCTGGTGAAGACCTTTGCCAAGGTCAGACAAGTTGAGTCTGAGCCTAGCAAAGAGGAAGCATCTGCTCAGAGGGAGCAGACAGAGCAAGTCCTGGAAGAACCAAATAAGACTTTCATTTTGGGAATTATTCCCAAAAAGAGAAGATCTGGTTACCCAGTACCTGCAAAGACTAAAGTTCCTGCAGAAGCTAACACTACAGAAGACCTGTCTGGAGGAGCTCAGACAGTTGTACCTGAGGATGACCAAGTGTCTCCATCTTATAAGAAGTTGAAGCTATCTGAAAACCAGATAACTCCTTTATCCCCTTTTCATCAAGGTATCATCACACCATCTGTCTCTTCTCCATCTGCCCTTTTTGTTCAACCTCTCTCTGTTGCATCTCCTCTTCCTTCACGTGTCCACTCCTTTCAAACTCAAACATCTTCTTTCAATGTTGTACCTGATGTATGTCAGTACACAGTTGTTCACAGGGACTCTGCTCCCAAGGAACAAACTTGCATATCATCGAGACTCTTTGTGTCTGATCTGCAATCTCTTTTTCTTGCTAGTATCTCACATGTCTCTGTCATTCCTTCTCCTCCACCTCATATTCTTAACCCCTGTAGAGAATTTTTCTTCTACCCACCTATTGTTGTCTTCATTGGAACATTAGCTGGAACTCACTATCCTGCTTCTGTTGTAATGCTACCTCGTAGGTCTAGGTATTTCTTTATGTTAATTACTGGATCAAATTCTTTCTTTTGTCATATTGATTCCTTATTACCCATCCTTCCATCTGTATCAGCTCAAACACCTCTTCCCCCACCTATCGAAATAACCGTCACCAGATTGTCTCTGTACTTTCCTCTGTGTTTCCTTCACCTGATACTGACTTTGTCAGAATCAGTCTTATCTTCAAATTCGTCTTTCTTCCTTTCTATGCCCTTCAAACTCTCCATGAACTTTTCTTCCCTTTCATCACCTCTCTCTTATCTCTACCTAAGGCACCCCCAATTTTAGCCTTACCCTGGCACTCTTCTGTCTGTCTCTTCCTCAAGCCTGTCTACAGAAGCCTCCACTTCTCAGACAGTGGCCTTACAAGACTTTCATCTGCTTCAAGGGAAAGTAGAAGAAATAAGAAGACAGCTGGATGAAGAAAGGAGAGCTAGGCTGCTCTTAGAGAAAAGGGTTGCTGCCTTATATTTGTTACTTAGTTAATCTAGGTAGTTTTGTTTCTCTGTTGTAAACTGCCCTGTATTTATCAAAGCTCATGATGAATAAAATATTTTTTCTTCCTTACTTTTCTTATTTCTTTACTTTTTTTTTTATATTATGATTACTCCTTTTTGCTGTTGACAAAAGGGGGAGAATGTATGTGATATGATCTTAAAGAGAAAGTAATATATGAACATGATATGATCAAAGTATGTTTTGATAGTTGCTATAATTGCTCCGATAAATCTTAAGTAAGATTGCTCTGATAATTTCTAAGTAAGACAATTCAAATACATGTGTGACTAAGTTAACTGGATTATATGATTAAGCTTATTGTCTGATCAAGCATCTGCATAACCTGTCCGCTTAAGAAAATTTCAACCTGTCTGATATATGCTATTTTCTTTGTTGATATTTTCTGAGGTTCATTAAATCATCTCAATGTTTGTCATCATCAAAAAGGGGGGGATTGTTAAGTCTCTAAAATGTCTCATGTGTATTTCCCGAAGTTTTGATGAGAACTAAACATTGGTTAATGATTTAATTAACCGTCATATTGGTTGCTAACCTGTCTAACTAGTATGCAGATTAAAACAGTAAGAATCATCTGTCTGCTCACATAGATGACTACCTGTCTGGATAAGCGAAAGTCAACCTGTCTGCTGACTAAGATTATTGACTTCCTTCAAAATATGTCTTCAACCTGTCTCCCCACGAGTTCCTATACTTGTCTGAGGTTACTCGTTGAAGAACCAAGGACCAAACAAGCTTTTGTTGGCTGTCCCATCAGAAAGAGACTTGAAGTCATCTCTCATACTTAGTCTCACGCTTATCAAGAAAAGTCAGAAGTTACTCTCTCAAGCAACCTCGGTTATCAGAACCAAAAACCAGTTAAAGAATGCTTCAAACTTACTTTATTCCCTAGTACATCTGGTCCTTTACACGAAAAAGGGAATTGTACTCAGTAAAGTACAAAAATCTCTCTGCACAACTCTGATATGGCTGTTTCACGATACATAAAGCCATGATCCTTCAAGTTAGAGTACAACCAACGTTCCTATTGCATTAATGACTGGCCAGAACGACTTTATTGCATTTAATGAAGTTCTGCTTGAAGCCAACATTTGAAGGAATGTCTCTAACGGATCTTAAATGCTTGAAGACTATAAATACAGAAGTCATTGAAGATGAAGACACGGAGAATACATATAGCATTAAAGAGCCATTACTCTACGCATTAATTTCTTTATTCTTTCATTCTGTATTCTTCAATCATTTGAAGTTATTACACAGACTTTCCTAAGCTTTACATTTAAAGCACTCTGAGTGTTAGTGAAAGATCTGTTTGTCTGAAGTTGTATTTATTACAAACCAAATTTCTCAAACAAATTTGAGTGAGCCTGAAGAGGCTACGTGTGCAAAGAATACTTGTCTTGGAGCCTGAAGATGCTAGGTGTGCAAACAATACTTAGAGTCTGTAACTTTATCAGTTATACTGGATAAATAATTGTATCAATCTCTCTTTCCTTTTAAACTCTTTAGTTGCATTAGTTTTTTTATCCATTTATCAAGTGGTGTGTTTGCCTTAGTCACTGTTAAAATTTCATCAGACAGGTCACCTGTCTGACCTGTATCTTTCCACTTGTCTGAACCAAGTTTCTGTATGAGAAAATTTTCCAACTTTGTTTAAATTCTGATAAACACAATTCAACCCCCCTTTTCGTGTTTATAGTTGTGTATTTCAGAAGAGAATAAAGCAAAACTTGTTAAGAGAGAATTCTTGAAATACTTAATTCGTCGTGATGATATATATATATAGAGAGAGAGGATAGTTTATGCTATTTTAATGGATTTATTTGGTATGTATTGTTAGTGTAGAGAATATTTACATATTGTTCATAAATTGTCATTATTAAAATGTTTAACTTTTATCACAATTATCTTTAAAATTACAAATACGATTATTTTTTTATTGATTGATCTTATATTGTGAAAAAAAGTTTATACCGACATTGGATCAAAATTAAACTATATTTAATTTATTTTTTTGGTATACAAGGATACCCTCCATCCGATAGTCATAAACTAATCCCTCTCAAAGTGTAGAGATCACGGTAGAAACTCACCTATCTACCAACAAAATTGGGCATTGTTGATAAATTAAACTATATTTTAATTGTGATAAGTTTATAACTTTTATATAAATGTCATCTAATAATTTAATAATTTTATGATAGTTATTGGGATATGTTGAATAATGTCGAAAATCATGATTTTTGCTACATATATACATGTGCGTTTGGATTAGCCGCAAAAATTGATTATTTTCATAATTCATTATGTGTCTGATCGATTATTACATTATAATAGAACCCGTTTAATTATATTTGGATATATTTATTGAAAATCAATTTTTAAAAAAATCACTCATGTATAGTAAATTATAAAAAAAAAAGTATAAAGCTATTTGTATAATTTAATAATATTTTTTTGATAGTTAGTTTTGGAGGGATGAAATGAGAAGATAATATTATTTGTTTCAAAATAATGTATAAATAAATTTCAAGCTTCTTGGTTATCTAAAAACATTTTTTTTATAAAAAAATATAGTTGTTTTACAATTTAATTATTTTCTTTTCAAACATATTAATATGTTTGAATAAACTGATTAAATTGTGAAACAACTACAATTTTTTTAGAGAAAAAAAATATTATATTTAGATAATTTAAAAGCTTGGATGAAAATTAATCTTACCCAAAAAGGCTACGTAAGAAAACAGAAGTCTCAAATCAAAGCATCATCATATGTTTACATCCCGCAGCATCATCATAGTTTACATCCCGCAACAAGCATTATTATATATAAATAGAAATCTGCAGCTACCATGCTAGCAATCATAAAATTTACAGCCAATTTCGGAACTCGGAATGTGGGATGCAGAGTTTCAGTCACAAATCAGCAGGTGATATAGATGGTAACGTCTAAAATGCTCCAAGAAGAACCCAGGAGCAGTACTTGACAAACCTAGACCGTTAATGATATAATAATTTATCAATTCAACGGTATGGATTTCAGGTACAATAACCGGCTAGGGAATCTCAAGATGTGACCGGCTATCCACTGAACTGGTCAGTTGAATGTGTGGTGTCTTTTGTTATTCTCGTTACTGTTGCCAATAAAAGAAGTTTTTGGAATGGTAGATATTTATAGGAAAATACTAACTAGTGCCCTCGTGAAAGTAATCAATAAAATAAAGTCTTTATTGGGAATTGGTTTATTTGAAGAGTTTAATTAGTTAGTTTTCCAATAAAAAGTCATTTTTCTTAATTCCAGTGTCCTAAAGAGATAAAACTGTATTACAATTAATACAGTTAACAATATTTGTATATAATTAAGTAGTTTAATATTTTCAATAATTATTTTATAATTTTAAAATATATTTTATTTGCACATATTTCAATATTTTCAGGCACAAATCAAATCCAACCGAAACAAGACTAGAGTGTTCTTCAGAAAATTTAGGATAGTAAACCCGAACCAATAATTCGATGAACCTGATAATTCAAATAAAACCGATTAAATTGGTTCATATTTTTTTTGTGTTCGGATACGAACCGAACCAAATGAAGCCAAAGGTCATTAGTTCGGTTAACAGATTCAACTATTTTGGAACCAAGTCAAATACTATATATATATATATATATATATATATATATATATATATATATATAACATTAATTATATGATATTATTAATATATAGTGATACATTTATATATATAAATATAATATATTATCAGGTTCAATTATTTTGGAATCAAACCAATTACTATATTTCAATAAATAAATATATATATATATATATAACATTAATTATATGTTATTATTAATATATAGTTATACATTTATTTATATATATATATATTATATTTATACATACTATTATTTTTGGGTCCGAATCTGGACCAATTTTAATTGGTCAATTTTTTATTTTTATTTTTATTGTTGACAAATTAAAGTTTATAATTGAATCATGGTAGAGTAGGGAGCAGTTGAAATAATAAATAATATTATCTCTGGATTCCATTTTTATTTTTAGTGTTATACATTATCCCTATATGATATTTCACCTATCAAAAGGTTATTAGGTCTGTAAAGTGTCTGATTTGTATTTATCTTTTGTGTTGATTAGAACCACGCAGTAAAAGAATTAATTAAGCTTTAACTCAGTTGGTGACCTGTATATTAGTGTGCAGAAGTATTATATATTATTTTATCTTAACCCGACTGTTCACTTAAAAGATGACTAATGTATAGTTTTTGGGAGCGGATTGTCTAACTTTAAGAGTTGAAAGTTATGTGACTTTCGATCAATCTGAGTTGTTGGATTAATCATACGGTGATAATTATTCTATGCATAATTCTAATTTAGTATTTATGACTTTTATTAAATCTACTTTTCTATCATATTCTTTACAATCACAATATTCAAAGTGATATTCCATATGTTTATTGCATGCATCTGTAGCTTCAGCTTTTAATTCATGTATTAATTCTTTTAATGTATCTTGATTAGTTAAGTCTAGCATACTTAATTTGTGTACAAATTTTTCTATATTTTGAGAATTCATAATTCTTTTTAGTACTTAACTCTGATACCAAAATGGTACCACCTTCATACTTTGCTATTTTTAATAATTTTGTTAATACTTTTATAGCGATTAGTATTTTTACTAATTTTCATTATTATTTTGGGTGGTTAGGAAAATGTCCCATAAATTTTCCATATTTAAATCTATTTCATGGAGTTCTCTAATTACTTGTCTACGTTCTTCCTCTTTACATGTTAGTTATATTCTTAAAATTATTTGTTATATATATATATATATATATATATATATATATATATATATATATATATATATATTCTTGCCAATGTTGATATTTTAATTTATTAATTATTATTTGTTTACAATCTTTCGGTAAATTCATAGTTAATATACTTAACATTTCCTAATCCATTTAATCATCTAATAAGTCATATTCTTCATATATATCAGATATTGATAATCTATAAAATTCATATCTAATTTCATCTATACAATTCCATTCTATATATAATGATATATGAAATAAATAATAATCTTCTTGTCTATATTGATTCTTTATTTTCTCGATAATTAGTCGTTTACAGTCAAAAGGTAAGTTCATCATTAAAACACTCATTATTTCTTTCTCTGTTTGGTCATCAAATTCTGAGTATATTTCCATTAATTAGTAGAGCTGGATGCATTACTTTCTTGTTTTATAGTTTTTCTAGTTTCCTCATAATTTTTCATATTTATCAATGCATTTTCTTTTTCTATTAGTCATCTTTCAGTCCATTTTCTATATCTATTATTTGGGTCTTTTTCTAAATAATAATCTAAGGTTCTTGCAAGGTTTCTTATTTCATTTTTGATTTCATCTTTTCTTGATTTAAAGTCAAATTAAACATCCAAAGTTTCTCCATATCTCTCATATCCCATTTCTTAAATACTGAGCTGGGTCTTGATGCGTGATTTTTAGAAATATAAAGGCAAGTGCACCTCGTCGCAATCAAGTAATACGGTGGTGAGACCGGTTATCGTATCCACAGGGATTGGTTGTCAATTACCAATTCGCAAGCTTAACAACTATCTAGACTAAAATAAAGTATGAGAGATTAAACAGAAAATAAAGAAACAAAATATTTTTGTCTTTTTGGAATTTTCTCAAACACTTGGTATGCAAACAGGGATGTGGCTAGAATTGTCAGGGTTAGACTACACTAATCCTCCCTCAGTTGCAATGAAATGGCTTCTAACACAAGTCCTAATTCAATTATGTCAATCAAGCCTTTTCTAAAATACTCAAGCCTAATGTCTTAGGTGCATTGAGCCTAAAACCCCAAATCAAACCCTAATGTCTTAGGTGGATTAATTTGTGATTTTGCATTAAGTCAAGACTTATAAGATTGCAAGCATTCAACACCTATGTCTAGATTCTTGAACAACTTGGCATATGATTCATGAGCATGCCTTAACACCAACCTTCCAGTCATCTATCAAGGCAACATATCATTCCTATGGGTAGCTAATCCAAGGGAAGCATTAAGAACAGAATCACATACTCATAAGGAAATAGAGACTTGCATTAAACACCAAATCAAATACAACAAGTTCAGAAAAGTTACATCTAACCCCAACAATGGGGATTTAACTACTCATGATAAAAGGAAATACAAAACAGAATGAGAAAAGGGATGGAGAACACTCATAGACAAGCTTCCTCCATTTTCTCCCCATCCAAGAGCAGAGAAAACACCCCCCTTTTTGGGTAAAAACCCTCTCCAGCCGCCAGCCTCAGCCTGCCTCCAAGTGCCGATCCCTAATTCTGTTCAGTGCAGGTTTATTTATAGGTCCGTCGCCCGTCACGGCCGTGATGTCCATCACGGCCAGGCCGTGACGCTTTCTGTTTCTGGAACATTTGGCATTTTAGGTCTCTCGCGTGGCGAGACATTGCTCGCGTCGCGAGCCTCCATTCCATGGCCGTGATCTCCATCACGGCCAAGCCGTGATGGTCTCTGACTTGTGATGGTTTTGGGTCACGGCCGTGATGTACATCACGACTAGGCCATGACAGACTCTGTTTTCAGCTTTTCTGCCTTTTCAGTTTTACCCGATCATGACCGTGACGGGCATCACGGCTAGGCCGTGATGGGCTCTGTTTAGCTCATTTTCTTCCCTTTTAAGGCTCTAATTCATCCAATCTTCATTATAGCCAAATATGCACAGTTTTTCTCCAATTTCTGCAAAACAACACACAAAAACCACCTCATCCGTTCCAAAGGAAAAACTATACAAAATCAACACTAAATTGGCCTAACTATATGCAAATGCATGCAGAAATGTACATGAAAAATGAGGTAAAATCACACTCATCAAATCACCCCAAGCTTAAGACTTTGCTTGTCCTCAAGCAAAAACTAAGGCCAGAAGAGATAAACAGTCAAAGCATGGATAGTGAACCAAGAACCCGAGTAAAATGATCCAAGCAACAGGCATTCAATTATTTCAGCAAGAGACAATCAATTCAAGTCCAATTAGGGGCTTAAGTTTCCTAGACTCACATTCTCACTGATTCGGGCACTCTTGCTCACTTGAAGCTCACCCCAAGCTTGTTTATTTGCTTGGCTCTCTTTCTTGCCTCACTCACTCAAGTGTTCAAGTATATATAACAATTCGCTCCATTTTCCTCAAGGAATGATTCCTACCATATGCTTGACTATCAACCAAATCTCCACTTTATTTATGAAAACACCTAAGAATCAGGAGGTCTTTATTTGTTTGTAACGTGGCCATGGGATTAATCTTTAGGTGGGGATAACAAGAAAAGGGATATTTCAAAAGGCTAAACCAAGTATCAAACATTTCAACACAAGACACCTTCTAAAATACCTTCTTGGGTTTTCAATACATTTTTCCACCTTTCTTTTCTTTCTTTTTCTTTTATTTTTCACTTCTCTTTTTTTTTTGTCATCCCCATCTCTTTATATTTTTCTTTTCTTTTCTTTTCTTTTCTTTTCTTTTCTCTTTTTTTTTTTAATTGGAGAGGGGAGATTTTTCAACTCAAAAGAATTATTTTTTTTCTGATTCTTGTCCCAAACTTTCAACTACCTTTTTACCCTTTTGTAATACTTTAGAAGGTCCCTTGTCAAACATATTTATCAAAACATTTCAGGGTACCAATAAAAGCATTTTATTCATTCAGGCTCAAAATTGGGCAACTAAGGGTAGCATTTACACATTCAAAGCTCAGAAGGCCCAAAGAATACCTATTGCCTCAATCATTTTCAAAAATGTTTCCAAAAAATTTTAAGCTTTAAAATGGTTTTAAGTCAAGTTCTAGAGAAAACAAACCAAGAGGAATAACACTCTACACAAAGAATGGGGGCAGATTTAGTGAGTACCCCCTAATGGCTCAAAAGCTCACATTTATCAGTTCAAGAACCAGTGAAAAACACAAGTCTATAGAAACATATGCTAATCATCAACTATCCAAGATCATCTCAAGCATATTCATTTGCAGCCATATCACAAGAATAAACAGAATTGGGTTCAAAAATCCACTATCACAATTTAATTGGCACTTAGTTCTCACAATCATAAGCTCAATCTAAGCAGGGGTAACCGAATCATGTGATCATGCAAACTCAAGCCTATATGAATGCAATATTTACAATGCAAGCAAAAAAAAAAAAAAAAAAAAAAGATTACCCCTACCCCAAGCTTAAAGATTTACATTGTCCCCAATGTAAACAATCAAGTTGGAGAGGGGAGAAGAAAAATAAAATAAACAAAAAAATTGGAACGGCTTACCGAGGCGGTAGCGGGTGTTGGCTCACATGCTTGTTGGCTTTGTTTCTCCCTGCTCTTTTTCTCCTTCCTTTATTCAAAATCTGAAGACACTTAACAAAATCATTAACAAACCTCTTGAGCTTCTCAAATTATTCAAGAGGTTAAAGCAAAAACAAAATTAACTAAAGAAAAGGGTTAAGAAAAGTTGGGTTGCCTCCCAATAAGCGCTTCTTTAACGTCACTAGCTTGACTTATTAAGAAGCATCCACCTGGATCCCATAACCTGTGGTATAAGGACCAAGGGATGCTAGCCATGTGAGATCCTTCACCTGGATCCCACGATTTGCAGCAAAAATGTGGAAGTGAGCGCTCGAATTTCATGCTGACTTCTTCAACTGGGAAGCGCTTTTCAATTCCTCTCGGGTCAAAGATGACCCCTTTATCCATAAAATCTTCCCAATAAAAATGGGGTTCAACCTCAGGCAGAGGCATGAACTCCATTGTTGACTTACTTTAAAATGTGAGGTGGCAAACAATTCGAGAGGATCATTGGTGCTGTTAAACTTCAGTACAATCTTCACTCTCAGCATTGCCAAATCCATCACCTTCCAAATATGCAGAAATCTCCGTACAAACCACACAAGTGCTTCTCCCATCACATTCCACACATGCATAGGAACCAATAGCATCATCTAATTCCAAAAGTTTTTCATCATCTCCAAGCATGGTGAAATAGATGTCCTCCAATTGCCTCTTCCTTTCTGGCTCTTTAGTCAAGGGTTCAATGGGGAATGGTGCAACTATGTTCTCCAAAACAGGGTCTTCACTTCTTGACTCGGTTGCTCCCACTTCTTCTTCTTCCTCCTCATCCATCATTGCATCATCTTCATCATCATCCATCAAGTTCCCATTTGGCATTTCGGATAGTAGGTTAGAGAGTTCCTCAATACGTACCCCGAGACTTCGAATAGTATCTTCTTGATTTTTTAATTCTTCCATTGTTGTTGCCATGAAGTTCTCCAAAACAGCCTCTAAGTGAGGTTGACTATCCGGGATAGGTTGCTCAACCTCGACTGGGAATGCGGATTTGAAGTTCTCCCAAGCAACTTCCAATGGGGATGGCTCATCATACCAAGGTGTGGAAGATTCCCAATGTTCCCCTTCATCCATCAAAGTATTGTTTGGAGGGTTCCCCCACCATGGAGTGGAAGTGTTGGGAAATTGATTTCCCCATTCAGAACAACCTACCATTGGTGGAGGAGAGATTTGTGCCCTTGACAGCTCATTACTCACTTGTTGGATGTTTACGGCTAATTGCAGCATATCTATCCGCAGCTGCAACTCAGATATCTCCAATTCTGCATCAGATGGCTGATAATAATTATAGTTCATGATCCTGCCAAACCAATTTTCACCTCACAGACAATTAAGCCCAAGATCAAAGAAACAAAAATTCAAATATATACAAAACTAACAAAAGAAAAATATCAGTTATATACAGAAAAATAAAATAAAATAAATGTCTAAACTAGTTGTCTCATTTGTTACTAATGATATTGACAAAGCCAATCCCCGGCAACGGCGCCAAAAACTTGATGCGTGATTTTTAGAAATATAATGGCAAGTGCACCTCATCGCAATCAAGTAATACGGTGGTGAGACCGGTTATCGTATCCACAGGGATTGGTTGTCAATTACCAATTCGCAAGCTTAACAACTATCTAGACTAAAATAAAGTATGAGAGATTAAACAGAAAATAAAGAAACAAAATATTTTTGTCTTTTTGGAATTTTCTCAAACACTTGGTATGCAAACAGGGATGTGGCTAGAATTGTCAGGGTTAGACTACACTAATCCTCCCTCAGTTGCAATGAAATGGCTTCTAACACAAGTCCTAATTCAATTATGTCAATCAAGCCTTTTCTAAAATACTCAAGCCTAATGTCTTAGGTGCATTGAGCCTAAAACCCCAAATCAAACCCTAATGTCTTAGGTGGATTAATTTGTGATTTTGCATTAAGTCAAGACTTATAAGATTGCAAGCATTCAACACCTATGTCTAGATTCTTGAACAACTTGGCATATGATTCATGAGCATGCCTTAACACCAACCTTCCAGTCATCTATCAAGGCAACATATCATTCCTATGGGTAGCTAATCCAAGGGAAGCATTAAGAACAGAATCACATACTCATAAGGAAATAGAGACTTGCATTAAACACCAAATCAAATACAACAAGTTCAGAAAAGTTACATCTAACCCCAACAATGGGGATTTAACTACTCATGATAAAAGGAAATACAAAACAGAATGAGAAAAGGGATGGAGAACACTCATAGACAAGCTTCCTCCATTTTCTCCCCATCCAAGAGCAGAGAAAACACTCCCCTTTTGGGTAAAAACCTCTCCAATCCGCCGACCTCACCTGCCTCCAAGTGCCGATCCCTAATTCTGTTCAAGTGCAGGTTTATTTATAGGTCCGTCGCCCGTCACGGCCGTGATGTCCATCACGGCCAGGCCGTGACGCTTTGCTTTTCGGAACATTTGGCATTTTAGGTCGCTCGCGTGGCGAGACATGGCTCGCGTCGCGAGCATCCATTCCAGGGCCTGGATCTCCATCACGGCCAAGCCGTGATGGTCTCTGACTTGTGATGGTTTTGGGTCACGGCCGTGATGTACATCACGGCTAGGCCGTGACAGACTCTGTTTTCAGCTTTTCTGCCTTTTCAGTTTTACCCGATCATGACCGTGACGGGAATCACGGCTAGGCCGTGATGGGCTCTGTTTAGCTCATTTTCTTCCCTTTTAAGGCTCTAATTCATCCAATCTTCATTATAGCCAAATATGCACAGTTTTTCTCCAATTTCTGCAAAACAACACACATAAACCACCTCATCCGTTCCAAAGGAAAAACTATACAAAATCAACACTAAATTGGCCTAACTATATGCAAATGCATGCAGAAATGTACATGAAAAATGAGGTAAAATCACACTCATCAGGTCTCTTACTTGATTTGATAATTTATTAATATTTTCTTCTTCATCGGTTTTTTCTGGTTCTAGAAAAGTAATTGTTTTGGAATTAAATTTAAGGTTTAATGAACTTTTTAGTCCCTATAAAGTAGGGTCGCTTTGAAATCCGTCCCTGTAAAAAAATTTCTGTGGTTTTCGTCCCTGTAAGTTTAACTTTTTTGGAATTCGTCCCTGACGTTAGTCACTACGGTTAAGTCACCGACGTGGCTGACGATGAGCCACGTCAGCCGTGCCAAGTCGTCTGTCATTGTTGATGTGTCAGTCATGTTAGCTACCACGTAATTTTTTAAAATTTTTAAAATCGAATTTTTTAAAAAATAAAAAATTCCAAAAACGAAAAAAAAAACACATTTTTACCCCATCACTTTCTCAAATTCTCAATAAGGAACTTCCAGTTTCCAGTTCCCAAACCACTGTCTCGTCTCATCAAAGTTCAAACCGATCATCATCTCTCATACCTTCCTTTTCAATTCACTCAATTCAATCTATTTCCCAAACGGATCCTCACCACATTTATTGTTTCTGCTCTTTCTATATTCTCTCACTGTTCCACTCCCATCCCAATCTTGGGATCAGATGCTCCATTCCCTCTGAAACCCAATACCCACGAAACGAATCCATGTTTCCATCGACCCACATCCTCAGCTTCTAAATCAAACTGCCATTTCGCAAAAGGGTAGCGTCGTCGTTCTTGAATGATGGTGGACACCTCAACGCTTGGGTGGTTCCACTACCAAAGACTCGACTTTAAGCACTGGGTTCCTGCATTCTTGACCTCTCACAAGACCCTCTTCACAATTCTGTGGATCGTGGCATTTATGTCGGTTTTCGTGTGGCAGAGGAACATAGTCAGTGGTTTTCTCGTATTCGGTCTGGGCACGGCGGCGAGGCCGATACCGAAGCTGAGGGCGGTGGCTTTCAATTTGACGAATTTCGGAGGAGTGGGTGATGGGGTTACTATGAACACTGAGGCATTTGAAAGAGCGATTTCTGGGATTTCTACGTTGGTGAAGTGGAGGAGGAGGAGGCGGTGGTGGAGAAGAGAAGAAAGTGTTGGGGGGGGGGGGGGTTGAGGAAAGTAGAGTAAGGGTGGGAGAAGATGCGAGTTAGTGTTTTTTAAAACGAAAAGTCAGAAACTATATTAAATTTTTATATGTTTTTTATTTTTTTAAATGAAAATCAGAATAATTTTTTTTAAAAAAATTCGAAATAAAAAATTATGTGGCAGCTGACGTGGCTGACACGTCAGCAAGGACAGACGACTTGGCACGACTAACATGGCTCACCGTCAGCCACGTCAGCGACTTAACGACAGTGACTAACGGTAGGGACGAATTCCAAAAAAGTTAAACTTACAGGGACGAAAACTACATAAATTTTTTTACAGGGACGGATTTCAAAATGACCATATTTTGCAGGGACTAAAAAGTTCATTAAACCTAAATTTAATAATTTTGGTTTATTTATTGAGATTCCTAATTCTATTATTTCATTCCTTTTTGGATAATAAATTTTTCCTATTTCTTCGAATAATCTTGGTACATCTTTTAATATTTCGGTTATTCTATCATCTTTTAATATCAATTCTATAGGTGAATTTATTCCTTCCTGAAAGGTCGCTTTAATTAAAACATGTATAGATCCTATATGAATATATCCTATCTTTCTTCTATGTTCTTCCTTTTTTAAATTCCTTTTTTAATTCTAATAATTTCTTTTTATTTAACAATTGTATACAAGTATTTCCTTGTGCTTCCGATATATCAATAGGTGTTTCACTAATTATCCTTCCATAATATATAATATTTTCTTTCTGATTAAATCTTTTCATTATTCCTCCAAGTTTTTTCATATTTACATCTTTTGCTAAATTTAGGTCTTCATTCTGTATTTTTTGAAATAATTTTGGATTTATTAAAATACTCCCTTCATAATTCTCGTATTCTTCAGTAATTTGTAGGTGTTCTTCATCATTATTATCTTTTTTCTCTCTTTCAATTTCAGACATTATTATTTGCTAAAGTCTATCTTATAAAAGCCTAACTGAAAGAGTTGATGAGTCATACCTGATTGGGATTTCTTGAAAACCAGTTTTGAATTCTTATGCCCACTGCTGCTTCCGCTTAGTCAAGTTGGATAAGTTTCAATTCAAAGTAATTGGAGAATTTAGTAATAGTAAGTAATATTTATTGATGATAAGTAGGTGAAAAGACAAGAAAACATAATGGATCCACTCTCAAGAATCCGACCAACACACTTAAGGAGGCTAGCAATATTCTCTTTCAAAGAGAACTCTCAGACATGAGAAGTTTTTCTGAATGAAAACTCTACCTTGCCTCAGCATAAGAGGACTTATTTATACACACCCAAAGTTCTTACATTACATAAGTCTTTTTCATCAGACTCCTAATAATTTACATGATGACGTATGTGCTTACATCATTCCTCAATAATCGCATCGTCTGAGTCCTTATCTTCTTGCCGACAGTCATTATTGTCCTTTGATGGGTCCTTTCTTGTTGTGCACCTCTCACACTCATGATTTCCATTTTGCTTTATCATTGAGCATAATTAATTGAGGACAGCTGGACGATAATTCATTGCTAGTCCATGGATAAATATTAATTTAATTTAAGTTCAATGGAAATATAAATTGTCAATGCTAATTTGAAGGACCCACAAATATAATGTACATCAGTATCGTTGATTTTTTTTTAGTTTAACTTATTTATTTATTCTTTTAGTGCGTGTATTAAAAAAGTACTAAAAAAATAATTAGTACCCAGTTATTGGAATATATGGTAATATATTAAGTATTCTTCAATAAAATTATTACTTCAATTTATATATGTATTACTGTAGTGTCTTTATGGTGAAAAAAAATAACCAATTTATTAGTACTGGGTTGTTGGAATGTGTATTGGGCCAAGATTTGATTGGATCGTTTGACATTTAAAATTTTCTAGGCCTAGACAAATTAATTAATGAGACCGGTCAGCCCTTTCCCATGAGCACCGTGTTGTTGTTTGGGTTAGACCAAATTTCTCCGTTACATGGGCTTAATCTAAGAAATTGCTTTTTGTTTTATCGACTTCTTATTATAAGTTTTTTTTATTAAAAGTGAGAAGTCGTAATGGCTTTTGTGACTTATCTTCATCTTTCAATATTCGTTGAATAATTTCTTATTAGGCAAAAGCAAGAATTAATATTTATTTTGATTATTTATGTTAGTTTAGGTAAGTATTGTGTTATTTAGGAAATTTAGATATTAATTTTTTAAATAAAATGTAATTTCGTAATATTAAGCTCATTTCGCAATATTAAACATTAATTAGATAGTTAGTTATAATATTTTTACATACTTAGTTGTATCTAGCAACTTAGCGTGTTAATTATTCAGATTTCAAGTATTATATATTATGACTAAAGTATGTAATCTAACTAAAGTGGAAACCCCCATCCGGTGTTATCTCAGGGCATTGATAGTAAAGACCCGCAATAATTTTACCTCCAGCTTTGAGTTTGGCATTGAGCATCTGTTTCAAATTCTGTAGACAAATGTCTGTATTGAAACCGATACGCCTTCGGTAATAGTAATCGAACCTGAGGCCCTTTGGACCGTTTGTTATTCGTCCATTGAAGTAATCGAAAGCAAGCTTGATATCAAAACATGGTTCAACATCTGCTTCCTGTGTAGGGTTGAATGCTACGATATGAACCTCCAATATTGTGCGTCGGATGCGAACAAACAAGAGGAAAGTGTTATTTAGGAGTACCTACTGCAAATATTTTGTACGGCTATGTCTTGCCGATAGTTATCAACGGCCTAGAGTGTTCTGCCATTTTATAATTATACCAACATAGTGTGACATAGTTGGTAGACAACTGAGCTTCTTAAGCAGGTGGTCAGGGATTCGATTCATGACGCATGTGGTTGGAAGAACATCTGTAGGGATAGGTGAATCCCTTAGATGGATCTAAGTACCCCGAGGGATTAGTCTATGAGTACTGGCAAGAGGATACACGGGTTTTAAACAAAGATTTATTATAAGAATATATACAAATTGTGTTTTTATGTGGATGAAGAATAAGATCTTCAAGATGCTTTTTGTTTCTCTCGTTAATTTACAAAAATATAATTTCAAAACAAATTACTGTTAAAAAGAAATCAAATATTATTAACTTATACAAATAACTCCATACCCATTTTCATTATTTATTATGTAAAAGTGATTATTTTTACACTACCCAGATGAAATAGATTATGTTAAATCGCTTAATTAAAATGTTTGACTCTGTATTTATCTTTTATTTGTAAAATTAAATTATTATGTACCTACCAAAAGAATCTGAATGGAGCGTAAAAATTGTAAAAATAAACATAAATTAATACTTAAATTATTGACAGATGGTTATTTTTGGTTTTCAAAATCTCCTTGAATTGTTTGTGTGCAAACGGTCTAAATATAATTGGCGTCAGTTATATTTTTTATTTATTTGTATTCATCAGCATCCTGAGTTCCTGACAATGCATCCACCTTTATTTGTGTATGGTCAACAGTTCCTGACACAAGTGGTTGGACCTGTTGGCTTCTTACCGGTTCTAATCGGTTATATAACTTGGAGAAATAAAGGAGAATATAAATAAAGGAGAATATACCGGACACCCGCTGGGCCAGTTAAAAAAATAGTGAGTACCGCTCCTCATCTAGCAGGTTGGAGCATTAAAGAATTCTCCGATATAGATAAAGTACGATATACTTGAAACGATGCCAAAGCTCAGACATGAAAAATAGGAGGAGATCCCCGATTAGATCCTGAAATTGTAAAATCATATCAATTTCGTCCATGAACTTAACGAAATTCTAAAAACGTTCCTAAATGATAAATTAGTATCAATTTAGTTCCTCATTTTATTCACTTAGAATCAATGAAGTCCCTGACACTGCTGATTTAAAATCAATTTAGTCAATGTGATTATCAATGTAGGGACTAAATTGATTAATATTTGAAAACTTCAAAGATATTTTTGAAATTTTATCAATATCATGTATGAAGTTGATACAGATTTAGGATTTACTTAAAAAATAGCTCAGATGTGAACTTTTACACTTTATTTAGAGAAAAATTGGGAAAAGAGAAGCAGGAGAGAGAAAAAACAAATAAGTGGGACCCAATAAAAACAAAATCTCTCCTATGACGGAGATAAAATTGGTAAAAAAGAGACAATTTGGTATAAAATTATCTTTCTAACCCTATAATTTGTCTCTCACGCAATCACGTGGTGCTCTGCTTCCTTCACTATCTCTCATTCTCTCTCTTACTGTTTCCAAATATGAAAGATCCTAAAGAATAGATTATTTATTTTATAGTCTAAAAGCAGCCCTTTGTGAATTAAATAGATGCATCAAATTATACAATTTGCAATAGCACAACAAAATGTAATATTATATTTTTTTCGAGTTTAATTGTTATAACTGTTAGTATAGTAAATGTTTTTTACACAGTCAATAAATCATAAATTGACACATCATTAAAATTTTTTGAGTCTTATCTAACCACTTTAAAAGCCATTCATATCATGATTTGTAATTGATTACCAGTATAAAAAAATTTACACTGACAAAATATAAACCCTAAAACTCATTTTTTCTTCTACCGACAAAAGCTGATTTATTTTTTAAAAAGATAAAAAAAAAGTATTTTTATTATTATATTATATAGTATTATATATATATATATATATATATATATCCACTCATTTTCTCTCATCTCTTACTTCATTCTTCCATACTTATTCTCTTATCCAAACAAAGGCTTATGGTGGTGGAGGGGAGCAACGCGTCTCCTAAGAAATTTTTAATCAATTTTTAATATAAAAATATCCTTAAAAAATTAGTATGTTAAAAAAATTTACATTGGCAACCAGTAATAATTGTCACATTATTAAAAGTGTTTGACTTTTATTAACTACTTTAAGATTAAGTTGATATGTATTGTCAGTGTAGTAGAGATTTTTTACACTGTATCATTAAAAATGTTTGACTCTTATCAATAATACATTAAAAGTCACTCATACCATGATTTGTAATTAGTTAATTATTATACTAACAATGTGTATCAATTGAACTCATCTACCTTAAAAGTCATACATAAAATGATTTGCGATTGATTGACGGTGTAAAAAAAAATTATATTGGTAGTTTATCAAAATTAAGCTCATATTCAATTTCAGATGTTTTAAGAGTCACTACTAGAAATTCATGGATTACTTGTGGATTTTCCTGCGGATTTTTTTTTTAGGATTTTCCTTCGAATTTTGCTGCAATTTTTCCAAAAATAAGTTTTTTTTCCTACAGATTTAAATTCGTAGAAATTTTGTATGAAATTTTGACATTTCCAGCATATTTTTCTTGGAATTTAAAAATTAGCAAGAAAATATACAGAAATTTTTTTATGGATCTTAAAATTCACAGGAAAAAATTACCTACGAAGGTATTACCTATAGGTAAAAATTCATAGAAAAATATGTATGAAACCTGCTTCATGCGAATTCTTAAGCAAAATCCACAAAAAAATCTGTAAGTAATCAGAAGATTTCTAATAATGAGTGTATGCTTATCTCGAAAAGACACAATGCTTAACTACAAAAGAAAACGATGCATTTTTCACGAGAAAACTTTTGATAAAGATGAAAATAGCATACTTACAATATTTTCACTTCAAAAACATTAATTATGCATATTATTTTAAAAATTTGATAAAATTATATATTATAATTATAAATTTTGAGTAAATTATTTTAGATATATTAGTGGTTCGACTTTTAGTGAAGATCCACCGCTACCCAGCATTACTTTTTTTTTTTTTTCTATCATCGTTATCAAAATGATATTTACTATAATACATCTCGTACTCTTATAAAACTCTTGGAATGTTAACATAAAAAAAGATACGGAAAACATGAATTTTGGTAATTAAGTCATGACACCTAACTAAAAAGGGTTAGTGACATAACATACACCTAGGATACGAATTTTAGTTTACAAGTCACCAACTTGTTTTCCATCAATTGTTTATTAGTAGTACTCAAATTGCATCATTTTTTTTATAAGTCAAAATATATTAATCTTAGATTTTTGGGCTTGGGCCTAACTCAAGCTTAAAAACTGGCTTGTAAGGTGAGAATTGCCCAAGCTTTATAAACACTACTTTGATCATATCTTTAGGCGATGTGGGACTCAACACCCCCTCATGCCCAAGCCCATAGCATAGATGATGCGGGCAACCCAACAACGGATCTAGGATAGGCTCTGATACCATCTTAGATTTTTGGGCTTGGACCTAACTCAACCCCAAAAACTAGCTTGTAAGGTGAGGATTGCCCAAGCTTTATAAGCACTACTTTGGTCATATCTCTAGACGATATGAGACTAAACACACCCCTCATACTCAGCACAATGAAGGTGCTGGAGGCTGCAACGAAGGCAGCCCAAACTTGCCGCAATTAGGGCGGCTAAGGACGAACCGCAATTAAGACAGATTTCCAACAATTAATAAAGAGTACAAGAGGTGTTTCAACTTGTGTACAAAGAACCAAAAAGGACAAAAGAAGGCAGATATAATGTAATTAATTAACATACTGATAAAACAGGCGAGTATGATCACTACACAAATCAACCTCAACACTTAATCAAAAAAAAAAAAAAAACTTAACCAAAAAAAATCAACCTTAACAAATAGTCCCAAAACAGAAAAGTAACACCCTAGAAAGATTTGCCATAAACTTGAATATACCATTTGAGTGCATCATAATTTCCAAATTCCTTAGCTCATAAATAGTCACGAATTTGAGGAGCACACATCAAGAAAAGAGGTGGATTAGCAGATTTTAGAGTAAATTTATAGAAATAGGAAAAGAGCATGCTAAAAAAGTCTCAAATCAAGCATCTGATAAAAACTTATTTGAAGTCAACAAGCTAGTAGCTTTCAAGTTTTTGACAGAGAGTAAATAATATGATTAGATAAATTGCCACTTTCCCAAACTATGGAACCCTACACCCCAAACACAAGAATCCTTTATTTAACTCAAACAACTTTGTTAAGGTCATTCAGTTGACTTTTCATATTTCACCGTCCCATAATTCCTCAACAGCTTTGTAGCCCCCTTTAGTTTCATACTCTGGGAAGGCACCCCTAAATAATTTTACCTACAACAACGAAAAACCACCATTATGTTAGAAAACTAGCCTACAGTTTCATAAGAGAATCAACAAGATCTTTCATACCATAATTATCATCAAACAATCACCAAGCATTAATGATGGACCCTTATGACTTATAAGAGATCTATCGCTAGAATACATATGCTAACATATCCAATGGATTGCATTAGAGTTTGTGTGGAGTGTGTGAGTTGTGCAAGCATTATTAATTACTCATCTATTAATGTACTATAGTCATAAAATACTAGAAGACTTGACGGTGACCATCAAATACTTACCTGCTCAATACCAAAAAATTTTGCTAATAAGTCATCAGGTATAGACCAGTCAAAAACATCAAAATTTTCCTTTATCCTTGCTTCATTTGAACTCTTGGGAATCACACTATGGCCCATTTGCAATCCCCAGCGAAGAGCTACCTGTGCAGGAGTCTTACCTAATTTCTCAGCAACCATATTTGTAACCGGATGCTTAAGGACATCACCATCAACCCAACCAGGGGAACCTAGAGGTGAATACCCCTAAACATATGCAAGTAAGACCACAATGTAAGTAAGAATAATTCAAACAAATAAAACAATGTTTAGTTCATTTACAAACATGGTTGCATTATGATTACATGCTAGTGGCCACTATCAAAGTTACTAGGTACACAATACTTTTTGATATGTAGTTCATTTCTTGTTATATAATTATCTTATAAGAGTAGACAGGAATTGGTATGGATTGGAGGGTTACTCTCAGAGCTTGTTTGCTTTGTTTCCAGTTTTCTGTTTTCATTCCCTGTTTTCATAAATAATTACAAAACTGCCACCTTATTTTCATTTTGTTTCATGTCTTCAGAAATTTGTATAGGAAAAGTGAAAACAGACAAAAGTTGTTTCCGGTGTTTCCTGTATAAATTTCTGAAAATAGGAAACAGAATAAAAATAAGATAACAATTTTGTAATTATTTATAAAAATAGAAAATGGAAACAAAAAACTAGAAACAAAGCAAACAGGCCCTTGAAGAACCAAGTAACTATGGCCACTATTATATTATTTGCACATATGAAACAAGATCACTCAAGAAATGCAAACTTACAGACAAATGGACTCCTTTAGATTTGCACAAAGCCTTCAACTTGTGCTGCTGCCATGTAGGATGACATTCTACCTGGTTTACCGCAGGAGGAACACGAGCAACCTCCATCAAATCTTCTAGCTTCTTACAGGAGAAATTGCACACACCTATAGCTCGAGCTTTGCCAGAGTCATAAAGTGCTTCCATTGCATTCCAAGTGCTAGGGATATCTGTTTGCACAACATTTTCATACTTATAGCCCACTGATCCCTTCTCCAGTCGAACAGGCCAGTGAATCTTACAGGACAAATTCATCGGTTAAATATGCATTAGAAAAATAAAAAATGAAAAAGTTACAAAGTAATGTAGGAAGTTCTAATTTAGACTACTCGGATGACACAGAGATATGATGAATGAGTTTGCCAGACACAAAATAAAAGTGACTTCATTCTTGTTGTTTTATATGAATTTAGATGGGGAAAAAGTTAGGCATATAGCATTTTTTTTAAAGAATTTCACAATCCATGAAACAATGGCCATTACAGTGGTTGATTTTCATATAAATCAAAATGCGCCATTTCTTGGAAATTCATATATCATACATTACATCAAAATAAGGGGTGTTCATAGGTCAGTTTGTATTATGAACTAGAATATAGAAGAGATGGATAACATCTGGATATTATTTGAACTGAATTCTTGATGATTTACAAGGGAGATGGAGACTCTTTATATAGAGTTGCCTGAGACCTAACAAACTAGCTATATTGAAGCTAAAACAAAACTGATATAACAGAAATCAGTTATCTAGCTATTTTGAAGCTAATAACAACAGAAAACAGTTATGTACACAACTAATATCCCCCCTCAAGCTAGAGGACATATGTTAAGAACTCCAAGCTTGGAAAGGAATTGTTTGAAAGGAGTTGAATCAAGGGATTTTGTGAACATGTCTGCCAGCTGATTGGAACTTGTGATTGGCAGTAATTGAAAGAGTTTGTCTTGAAGTTTCTGTCTGACAATGTGACAGTCGAGCTCTATATGTTTGGTTCTTTCGTGGAATGAAGAATTGGCTGCAATGTGGTGAGCGGATTGGCTATCACAGTACAATAAAGCTGGTTTGATAAAAGGTAGCTGGAAGTCTTGGAGTAGATAAGTCAGCCATTGAACCTCATAGACTGTGGAAGCTAATGCCCGATATTCTGCTTCTGAGGAAGACTTGGAAACGGTTGGTTGTTTCTTGGACTTCCATGAGATAAGAGAGTCTCCAAGGAATATGCAATAGCCTGTGACAGATTTTCTAGTTTCTGGACAGGCTGCCCAGTCTGAATCACTGAAGGCTTTGAGCTGTAGTGTAGAGTTGGCAGGGAAAAGAAGGCCTTGAGCTGGAGATTGCTTTACATACTTGAGTACTCGGATGGCTGCTTCATAATGAATGGATGTAGGTGAGCTCATAAATTGACTGAGTTGTTGGACCGAATGGCTAATGTCGGGCCTGGTATTTGTCAAGTAAATCAATCTTCCAATCAACCTTCGATAGATGCTAGGATCTTCCAGAATGTGTCCTTCATGCTGCAAAAGTTTGGTTCCCTTAAGCATTGGGGTTGAAACTGGTTTGGCAGCCAATAAACCACAATCAGATAATAGGTCTAAAGCATACTTTCTTTGGCTAAGATGAATGCCTAATTTAGACCTTGAAATTTCCAAGCCTAGAAAGTATTTGAGATTACCTAAATCTTTTATTTTGAAATGGTTGTTTAAGTAAGTTTTGATGGAAGAGATTTCATTCATGTCATTACCCGAAAGTAAAAGATCATCCACATAAACCAATAGAGTAGTGAAGGAGTTACCATGACTTTTGATAAAGAGAGAATGATCAGAACTTGATTGCATATATCCATGTGATAAAAGGAAGGCAGAAAGCTTGGCAAACCATTGCCTGCTGGATTGCCTTAATCCATATATGGATTTATGCAACTTACAAACCTGTTTGGGATTGGTAGAGGGGTAACCTGGTGGTAATGCCATATAGACCTCTTCATCCAAATCTCCATGTAGAAATGCATTATGCACATCCAGTTGATGTATGTACCAGTTTTGGGAAGAGGCAATTGCAAGGAGGAGCCTGATAGTTGTTAACTTGGCGACAGGGGAATATGTTTCAAAGAAATCTATCCCTTCTATTTGAGTGAACCCTTTGGCCACCAATCTTGCTTTATACCTTTCTATGGTACCATCGGATTGATATTTAATTATGTATACCCAGTGTTATCGATGGCGGATGGCGGCCTATGGCGGCCGGCCAAAAATCCGCCATACATCATAGCGGATGGCGATGCGGCCATATGGCGGATGTCATGGCGGACAAAAAAAAATTATATATATATATACATATACATAACAAAAATTACAGAAATAAATATAAAATCCAAAACACTATCAACATAAGTAAAGAACCATAAACTAAATTGATAGAAAATGTCATATAAGTCTCATAATTCAAATAGAAAATGTCATAAACCATCAAGTTCAAGACTTCATAATTCAAAATAACAACAAAATGATAAAAACAACATGACAAACACAAAGTAAATGGCTATTCCTCTTCCTCAACCCCAACATAATCAATTTCTTGGTTATCTAATGGGGCATATCCCTCTTCCTCTTCTCCATCGGATTTCTCAAAAACAAGTAACTCTTGTTCATCTTCGATGCCTCGAATCATCCTCAAATTCTGATTCTTCACTTGGATCAACTGCTATCTCTTTCCCCTTGCCCTTACTCCACTTAGAGGTTGAACTAGCACCTGGACCTTTGTTAGAAGCTTTGGCAGCAGCTGCAACACTTGATGCTCCTTTTCTTTTCCTTGTTTTCTGCCTAGTAAGTGTTGTAGGCTCTCCAACCCCCGAAGCCTCATAAACAGTTCCCCAATTTAGTGTGTCATCATCATCAAAAACCAACTCATTCCCAGCATCATTATTATCATCCATCTCTCCAACTAACCACTCATTACACTCGTCAATGTCATTGAGTGTAATTGGGTCAATTTCATCTTTAATACTATGTCTATGATGGAGTTGTTGGTTATATTTGACATAAACCAAATCATGCAACTTCTTATGGTCAAGCCTATTTCTCTTTTTTGAGTGAATCTGAAACATAAATATAATTGAAGTGTTAATACTTAATTAGGCTTGACCACACTTATAAAATAAACTCAAGATACTTACTTGCTCGAATACACTCCAATTGCGCTCACATCCAGATGCGCTACATGTCAAGCTCAAAATCTTGATAGCCAATTGCTGCAAATTTGGAGCCGAGAAGCCATACATTCGCCACCATTGAGCTACAAAATCGAGTGGTATGACTTAGAATTTAAACATTAAACTTAAAAGAATTGAAATAGTGAAATTATTAGAAGATGGGGTCTTAGTTTCTCACCAGGAGCAACGACTTTTCTCTCGTGTTATTGCAAATTCGGAACCAAAGACACACGCTGCGAGTCTTATAAATAGGCAACTCGGCTAGTATCTTAGCTTGCACATCCTTACTTGGCACCAACCTAGAGATGCAAGCATACAACCCATTGTGAACCTCCAAATCAAACTCCAAGCCAGGATTGGAATAGAAGAACTCCGGGTTTAAATAGTGACCAGCTGCGTGCAATGGACGATGAAGCTGACAATTCCATCTATTGTCAATGATTTCAAAAACATCTTTGTATTTGCTTTCATTGTTGTTGAAAGACTTCATAATTGCTTCTTTGGCCTTGTCCATTGCTTCATAAATATATCCCATGGCTGGTTTTCTTTCACCGTCAACAAGTCGAAGCACTCGTACAAGAGGAGCCATGACTTTAAGAATATAAACCACATTTTTCCAAAATGAAGGCATAAGAACAGCCTTCGATGCTTGCCTCCCCTTAGCTTCCTTGGATAGCTTGTTTTTGCTCCACTCATCGGAAGTAAACATTTTTCTAAGATTGGCCTTTTATCCATTAAGTCTCTCCAATTATAAAAATGAGGTAGCAAATCGAGTAACCCCATGCCTTACCAATTCCCTCTTGTTTGTGAATTGTCTCAACAAACTCAAGGTACTTGAATGATCAGTAGATAAAACCAACAAGACCAATTCCCCTTTGAATTGTCTTCTTTATCAAAGGAATCTTTCCAATGTCTTCAAGCATTAAGTCCAGGCAATGGGCTGCACAAGGAGTCCAAGAAAGATTTGGTCTCTTTTCTTCTAACATCTTTCCAGCTAGAACATAGTTGCTTCCATTATCTCGTAATGATCTCGAACAACTTTCTCCTCTCCAATCTCCTCTACAATAGAATCAAGCAACTCAAACAGCTTTCTCACCTGGTCTTCACAAATGCTGAGCCATCAATTGACTTCACAAACATCGTCCCAAATTGGAGAGTTCACCAAGAAATTAATAATGCATCTTTGCTTTCTATCACCCATGCATCCGACATAATAGAGCAACCATGTTTTCTCCACTGCTCCTTGTGATTTTTCAACAAATCTTCAGTGTGTTCCATCTCCATGTGTAAGAGTGGAACTCTAATAGCATGATAAGTAGGAGCTGGTAGATGTTTACCAAAGGCACCAACTGCTTCAAGCATTTCTTGAAAGCTTTCCAACTTAATACAGTTAAATGATAAACCAGCCTGATACCAAAAACGAGCAATTTTTTGATGGACCAGAAGAACTGCTTTCTTTTCACATGCCTCTCTAATGTTAGCTTGCCTCATTTCCTCCTTCTTCCTTTTACCAATTGCAGCTGGTGCAGCTGGTTTCCTGACAAAGAGATCAATAGGCCCCTTTTTAGCAACTTTTTTCTTCCCTGTAGAAGCAGAACTTGCAGCAGCAGCACTAGTAGGTGTCATTTCCATCTCATCTTCACTACTCTCCACATAGAGTAGACTCTCAATTTCAGCTCCAGCACTTGGAACATAAACATAGTTGCTGCCTAGATTCTTCCTCTCTTTGAAAAGTGTCCAAAGCTCTTCTCTAACTTCTTTTGGACACTTGGTACAAGCAGCTACATTCCCCTTCTTGCCCATTAAGTGCTGTTTGGCTCTAGTGATCCCTCCCTTCATGACTTTTGAACAGAAAGTACACACAACTGAGTTTGTGTCTCCTTCTTGCAATGGAAAGCAAGATTTCCATCCAACATCAGCTCTGGAGGAGGCCCTTGAAGCATCGAGAAGAAGGTGGTTCTCTGCCATTTTCGAAAATGGCTGAAAAAAGGAGAAAAGAAGAGATGCTTGCTCGTCGCCGGCCCAAGGGGGGGTCGCGGGAGGTCGGTGGTCAGGCGGACGGTGGTCGGCCGAAGGTGGGTGTCACGGAGAGTGGGTGGCGGTGGTGGGAGAAGAACGAAATGGGAGGAAGGGAAGGGAAGGGTCTCATACGCTGCGATTCTGCGTTTCGCGTTTGTTTTGGAAGGTCACGTGCGATAGCTTTTAGGGTTTATTTGCCATTTGGGCCGGGTCGGGTAGGGTCGGGTCGGCTAAATGGGTCGGTTTGCGACAAAAAGACCCAAACAGCCCGCCATTTCCGCCATTTCCGCCGTGACCGCCACGACCGCCATGCGCCATGCGGCCGCCACGACCCGCCACGCGGAATCCGCCACGCCACCGCCCCAGGATGGCGGTTCCTTCAAATTCCGCCACCGTTTTCCGCCATGGCGCCGCCATGGCGGTTTTTTAACAACACTGTGTATACCCATCTACAGCCAATTGGGGTCTTACCAGGTGGGAGGTCAGTAATAGACCAAGTGGAATTTTGTTGGAGGGCTGTGAGTTCATCATTCATGGCTTGAATCCAGTGTTCATATTGGATTGCTTGCTTATAGGATGTAGGTTCAACCTGAGAAGAAATTGTTAGTACAAAATGTAAATGAGATTGAGACAGTTGATGATAAGAAAGGGCAGAAGATAAGGGATATAAGGGAGAAGTTGTAGAGGAGTTTGTAGTAAGAGAATTGCAGTGAAATTCTTGTAAATAAGTAGGAGCCTTTGATGGTCGAGTGGATCTCCTTGGTTGAGGTGCATCAGGTTCTGCAGGGGCAGATACTGATTGTTGAGTGATTGCAGGAGCTTCAGTGGCAGTTTGTGAGTGAATGTGAGGATCAGAATCTGTGCTTGATGATGAGGCAGGCGTAGGGAAGTGTTGAGGCGTATCAAATAAGAATGGAGAGTCCAGCTGTGGTTGAGAATTGTGAATGGCAGTATCCTCTTGTTGTGTGGTAGAGTGATATAGAAAGATTGATTCAAAAAATATGGCATTTCTGGATATGAATATTTCTCTGGTTTGTAAATCATAAAGTAAGTATCCTTTTGTGCCATGTTTGTATCCAAGGAATAGACATTTTCTAGCCCTTGGATCCAGTTTCGACCTGTTGTGTATTAAAGTGGAAGCATAAGATAAACAACCAAAGACCTTAAGGTCAAGAAAGGTTGGAGGCACACCATCCAGCATTTCATAAGGTGTGCTATGATTGAGGACAGGAGTTGGTAACCTGTTAATAAGAAAAACAGAATGGGAAACAGCATAGGACCAAAAGGTTTTAGGCAAATTAGACTGAAACATTAAAGCCCTAGTGACATTAAGCAAATGTCTATGTTTTCTCTCTACTATAGAGTTTTGTTGAGGGGTCTCAACACAGCTGGTTTGATGAAGGATGCCAAGAGAAGAAAAGAAAGAATGCATTTGAAATTCAGGGCCATTATCTGATCTGACCATTTTGATCTTAGCATTAAATTGAGTAGCTATTAAAGTAAAGGATGCAGTAATACAGGATCTTGTTTCAGCTTTGGATTGCATTAAGTAAAGCCAAGTATGTCTACTAAAATCATCAACAATAGTTAAGAAGTATTTATGTCCTTGAATAGAAGGAATGCTCAAAGGACCCCAAATGTCCATATGTAAAAGGTCAAAAGGTTTTTCTGTTTTAGTTAAACTATTAGGAAAAGGTAATCTGCATTGTTTGGCAAGTTGGCAAGAATCACAAACAATATTTCTATTAAGATGAATATATGGAAATTGCATACAAAGTTTATCAAGTACAATAGATGAAGGATGGCCTACCCTAAAGTGCCACAAATCAAATGAATCAGAAAGATCAATATTATGATGTGTTTTATTAACAGAAGGCAGAAAAAAGCAGTAGAAGGACTAGGAGGAGTAAGTGGATGTGCATGCTACAGGATGTAAAGGTTGTGATGAACCTCAGCTTGTCCAATCATCTTCTTGGTATGCACATCCTGTATGATACAAGAAAGATGTGAGAAAAGGAATTGACAATTAAGGGATGTAGCCAATTTGCTAACAGAAATCAGATTAAATTCAAAACCAGGGATGTATAAAACATCATGTAAGACCAAAGAGGAAGTCAAATGAATTGTGCCGGAATATTTGGAAATAATGGTTGCACCATTAGGCAATTTGACAATAACAGGAGAAATGATAAGTATGAAAGAATTTGATAAATGGACAAATATGGTCAGATGCACCAGTATCTAAAATCCAACAAGAAGAAGGAGTCCAAGAATTACCTTGTTTAGTAACACTAGAAACAGTATGATGAGAAGAATCAGGGATGTTGGGTCTGTTATTGGAACTCACAGAGGATACTGCATCAGTTTTGGAAGCTTGTAGTAAGGAAACCAAGTATTTGTAATCTTCTCTTGTTAGTGGTAGAGCCTGATCGGTTGAAGGAAGTGGGATAGGATTGAGAGATGGCTCTGCAGAGGCAGTAGAGATATTCACTGCTGTGCCTGAGCCTTGAGACCTGGTTCTGTAGCCGGGAGGGAATCCATGTTTGAAGTAGCAGGTATCGACAGTATGGTTATTTCTGTTACAATAACTGCATAGCATTGCTATTTTGTTGGAATTTCTGCCACGACCTCTTCCTTGATTATTGGTGCCTCTGCCTTGATTGAATGTATTGGCAGCAAATGAAGAAGGACCACTGCTAGAAATAGATTGGGGCTTTTCTTGTTGTATGACTAAGGAGTAAGCCTTGGTGATAGAGGGGAGAGGATCCATAAGAAGAATCTGAGTTCTTACATAATCAAAGGAATCATTGATACCTTTTAAGAAGCATAGGACATGCTCCTTTTCATTGTAATTGGTAACAGATTGACTCAGGCTGCAAGTGCAGGGAATATTGCAAGAACAACTTGGAGTTGGACGAAGAGATTCAAGTTCATCCCATAGGATTTTCATGTCAATGAAAAAGGTTGATAGAGACCTTTCTCCTTGCTTTGTTGAGTGAAGTTCTTGAAGCAGATTGGACATTCGAAAGTGGTTTCCTTTGGTGAATCTTGTTTCAAGATTGACCCAAAGATCTCTAGCATTGTCAAAGCAAATTGTACTTTGAGAGATCTGAGGTGAAAGGGTGCGGGTGATCCAAGAAACCACTATGTTGTTGCATCTCTCCCAAGGATCAAACAGTGGATCAGTGGATGGTGGTTTAGGAATATCACCATTGACAAACTTGAATTTATTTTTGGAAGAGAGGGCTTGTTGCATAGCCTTACTCCAATGGTAGTAATTGTCACCATGAAGGGGAGGTTGAACAAGAACATAGATGCAGATAGTAGGGGCTGGCTGGGTTTTGAGAAGGATCAGGTTGGTTTTCTGGTTTGGTGCCATAAGAAGAAGAAAGAGCAGAGTCAGGGTTGGTTTCTGCCATTGGAGGAAAAGAATGAGCAGGGTGCGGAAGCTGGAGAAAGTTTTAAACTGATACCATATTATGAACTAGAATATAGAAGAGATGGATAACATCTTGATATTATTTGAACTGAATTCTTGATGATTTATAAGGGAGATGGAGACTCTTTATATAGAGTTGCCTGAGACCTAACAAACTAGCTATATTGAAGCTAAAACAAAACTGATATAACAGAAATCAGTTATCTAGTTATTTTGAAGCTAATAACAACAGAAAACAGTTATGTACACAACTAATAGTTTGGATTGGTTTTGAGCTAAAAAATCGTCCGATCCAAAAATAAAAACAAGTTGCGATTTGATTTAAATTGGATTGATTCTGATATCAAATATGAATCAATCCAATCCATTTAAAAACGGTTAGGATTGGATTGAGTTATTCGATTTTTATTAACACAATAAAGAAAAAATAAGTCAAAATAACATTAATATATATAACATATAACATATTAAAAATTAAAACATTATTATAAACTAGGAGGTATCAATTTATGTTTGGAACATTAAAAATTATAGAAAATTATATGACATTAAACTAATAAATATTACTAGAAAAAAAAAAGCAAATAAAAAAGCAATATTGAAAATAGAAGAATAAATAAATATTGAACTTTATATATGCAGTTAAGTTTGATTTGGTTTGATTTCAAAAAAAAATGAATTCGAAAATTGATCCGATCTAAACCGAGTGTTTTTCAAAACAAAAAAAAAGGTGTCCAAAAAAATCCGATGAAGTGTCGTTTTTCCACCCGATTTTTCGGATCGGTTTTTAATTTTTCTTTGGATTTGTTTGGAGACACCCCCTATCACTTGTTTACTCTATATTTTAAAACAAACTAAAAATAGACAAAACAATCATCGTGTTTTACCGAGAGAACTAAAAGGAGAGTATCTGAAGATTGAGTGATAAGACATACAAGGTATAAATCTATATAATCAAGCTGCAAGTCTCTCAAAGTTCGGTCCAATGCTTCTGGTACATCTTCTGGAGCATGATCTGTACACCTGCATATCATCTTAACTTCAGGCATAGAGAATCTTTGCATTCGCGAAGACTATAATCATATATAATGCATGACTCTACTAGCATCACTTTAGCTTAAAGGGGGAAATAATTAATAAGGAATTCAAACAAAACCAGAGTTTAGAAGTAATCCACAAATCCTCACGGTTGACTACACCCTCCTCGAGTAGCTTCTTTAATGCTAAGCCAATCTGCAAAAGAAGGATTTAATCATTAACACATTGTCAGGACACTATATATCTCAAACTATTGATGGCTGTTAAAACTATTTAAACAATCCAGAAGCAACAAATATTGGCGAGAGTGGAGCGAGCTACTGATTTTTTTAATGAGGAATGCTAACAACATATTTTTTAACACTATCTTTGTAACACAGACTCTTCTATTAATTGAAATTCATGTCGGTCATACATAATCCAAGTGGAACCTATTTTCAAAATAGTGGAACCCATTTGAATTTTAATCAATAGAAAAGAATGTGTACTTAAAAAGAGTGGTAGAGAATATATTAATAGTACTCCTCTTTATTGAATAGGGACAGCATGATGTTAAAGAAAGTAAACAGAAGGGTCACCATTAAATTTTTTTATAGGCAGATGTTAACATGTTGGTTGTTATGTTGATTTTTTTCTCTTTTATCAGGGTTTGAACCCTGGACTTCCAACTCCTTTAACTACTTGTACTCTTAACTCAAACCACTTGATGAAGCCATAGCTTGAGCGCAACCATTAATTTATCAACTATGACAATTACCTCCTTCTGGTTGCCATAGACCGGTGCACAATCAATATGGCGGTAACCAACCTGAAGCAATAAAGCAATTTTGATTAGTTAAATGCTAAAATATATTGTGCACAAAACACAATGCTATAACATAAACTAATTAGAATGGTAAATGACTCAATGGTAATATGAACCAGCAAGAAAAATTATATTCAGAGAAAAAACCTTAGTTTGGTGCCTCACTAGAGTCACTAGGTTGGTTTGTTTTTTTTTAGCACTCATCACTAGTGTTGTAATAACGGAATAACAAACTCTGTTGTGCCAACAATGAGGTCACGCACCTCATACCTGCTTTACACCTCAGCTCCTCCACCTCACTCCTTTCACTCAGCTTACAATCTCACGGATTCGATCAGGATATTGCGGGCATATAGTTTTTTTCCCTTTTCTTACATGTATAAATAATGTAGTGGTATACACTATTGAATTCAATCAATGAGAAATATCTTCAGTGTTAATTGAATTCCATTTCCTTCTTCTTATCTTGGCTCACCAAATGACATGGTGAATTTATATTCTGTTATGGTATCAGAGCTCCTCTAGGAGGAGCTCAGCTGTGCCAACTCTGATTTTGCCCTGTTAACTCTTTTCTAGTTTAAATCCCTAATATCCAAAATCAACCATGGTTCGTGGAGGTGGATCTAGTGGGGGTAATGTGTTGGGAATGCCTCAACAAAATCAACAACAATATGCAGACCCATCACAAAACCCCCTGTCTCCTTACTACATTCATCCTGGGGAGCAAACTGTGCACGCCTTCCTGAATCCGCCCCTTGCAAGAACCCGGAACTACCATGGCTGGGCGCGTCTCATGAAAAAGGCCCTCATCATCAAGAACAAGTTCAAGTTTGTTGATGGATCCTTGGTGACACCTGATAACTTCGATCCCAGCTGTGAGGCTTTCGAGCAATGTAACAATTTGGTGCACTCCTGGATCCTTGACTCGGTAAGCCCCTCAATTGCCCAAAGTATTATGCATATTGAAAATGCTTCCCGATGTTGGAAGATTCTTAAAGAAAGATTTTCTCAAGGCAATTCTATGCGAGTGACTGAGCTTAAGGTTGAACTTTATCACCTTAAGCAAGGCAATATGTCAGTGACTGATTTCTTCACACGCTTGTCCACAATTTGGGAAGAAATAGGAACTTATAGGCCAACACAATGTAAATGCACTGTAAAATGTGCTTGTGATGCTATTCATGAAATGGTGAAATATAATGAAGATGACTGTGTCATTCGCTTTGTGACTGGTTTGAATGAGAGTTTTGTTATGATTAGATCTCAAATCCTTATGATGGACCCTCTGCCATCTTTGAACCGTGCCTTTTCAATGGTGGTTCAAATTGAAACACAAAATCGTTTATGTACTGAAACTGATGATTCACCACTATTAGTAAATGCAATAGATGGCAGGAAGCAGCATGAATATGGTAAAGGAAGGGGCTATAATTCAAGGGTATGCACCTACTGTGGCAAAATGGGCCACACAGTTGAAACATGTTATAAAAAGCATGGATTCCCTCCTGGATTCCCAAAATGGAAGGGAGGAAATGCAACGGTTAATGCATCTCAAAACTTTGAGGAATCTGATTCCAGATTTGATGAACCTGCACCACTCAAGGAATCTTCAACTACAACTACCTTGACCAATGAGGAGTACAAGGCACTGATGTCTCTTTTGAAGGCCTCTACCTCTTTAAAGTCAAATGAACCAATCCAGGAATCTCACACTGTTGGGAATATCTGCTCAGCTCCTCACAGCAGTGGCAACATGCCATCTTCTTACGCAGGTATTTCCTTTTGTGGCTCAGTTAAGAAAAGTAGAGATGTGTGGATCATAGACTCGGGGTGCCTCTGATCATATTTGTTGTTCTCTTGAGTGGTTCACCATGCACAAACAGATTTCCCCAATTTCTATACAATTGCCAAATGGAAACATGATTAAAGCTGAAATATCAGGACAAGTTAGACTTGGAAACTCAATTACTCTTACTGATGTATTATATGTTCCCCATTTTACCTTCAATCTGGTATCTATTTCAAGATTGATTGCATCAATACATTGTTCCTTCTCATTCTCTAATGATACCTGCTGCATTCAGGATTCGAGCAAGATGAAGATTGGTTTGGCTAGATTGTTGGTAGGACTTTACCATATGGATTTCAGTCGAGATCAGTTTCCTAGTGGTGCATTGAATGCTAATATTTGTAATAATTCTGTTTCTGTTCCAAACAATGTTCTTTGGCATTTTAGGCTCGGACATTCCTCTTTACCTTTAATTCACAAGTTATATAGTCAAGTTCCTTATGTTCACTGTGATAAGATAGGTGTTTGTGACATTTGTTATTTTTCAAAACAGAGAAGAACATCTTTTCCTATAAGTAAAAATAGGGCTGCAAAACCCTTTGATTTGATCCATCTTGATATATGGGGACCCTATTCTATTGCATCTGTACACAATCATAGATACTTTCTAACTATTGTAGATGATCATAGTCGTTTTACTTGGATTGTTTTGTTGAAAGGAAAGTATGAAGTTCAAGGTCAGGTCCAGAATTTTATTCTACTTGTTGAGACTCAGTTTGGAGTCAGGATCAAGCAGCTAAGGACAAATAATGGTCCAGAATTTGCCATGTCAAATTTCTATGCTTCAAAGGGCATCCTCCATCAAACTAGTTGTGTTTCCACTCCACAACAAAATGCAAGAGTTGAGAGGAAACACCAACATCTCCTCAATGTGGCCCGAGCACTCTTATTTCAAGCCAAACTTCCTAAGAAATATTGGTGCTATGCAGTGCAACATGCTGTCTTTTTTATCAACAGGGTGCCATCCAAGGTCTTAGAATACAAAACAGCTTATGAGTGTCTCTATGGACATGTGCCAGATCTGTCAGACTTAAGGACTTTTGGTTCTCTCTGTTTCATGTCTACACATGCTAATACTCAGAAATCAAAGTTTGATCCTAGAAGTGTCAAATGCCTCTTCCTCGGGTACAAGGCAGAACAAAAGGGTACTTGGTTTTGGACCTACAAACCTATTCCATTCATGTGACCCGAGATGTTGTTTTTCATGAGCTAATTTTCCCTTATGGGAATCATACGACTGCCATCCCTTGGCATTACACAGATTTCACTCCTTCCACAACCTCACCACTCGAGCCTACATCAATCTCATCACCCACAGATACCTCTTCACCTCAACCAGAACCAAGCCACTCATCCCAACCTGACATAGAACCAATCATGCCTTCACATACAAACCAGCCTCCTCCTCCTGAACCCACTAGGCAGTCTACCCGAAATACAAAACCACCTTCCTACCTAGTGGATTACAATTGTAATTCCACTAGTGTTCCCAGCACAACTCATCCCATATCTTCCTATATTACCTATGACTCTATTTCTCCTTCTCACAAAGCATACATCTATTCCCTGCACACTCTCACCGAACCCTCTTCCTTCACAGAAGCCAGCAAACACAGCTGCTGGTTGGAAGCAATGAGAGCTGAAATACAAGCACTAGAGGCCAACCATACTTGGAGCATTGTAGATTTACCTGAAGGAGTGATTCCTATTGGAAATAAATGGGTTTACAAGATCAAACGTAAGGTAGATGGGACCATAAAAAGATTCAAAGCGAGATTGGTGGTCAAAGGTTATACTCAAACCAAAGGACTCGATTATTTTGATACCTTTTCCCCGGTGGCCAAGATCACTACTGTGAGGACTGTTCTTGCATTGGCAGCAATTAATCATTGGCATGCTCATCAATTAGATGTGAACAATGCTTTCTTGCATGGGGATCTCCATGAAACTGTATACATGACAATTCCACCCGGGTTTCCAACTTCACACCCCAATAAAGTTTGCAAACTGTCAAAGTCCCTGCATAGTTTGAAACAAGCTAGTAGGTCATGGTTTGAAAGACTTACTGCTTTACTTAAAGACTGCTTTCACTAAAGCTCCCTCGGATCATTCACTTTTCATCAAAAGGACAGCCGAATCTTTCACAGCACTCATCATCTATGTGGATGACATTGTGCTTGCAGGGACTTCTTTATCAGAATTTCAATCATTAAAGGACACACTACAAGAAGCATTTGGAATCAAGGATCTTGGCACTCTCAAATATTTCCTTGGACTGGAAGCAGCTCACTCCTCCAAAGGGATTCATTTATGCCAAAGGCAATATTGCCTAGACCTTCTCACAGACACAAGTTTTCTTGGGTGTAAACCTGTTAGCACCCCCATGGAGCCTGGTTCTCACTTATTCCAAGATGATAGTGGTGCATACTGTAACGCCCCGATTCATGTGTCTTTCTATAGCAGTAATTACATGTGTATATATATTTATTTTTGGTAAAATCCAGAGAGTGATTTTAAATAAACTAAAATCATTTTCTTGTGTTCTCTAATCGTAGGAAGTCACAGTTAAATTTTCGGTTGAAAATTCAGATGAAAGTCGGTCTGTATTTTCACTGTCAGTACAGGTTTACTGAGCAGAAAACCTAATTTTGAACCGTGAACGAAACGGTTATTGTTTTTGTAATGTTTTGTATGATATTCAAAATTTTTGAAAATTCTTATTCTGGGTCAAAATATAATACTTTACCCGGGTAAAATACGATCGGAAACTTGAACCAGATACATAATGGAGCAGAGTAGGGAGCACAAAAGTGATGAGGTGACATGTGAGAGTGAGCTAGGGGATGGCCTAAGTCACGTCCTAAAAAGTGGTCATAATGACACTTTTTGAATTATAACATATTATATGCTAAAAACCCATTTTTCTCTTTTTTCTTCAACCAAACAAGGCATAAGCCAAAACTTGGCCATCAAGACTTGCTTCTCCCTCTCTCTTTCACGCCACTCACCTCTCCTTCTATAAATCCCTACTTCATTTCATCTCTTCCATTTTTCTTCTTCTCCATTCTTACTTCAAAACTTCCAACACTTCAAGTTTTCATTTTTACTTAGTTTCAAGCTTCAAGTTCTTCATCCTTTTTCTTTCTAGTTTCAAGGGTAACCCCCTCATACTCTTCTCTTGCAAGTTTTTCACTTATTTCATGAGTTTACTCTATGTTCTTAAAAAGTTCTTAAAGCTCTTTTAACTTCTAAAATCTCTAGGAAATGGTAGAAAAATCATTTTGAGTTGAAACCAATTTTTATGAACTTCTATTAATCTCTACTTTCATATTCTAAGAGCTTGTATCAAACAAACATCTCTAACCTATTTTTCCAAGGATGGCCGAAACTATGTATTAGTGGCCTAGGAAGTTTTGTTTCAACTTTTTGAAAGATTATCATGTATTTGAGCTTCTAGATACCTCTTGATCTTAAATCTAAAGTCTTGGAAAGTTTAAAGATTTCTAGCCTATTTATCCTATGATGGCCGAACCTATGATGGTTGTTAACCTAGGATGTTTTGTTTTCATTTCCCAATATGATCATGGACTTAAGCTCCTTAATATATTTAGGTGCTAAGTCTAAGAGATTGGAAAGTTTAAAGATTTCTAGCCTATTTATCCTATGATGGCCGAACCTATGATGGTTGTGAACTTAGGATGCTTTGTTTTCATTTTTCAATATGATCATGAATTCAGACTTCTTGGTATCTTTTAACGCTAAATCTAAGAGCTTAGGAGGGTTGGAAATTTCTAGCCTACTTATACTAAAGAGGCCAAAACCCAAAGCATGGATTTAGTGGGATTTTTGCTCTATCTTTGTAAAGTGAACCTTGGTTATGAACTCCTAACACTTAAAGGATCATTAATCCATGAGTTGTATTCTTTTTTTGAAAACCTCTAACCTTATTTTATGCCATGGCCGAACCTATACCTTCTTGGTTTAGTATTCCTGGTTAACTTTTAACTTGTGATTTTATGTTCATAAATCTAGACTTTCGTCGCGGAGTAGACGAGGACATTCGTAGTACACTTCCTCAAGCATCACGTACCTTTACCTTCACAAAAGGTAAGAGGGGACAGCCTGAGGGATATTCAATAGATACGTGCATGTGTGTATGTGGTTTACGCGATTTATTTGAATATTGTTATTATATTGAATCAAAGTTTGAATGATTTGTATACTTGAACTGTTGTGATAACTGTTTGAAGTTGATCCTTACTTGATTTAAAGTGTTGTCAATCATATATGTTATGAATTGTCATTAATTGTTATATTGTTGACTGAGATTATGATGATATTGATTGATGTCTGAAAAGTCTGATGTTAGTCTGTGCTCAACTAATCATATGATTAAAAGCCTAAATAAGCTTCAAAGAGAACTTTGAAAGTAACGGTGTTCATTTTAAAATGTTCTTTAGTAAAGTATGTGTTTTGGAAAGTAAGTGATCTTACCTGTATTTATTCCGGAAGGATAAAACTTTGGAACTTGTGTTAAATAATTTCAAGTTAAAGGAAATTATTTTCTTACAAACTAAGTTTTTGTACAAGAGACAATCATTTAGAAAATATGTGTTTTTACGAAAGGAAAAGCCTTTGGAAAATATTTGACCTTAAATAGAGATGATTTTTAAGAAAATGATTTCAAGAGAAAATGGATTTCTTATAATAGTTTACAAATGATTTTCCAATGAAAAGATTTCCTGTAAAGAAATACTTTCGAAAATATTCCGGTAACTTGGATGGGTTACCGATGTTTTATTTTGGTATTTGATTTTCACTGAACGAAAAGTAAGAACAGGTGAAATCGAATCTAGTTCGCGAGACGTCGCTTCTAGTATTCTATAATGTGAACGTTGGTATTTGATCCGTGTTAAGTATTGTGGACCGAGAGTCTTAATCATGATGTTGTGGGCTAAGAGTCCTAATCTCGTTATTATGGACCAAGTGTCCTAATTACATTGTTGTGGACTAAGAGTCCTAATCATGTTGAAATAAAACATAGGTAAGATTGTAAGTCTTTTTCTATGACCACAAACCTTGACTGAGGCATCGGTCTTAGGTCTTGTGATTGAGCACTCGGATTACGTGTCCTGTGTTGATGTTGAGTAATTTCAAGTGATGAAAAATATGAATGGTCGTTAGATTTTAGCTTCGACAACGAATGAGATTGAACACAAAGAAAACATCTTGAACGAATGTTTTTCGTCATGCATTTAGGCAGACGTGCCTCACAGGTTAGTCACTTCGGTGATGCCCAAGCAAGGGCTATTAGTCACTTCGGTGATGTCCAAGCAGGGACCTTTAGTCACTTCAGTGATGCCCAAGCAGGGGCTGTCATATTAGTCACTTCGGTGATGTCCAAGCAGGGCCTATTAGTCACTTCGGTGATGTCCAAGCAGGGGTGATGCCCAAGCAAGGGCTGTCATATAAGTCGCGACGATGATGTCCAAACAGGGACGGTGATGCCCAAGTGGGGGCTTTGAGTTTGATCAACTCTTAGAAAGATGAAGGGAACTAATGAGATTAAGTTTATAGAGCCAGAATATTGAAATGTCATGCATAATACTTATAAAAGCTGATTGTACGGGTATGACACCCATTGATATGATACTTGTTGTTTTATCTATTAATATTTGGTAAATGTTAATATGTTGATGTGATGCATGTATCATGCATATGGTTATTGTAATCTATCCATATATTGATATCTCACTCTTGTATATCTTCTTGTTATTTCTCTTTGCTTTTCGGCATCGCTGTATATCTATGAGTTTAGATGGATCCGAACATCCCATTGGTACCGTCAGAATCGAATACTGAGATCTTCGATGATGCGGGGAATGCAGAGGCGTGGCAGATTCACCCCGGATCTACATCGGAAACCTATCATGGACCGATAACTACACTGGAGAAGAATGCCGAGGGCGAACCATGTCGCAGAGTTCAGACAGTTGAGACGAGGAGGATTGCTCTCCCACCACCTTGGTACTACTTACACGTGCTACAGATGAATGGACAGCAACATGAGCACTTGCCTCTAGGGGTACCATTACCTGGAGTCGAGCCGGCTTCACCGATTGAGGAGGACCCGGAGGAGTACCTGGAGGATGAGCCCGTGTACCACGTCTTGGATCACGACGATGATCTTGATGAGGTGCCGGAGTACGTGCTTGATGACGATCCGGATTTTTACGATTCCGACTCTCCTGATGAGGGCGGAGACGTCGTGGACCCATCACCCGGGGTCTCTTCTTGTGGGAGTGTTCGTGGCGAGTCTTCCTTTTAGTCGTTAGTAGTGGCCAGCTTAGGGGTGTATATTTTGTGGTTAGTCTGTCATGGTCCGACTGTATTTGGCTTCTTGGAGCCACCCTTTTGATGCGTTGTTCCGGACCCTCCCCTATTTTGCTTTACTTGGTTTACGGTTGTTAACAGTATGTTCTGTAACTCTGTTATTAATGGTCATCCTGATCAGGACCTAGTTTCTGTACTAAACTCTGAATTCCACTGGGATAGATTATATATATATATATGTGATGTTTACATTTTATGTTCTGAGTGTTCATCACTTACCCTTGTTTTTGAGAATACTCACTTATTAAGAAAATATCATTTACCGGAAGCAACCGGCAATTTAATTATTTTATTTTCCGCAACGGATAACAAAGTGATGCCCCAGTTTAGGGTGTTATATTCCTTCTCCCTATGGAATTGTTGTATATATACATATTCGAGTTTAGATGGATCTCGACGCGCCTCTGGCACCGACGAGAATGAGGACACTAACTTTTGATAATGCAGGAGATCCGGGGGCGTGGAACATACTCCCCGGATCCCATGCCACCATCTATCGCGGGCCGGTTAGTGAACTGAAAGGAAACGGGGAAGAGGGGCCACAGCAGCCAGTGCAGACAGTAGGAATGGTCCGGGCATCACTACCACCCCCTTGGTACTATCTACAAGTGTTGGTGCAGAGGGGACAGCTTCACGAGCACCCACCCTTAGGAGTGCCACTCCCGGGAGTTTAGCCAGCTTCACCTATTGAAGAGGATCTGGAGGAGGATCCGAAGGAGTACCCTGAAGGCGAGCCGAAAGATCACGTCCATTACGACGACGACATTGACGATGTACCGGAGTATGTGCCTGACGACGATCCTGATTTTGATGATTTGACCCCCCGATGACGGCGGAAAAGTGGTGGATGTGTCATCGGGGAACTCCTCAGGGAGCGGGAGTGTTCAGATTGGCCCTTTTTACGGCTATTAGTTGTAGACCAGCTTAGGGGTGTCTTTTTTGGGAATAGTGTATCCTGGTCCGACCGTATTTGGCTTTATAGAGCCACGGTATTTTGATTTGTGGTTCCGGACCTTCCCCCGTTTTGCTTTATCTTGCTTACAGCTTTTTCCTTTTATGTTTAGTGTTATCAATGGCCGGTACTATAAGGTCCTAACCTTTTATAATATATATATATATATCAAGTTGCAACTGCCACTGCTTAGATAATTATGTTGTTCATGTATCATGTTATGAGTGTTCATCTACTCTTTTAAATATATATATATATATATATAATCACCATTTTGAGAATATTTAATTATTAAGAGAATGTTATTTTCCAAAAGTAACCAGTGTTTTAATCAGTTTTATTTTCCGCAACGGGTAACCATGTGACTCCCAAGTTGGGGTGTTACACATACAATGATGTTCCTGGATATAGGCGCTTAATTGGTCGGTTGTTGTATCTCACTACTACACGTCCTGACATAACTTTTGCCACACAGCAGCTCAGTCAATTCCTTTCCCATCCTACCAATGCACACTTTCGAGCAGCATAAAGAGTCCTGAAATACCTTAAGAATGCACCCGGGCAAGGTCTACTGTTTTCTCGTAGCTCTAGCATTACATTGGCTGGTTACAGTGATGCAGATTGGGCAGGCTGCCCAGACACACGAAGGTCTATTAGTGGCTTCTGTTTCTTTCTTGGACACTCCCTCATTAGTTGGAAATCCAAGAAACACATTACCGTTGCTAGATCTTCTTCAGAGGCTAAATATAGGGCCTTGGCTTTTGCCTCTTGTAAACTTCAATGGATCACCTTCCTTCTTCAAGACCTTCATGTGACATGCTCTAAGACTGCGGTCCTTTATCGTGACAACAAAAGTGCTCTTCACATTGCTGCCAACCCGATGTTCCACGAACGCACCAAGCATCTTGACATAGATTGTCATGTTGTTCGTGAGCGCCTTGTTTCTGGACTTCTCAAACTTCTGCCCATTCCATCTTCTGAACAATTGGCAGATTTATTTACCAAACGCTTGCTTCCCGCTTCATTTCGCAAGTTCCTCTCCTGCTGGGTTTGAGAAACATCTTTCAATCCTCAGCTTGCGCGGGGGTAATAACAGAAAACAAACTCGGAGGTGCCAACACATGAGGTCACGCACCTCACACCTGCTTTACACCTCAGCTCATTCACCTCACTCCTTTCACTCAGCTCACACTCTCATGGATTCGATCCGGATATTGCGGTCATATAGTTTTTTTTCCCTTTTCTTACATGTATAAATAACATAGTGATATACACTATTGAATTTAATCAATGAGAAATATCTTCAGTGTTCATTGAATTTCATTTCCTTATTCTTATCTTGGCTCACCAAATAACATGATGAATTTATATTCTGTTAGTTGTTATATTGGTACTCTCAATTTAGTCCCCCACTAATTAGAATTGACCTCAATTAATTAATCCCTTGGTTAGCTTACCACACTAACATTAACTTACCACTAACATTAACTTGGTTTTAGGGCAGAAGTAAACAAACTTCACAAAAATCCAAATGATGTATGAGAGTTTTTTTTAGGATTTTTCTAACATGTGTAACTTTGCATATGTTAAGAAATCATAAAATAGAAATGTTGTGTTGGAAAGAGTAGCTTTTAAATTTTCAAGGAATTGAATACACAACTTTCAATATAACATTTCTATTTTTGATTCCTTAACATGTGCAAAGTTACACAGGTTAGAAAAATCATTTTTAATATCATATTCACGGCTACCTTTTAAGTTTTACCAGATTCCAAATTTACTTTAACCACTCAGAATCTCCTTATATACCTTAACTACTGAACAGAAAATAAGAGTGAGATGAAGACGAGGATAAAGAAACATACTTACCAGTTTTTAGAGAAGAAGAAATATGAAGTTCACTACACCAAGTATACATAAAAAATATATAACTGATAAGTTGGCTTATAGCTGATAAACTTATAGCTGATAGCTGGTAGTTGAAAATCTAACTGATTGAATTTAAAGTGTTTTGTAAAATTGGCGGTTGAACTAACTTATAAATATAAAAAATGACATAAAAGTACATATCTATGATAGACATGACAAAGTGGGAATTTCATTAAATGAATGAGGTAAAAACTAGAAAAAAAAAAAAGTTATGAGCTATAAGTCATAAGCTAAATAAATTATCTTATGAATAAAAATTATAAGCTAATGAGATAAGCTTAATTATTTACCAAATACATCTATTTCAGTCAAACAAACTTATAAACTAGTCAAATAAGCTATAAGTTATCTTATTGGACTTGCCAAACAGAACCATAAACTTACTAAACGTGTATGGGTAGGGATAGCATCATAGAAAGAGGTGGGGGTGTGGTAGAATACTAAAGTATTGATCCTATACCTGCATTTTTTTTTATAAAAAGTTTAATTAATTTGTAGTTTCTCGAACTATTTGAGAATTTGTAAAAAGATATTCATCCTTTAAAAGCTTGTAAATGGGTTTCGAAACAAATAGAAAATTCGTGATTGGTCTTTCATAGACATACATAATTCTGTTAGGCTTCCAAAAAGTGTATATATATATATATTGATTTTTTTTTTCAAAATTTTCAAAGACCCACAAATAATGGATGGATCACTTTACAGAATCATAACATATACTTCATGAAAGCCTAATGAAAAATATGTGAGGGAGTAGGGACCCGATTACAAAAATAACAAAAAGAAAGAAAAAGATCGAAGAACATCATAAAGAATAAATGAATGAAATACATAAGATGAAAACCTTGAGGGCAGTAGTTAAAACGTCAAACAAGGTTCCAGGATCAGACAGCCAAGTTCCCAAGCCGATAGAAGGGATGTTAGCACCAGTGTTCAGCTCGAAGAATCGGATTTCGTTCGCCATTCTCTCACCATCCAATTCCAAAGTCCAAACACAGCTGTACGCTGTGGTAACCCTACAAAATAGTGGGAAGATAGTGAATCACCTGAAGATAAAGGGATGATAAGGGTGGAGCCACTACACACATGTTTTTTGGACTATAGCCTTTGGCTACTTCCTCCGGGGTTCGGGTTTCAAATATCATAATTTATATTTAAAAGGTTTAAATTCATCATTTATTCCAATTTATTCATTCCGATATTTATTTTAATATTGTAATTTTTTTATTACTCTTTATTACTTATTAATGATTTTCATCTAATATACTTCCTCTGGACTCAATTATAAACAAAAGTAACTAATTTCGCATTTATTAAAAAAGGTAGTTAATTTAGTTTAATTGTCTTGATTTATGTAAAAAAAAAAAGAATGAGTTATACTAAACTACTATTTAATTGTCTAAGGAATATTCTTGGCAGAGTAAATGGAGAATTGGTTTGATCGATTAATTTTCTTGATTTTTGAAATACTTACATTAAATAGAGTTGAGTTTATTGGATTTTATTTATATTTGAGTTCAAAAAATATAAGATTTTTTTATATAATTCAATCAGAGTGAGTATCATTTATTATATTTTTTAATGCTCTTTATTCCTTTGTCCGGTGTTTGTGGAAACCTAAAACGAATACAAGTGTACTGTTACGTTTGGGAAGGTGTCTTTAGTTTAAAATGTGAAAATGAGTGTTAATGAAGTAATTTTTTTTTATCAAAAACAAAAGATATTGAAACAATTGAGGGCAGGACGGATCCGGGAATTTTTGTTAGTGGGGGCAAAAGAAATTAGTTTAAAAATATTATTACAAAAATAAAATATTATAAATATGTATTAGTAATAAAAAATTGATATAAAATAAACAATATATAATATTGTTTGTTCTCAATGTGAAACCTAGCTAATAAATGAGAAATAATTTACTGATTAAAGATAGAAGATTACAAAATTAAATTTTGCTCTCACCAAATCTCTAATTATATACAATATCTCTCACATAGAATACTATAAAGGGATAAGGCAGTTAGGCAGTTAGGCTAGGCAGTTAAGCTGTTAGCATTCAGTTAAAGCAGTTAGAATAAACTGCATTCAGATATATATAGAACATGTATCAATTCACATTCTGATATTCAATACAATTCTTGCCTTCTTGATCTTTATCTTTTCGCTGCAACTCTGATACCTTTATGGTATCAGAGCTTGATCCATTTCTATGTCAAGCTCAAGCTCTGCCATGGTGTCACAACCATTGATTCAATCTCTATCAAGCCCAGTATCAATCAAACTTGATGATGCGAATTTCCTCACATGGAAACAACAAGCTCTTGGAACAATTAAGGGTTTCAAGCTTCAAAAGTTCATTTCAGAATCGCAAAAAGAAGGAATGCCAAGAAAATTTCTCAGTGATGAAGACAAAGCTATCGGAAAAGTCAGTGATGAATTTGAGAACTGGGAGCAGCAAGATCAACTAATTCTCACATGGCTTTTGGCCTCAATGTCACCGAATCTGCACACTAGAATGGTTGGCTGTGATTATGCTTATCAGATCTGGAAGAACTTGGAAATTTTCTTTGCTTCACAAAGTAGAGCTAAGGTGAGTAAACTGAAAACTCGGCTCAAATGTATCAAGAAAGAGGGAAATCTGAACTTGAATGATTATCTACTTTCAATCAAAAGAATAGCAGACACTCTAGCTGCAGTAGGATCACCAATCACTGATGATGAACACATACAAGTAATTCTTGATGGACTACCTGAAGAATATGATTCAATTGTAGCATCAATCTTGTCAAGAACTGATCCATATGATATTCCTGAAATTGAAGCCTTGTTAATGGCAATTGAAGAAAGAATTGAAAGGCACAAAAGACCAGATTCTTTTGGAATGCAAGATTTGCAAGCAAATCTTATGCAATCTCAGCAATACAGAAGGGGAAGAGGAGGTGGAAATAGAGCTCCATCCTTCAATTCCTATAATTCCTCACGAGGAGGAGGAAGATTTAGAGGCTCAAATTACAGAGGAAGAGGTAGAAATGCTAATCGAGGTGGCAGATCAGGTGGTAGATCAGGATCAAGCACCAAACCTCAATGCCAAGTGTGTGATAAATATGGACACACTGCTCTCAATTGTTGGCATAGATTTAATGAGGATTATCAGGACACAAGTGTCTACAATGGTGACAATCACAATGGCAGGGCTATGATAACTGAGAACACAATACCTGATAACTCTAACATGTCTGCACTTATGGCATTGCCCGAGACAGTGTATGATTCAGCCTGGTATCCGGACTCTGGGGCAACCAATCACATTACTCCTGATCAAGCAAACTTGCACAGCAAATCAGTGTATAGTGGTGACAATCGAATCAGAGTAGCTAATGGTGATCCTACTCATATACATCACATAGGTAACTCAGCTTTCCTCCCTCCTAACTCTGTCAAACCTTTATTCTTACAAAATCTACTACATGTCCCTGCTATTACAAAATATCTGATGAGTGTGTCTCAGTTTGCTCGAGACAACAAAGTCTTTTTTGAATTTCATGCTGATGTATGCTTTGTAAAATCTCAGGTAACCAACCAAGTTCTTCTACAAGGGAATTTTAGAAATGGCTTGTATGCATTTGACAACATTGTCTTGAAGTCCTCTCCCACTCAGTATAACAAACATTTGTCTTGTAATGTAGTTCAATCTTGTAATAAAGAGACTGGCTCCAATTCTGTTTGTGATGTATATAATTTGTGGCATGCAAGATTAGCTCATGCATCTGCCAAAACAGTCTACAATGTACTGAAAACCTGTAACATTCCATTCAATGGCAATAAAACTTCTTCTGTTTGTAAAGCCTGTTGTATGGGAAGGTCTCACAAATTACCATTTCTTGACTCTAACACTATCTATAATCAACCTCTAGAATTAATTTACTCAGATATTTGGGGACCGTCTCCCATCCCTTCTACAAATGGTAGTAGATACTATATTCATTTCATTGATGCTTGTACCAAATTCACTTGGATTTATCTCCTTCAATACAAGTCTCAAGCCTTTTCCTGTTTCATTCATTTCAAAACAATGGTTGAGAAACAGTTAGAAACCAGAATTAAATCCTTGCAAACTGATGGAGGAAAGGAATATGTTGCCTTCTCCAAATATCTCAGCACTCATGGAATTATGCATAGGGTTAGCTGTCCCTACACACATGAGCAGAATGGCTCTGCAGAAAGGAAGCATAGGCATATTACTGAGGTAGGCCTCACACTTCTAGCCAATGCCTCTATGCCCCTAAAATATTGGGGGGAAGCCTTCCTATCTGCAACTTTCCTTATCAATAGACTTCCTACTCCAACTATAGACAATATCTCCCCTTTAGAAAAACTGTTCCACAAAACTCCTAACTACTTGGACTTGAAAGTGTTTGGTTGTGCTTGTTACCCCTATCTTAGACCCTACAACAAGCACAAGATTCAGTTCAGATCACAACAGTGTGTGTTCACAGGCTATAGCTCTACTCACAAAGGCTACTTATGCCTAGCAGCCAATGGAAAAACTTACATTTCAAAGCATGTGGTTTTTGATGAGAATTCATTTCCTTTTCAGCAAAATCCTAACTTTGTGTCTGACTTTAAAACTGCTTCATACTCCACTACTGATTGCACTCATAACTTGCCTTCTATACCTGTTATACCATGTACTAACAGATTTTTGCCTTTGTCCACTGATGCTGCCTCTGATTCATCATCACCACTTGTCACTGATCATGCTGCACAAGCTGCCTCTTCTAATCATGAAAATCCAGAATCTCCATCTCTGGTTCCCCATGAGTCCTTGCCACACTCTCCTCAGCTGTCTACTACTGTGCCTGCTGCTGCCACTGTGCCACCTGTCACAGTGAATGCTCACCCTATGCAAACAAGGGGAAAATCTGGGATTTACAAACCTAAGGCACTTCTAACTACAACAAGTGCTAAATCAGACTTCACTACTGAGCCTAAGTCTGTGAAAGCTGCCCTATCCTCCCCTCATTGGAAAGAAGCAATGAATCAGGAATATGCTGCACTAATGAATACTAAAACCTGGTCCTTGGTCCCACTACCCTCTAACAGAGAACCAATAGGATGCAAATGGGTGTTTCGAGTCAAATACAACCCTGATGGATCAGTTTGCAAACATAAAGCTAGATTAGTGGCCAAGGGGTTCCATCAACAAGAAGGATTTGATTTTTTTGAGACCTTCAGCCCTGTTGTCAAGCCAACCACTGTTCGGGTTGTCCTCTCTTTGGCTCTTTCAAATAACTGGCCTATTAGGCAAATTGACATCAATAATGCCTTCTTAAATGGTGACTTATCAGAAGTTGTCTACATGACACAGCCACCAGGGTTTGTACAAGGAGATTCCACACTTGTTTGCAAGCTCAACAAGGCTCTATATGGTCTCAAACAGGCTCCGAGAGCCTGGTTCCAGAAACTGCACAGTTACCTACTTGAGCTTGGTTTCCAATCAGCAAGATGTGATGTTTCTCTATTTACCAAATTTGTTGGAACTGAAACTCTTTTGGTACTAGTATATTTGGATGATATAATCATCACAGGCAGCTCCTCTCAAGCCATTAATCAGCTGATTCATTCCCTTAATACACAGTTTCCTCTCAAGGACCTAGGAGACTTGAATTTCTTCTTAGGCATCCAAGTACAGCAGTCATCCAACGATAGCATCACTCTTGCACAAACCAAATACATACAGGACCTCTTAGCCAAGGCCAATATGAGTGATGCAAAAGCAATGAAAACACCAATGGTGGCTTCTGAAAAACTGATTGCAGCAGATTCAGTTGAAGCAGACAATCCAAGTATGTACAGATCCCTTGTTGGTGGTCTCCAATATGTCACAATAACCAAGCCAGATATTGCCTATGCAGTGAACCGAGTTTGCCAATTCATGCATGCTCCCAAAGACTCTCATTGGCAAGCAGTGAAGAGAATTCTGAGATACCTTCAAGGCACCTCCACTTATGGACTTGTCTTCTCTAAGTCCACCAACCTGAAGCTTACTGCATTTTGTGATGCAGACTGGGCCTCTGATATTGATGATAGACGATCTACAACTGGCTACTGTGTGTTTCTTGGCTCCAATCTAATCTCTTGGTCTTCTAAGAAACAGGCTGTTGTCTCCAGGTCCAGCACAGAGGCAGAATACAGGAGCCTTGCTGCTGTCACAGCAGAGCTAATCTGGCTCAAATCCCTTCTATCTGAGCTTCGGATTTCCCTACCCTCACCACCACATATCTATTGTGACAACTTAAGTGCAGTTCTTCTTGCAGCTAACCCTATCCTACACTCTAGAACTAAGCACTTTGAACTTGACTTGTACTTTGTCAGAGAACGCATTCAAAACAAAGACATTGTTGTGCATCACATTCCCTCAAGTGAACAAACAGCTGACACACTCACTAAGCCACTGCCTCAAACTCAGTTCAATCACTGTCGATACAAACTCAGAGTTCAAGATGCTTCACCCATGAGTTTGCCAGGGGGTATAAAGGGATAAGGCAGTTAGGCAGTTAGGCTAAGCGATTAAGTCATTAGCATTCAGTTAAAGCAGTTAGAATAAACTGCATTCAGATATATATAGAACATGTATCAATTCACATTCTGATATTCAATACAATTCTTGCCTTCTTGATCTTTATCTTTTCGCTGCAACTCTGATACCTTTAAATACAATCGTGACAAAATAAATACAAAATACATAAGCTTTTACAAATTACAATAATCTTCTTTGTATTTTCAAATTATAATTTCACTCTCTCCAAATCCCTAATTACACTCAATTACATTATAAAGAATATCTCTCTATGTATATAACTAAACAATTATTCTACCATCGGTCTTTTATACAATCACATTTCATTCTTCACAAATAAGTGACGATGGCTTGTTATATAGGGACAACATCTATTTTTTTATGGCAGTAAAAATAAATTATTAGATAAATTATTTGAAAAAAAGTTTGCTTAGTGGGGCAAATGCCCCAGTCCACCAGTCTCTGAGTGAGGCTTGCATCCAACTTCTATAAAAATGGTCTACCAAAAAAAAAAAAAAAACTTCTAAAAAGATGGCTTCCAAAAGTGAATGAGTAGGAAGGGCGATTCTTTTGCTTCCCTCCAAAGTTGTATTCTTTATTTGTAACGATCACATTTCTTTATTCTTCTTTTCTAACGTCGGTTAATAATATTTTTGTTATTCTATATATAGTTATATACCCAGTAGAAAAGTCGGTTAAATCTGGAGAATTGTTCACATTAATTTTATATTGTGGTGAAATTTTCTTAAAAATAATATTTTGTACACATTTCAGTCTATAAACATTTATTTATATTTTTCTCTTCATCTCTATTTATATTTTTTATATGTTATTTTATATATATATATATAGAACATATCAAGTGAGAATATATTTTTTATATGAGAACGAGAGTGATTCATTTCAATCTTTAAATTAAAATCAATAACTCATATTAAAACACTCCTATTAAAAGTCACGTGATTTGTTATGTACATTAGCACCTCTCTTTTCCCAAGTTTCTTCCTTCTTCTCTGCCTTTTTTCTTTTTGATTCAGTCACCGCCCCACCTCCTCAAGGAGTCAACATAGATGAGTTCTCTTTTTATTTTCCTTTTTCTTTTCTTTTTTGTTTTTTATTCTATGTTCAGTTTTTTTTCTTCTATTTCGTTTTTTGTCTTATCCCTTTCTTCTAGATTTTTCTTTTAGTCGTGTCCATTGCATTATACCTGATTCAGAAAATGAAACAAACCCAGAAACAAAATGCTTGCTTCATCTGAAATAAAAATTCTTCAACCACCAAAGACAACAATTTTACATTTATTTATTTATTTATTTATTTATTTTCTTCCTTAAAAAGAAGGAAACCTGGAGATGGCTCCAAAAACAATGCAAACACAAGGTGATGGGCATGATTTTAAATTAAGGTTGTGGTCGCGGTGGTTGCGGTCAGTGTGGTCGCTGTGATGTGTAATACGGTCGCTACGGTGTGAAACGATTTGAAAAATTCACAAAATGAAAAAAAAAATCAATTTTTTTTTGTAATTCTTTATATATCTTTTACTAATGATGTTGTATAAATTTCTATTCATTTTTAAGACATTGTATTATGTTTATGAATAATTTAAACTTAATTTAGTGAAAATAAATTATAAATAAAACTTTTAAGCACATATAAGTACAAAATTACAAAGAAGTAATAAGGTCAGAAACTTAAAAGTACATAAATATATATGAATCACAAATAAAAAGATATTAGTGTCACGTATAGGAATACACCCAGCTGCAATTGTGATTCTAAAATAACGTCACATTGTCACCACTTAGAGATACGTCTTCACTATAAAAAAAGAAGATAAAAGTAAACAAATTAATAAATTTAAAATAATAATAATAATAATTAACAAATATATGAATCAAAGATAATAAACATGGGGATGATTAGATATCATTCAGCTTTTTAAAGGAGTAACAAAAGGTAAACAAATTATTAGTAATTATATTAAAAAATAAAGTTAAAGTTCATTGATTTATAAAAAAATATTATTTTACCTGGATTCATCTTAGACCAAGCTGCTTGAGCTTGAGGAGTACCAAATGTTTCAATCTTATTTCTAAAAAGTACTAATTGTGAAATATAACGTAATATATCAATACGTAAATATCTTCATTTGATAAATAATGAATTATAAGTTTAAAAATATAAATATTCATTACTAACCTGGTTCAAAGCTTTAATCTGATCATCGATGTTTCTTTCTATTCTGAAGATGACTCTATTTGTTCCTTCAAACGTTTCTTTATAGACAGCATCCCCATGTTCAACTCCGTATTGAAATTGCGGATTAAGAACATAACCTAAAAAAGGATAATATGTTATAATAATTAACAAATATATGAATCAAAGATAATAAACATGGGGATGTTATTATAGACATCATCTCCAGTATATTTTTTCATGAGGTCGACAGTCCATACATGGTTATAGAGAAAATTTGTCACAATCTTTGCATCAGTTAATAACTTCTGTACATTTTTATTTTTTCCTATATCCTCCAAGCAAAGATCTAAACAATGAGCCGCACAAGCAGACCAATACAAATGAGGCTGCTTCCCCATCAATTTCTGACCAGCTGCTTTCAGTGCTACTTCATTATTTGTAAACACTTGAACAACAAACTCTTCTCCCACTTCTTCAACTACTTTATCTAATAATTGAAAGTAGTAATCTGTGTTTCTACTAACAACATCAGAAGCATCAATAGATTTCAAGAAAATTGTCCCCTTACTACTATGCACCAAATAATTCATAATATGAGTATGGTTGATACCGTCCGTCCAACCATCACACATTATCGTCACCCCTTTTTCTTTCCATGTACCTCTCAATACGTTCAACCACTTCTTCATTTCCCTTATATTCATTCTCTAAATATACATCTGAGATTTCATAAGGGGTCGGACATTTAACCCCTTCACCTACCTCAACAGCTGTAACAATCAAATTATGCAACCAAGGAGAGTTAGCTAAATTCATAGGTAAGCGATCATAATAAAAAACTTGCTTACTGCCTCTCCTAGCTTCCTCCTCAATGTCTTCATGATACCCTTGCTGATTTTCGGTTGCTTCATGATTTTGCTCCTTATAAGATCAATATTTGTAGATCTCAACTCCAGAGTAACATCTTCAGGCCTTTTACCCCCACCAACACTCGCACGAGAGCTCCCACCTTATTCATATATATTTCTACGCCCTCGTGTTTGTTGTCTAAATTGTTGCCTGTCTTCCCATTCGTGATGTGATCTAAGGCTTTCCTGTGTAGCAAACCTCATTCGTTCATCAATAAGGTGATCCACATCTTCATCTTCATCTTCTCCTCTCAGGCGTGCTTCAAATTCTTCTTTTCTTTTTTTGGAGTCATTTTTCTTTGCTTTTCCTTCAAGAAGAAGCTTCATCATACCTTCTCTAGCCAATTTGCTCACTCTAGCACAACCAGACACTTGTCCTTTCGTATGTGCTATATGTTGCTTCACTCTTGTAATGCCACCTTTTATTATCTTATGACAAAGTTTGCATTCGATATTATTACGACTTCCAACTACTGGGTTTCCAAAATGCCACCCAATATCATCACTTGGAGCACCATCTAATCTTTGCGAGGAAATTATTCTCTTGGAGGCATTGTGTATATTTTATACAACCTGTTCAATATTTATAAATAAACATCAATCAATAATTCAACCAAACTTACAACTTTAATCTAAACCAGCCATCAAAAAAAAACTTTAATATAAACTAGTTGTTAGCAAAGCACAGATAATCTAATTAATAATTACAGTAAATTATTTAATACAACAAATTAATTATTAACATATACAATAAATACTAGCTAAACATATACTAAACTAGTAATTAGATTAATATATCAATATATATTTTATTTCCCTCTCAAATTTTCCCTATATTATTCCCAAATCTCAATTAATTTCCCACCTTAAATTTTTGATTAAAAAAAAATCCCCCCACCCAATTCGGTTTCCCTCTAAAAAATCCCCCCGCCCCCCAACACCCACACACACACGGCACACACTCACTCACACTTTTGTTTTTTCCTGATACCCATCCCTCTCTCGTCCCTCACCTCCTTCCTCTCATCTGTTTCTACAAGCTTCTTCTTCCCCTCCTCTGTTTCTTTTTTTTCTTCATTTTTCTCCACATCCACACTCACTCGAGTCTCAACCGGTAACCCTCCTCCTCCGTCACTCGTCCGGTGCGGCAACCACCCACCAGACGACCCATGGGCTCGCGGTTCGCCGCTTCGCCCCAAAACCCATATCGCGGCCCCCTTCCCCTCTCTCAGGCTCAACCTCTCTTTTCTTCAATGCCTCACGAGTCAGTGAGTCACGACCCATGGCCTCCGGCCCTCCGCCTCACGACCCACGACCTCCACCTCACGGCCCTCGTCAGTCACGGCCTCAAGCCCTCACCCATGGGGACTCAACCCCACACCCGGAGGACGGCGGCACAGCAGTGAGCAGAGCAAATCACCAGAGCAAAGGAGGAAAGGAAGATCTTACCTTGGGGTGAGGCTAGTAGATCGGATGATTTGGTATTCGAAGCACAGTGAGGCTTGGCTGCTTGAGCAGATCCACTGATCCATAGCAAATAAGTGAGACTGAAGAATGAGGTTATATGAGAATGAGACATTGAGTGAAGCACTGAAGCATAAAGCAGAAAAGAGAAAAAGGCAAAAACAAAATTTGATCTGAAAAACAGGTTAGGGGAATCTCTTTTTCTGATACATTTTGAAATCTGTTTGTTTGATATGAGAATTTGTTTTTTTTTACACCTATGATTGAGTTGAACGGAATTGTTTTGGATGTTTGAAACTTTGTTGCGGTTGATGCGGCCGTTATGGCGTCACGTTGCGGCCGTTACGTCGTTACGTTGAGGTCGTAACGGGTGATTTTGAATCACACCGCAATTGCAACCCGATGCCGTTGCGGTGTGTCCCGCAACCACATTATTGCGACCACATTAACAGTTACAGATCGCATTTCGAAACCCTGGTGTTGGGCAAAGGGCTTGAGAAACATCGATTTTCTAAACGCTAAAACCCAACAATGTTAGAAAAATGGAAAGGTTTTTCAACGTTTGAAAATGACTGCTGAGATATCGGTACAATGAAATTTTCAGTTTTCTTTTTCATAGTGGAGGTGGTTGAACGTGATTGAACGAGAAGGAAACCACTTAAGCAGGTGAGTTTTTAAATTTAATGTTTTAATCTCAGCCCTTAATTTGTATCCAATGGCAAATATCAACCCTTCTCACTCTCATATAAATAGGGGCATTCTCATGTGATATGTCCCTCTCTCTTTCTCTCTCTATATATAAAGAGAGAGACATCTTGAGAGTACTTTATATCATCATCACCCCTGACTTTTAGGGTTGGTCTCACAATCGTGTCTGTGAGATACCCATCAAAGCAAAAAAATATTATGATACTTTAAAATAGTTAATATTTTGATATTTGTTTACACTTATTTAATCAAATATTATTTGAAAATAGGATAATATTTAATTGATATGTATATTTATACTTTGCGGTTATATTTTGAATCAATTATAAATTGTGGCATTATAAAAAAATTACTCTTATGATAATTACCTTAAAAATATAAATAGATTGATGTGTGATTGATTGACTTACACTACAATATATCGAAATTAAACTTTAAAAATATTGTAAAAAATATATCTACACAAGTAAAAATTGTAGTTAAACACACAAAAAAAAATTACTTTTTTTATTATAAAATGTTTAGGTGGGTTGAGTGTACTTTGTCTCATCGCCACCCGGTCAAAGCAAGAAAATATTATTATATTTTAAAATAGGTAATATTATGATATTTGTTTGCATTTATTTAATCAAATATTATTTGAAAATAGGATAAGATTTAATTGATATGTACATTTATATTTTGATATGTACAGTTATATTTTGAATCAATTATAAATTGTGGCATTATAACAAAATTATTATTATCACAATTATCTTAAAAATATAAATAGATTGATGTGTGATTGATTGACTTACATTATAATATGTCAAAATTAAACTTTAAAAATATTGTTAAAAAAAACATATAACTACACGAGTAAAAACTGTAGTTAAGCACATAAAAAAATTGCTGCTGGTTTTTTTTATTATAAAAAGTTTAGGTGGGTTTTTACTGTGTATTAGTCCATCCTCTTAATAAAATTTTATTTTTGCTTACATTACTTGATCTAAAAAAAACAAATTATATGTGTCAGACGAACTCAAATGCATTGTAGCAGTTGGGTTGATGGGGTTCGATCAACTACCCGACTCTACCATTCTACACTTTACACATGGATTGTATTTAAAAGTTGGGTTAAGGTGCACCACCCATATTTTGTATCACCCACTATACTATTTATATGTAGCAAATTTTGGACCAATCAAATTATCACATGGGTTTGTCAAAATTTTAAACTTTCTAGTTGTATCTGTACTGTAGTCAAATATATGAATACAATATATTGTAGTATAGTATATGTACTCTTTGTATTAACAAATTTAACCCATATTAAAATAATTTTTTTTGACTAAAAAAACTGATTATATTGCAAAATAATATTTTAATATGAATTAAAATAATGTTCGTTGTCAATAATATTTTGTAATATAATCAGTTTTTTTTAATCAAAAAACATTATTTTAATATGAGTTAAATTTGCAAATACAAAAGGTACATATATTATACTACAATATACTGTATTCATATAGTTTGACTACAGTATAATACAACTAGAAAGTTTGAAATTTTGACCAACCTATGTGACAATTTGATTAGCCCAAAATTTATCACATGAGTGATAAAATGGGTGGTGTAAAATATGGATGGTGCATCATAGTCCAACCCTTACACTTAATCACGAAGCACCTCATCAATTAACTCACGGGGCTCGATAGAGTTAATAAAATCTATGCCAAACAGATTGTTGATAAAATCTATTCCAACATCTATGCCAAACAGATTGTTGATAAAATCTCCTTCGTTGGTTGCAAAAGAGTGTCGACTATGGTCAAAGTGCTAATATTGTTGTTGTTGCGTAGGAGTGAATGAAAATGACTGTTGAGGCGGTTCGAGGTGAAAGTGTTGTTGTTGTATAAGAGTGAAATCAAATGTATGGCCCCACGGTTCGAGGTGTTCGTCTTCCATGGCAACTGGAAGGCTGGGTTCTCGACGTGTATTACGCCGTGCACGTTGTTGGGTGGGCAAGATGGTTCCAACATCTGGAAGGTCTTGAGCAGGACCCTCCTGGTCTTGCTGTTGTTGCGGAATTGACAAGTAAGGTCGTGAGTTCTGCCTAAACCATGTCATGTACTCGTTGTCGAGAACGTCCCGTTCGGGCGCCGCGAAAAAAATGGGATAAAAAAGACAGAGGAGTCGCCACCAAAATTTTTATTGGGAAAATCTTAGAACACCCAATTATTTAAAGGTAAACTGGTCTAAAAAGAAAAAAAGAGAGAGAGGTGAGTCCGGGAGTCGGTTACGAGTAGGGAAGGTGTTAGCACCCAACGTCGCCTGTTTTTTTTTTAAAAAATCGGTACCTCAAGTTAATTATGCAAAAGCATTTTAATAACCTTTTAAATATTTATTTTACCCCAAAAATTATTTACAAGAAAGAATTATTTTAAATTTTAAATTTTAAATTTTTAATACTTTTAATATTTTTATTAATTTTTATATTTTTTAATTTATTATTTATAAAAACTAAACGAGGTTGAACATGGCACATGAGTCCACAGGGTAACCTCAAATCTAAGGGACTGAACATGGCACCGTGTCCATAGAGCATCCCTCAAAATGGAAAAGTTTAGTTATTTTGATTAATTATTTTAACATAAAAAGAGACACAAAAAAAGGAAAATTTAGTTTTGGCTTGACAAGATGACTTATCTTGCTCCTACGTATTCCCGGGTGCGATGGGAAACTCAAAGTCACGTAGTTCTTTTGAAAAATTTGATTGGTTGGTTGATTTTTAATTTTGATAAAGGTTTGATTTTTTCGTTAAAGAAAGGGATTTTATTTTAAAAATAAATTTACTTTTGCTTAGAGTCCAAGATAGCCGTGCTATGCGATAAACCATTACAATTCACACGACACTTGAGGATGAATAAGTCCATACATCAACGTCGTAGACTGTTGCGTGAATTAAAAAGATTTTTTTTATAAGAATGAGATTGGGTAAAATTGATTAAAAGTATAAATTAAAAAAAACATTTAATATTTTTTTAACGGGGATTCACTCTTGCACAGGGTTAAAGATAGCAAAGCTATACGATGAACCCTTACAATTCATACAACACCTGAGGATGAAAAATCATACATCAACACTGTAGATTGTTGCGTGAATCTGAAAAGATTTGTTATTTTATTCATTCAAGTTCTGATTTTTATTTCAAAACCCAACACACACACACAAAATTAATTAAATGGGGTAAGCCCACTAACCTGCTGACCAATACCACAAACCCAAAGGAGAAAGAAGAAACGAAAAAAAAAAAACAAGGATAAGTTATACTGCAGACATTGATAAAAATTCAAAAAAAAGGGAGCATATAACCAAGACTAGAGGGGTTCCTCTGGTATCATCCTTCACGCACCAAACAGGAGAGCTCGCGACTGGGCAGTGCACCAACGGCGACTAGGCAGTGCACGACGGTTCGATCGGTGGATGGGCATGGAGCGGCGGCGGAGACGGCAGAGGACGCGATCTGAGCAACTCCCAGTGGTGGAGGTCGTGGTGGTCGTGCGGAGGAGTGGCGGAGAAGGCGTGGACAGTGGGATGGAGCTCGCGGATCTGCAACTCCCTATGGTGGAGGTCGTGGTGGTCGCGCGGAGGAGAGGCGGAGGAGGCGGAGGACGCAATCTGAGCAGGCGGCAACTCGTGGTTCTTACCGGATCTGGAATGGCTGGTTCAGGTGCAGCGGTGGGCGTGCGTGGAGGTTAAGGTGGTGGCTCGGTTGATGGTCTGAGTTGTGGGGAGATGAAGGAGGAAGGTGAAGTGAGAGGGAGGAAGATGAAGGTAGAAGGATGAAGGTGAGTGTGTGTGTGTGTGGCTTTTCTGTTTTTTTTTTTTTTGTTTTGTTGTTGTTGGGTTGTTGAAGAAGAAGAAGAATGAGAGGAGAAAGATGAAGCAGGGAGGAAGAAGAAGAAAGAAAGAAAGAAAGAAAGAAAGAAAGAAAGAAAGAGAAAAAGGAAAGAAGAAAGGGGTTTTTCTGATTTTTTTGTTCTGGTTAGTATTTGGGTATTTTGTGTTGATTTGTGATTTGGGAGTGATGGTGGCTAGAGGTTGGAGAGGAGAATATTGAGTATTTTTTTTTTCTGCTGTTTTTCCCCCCTTCCTCCTTTGGTCACTGTTCAATATATAGCACCAGAAGGAAGAAGATGACAAATCTTCCTGTTGGGCCAGCTGGTGTGGGTACAAGTAGTGGGGAGCAAATCAGCCTTTGCTCCACCACCTTGTAGGGGCAGCCATGGTGCAAGGGTGGTCTGTACCATTATCACCTTTTTTTCTGAAAAGAAGAAGATGACAAAGAAGGGTACAAGCATGGGAGCAGATTTTTAAAAATTTTTACTTATTATTATTATTTTTTATTTTTAACAAATCAGAATAGTAAAAAACAATTTTTTGTTGGGTTTGGGATAATGGGCCCAAAAGATTACTTGGAACAAAAACAAAAATGGGCTCCATTTGATGATGTAATGGGCCCAGAATAAAAACATTTTTGTTTTATTTTTATTTTTGTCTATTATTTTCTTCAAAACATTAATTAAAACATCCGGACAAAATTAGGTGTTCACAGCTGCCCCTCTTTACTTGTTTCTTATTAGATAGTAGGTATAACCGTAGTTAACCTATTATCATTATAAGAGACGAGTAAAGACATGAACTCCCATTTTGGCCGAAGTTCACTGACAAGTAAAAGGATGCATAATTAGAAGAGCTTACGGGATGGATTGCCCATAGAAGCTCAAATAGAAAGATAAAAGAGCTTACGGAGTATGATACCCGCTGAAGCTTGACAAAGGATAGAAAACTTGCGGATTCGATTATCCGTTGAAGCTTGAAAAAGGTTAAAAGCTTATGGAGTCGGTTGTCCGCTGAAGCTTCGAATTAAAAGGATTAAAAGCTTGCGGAGTCGGCTATCCGTTGAAGCTTGACAGAAAATAAAAAGCACGCGGAGTCGGTTATCTGTTGAAGCTTTAAAGGAAAGGTAAAAAGCTTACGGAGTCAGTTGTCCACTGAAGCTTGAAAGCAAAAGGATTAAAAGCATGCAGAGTCGGTTATCCGCTGAAGCTTGAAAGCAAAAATGGTTAAAAGCTTGCAGAGTCGGTTATCCACTGAAGCTTGACAGAAAATAAAAAGCACGCGGAGTCGGTTATCCGCTGAAGCTTTAAAGGAAAGGTAAAAAGCTTACGGAGTGGGTTGTCCGCTGAAGCTTGAAAGCAAAAGGATTAAAAACTTACGGAGTCGGCTATCCATTGAAGCTTGACATAAAATAAAAAGCATGTGGAGTCGGTTATCCACTGAAGCTTTAAAGGAAAGGTAAAAAGCTTGTGGAGTCGGTTATCCACTGAAGCTTGACAGAAAAGGTTAAAAACTTGTGGAGTCGGTTATCCACTGAAGCTTGACAAAAGGTAAAAAAGCTTGTGGAGTCGGTTATCCACTGAAGCTTGACGGAAGGTAAAAAGCTACGACGTCTGTGCAATTTACTGGGTTTTGTGCTCACGAGAGACAAACGATTGCAATGCATGATGCCAGAAATGTCCTATATGCTTGATGAAAACCTTGAATGATTTCAATGCAACACAAGGAAAGCCTGTAATATATTACTATTTTAATTTTTTTATCGTTTAGGTGTTTCTTATTATCACCCTTGACCCCTTAAAGTGTTGATCACAGACAAGCCCGAAGATAAACCAAAACAAGTCCTGTCTTCATGGAGAATAAAGGCTAAGCACTTTTTGAAGGGGTATGCTTCCTTTACAATGATTGTCCCTGTGCTTCTTGTCAGTAGACCATGGTGCCCTTTGTCGGGAGATCATCTTATTCTTTACGAACTTTTGAGACTTTCAAAGAAATTCTAAATGCTCTTGAAGACACCAATACATGTTTAATATTTCAGTATATACTTATCATGATGAATGCACGCACACATTTGACAAAAGTTAAAGCAGAGGAATAAGGGTAAAAAATAATTGGGAGTCAATGTCATTATATTTGGACTGAAAAGGTATACAAAGCAAATATTACAATGGAGTATGGAATTGCAGAAAGGTTGCGGAGTGGAAATACATCTCCTCAAGTGACATCTCTTTCCATGAATAGTGTTAATATCCCTCATACTATCTTAACTGCTTACTAATCAACATCTAAGAATGATATCTGCCCCAGTCTTCATGCATCTAGCCCACTGATTGCCCCAATTCATCGGCTTGACGACACTACCATTGTTATGTTTTCATTTTCTGAACCCTAACTTTTGCCTAGACCGCCTTTTCAGGTTTTCAGCCTAGCAGGTTGCTCTAAATTTTGCCTAGACCGTCTTTTCAGATTTTCAGCCTAGCGAGCTTTTATTCTTTTCATTTTTTCACCTTTTTTCTCCTTCTTCTTAGGAAATGCGTTCAAGCATAATACTTTTTTACTGTATCTGAGTTTACAGGGAGTGGAAGATCTTCCCCATCCATCCTGGTTAGGATTAAAGCTCCTCCCGAGAAGGCCTTTTTCACAACGTAAGGTCCTTCGTAGTTCGGGGTCCACTTCCCACGATGATCCTTTTGGATTGGTAGGATCTTTTTGAGCACCATATCACCTTCCCGAAATTGTCGCGGGCGTACTTTCTTCTCATAAGCTCTCATCAACCTTCTCTGGTACAATTGACCGTGACACAATGCCCCTTATCTCTTCTCTTCAATGAGGTTCAATTGGTCTAGTCGATCCTGGACCCACTCAGCTTCTTCCAATTCCGCTTCTCTCAATACCCTTAATGAAGGGATCTCCACTTCAATCGGGAGCACTACCTCCATCCCATACAAAGCAATTGAGGTGCGAATAGAGGTACGGTAGCCGTGCAAAGCAAAAGGTAACATCTCGTGCCAATCCTTATACGTCACCACCATCTTCTGGACAATCTTCTTGATATTTTTATTGGCGGCCTCAACTGCCCCATTCATCTTTGGGCGATACGGGGAGGAATTGTGATGCTTTATCTTGAAGTTTTTGTACATCTCTTTCATCATCTTGTTGTTCAGGTTAGTCGTAGTATCAATGATGATCTCGCTTGGCAACCCATAACGAAAAATTAATTCTCTTTTTACAAATTTGATCATGACATTCTTGGTCACATTGACATATGATGCGGCCTCAACCCACTTTGTGAAATAATCAATGGCAACAAGAATGAAGCGATGCCCATTCGAGGATTTTGGTTTGATTGGACCGATCACGTCCATTCCCCACATTGAGAATGGCCAAGGTGCCGCCATGACATTCAAGGGAGCTGGCGGCGCATTAACCATATCATCATATATTTGACACTTATGGCACTTCTTCGCATAATCAAAACAATCAGCCTCCATTGTCATCCAGTATTGACCCGCCCTCAAGATTTTCCTCGCCATTGCATGACCGCTCGCATGTGTTCCGAAAGATCCTTCATGGACCTCCTCAATTATCCGTTAAACTTCTTTCGCGTCAATGCATCTTAACAACACCATGTCATGATCTCTTTTGTAGAGAATACCTCCATCTAAATAAAAACCCATTGCAAGTCTTCTTAGAGTTCTTTTGTCATTTTCTGAGGCGTCCGGAGGGTACTCCCTTCTTTGGATGAATCATTTGATGTCATGGTACCACGGTTTTTGATCAGACTCTTCCTCTATCACTTGGCAATATGCAGGATGATCACAACTTTCCATTTTGATGAGTGGTAAGTTCCTCTCGTCACTTACTTTGAATATCGAGGACAAGGTAGACAGCGTGTCAGCTAATTGGTTATCTTCTCGGGGAATATGGTGGAATGTGACTTCATCAAACTGCTCGATCAAACCTTTGATGTAATCATGGTATGAGATTAACTTGGCATCTCGGATTTCCCATTCCCCTCTTAGCTGGTGGATGACTAATGCAGAGTCCCCGTATACCCCCAGTATCCTTGCCTTTGATGCTATCGCTGCCAGGATCCCGAGTGCACAAGATTCATATTCAGCTATATTGTTTGTACAATCAAAGCAAAGCCTTGTAGTGACAGGGAAATAATAATTTGCTGGTGAGATTAGTATTGCCCCAATTCCATGTCCCAATGCATTAGAAGCTCCGTCAAATAACAAGGTCCATTTTTCTCTTTCTGGTGATTGCTCGCGATCGAACAAAGCCATTATATCTTCATCTGGGAAATCACATTGCATCGATCCATAATCTTCTACTGGCTGATTGGCTAGATATTCTGTGAGAGGACTCCCTTTTATTGCTTTTTGGGTGACATAGACAATGTCATATTCTGATAGCAGGACTTGCCAGCGAGCAATTCTTCCAGTTAGAGCAGGCTTATCAAAGATATACTTGATCGGATCCATTTTGGACACCAACCAGGTAGTGTAACATAACTTGTAATGCCTCAAACGGCGAGCCGCCCAAGCCAAGGCACAGCAAGTGCGTTCTAGCAGTGAGTAGTTGGCTTCGCAACTGGTGAACTTCTTGCTTAGATAATAGATGGCATGTTCTTTTCTTCCTGACTCATCGTGTTGCACCAATACGCAACCCATCGATTCATCTAGCACAGTCAAATACATGATGAGAGGTCTTCCCGGCACTGGGGGAACCAAGATCGGAGGCTCCTGTAGGTATTGTTTGATCTTCTCAAAGACTTTTTGACAATCTTCATTCCATGTCACAGCCTGATTTTTGCGCAACAATTTAAATATTGGTTCACATGTCGCGGTTAGTTGGGAGATGAACTGGGCAATGTAGTTCAATCTTCCTAAAAACCCACGAACTTCCTTCTCCGTTTGAGGTGCTGGCATGTCGATGATTGCTCGAACCTTTTCAGGATCCACCTCTATTCCTCTTTGACTAACAATGAACCCCAGAAGCTTGCCTGATTTCACTCCAAAAGTGCATTTGGCAGGATTCAGTCGGAGCTCAAACTTCCTTAACCGCTCAAAAAGTTTCTGCAGATTGTCAACATGGTCATCTTCGGATCTGGACTTGGTAATCATGTCATCTACATAAACTTCTATCTCCTTATACATCATGTCATGGAATAAAGCCACCATAGCCCGCTGATATGTTGCCCCAACATTTTTCAAGCCAAAGGGCATAACCTTGTAGCAAAAGGTTCCCTATAAAGTGACAAATGTAGTTTTCTCCATATCTTCAGGTGCCATCTTGATCTAGTTATATCCCGAGAATCCATCCATGAAAGAGAATAATGCATGTTGAGCAGTATTATCCACAAGAACATCAATGTGAGGCAGTGGAAAGTCATCTTTTGGGCTAGCTCTGTTCAGATCTCGATAGTCAACACACATTCGAACCTTTCCATCTTTCTTGGGAACCGGAACGATGTTGGCAACCCATTGAGGGTACTTTACCACTTCTAGGAAACCCGCATCCAGTTGCTTCTTGGCCTCCTCCTTGATCTTTAAAGACATTTCCGCTTTCATCCTTCGTAGCTTCTGTTTTACTGGGGGACACTCCGGCTTTAACGGCAGTTTGTGTTCTGCTACACTAGGGTCTAACCCTGGCATGTCTTGGTACGACCATGCGAAAACATCTTTGTAATCGATCAACAACTTGATCAACCTACTTCGCTCCTTTTCTTTCTGGGAAAGGCCGATCTTGACCTCTTTTTTATCATCTTCAGTTCCCAAATTGATTAGTTCACCCGGCTCTTCATGGGGCCGAATTTCCCTGGCTTCTTGCTCTACCAACCTTAATAGTTCAAGAGGAACTTCGCCGTCATCATCAACAACCTCATTAGCGTGATCAATAGGATAGTCAAAATTGTATGCTAAGTTATTAACACTGTCATTTTCAAGAGAGTCACTTTTAGATCTGCATTTTGGTAGTTATCAGGGGAAGATGAAAGAATAACGGTTAAAGATGGGAAACTGCATTTATTGGTGAGGAACGATGAATAAAAGCAAAAGTAAAAATGAGAAAAGAGGGATAAGAACATAAAGATATTGAATGCATGCATTTATTGATAAGTCATACTGAAACGGAAACAAGTAAGTCCATTACAACAAAAATCCTAAAGCCTTGGGCAGAACTAAAGGATAAGCATTACAGAATTACTTTGAAAAAAACTCTACAATCCTGGGGAACTCAATGACCTCCCAATTGTTGAGCTCTGTATCTGGAGAGCATGGATACACCAAATTGACACCATGATCGGCGAGATAATCATCTTCAACAGCTGCTACTTGGTCCAGGAATGCGAACCCTACACTTCGGAAGCTCTGTCGAATGTCACAGATGGGAACCCTTTCAGCCTCGTATTCACGATTTTCCAGCCGAGCCAACCTCTTTCTTTTCTTCTCTTCTATAACCCTCATCTTGTCGGCCTTGGTGGGTTTATATCCCAACCCAAACCTATCCTTGTTCTCGGCGAGCATGAGGATGTCAGTGACACCTTGGCTATTCTTCCCCAAACCGCTTCCAGGTCGGTATCCTCCTTCGAGCATAACCCCAGCCATCATAAAAGACGCTTTAGATGACTAAGGCTTCAAAAGTGGAGCACCGTCCCCGACATAAGTGGCATTGGTAATTTCAAGCGATTGGAAAGCGGTCTCAAGAGCTTCTTCGACAGCTTCAATGTAAGGGGTTGTTGATGGCTTACTCACTAACATATCCTCCTCTCCAGAAACAATTATCAACTTGCTATCAAAAATGAACTTCACTTTCTGGTGTAGTGTGGAAGGTACCGCTCCAGACGAATGGATCCATGGTCGTCCCAGGAGACAACTGTAAGTTGGCATAATGTCCATTACTTGGAGGAGTATTTCAAAGGTGCAAGGGCCAATCTGAATGGGCAATTCAATTTCTCCCATAACTTCCCTTCGGGTGCCAACGAAAGCTCTTACAATCATTGTGCTTGGCTTCATATGAGTTCCATCGAAAGGCAACTTTGCCAGTGTTGACTTTGGCATTACATTCAAAGAAGAACCATTATCAATGAGAACCCTAGCCATGACATGATCTCGACACTTCACCGAGATGTGTAACGCCCTGTTGTGCCCCATTCCTTCAACTGGAATTTCGTCATCAATGAAAGTGATATAATTATCAGCAATGATGTTACCCACGATGTTATCAAGCTTATCAATTGTGATGTCATGAGAGACATGAGCTTAATTCAACACCTTCATCAGTACTCTCCTATATGGCTCATAATTCATCAACAAAGACAAGAGAGATATTCGAGCTGGAGTTTGATTCAATTGATCCACCACCCTGTATTCGCTCTGCTTGATGAACTTCAAAAATTCACCGACTTCTTCATCAGATACCTCCTTTTTATTATCACCCCCTTTGGTATCCTCTCCGGCCGGTGTTCCTTCCACCTTCTCTTTCCCCTTGCGATCTTTTCCTTCCTTTTTCGTTCCCTCCCTTCGCAATACCTCTGGAGTATAAATGCGACCACTCGTAGTCATTCCACCAATTCCCGAAACGTTGGTAACCACAATGGCCCCATGGGGAGGATTGGGTTGAACCTACATCTCATATTTCCATGGTATCGCTTTGGTGTCCTTGTAAGGGAAAAGACTCGGAACTCGGATGATGATTGGTGTTGGCCCACTCGAAACCGTCATAGGTTCCTTTTCAGTATAGTGTATCACCACTAGTTTCGGAGCGACTTGCTCAGGAACCGGTTGAGGATTAATCACAACAGTACAAGGAGTTATCTTAACTAGAATTGGGGAAATTGTAGATTCAGCGACCATGTTAATGCCACACTAATTCGGTTCACAACCAATTAGGATAATCTTCATATCTATTAACTATTGCACAACCTGTCGAAATTCTGCACAGTCTTCAATTGAATGCCCCACATTCCCGTCGAAGTCACACCTTATCTCTTCATCAAAAGTCTTCTCTTCAACCATTGAGGTTTGCACCAATCCATGTTTTTGCATCTCCCTTAAAATAACTCTCATGGGAGTTCTGACATCAGCCACTCGACTCTTAAGAGTAGGTTCCATAAAGCTATCAATGGCATTGACACCCGAACCCTCATGATTTGGCATAGGACATTGTGCCCCATTCAGAGCATCTTTTTGAAAGCTCAACCACTTAGCATCAATAAGATCTTGTACCTTAAATTTGAAAGCCCTGCAGTTCTCAGTGGAATGACCTATTGCCTCCGCATGATACTCACATTTAGCATTTGGGTCAAACCACTTCGGATAAGGAGGCCCCAATGGTTTCATTGGGATAGGAGTCAACACAGATTTGCTTATAAGTTGATGCAGTAGCTTAGTGTAGGTCATGGGTATCGGGTCGAAATGTACTGGTTTTCTTTCCGAGTTGTACGGTGGTCTTGTTTGGCTGGTGTTTGGGTTTGGACCTAGGGACTGGACAATTTGAGGTGGCATGGTAGGGTGTGTTTGAGGCTGAGAAGGGTATGATGGTCGGTAAGGAGCCATCTGTTGAGGATTTAGAAATTGTGAGGTGGCGGCGATGTATGGCTGGTTGGCTTGGTGATACGGAGGTGGTTGGTAATATGGGGCGTATTGGGCTTGGAAGGTGGGTGTTTGGTTTGGTCTATATTGGTTCGGTTTCTTTTGTTCAAAGGTTACTGCATGTGCTTCTCCCTCATTCTTTTTCACAAACGGGGTTTTCTTTGGGCCATTTGCCAATGAAGTCTCAGTGATTTTGCCAGTCCTCATTCCACTATCGATTCTTTCACCGATAATGACCATGTCAGAAAAGTTCGATGACACGCTTCCAATCATTCTATCATAGAAAGGCGACTGGAGGGTATCAATGAACATTGCCACAATTTCTTTCTCGGCCAATGGAGGCTCTACCTGAGCAGCCAATTCCCTCCATCGTTGTGCATACTCCTTGAAAGTCTCTGTGTCTCTCTTTGCCATATTTTGGAGTTGCATCCTATCGGGAGCCATGTCAATATTGTACTTGTATTGCTTCAGGAATGCATCTGCTAGATCTTTGAAGGATCGGACGTGGGCCTGTTCGAGATGCGTGTACCAATTTGAAGTTGCCCCAGTTAAACTGTCTTGGAAGAAGTGAATCAAGATCTTATCATCTTGAGCGTATGATGCCATCTTCCTTACATACATGGTCAAATGGTTTTTGGGACAAGTGGTCCCCCGATATTTGTCGAAATCGGGTACCTTAAACTTTGGTGGAATTACAACATTTGGCACCATACAAAGTTCCGAAGCATCCCGCAGACTATAACTATTTACTCCTTCAATGGCCAGTAGTCTTTCTTCTAGCACTTCCAACTTTTCTTTAGATTGGGAATTCCCTCCTGACTGATTCGCTGGAGTTTCACCGTATATATTCTGAGGGAAGGAGTATGGCATGTAGGAGGATCCGAAGTTTGGCATCATTTGAGTCCCCTGGGGTCCATAATGTAGGGTGTATTAAGGATTTTTTGGATTGGCAGAAAGTGTCACTATCGGGGTGTTACCATCTGTAGGGTTGACAGTTTGTGTTTGCAGCATTTCGACGGCATCAGTGGTGTTTGTGCTTGAGTGATATGCTCGGAGTTTTTAATGCCATCTTGTGGGCTGGGGGCCGTTGGTGGCACAAATCCGTGAGGTAAACCGTATGGGGGATTGTTCGGGTCAAATGAAAAATGAGTTTGGTTGCTTGGATAAATAGGGAGAGGCATCATGGCCCCTGGTTGGTTGAAGCCTTGAATAGGAATCTGAGCAAAACCGGGCGGAATGAGAGGTGTGACCGGATGTCCTTCGTTCGAGGCTGGAGGGTTCTCCTCTGTGTTCTTTTCCTTCAGCATTGCTTGTAGGATCTCCATCATCTTAGTCATCTGATCCTTGATTTGACTGACTTCTTCCCTGATCTCTTGGACTTCTTCTAGTTCATCCGCCATGGCTCTTGTCTGTGACCGAGTGCGATAAGGGTGTTTTCGAGCAATTGTTCAGAAAAGCCACACACTGTTTTAAAACCACAAGAGCAATGAGAACAAAATGTTTGAAAAAAGTAAAAAGCTTTTATGAAAATCACCTTTGGAGTTTATTATTATTATATTTTTTGAGTTAACACCTTATAACAGACAAGAGATGGTCCCTCCATCCCACACAGAGAGCATTTTGCTCATAAGATGAAATGGAGTTGACAACAAATCTAGAGGAGAAACAACTCTCCACAATAGATGTTGTCTAAAACACACTAGCAATTCTGAATTGAGACACATCGTCCTACCCTTTGCGCAGAAGGATGAATCCTATAAGGCAAAGATGTAGTTGACAACATACTAAAGGAAGACCATGCTCCACGATAGGTGTCGTCGCAAGTCAAGTGCAAGAGTTGGGGTGCGAAGGAATCATAGAGGCAAGGACTGATTTCATTAAAAAAAAACTCCACAAAGCAAAGAATTATTGAAGCAAGTCCATATTTCATTAAAACCTTCCCAAAACAATACATAGGTCGGGATTACATCACAATTCTCGACATTGATACAACATTTTCATCCTAAAGTCAATAGCTTAGGTCTCTTTCTTTTTAGCCCTCGAGCGAACCCTCCACACATTTGCATGAAAGCATCTAACTCAGCCGGGAGACGGAGCATAGGGTCTGCACGAATTTTTTTTTTTTGCCTTTTCAAAGCTTTGGACAAAATTCGGAATACAATGGCTTAGCTCCAAATTCATGCTCATATATCTTTTTTTCCATATGTCAATATCTATCCCTCGCTCTCGGGCCTCTTATCTCCACCATTTCACGGCATTCATTACTTGAACCCTTTGATCATGATAGTGTTTTGCTGAGGTCCACCCTAAATCGCACTGCTTCTTGATTTCGACTAGTAGGATATTCAGCTCTTGGACCTTTTGTACCAATTCATCAGTCACCCTGTCTTGTGCACAAATTTGATTTTGTAGGTTGGCATTGACTCCCCTTTGTCGATTGACTTCCACTTCCAATGACTTTCTCACATCTCCTTACTGAATGACTTCTTCTTCTAACCGACGCTTTTCTTTTCTTAGTTGATGCCTCTCTGTTGTCAAGGACAATACTTTGCTTTCAAGGTTCTGGATCCTAGTCATGACGCTCGATGGGACCTTGTCTGTATTCTTCTGAACTTTCGAGGTTGCTGAGATCTCTGCGCACAAATCCTTTAAATGTTCATTTTTCTTTGTTAACTTCTCACAACGCTTCTGACCAATGGCTACCATCAGCTCGGCATCTTGCTTTTGTTGTTCCATTTCCTTCATTTGTGCTTCCAGGATTTTCAATTGTTCTGCCATTTGAGTTACCGAAGGGGAGTAATATTCAGCTTTTGTGTTTTCTATTGGAATGTTGACAAGACCTTTCCTTGATTTTCTCCATGTTTCATACTCTGAGACAATGATTAGGATTGGTCGGCCCAATTGTGATATCCCCGCCATCCTCACATTTTTCCATGCATTTCTAACTTCTTTTGCCAACAACTTGGTATTCTCACCATCCTCGTATCGGAAACAGCATCCACCGAATTGTTCTTCTCGGGGCACGGTTTGCGTCCAACAAAGTTGTCGTAAGGCTATGGCGGGTGTGTAGGATATGCACCCTCTTGGGCCAACAAAGGAACATTTGGATAATCACCACATCTATAAATGATATCTTGACCATGTTGACCTTCGTACCATGGGCATACCCACTTAAAAGAGTCTCTTTCCACTTTGTCAAACTCGCTCTTCCATTCCTCTTCATTAAGTTGTCTTGTAGGGATGTTATGGAAGCCTCTTAGTGGATCTGAATGGCGGTTGATATAGCCTTTTGCGTACATGTGAGTCATGACCCATACATAGAGCAACTGTGCACAACATCTGAGCTTCCCCTTTGGATGCCGCTGGCAAAATTCTAGAGTCAAAAGCGTTTCAGCCAATACTGCCGGCACGGGGTTTTTCTTTCTTTCAACTTTGAAGAACACGTCCATTTCTGCTTGATCTATCATGTCTAGCGTCGATGGAAATAGAACCAACCCATATATTGCTAGTGCCAATACCCTCTCAAAGGTTTCCCAGTCTTGTCAATCCATTAGTTTCCTCAAATGATTTTCAAGAAACTTTCGGGTTAACCCTCGCGAGTTTGAGTGCCCGGTCAAGTTCACTTCAATTTCAGGAAGCCCTAGTAACCCTGCTATGCTTGCAGTGGTCAAGTATTGCCCCAGGTGAAAGTACACAAAGGGATTTTTTTGCATTGGCAAACTTAACAGGCAAGCATATTCTTCAATGGTGGGTGTAATGTCCATGTTTGGAAACTCGAAACATCTGATATGTGGGTTCCGATACTGACTTAGAGCACTCAAAGCAGTAGCTTCAACCGGTATGAAAATTAGGTCCAAGATCCCTCCATACTTCTTGACGAAGCTTTTTCGATGTTCTTGAGGCAAAGATTGGTTCAACTCTTTCAGATTCTCTAATGAGTTCAAAATCACCTTAGAGCTCTTGGTGGTGGGAGCATTGCTAGTGTGTCTGACTTTTTCCATCTCTTGTTATCAAATGTGTTATCTCTCACCAAATTATCTGTGCATGGGAAATTTTATTTTATCAATAACATTTGGAAAGCAAAATTACTTATGCATGAGAGTGTACCATGATGCATGAATGAATGACATATTGATGATGCATGGCCTAAAATATTACATGCACGTGCATGCAATATAATAAGAATGAGTGTAACAGAATGCATGAATGAGTGGCATGTTAAGGTGCATGTGGGATGCGTGCAGAAAAATCGTTATGATGCATAAGATATAAATGTGATTATTCATGTTACAGAAAAATATGGAATGCGCTCTCTTTTGTCCTACATAGGTCATATCATAAAGTTGGGACTTCTAAAGTCAAGACCCTATTTTGGTAGGCTACTAATGGCATTTTATGTGCATGACTTTTGGGATAGATCTAGACCCCTAAACATATGGTCCCCGGATTACCCTCATCTAGAAGATAAGGATCCGAATCCATGAACCTCACCACAGGGACAAATAAGTCACAATATGGTAGTCCATGTACCGGTAGCAATCCGAGCGGGAGAATCAGTGGTATCGGGGACGCAAAAGCATCACAATAACATCACTGAAGCCCCTTCTAATCTTATGGCATTCCAAGACTCGGGTATAGAGCCCAAAAGTGTGTGCAACATGTGATAGTGATGTGTGTGATGGGAGCATACAAACCTTCACAAAAACCTACTAAAACAAAACTACCCCAAACCTGCAAAAAGGAACAAACAACACCAATACAAAAATTCTCTACCCTAAGGTTGCAAGAACATACAAAAGCAGTTATGAAAGCATTAAAAAGAGAAATAAAACAAAAAGGGTAAAACAAATATTTTCAAAGCTATTAAAAAAATACACAGCCAACTATGATAGGCCTGACTCTCAAAAGTCCCTAGTGGAGTCGCCAGCTGTCGTGACCGTCCCGTCCGGGCGCTGCGAAAAAGAGAAGATAAAAAGACAGAGGAGTCGCCACTAAAATTTTTATTGGGAAAATCTTAGAAAACCCAATTATTTAAAGGTAAACTGGTGTAAAAAGAAAAAAAGAGAGAGAGGTGAGTCTGGGAGTCGGTTACGAGTAGGGAAGGTGTTAGCACCCTACGTCGCCTGTTTTTTTTTTAAAAACGGTACCTCAAGTTAATTGTGCAAAAACATTTTAATAACCTTTTAAAAATTTATTTTACCCCAAAAATTATTTACAAGAAAGAATTATTTTTAAATTTTAATATTTAATATTTTTAATTTTTTATTAATTTTTATATTTTTTAATTTATTGTTTATAAAAACTAAATGAGGTTGAACATGGCACATGAGTCCACAGGGTAACCTCAAATCTAAGGGACTGAACATGACACCGTGTCCATAGAGCATCCCTCAAAATGGAAAAGTTTAGTTATTTTGGTTAATTATTTTAACATAAAAAGGGACAAAAAAAAGGAAAATTTAGTTTTGGCTTGACAAGATGACTTATCTTGCTCCTACGTATTCCCGGGTGCGATGAGAAACTCAAACCCACGTAGTTCTTTTGAAAAATTTGATTGGTTGGTTGATTTTTAATTTTAATAAAGGTTTGATTTTTTTCGTTAAAGAAAGGGATTTTATTTTAAAAATAAATTCACTTTTACTTAGAGTCCAAGATAGCAGTGCTATACGATAAACCCTTACAATTCACACGACACTTGAGAATGAATAAGTCCATACATCAACGTCGTAGACTGTTGCGTGAATTAAAAAGATTTTTTTATAAGAATGAGATTGGGTAAAATTGATTAAAAGTATAAATTAAAAAAAAACATCTAATATTTTTTTAACGGGGATTCACTCTTGCACAGGGTTAAAGATAGCAAAGCTATACGATGAACCCTTACAATTCATACAACACCTGAGGATGAAAAATCATACATCAACATTGTAGATTGTTGCGTGAATCTGAAAAGATTTGTTATTTTGTTCATAATAGTTCTGATTTTTATTTCAAAACCCAACACACACACACAAAATTAATTAAATGGGCTAAGCCCACTAACCTGCTGACCAATACCAAAAACCCGAAGGAGAAAGAAGAAACGAAAAAAAAAACAAGGATAAGTTATACTACAGACATTGATAAAAATTCAAAAAAAAGGGAGCATATAACCAAGACCAGAGGGGTTCCTCTGGTATCATCCTTCACACACCAAACAGGAGAGCTCGCGACTGGGCAGTGCACCAACGGCGGCTAGGCAGTGCACGGTGGTTCGATCGGCGGCTGGGCACGGAGCGGCGGCGGTGACGGAAGAGGACGCGATCTAAGCAACTCCCAGTGGTGGAGGTCGTCGTGGTCATGCGGAGGAGAGGCGGAGAAGGCGTGGACAGTGGGATGGAGCTTGTGGATCTGCAATTCCCAGTGGTGGAGGTCGTGGTGGTCGCGCGGAGGAGCGGCGGAGGAGGCGGAGGACGCAAACTGAGCAAGAGGCAACTCATGGTTCTGACCGGATCTGGAATGACTGGGTCAGGTGCGGCGGTGGGCGTGCGTGGAGGTTGATGTGGTGGCTCGATTGATGGTCTGAGTTGTGGGGAGATGAAGGAGGAAGGTGAAGTGAGAGGGAGGAAGATGAAGGTAGAAGGATGAAGGTGAGTGTGTGTGTGTGTGGCTTTTCTGTTTTTTTTTTTGTTTTTTTGTTGTTGGGTTATTGAAGAAGAAGAAGAATGAGTGGAGAAAGATGAACCAGGGAGGAAGAAGAAGAAAGAAAGAAAGAAAGAAAGAAAGAGAAAAAGGAAAGAAGAAGGGGGTTTTCTGATTTTTTTGTTTTGGTTAGTATTTGGGTATTTTGTGTTGATTTGTGATTTGGGAGTGATGGTGGCTAGAGGTTGGAGAGGAGAATATTGAGTATTTTTTTCTGCTGTTTTTCCCCCCTTCTTCCTTTGGTCACTGTTCAATATATAGTACCAGAAGGAAGAAGATGACAAATCTTTCTGTTGGGCCAGCTGGTGTGGGTACAAGTAGTGGGGAGCAAATCAGTCTTTGCTCCACCACCTTGCAAGGGCAGCCATGGTGCAAGGGTGGTCTGTTCCATTATCACCTTTTTTCTTAAAAGAAGAAGATGACAAAGAAGGATACAAGCATGGGAGCAGATTTTTTAAAATTTTTAATTTTTAATTTTTTTAATTTTTTATTTTTAACAAATCAGAATAGTCAAAAACAATTTTTTGTTGGGTTTGGGATAATGGGCCCAAAAGATAACTTGGAACAAAAACGAAAATGGACTCCATTTGATGATGTAATGGGCCCAGAATAAAAACATTTTTGTTTTATTTTTATTTTTGTCTATTATTTTCTTCGAAACATTAATTAAAACATCCGGACAAAATTAGGTGTTCACACTCGTCAGTGTACGAGAAAAACCCCTAAATAGGTTGCCCCACTATGACCGCTGTTTGGCGATCCCTCCAGAACTGGACCCAGTATGCATGTCTCTGTTCCCAGTTTTCACTATGGTTGCCTCGCATGTCTACGTTGTGCAGTTTATCCATATTTTCAGGTGCACCTGGTATCTCCTGCCAAAGACCAAACTAGAGCTTGACTCTATCCGTCTGATGTCATTCTATAGTTTGGAAATAGACCAAAGAGGTTATGGCAGTCCACGTCATATTATCTCTAAATGCTGCTTGTGGCAAGTTAAGGCCTCTATATTGTACCCACAGAAACTGGTCACTATGCATGCAATCGCTCCGTGTTCTGAACCCTTCAACGTCACCTTGAGGAGTTCCTCTATGTTGTAGTCCCATGCCACTCCATCTAGTAAAATAGATTTTCATGTCAGTATAAACAGTAGATAGGTAAGGATACACCGTGGTGCGATGAACCGCATATGATACCATGCCCAAGATTGAATCGGGAGTACACATCCACCCATACAGGAACTAGCCAGTGTAGATTCAAGATAGATATCTCTGTACAGATTTGCTAAACATGCTGAACCTCAACTGTAACGTCTTGCCGACTGAAGATCCGCCAATAGTGGAAGATACATCAAGTGAAACTCTGATGCACACTGTATATATGAATGCCATTTACAATAACGATATCGATGCTCTGACGCGCACAGTATTCTATGTCTTTCAATTATCACAAGAGGACTACCGTGATAAATAAAGCTGGCCCCGCTCACATGCCTTTGAAACACAATTATCACAAGAGGACGAACGACCATATTGATGCTCTGACATGTAAAGTATTCTATGTCTCGTAATTATCACAAGAGGACAACCGTGATAAATAAAGTCGATCGCGTGCACATGCCTTTGAAATGCAATTATCACAAGAGGATGAATGACGATATATATGCTCTGACACGCACAGTATTCCATGTCTTTCAGTTCATTCTCGATTATGGATTTCATCGGTGCAATCTGAACCATTCCTTTTACCTAACCCGAGACTCTATAAATAGGCAATCAACTTTCCCAATCAACACACACACTTCAGCCCTTCGACAACTAAGCACAAATCCAATTTGCAACCACAAAGTTTTCTCCTAAGTCATGAGTTTCTCAACTGTCTTTCTTTCTGTCTATTACAATGGACAAATTGTAATGGACACCCCGGAAGGTGTGAGGTTTCATTGCAACCAACCAAAGTTGATAAAGGTGAAGACCAACATCAAACTAAATCAACCAAAACTGACTGTCCAAGGGAGGATACAACCAGACAACAGCAAGAGGGTGGTCGATCTTGTATATCGATACCCTACATCCATTGCACAAGGATATGTCTGATACCAGCTACTATATGTTGTAGGGTGAGACACCCCGTTGTGTCTCTTTGTGTCATTAGATTAATTACCTTCTTAAATCAATTCTTAACCGCGCGCTTATCGTGAAAAGTACGTAAAAATTAAAACTTATTTAATTATCACATAACTTTTGCAAATTTAAAAACACAACAACTTTAACATATGTAAATACACACCTAATTGTTCGTTACAATACCAAAACACTGTTGAGGGTATCCTCTAAGTATGATCCCTCACAGGCATAAAATTAATAACAGACGTACTTAGCGGAAATATAAAAATACTCCTTAGACACACTGGCCATAATGTCTACACTCTAATCGCCATGGATCACAGCTCGACCCCCAGTGTCTGGTTCGTAAGGAGTTCCATCCAACTCCTCAGCAATCTCCGTTTCATACAGAGTTCCGTCCAGTTCCTCAGCAACGTAACCCTCCATCGGGTCTTCTAACGTAAACCAAAGTAACCCACAAAAATACAGAAACATAAGGGATAAGAAACAGTTCTATCATCAAAAAGCGGAAAAGAGTCATAGTAAATTATACAGTAATTGTCATAGACAATTAACACACATAACTAACGAATCATCCTCAGGTCAATATATATCATCCTCTACCCTTATTCTCAGGTAATCTAACACGTAACCTCTCTAATCCCGTCACCATGTCTTTACGTTATCGTGGCCACTACCATTCCTGTCACCATCCCTCATTTGTATCGGGGCACACCCTCATTCCCGTTAGGATGTTCCACCTAGTGCACACCTCCATTCACGTTAAGGTGTTCCACCCCTATTCCCGTTAAGGTGTTCCACCCCCATTCCCTAAGTTGGAAGTGGTCTTGCGAGAACTCTTGATTTTACTGGTATTATATTACCAATACACGGTGTATTATATTACCAATACACAGAAGTGTTTTACGTGTATTATATTACGAATACACGGTGTATTATATTACCAATACACAGAAGTGTTTTATGTGTATTATATTACCAGTACACGGTGTATTATATTACCAATACACTTTTGTATTTGTGTATTATATTACCAATACACTTTTGTCCTTGTGTATTATGTTACCAATACACGGTTGTGGACAACAACACCTATACTTGAATCTCACCAACCCGTTTTAACAACATCTTAGTGCCTTAACCTTCCATTAGAACTTGACACATATTCTATGCCATAATACCTCTTTAACATTCCTCATCTAAGTTAGGCACTTCTAAATCATCATTATCCTCACACCCAAAACAACCATCTCTTAGACAACATATATATATCTTTGCTTAAAATCCACTAAGCATAATAATAAAAACCAGGCAGATCATGCATAACACAATATCAATCAAAATATTTCCATATTACCAACATAGCACAAAATCAATTCAATAAAGGTAATAAAATCAAATCAAACATCAACAATATAAAGATCAACCTAATGTCAATAAACCTACAATCCCCGAATCATCATTGGTTTTTCAGAAAAGGTCTCCAATATGATTTTGGTCTTGTTGATTACTCGATTACTAGTAGGGTTTAGGTCGCCCTACATAATTATTATATAATCTACTACTTATCCATTCCGACGATAGGTTGGTTCTTTCCCCGACCTGGGTTATCACTGGACTCCCGAACTCGAAGCTCCTCGTTGTCACACCACAAAGTACTAACTCCACCTTCTGCGAAGGTAAGGAGATTAGATGCTCGAAGAGGTATACCACGAACGTTCTCATTTCCTCCACGATGGAAGTCTAAGGTCATGAACACAAAATAACAAGTTAAAATCAAACAAGAACACTAAACCACAAGGTATATGTTCAGCCAAGACTAGTTTTTAGGGTTAGAGATTCCCGAAAATTATACAAACCATGGATTTATGATCCTTAAGTGTTAGGAGTTCATAAACAATGATCACTTAACAAAGTTGAATTAAAATCCCACTAAGTTATAAACTTAGGGTATTCGGCCAAGGCTAGTAAAATAGGCTAGCATTCACTAAACTTTCCAATCTCTTAGGTTTAGCATCCATATGTATTAAGGAGCTCAAAACCATGATCATTTTGGAAAAATAAGAACAAAGTATCCTAGGTCCAAAACCTTCTAGGTTTGGCCTTCATAGGATTTATAGGTTAGAAATTTTTAAACTTTCCAATCTCTTAGACTTAGCATCCAAATATCTTATGGAGCACAAGTCCATGATCATTTTGGAAAACAATGGAAATTTAAACATTCCAATCTCTTAGACTTAGCATCCAAATATCTTACGGAGCTCAAGTCCATGATCATCTTGGAAAAATAAAAGTAATACATCCTAGCTTTAATAACATAGAATAAACAAGTTAGAAATCCTTAAACTTTCCAATCTCTTAGACTTAGCATCCAAATATCTTATGGAGCTCAAGTCCATGATCATTTTGGAAAACAATGGAAACTTAAACATTCCAATCTCTTAGACTTAGCATCCAAATATCTTATGGAGCTCAAGTCCACGATCATCTTGGAAAAATGAAATTAATACATCCTAACTTTAATAACATAGAATAAACAAGTTAGAAATCCTTAAACTTTCCAATCTCTTAGACTTAGCATCCAAATATCTTATGGAGCTTAAGTCCGTGATCATTTTGGAAAAATAAAAACTCAAACATCCTAGCTAGTACCTAAACATTAAGTTTCGGCCATCATAGGATGACGAGGAAAAATATTATTTGTTTAACAATAACTCTTAGGTTTAGAATCACAAGGTATTAAGAGTTATAAATCCATGATCGTACTTGGAAAGTTGAAACATAGTATCCTAGGCGTACTTATTCATATTTTCAGCCATCATAGGAACAAGCTATCAAAACTTCCAAGATTTATAGATTTAAGATCAATGGATAGTTAGAAACTCAAACACATGATCATATTCCAAAAGTTGAAACAAAATCTTCCCAGGTCACAAATGCAAGCATTCGGCCTTCATTGGAAGAGATAGGTAGATATTTTTGTTTTACACAATCTCTTAGTATGTGAAAATATAAGTTAATACAAGACTATAGAAAGTGATTTCAACCCAAAAGGAGGTTTCTACCATTTTAGAGAGATTTTAGAAGTTTAAAGCATATAAAGAACACATAAAGCAAACTAAGAAATAAAAGATGAAAGTTGCAAAAAGATTCATATGAGAGCATTACCCTTAGTATAAGGAAGAACTTTAATGAAGAACTCAAGTGGAAAAGACTAATAAAAATGGAAGCTTTAAGTGTTTGAAAAAAGAAGAAATGGAAGAAGTTGAAGAAGTATGAAGATGGAGGAAGAAAATGAGAGACTGAAGATGAGTGATGATTATATAGAGGAGGGAGAGGGGAGCACGAAATTTTGGAGAGAGGATGAGCTTGGAGAGCAAGTTTTGTCTTTAAGACTTGTTTGGTTGAAGAGGAAAGAGAAAAAAATAAGTTTTTAGAATATAATATGATATATTTCAAAAAGTCCATCATGACCACTTTTTTGGAGGTAGCTTAGGCCATACCTCTAGTGAGTCTCCTCACTCCCTCATCTCATCTCATGCCTTTTATGTCTCCTACTCTGTTACATTTCGTACCCGGTTGCATTTCCGATCGTAATTCTTCCGATGTTTTCGCCCGAATAAAATATTATATTTTATTTTTGAACGAAAATTTTCAAAATAACCAAAGTTGAAGGAAAAATAATAAAAAACACTAACTATCTCGTTCACGGGTTAAAACTAGGTTTTCTGCACAGTAAACTTGTACCGGCAGTGAAAACGCAGATCGACTTTCGTCTGAATTTTCAACCAAAAATTTTACCGTAATCCTCTACCATAAAGTAGACTATGAATATGATTTTTTTTATTCAAAAACACTTTTTAACTCTCAGATTAAAATATAACTAATTATATTTTAACCGGTTGAACAACATAATTAAAATCAAGCTGTTACATAGGGGATGATGAAGTATGATTGATGTTCGACATGTTCGACAATTGTAGAAGTCTTGGCGTTTATACAATTGAGCTATACGCAAATCTGGAGGATGCATACAATGTTGACCCCCAAGTTGGGTCGTCTAATCCTCTAGTCGTTGATCTCAATGCCCCAACTTTTACATATCTTTTTCTGAACCAGAGCCCTACCACACAACCTTTCGTACTTCTTCACACTACAACCCATCTTTTCCTACATCTTCTAGCCACCACCCAACCTTTCCTACTTCCTCAACCTACCACTCGCCACTTCCTCAAATAGAAAGTACCGCCCATCATTTCCTCAGACCGACCACTACAACCCATCATTTCATCAAACTAAAGAATAAAACCAGTCATTTCCACAAGCTGACGATAACCACCCAACCAATGTTGATGTTCAAATGCATCCTACCTTGGGACGGAGGTATGCATGGCTTGGGAGGGTTTTGGCCGAGCATTTTGCTTGGCCGAGGGTAGTCCGCTCGGCCCCTGGGATTTTAGGTCCTTACAAGACAGGGTCTCTTTATGGGCTAGGTATTGGGATGTGGCCCGTTACAATTGGGACCACAAAAAATAGATTAAACGTGACCACCCAAAAAGTCTGAACAAATTTAATTGGTTTGATTTTGTTTTCGAGTTCATCGGGTTAATCTAAACTGATGAACATCTCTAATAATTAAGTATGTTCATATATTTTTAGGATCTTAATATTTTATTTATGTATCTTTGTTCAAGAAATAATAGTTAGATTTGTAGTTTTAAGAAGTCAATGTTTCAATGAATGTGTTAAAATTCATTTTATCACATGTAACATAAAATAAATGCCTAATGTATCTATACTAGTATTTTTGCACATGTTCGATGCACGGGTCATCAATTACTATTATTATTGATTGCATTGTTATCATTAATAACTTGAATTATGTCTTTATATGTACGAAACTTTTTTTTTCCTTTATCCCAAATTAAGTCCACTATGTCAAACATTTTCTTGACTTATTTCACATATTGCTCTCAATATTTCCTTCTCACCCATAATGGTGGCACTCATTCATCTCCAAGGCTTTTTTATTTATAGACAGAAGTGATCAGCAAAAACCTTGAAACAATTTTATCTATAATTTGAGTGCAAAGAATTGAATATTATTTTTATTTTAAAATGATATTACAATACATAATGTAACACTATGTGTTAAGTGTTCCTCTTCTATTATTACTAATGATCAACTAATCCTCTTAAATCATGCGGTGCTGACACGTGTCACTTTATTAGAAAATCATCAATTCCCCTTATTAATTAGTATAGATATAGATCTATTATTTAAAATAGAAAAAACAAAGGAAATGATGTAGAAAAAAATAGATTAGAAAATATGAATAACTCTACCTCTATTTATGTCAATTCAGAGATTGTCGTGTTTGACTCCCAAAACATTGTACCTTTACCGGTTTGTAAATATTTTAAAACAAAAAAATATAAATTTTAGAAAATAAAAAATAAAAAAAATTCATCACTTGACATATGGCTTGCACCATTGTGCTACACTAAAATCAGTATTTTCCCTTATTAATTGGTATAGATATAGATTTATTATTTAAAATAGAAAAAACAAAGGCAATGATATAGAAAAAAATACAAAATATGTTAGCTCTGCCTCTATTTATGTCAATACAGATATTAGAAAAATAAAAAAGTAAATTAGAAAAAAAAGTAGAAAAAAATATAAAAAATTTTAGAAAAGTATATAAAAAATAGTAAAATAATAATTAGAAAAAAATACTCAAAAAATAGAAAAATAAAATTAATTAGAAAACAAAAATATTTTTAAAAAATAAATTTTAAAAATAAAAATTTTAAAAAAAGTAAATTAGAAAAAAACTAATTCGGGGAAAAAAAATAAATTTTAAAAAAAGATATTATAAAGAATATATGTTTAAAAAATAAATAAATAAAGTTAAATAATCTACTAGTTGACAACTCCTTCTACTGTTACAGGAACGGTGGAAGAAAAGTTGTTAATTGATAAAGTGATATACATATTGAATACTAAAATATATATAAATATTAAAATATAGTAATTGGTTCGGTTAAAAAATAATCGAATTAATGACCTTTGGTTTTGGTTCAATTCGGAGCCGTGCATAAAAAAGAAAAAAATGAACCAATTTAATTGGTTGGTTGAATTTTTTAAATTCATCGAATTATTGGTTCGAGTCTTACGACCCTAAACTTTTTTGAAGAACAGGATAGCTTTGCTACCTTTCCTGGCTAAAAATATTTAAAAACAATTTTTTTTTATAAACTTTAAAAATCAATTACAATATCCGAACCAATTAAAATTGGTTTGGTTTGATTCGGTTCGAACCGGAAAATATTAAAAATACATACATATATATATATATAAATAAAAAATATTAAATTATATATACATTAAAATATAAGTATATAAAAATTAAAACATCAAGAACATGACAACTCTACTTTTACTATTTGCCAATTTATGATTCGTTGACAGTGTAAAAAAACTTTACACTGTTAGCGTATAAAAAAAAATTTTTAAAAAAGTATTAGCAAAAAAAATGTATTAGGAAAAAAAATAAAAAATTAAGGAAAACGTAAAAAAAATATAAAACTAAAAAATTTTAAAAATATATTTAAAAGAATTAAAAAAAAACGTAAAAAGAAAATTAAAGTTTTTTTAAAAAAAGGTAAAAAAAATTAATTTTTTTTAAAAAAATTAAAATAAAAAATGCAAAAAATCCTAGTGCTGACATATGCATGTACAGTAAAATTGTCTATCCAATTTTTATATTAGTATAAATTCTATAGATACTTATATTCCAAGGTAACTTGATCACCTTCTTTTATTCATAAATTGTTAAATTCACTCCACAAGGATTGCGACCTGACGAAGATCACTTTTATTGATCCTTGAACCTGATGCATCTTTGAAATTCTGAGATTAGTCACAAATGGTTTTGCTCATCCCTTGCAGGATAATGCTCAAGGTTGTAATATTTTTTTTCTTCATATTCTCCTTGTATTCTTTCTGCTTTTCTTCGATTCAGGAAGCCTTTTTTGGTAGCAAACTGAAAAGCATACTTGTGATTTTAAAAGGGGTTTCCTTTGTACATAAGTACAGGGAAGCAAAATGTTATGCATACTAAAAAGCCAAGGAGGGAGCTCAGAGGGAAGAAATGTGGCTTACCTGGACACAATGGCTACCATTATTATTAATATGTTGACATAGTTGGATCAGGAAATGTTGTGATGATATATCAGGTTCCCCCTAGTTTGGGTGCATCGAGGTAACACTTTAGAGCAAGGCTCAAGCATAGGCCTCTAGCATGAAAGGAAAGGAAAGAATCGAGGTAACACTTTAGAGCAAGGCTCAAGCATAGGCCTCTAGCATGAAAGGAAAGGAAAGAAGCTTGTATTTTTGTTCAATATATATTGATGATCTTTTTAGATATCTGCTATATGTGACAGGTTATGGATAACTCCATCATATACAGGGCTTTTGTTTTTCGTACTTTAGTGTATAAACTGTTAGAAAATGTGGTATGGTTCTGCAACAAAGAAGAGAATACAAAAGAAAATGCGCAATCTCCAAGGCGTGTGAGGACACCAGGCTTTAGGTTCGATTCGCCCCCACCAATCTCTCCTCGTAGATTGGATGCAACAGGTGTAACTGGTGAATCCTCTTCAGGATACAATGGAGTAACCTTGGTTTGGTTTGCATACCCTAAACCAAGTGTATCGTGTAACGCCATGTTTTTCATATGCTTCTGTAGCAGTAAATACATATTTATATGTATTTATTTTTGACAAAATCCAGAGAATGATTTTAAATAAATTAAAATCATTTTCTTGTGTTATTTTATCATATGAAGTCACGGTTAAATTTTCGGCTGAAAATTCAGAAGAAAATCGGTTGTCGTTTTCACTGCCGGTACAAGTTTTATGAGCAGAAAACCTAATTTTGACCCACGAACGAAACGGTTAGTATTTTTATGATGTTTTGTAGGATATTGGAAATTTTCGAAAATTTGAGTTCGAAAATAAAATATAATATTTATTCCGGACGAAATACGATCGGAAACTTGAAGCGGTTATACAATGGAGCAGAATAGGAGACATAAAAGGCTTGAGGTGAGATGAGGGAGTGAGGTGACTCACTAGAGGTATGGCCTAAGCTACCTCCTAAAAAGTGGTCATGATGACACTTTTTGAAATATAACATATTATATTCTAAAAACCCATTTTTCTCTCTCTTCTCAAACCAAACAAGGAACAAGATCAAAACTTGCCCTCCAAGCTCATTCCTCTCCTCAATTTCGTTCCTCTCTCACCCCTTTATAAATACCCATTTCATTTCTTCACTTCATCACTTTCTTACTTCTTCTTTTCTCTTCTAACTTCAAACATTTAAAGCTTTCATTTTTACTTGTCTTTTTGCTTCAAGATCTTCATCAAAGTTCTTCCTAACACTAAGGGTAATACTCTCATGTAAATCTTTTTACAAGTTTCTTCTTTTATTTCATAGTTTACTTTATGTGTCCTTTATGTGCTTTAAACTTCCAAAATCTCTCTAAAATGGTAGAAAACCCCTTTTGAGTTGAAACCAACTTCTATATTCTTCTATTTACTTGTATTTTATCATACTCAGAGTTTGTGTGAAACAAAAAATTATAACTCCCTTTTCCTATGATGGCCGAATCTATCCCTTAATGACCTATGATGTTTTGTTTTCATTTTCCAATATGATCTTGGACTTAAGCTCCTCAATACATTTGGATGCTAAGTCTAAGATTGGAAAAATTAAAGGTTTCTAGCTTGTTTATCCTATGATGGTTGTGAACCTATGATGTTTTGTTTTCATTTTCCAATATGATCATGGACTTGAGCTCCTTAATACATTTGGATGCTAAGTCTAAAAGATTGGAAATTATAAAGATTTCTAGCCTATTTATCCTATGATGGCCGAACCTATGTGGTTGTGGACCTAGGATGCCTTATTTCAACTTTCCAAATATGATCATGAGTTTAGACTTCTTGGTATCTTTTAACGCTAAATCTAAGAGCCTAGAAGGGTTGGAAATTTCTAGCCTACTTATGCTAAAGAGGCCGAAACCCTAAGCATGGATTTAGTGGGGTTTTTGTTCTATCTTTGTAAAGTGAACCTTGGTTATGAACTCCTAACACTTAAGGATCATTAATCCATGAGTTGTATTCTTTGTTTGAAAACCTCTAACCCTATTTTATGCCATGGCCGAACCTATGCCCGCTTGGTTTAGTCTTCTTGGTTAACGTTTAACTTGTGGTATTGTGTTCATAAACCTAGACATTCATCACGAAGTAAGCAAGGACGTTCATGGTTCGATACTTCAAACAACAAGAACTTTAACCTTCACCAAAGGTAAGGGGAGCTTGCCTGAGGGATACTCCATAACTGTGTGCATGTGTGTATGTGAATTATTTGATTTATCTGGATCATGTTATAATATTGGAATCAATGTTTGAATGATTTATATACTTGAACTGTTGTGGCAAATGTCTGATGTTGATTTCTTACTTGATTATTTACTTGACTGAAGTATGATGAATCATATATGTCATGGACTGTTATTAACTGTTATACTGTTGACTGATATTATATTGATGATTGATTGACGTCTGAGAAGCCTGACACTCGTCGGTGCTCAAATAACTATGAGAATAAAAGCTTTAATAAGCTTTATGAGATCATGAAACAAAGATATTTCTTTTGGAAGTTTTATTTGATTAAAGAATATGATTTGGAAACAAAATATTCAAGTAATGTATTTATTTTGATAGATGAGATTTTTAGAACATGTGTTGAAATATTTTTAAATTAAAGGAAAGCTACCTTCTCATGAATAAGAATTTTACACATGAAAATATCTTTTAGAGACGTGTGTTTTATGAAAGAAAAACCTTTGAGAAATATTTGACTTTATTCTATTTAGAAAAGATTTTAAGAAAAATATTTGATGAAGTGTTAAAGTGTTTTGAAAAAATGAAAGGATTTCAAAAGAAAGTAGTTTTCCTATAAATGTATTATAAATGATTTTCTCAAGGAAAGGATTTCCTACTAAATGCTTTGAAAATATTCTGGTAACTTGGATAGGTTATCGGGGTTTTATTTTGGTATTTTTGTTCACTGAACGAAAGTAAGAATATGTGGAAATTGAATCTAGTTCGCGAGACGTCGCTTCTAGTATTCTATAATGTGCACGTTGATCTTTGATCGGTGTCAAGTATTGTGGACCGAGAGTCTTAATCATGGTGTTATGGACTAAGAGTCCTAATCATGTTGAAACAAAACATGGATAAAATTGTAAGATGTTTTCTATAACCACAAGCCCAAGACTGGTGCATCGATCTAAGGCGTGGTGATTGAGCACTCGGACTACGTGTCCTGTGTTGATGTTGAATAATTTCAAATGATGAAAATTATGGAAAGTCGATATCTTCTGAGCTTCGACAACGAATGAGAATGAACACAAAGAAAATATCGAGAACAAAAATGTTTTACATTTGCATTTATGGCAGACGTGCCTTACGTGGTTTAACGTGAGACCTTAATAGAAATGGTATCATGTGACGATGTATTATCGTTGTTCTCAAAAGGGACAATGAGACAATGTACGTGTGTCGTTGTGCCTAAATGGACAATGAGACGATGTACATATCGTTGTGCTTGAATGGACAATGAGACGATGTATTATCATTGTGCTTAGCTAGCCAATGACACGATGTATCGAGCCTGATCAACTCATTTTGAGGATGTTGGGATCTCCAAAGATTAATCTTTAGAGCCAGAATATTGAAGTGCCATGCATAATCTTCATAAAAGCTGACTGTACGGGTATGAAACCCATTTATATAATACTTATTGATTCATCTATTAATATTTGGTAATTGTTAACATGTTGATGTGATGCGTGTATCGTGCATATGGTTATTGTGTTCAATCCATATATTGGTGTCTCACCCTTACAAATATATCAGGTTTCTTCTGGTTTTACTGTTGTACCTTGGTACTCTAGTACCGATGGTGCAGAGGAGTCTTCCTAAGTAGCTCGAAGACTTAGTTTTAAATGGTTGAAGGAGTATTCTGATTGGGGGATGGCCACGGGGGTCTCTCCAATGAATATTTGATAGAGTGCCCGGCTTAGGAGTCTGGGTTGGGTCGTATATCTGAAGAGGTCAGTAAATGTAGTGTTATATGTATCAGTCTGTAGTTTACGCTTTTCCCTTAGAATTTTGAAACTTTTGAGAGATGTTGTACGTTGTGGCGACTTTGTTCCAAATGCGACTTTACTGTTTAAATGTATGTATTTCTGGTTTCAGAGTTATCCATAGAAGAAATTTTTTTATACCCTAGTTTTCTGACTTGAAAGAACATAATTTCCCGAAAAACAACCAACAAACTATCTTTTAATTTAAATCCGCATGTGTTACGTAGTAATGCCTAGTGGGGGTGTTACATATCGTCAATGGCAGTTTACAGAACAATAGTCTCGTTAACTATCTCTGTGCACAAGGGAGAAAAGAAGGTGATTTGGGGTGAAGAATGCTTGAGAGATTATGAGTTTTTTGTTTGTCTTCACTGCATGCAGATGGTTCTATTTATAAACAAAATCATGCCTCTTGGTGAAGGAAAACAACCCTCCAAGAGTTTCACCAACGGTCAAATCTTACATTTAAGTATCATTAACGACTATGAATGGACACAATATAGCCGTTAGCCTAGTGGCCAGCGTTTGCGTCCCATTCCCTTGTAGCACCGAGTTCGATCCTTCACATGCCACCGAGCCAAGGTAATTATTGATGCAAGGAAGCAGCCGTTATTTCCATTTAACCGTTAACACGCGACCTTAAATAAGTTTCTACTTTTAATTTGAAAATCTCTCACAATCCCCCACCATTTTCAAAATAAATCCAAATCCATTATTCCGGAAATCGTATGCTTTCAGACAAATGTATCTTGGGGATTTTAACCTTTGCTTAGTAAGCCATGGGTTTCACTCATCCCCGAATAATTTGGTAGACAAGCTTTGAACCAAATATTCATTAGTACAAGCGTGCATGACTTACACATGAATTCTCGGCACCATTGAACGACGTCGTAGTGTGACACATTTGGTAAGGCCTTGTGTCGTGTATCCTTTTCATGAGAGCTTACAGAGTCAAGCCCAACTCTAAGAAGCGGCCCCGGTTCACTCTCATATAGGTGGACTTTACCAAAAGCACCCCCATAAGTTGGGGACCTCAGCACATATATGTTATAGGTCTATTAAGAGCAAAAGTTCACCCTTTTCCTTTATGTCCTTATGGTATCCAAGTACTTTTAAACCTTGAGATGTATCTATTCGTCAAGTACTTGCAATCACTCTCATAGTGTTCTTTGGCCCATTGAACTCAAGACTTGATGCTACTCAAGTGTGAGTCGGGTTTCCATCATTGATGATCATGTAGATATGGGCTCGAGTCTCATCCCTAATGATGTTTTTCAACATCATATCACTTGTCAGTCCTTTCTTCAAAGGATGCAAGATTTCTTTCCGTCTTATAAAGACCCTGGATATTACTCCATTTGCAATTAGTTCCTCGACATAACTATGTCTTAGCCCAATGTTCCTGGACTTTCCATTATAAACCTGGCTATATGCCCTCGATAGTATTGACTTACTATCCCATTGCATGGATACTGTGGCCATTAAAATTGGTATCCCATACAACAGATTTCTAAGCCATTCGATCTCTTTATTACTACTGCCAATGCTTTGAATTTTGCAGTCATGGTGGAACCGACAATACGGTCTTATTTCTTGAAACCCAAGAAAAAGCACCCCCACCATTTGTGAAGACTCAACTGCTTGTTGAAGCACGATTTTCTTGTATAAGTCCCCCAATTGGCATCCGTGTAACCTTCTAATACCAAAGGACACCCATTATAGTTTAAACTATAGTTCTTGCCTGCCACAAGTATTTCAATACTCTTGGACAGCATGCTAATGGTCTTTTATTGGATTACTTGTATACCTACTTAGTCTCCTATAACATATGCAATGTTTGGCTGGGTACATGTCATGGCATACATTAAATATCCAACTACTTTTGAGTATTCAAGTTGTGCTACTAGACTACCTTTATTTGGTACTAGATTTATATTATGATTCAAGGGAGTAGTGATAGGTTGACAATCAAAGTGATTAAACTTCTTTTCTACTTTTCCTATATAGTGAGATTGGGGTAAACGTGTATTCTCACCATCACTTATTATTCTAACTTCTAGAATCACATCAGCTACCCCTAAGCCTTTCATGTCAAAATTTCTAGACAAGAAACTCTCAGTTTCTTCTACCTCATCTAGATTAGTACCAAATATTAATATATCATCAACATATAAACAAATCATGACCCCCTTTCCACCATGGAATTTACTACAAATATACTTGTCAAATTTATTTATTTTATATCCATTAACTAGCACAACTTGATCAAACTCTTGATATCATTTCTTAGGAGTCTATTCTAGTCCATACAATGACTTTTTCAATTTACACTCTTTCTTTTCCTGACCATTAGCCACAAACCCTTCAGGTTGTGTCATATACATCTCTTCATCTAATTCCCCACTTAGGAATACCACGTCCATTTGATGGATGACAAACTTATAGATGGATCCAAGTGCCAATAGCACTCTAATTGAGGCAATTCTTGCCACAAGTGTATATGTATCAAAATAGCTAATCCCTTTTGTGAAAATCCCTTAGCAACTAAACTTGTCTTAAACTTATCATTGGTTCAGTCTACCTTCATTTTCCTTTTAAAAATCCATTCACAACCTATAGGTTTATAACCAGGTGGGAGGTCTACTAATTTGCACATTTTATTCCCCATTTATTGAGTCCATTTATTCTAGTATAGTTCCCTTCTAGAAAACGTCTTCTTGAGACTTATTACCTCTTCAAATATTTCTGGATCACTTTCTGTATTCTAACATGTTGGCCCATAACTGTATATGGACTCCCTTGTTCCTTCAACAAGGAACATGGAAAGCTTGGTCTATACATTTTCTCTTTTCTAGCTCTCTGACTTCTCCTACGTTCCGAACCTTCCAAAGTATCTTTATTAGATACATTGCTTTACGGATTATGTGCATTCCTATGAACATTATCCTTATGACATGGAATTGAGTTAAACCTAACTTCTTGAAATATTACATTCCCAGACTCAATCACTGTAGAAACAGAACGAGTCACTAGATTCCATAACCATGAATCTACATGCTTTGCTAATTTTTGCATAGCCCGGGAACACACATTCAATTCCTCTTTCACATAATTTATTTCTTCTAGTTCAAGAACTTTTACTAGCCCTACAACCTCAAACTTTGAAAAATTTGAGAATGGGTTTTTCTATTTACCAGAGTTCGTATGGGGTTATCTTGTTCCCTTGTTTGGAAACCTATTTATTATCTAACAAGCCTTCAACATAGCTTCTCCCCAATATCATTTTGCTAGACCAACATAGGATATCATCCTAATTTTCTTTTCAACTATAATTTGTTATGGGGAATAAGGTGTAGTTGTTTGGCCAACTATTCTAGTAAACTCAAAGTAATAACTAGGATAATATACTTCTCCTATTCTATTACTCCTAAGACATTTAATAAAATATCTAATAACAAACCACTTCAATTTACCCACACTACATAATAACATATATATATATATATATATAAGTATCACTGTATGGGTAATTGAATATATGTTTATATTTCAAGACTTATTTTCCTTAAGTGTACCTAACATGGAATTCATAATGTGATTTTGAAAACTATAATTACAGCAAGCACTTAGAATATAGAATAAATATCAAGCAAAAGGATTAAAGTAATCCTGTTTAACGTTTCAGTCGATAGCCTAGCGGTTAGCATATCTGTTCATAGGAGTGTTCCTCTCTTCATCTTCCATTTTCATTTGAGGCTTAGATCCTCAAGTTATCATCAAGAAGGTGATGGAATGTATGTATTTTTTTGTATATTTGTGTGGGTTGTGATTTGGTGTTTTTGAAAATGAGTGTGGAAATGGGGGGAAATCAGATTTGTGTATAACACTCATATGTGAATTATCTCTGAAATATAGGTGAAAATAGCTATGAAATATTGGAAATACTTAATGAAAAATTATGTTTGTTATTTGTCCATAACATTTTGTCTCTGTGTGTTTCCATTGCGAGCAGTATTGCGCATTCTTGCCATCCAATATTGCGAGCACTGCTGGTCCATTTTCCTATCCAAGTCCGCGTTGATCCTATGTCTTTATTTGTAATAGACAATGTCTATAACATATATGTTAGCAAAGTGATATTTACTATTCTCGTACTCTTTTAAAACTCTTACAGTGTCAACATATTAAAAAAAGGACACGGGAAATGTGAATTTTAGAAATTAAGTGATGACACCTGATAAAAAAAAAGGTTAGTGACACACCTAGGATAAGGATTATAGTTTACAAGTCACACACTTGTTTTGTTTTCCATCAATTATTTGTTAGTAGTATCATTTGAGTGCATTTAATTTCTGAGTCCTATGGTGTCGCAAATGTGAGAAACACATGTCAAGAAAAGAGGAGGATTGGCATATTTAGAGTAAAATAATAGACAAGGAAAAAGAGCATGCTAAGAAAGTATCAAATCAAGCATCTATTATAAACTTATTTGAAGTCAACAAGGTTTTTTATAAGAGTGAACAAATATTAGACAAAAAATTTGTCTAGCACTCTACACCGCAACACAAGAATCCTTTATTTTACAAACATCTTGTTTAATCCATTCAGCTGACTTATCAAATTTCACCATCCCACAATTCCTCAACAGCTTTGTAGCCCCCTTTAGTTTCATATTCTGGGAAGGCACCTCTGACTATTTTTACCTACAATAGCAAAAAACCATTTTGTCACAAAACACGATTACAATTTCATAAGAACCAACAAGATCTTTCATACCATAATTATCATCAAACAATCACCAATCGTTAATATTAAATCCTTATGACTTAGATTCATAAGAGATACAATGGCTAAGATGTAGGCGATATATGGTTACAATAAGCAAAATTAAAGTACCAACTAGTGTTACCTATATAGTGGATAAGGCAAGAGAGTTATTGCCACAATTGGAAAGCAGTTGCTTAAGGAGGGAGAAAAGAATATTGATAGAAAAAACACAATCCAATGTTTCAATGGAGAAGTTAAGGACTCGTTAGCATCCCCTAAAATTTCTAAAAAGGACCAACAATCCAAGCTTCTGATACCATGTTAGAGGGCAAAGATAGATTGAAAACGATTCTCTATAATCTCTGAACGTGTGAATGCACAAAGTGTTAAGACTTATTTATAGTCCTTGGATTGGAAACTCTAACGTAATTACATAATCCTTAAAATCTTTGCAAATGAATTACACAATCAATTACATTTAAATATATACATGCTAACATATCAAATTGCTTGCATTAGAGTATATATGTATGGAGTGTGTGAGTTGTGCAACTATAATTACTCATCTATTAATGTATTGAAGTCTTAAAATACTAGAAGACTTGACGATAACCATTAAATACTTACTTGTTCAATCAAAGAAAAACTTGCTAGTAAGTCATCAGGTATAGACCAGTCAAAAACATCAAAATTTTCTTTTATCCATGCTTCATTTGAACTCTTGGGAAGCACGCTATGGCCCATTTGCAATCCCCAGCGAAGAGCTACCTGTGCAGGTGTTTTTCCTAATTTCTCTGCCACCATATTTATAATCGAATGCTTAAGGACTTCAGTTTTATACCAGGCAGGGGAACCCAACGGTGAATGCCCCTAAACATATGCAAGTAAAAGACCACAATTTAAGTAAGAAGAAATTAGACAAATAAAATAATATTTTATTTTATTTTATTCACAAACTTGATTGCATCATGATTACATGTCACTGGCCACTATCAAAGTTACCAGGTTTGCACTACTTTTTGTATGTTTTATTACATGACTTGTTGTTACATCGTTGATCCATGTCATAGAGATTCGATTAAGTTTTACGTTGGCTGTCGATGGCCTAACACAACCCTCTCCTTTTATCCAGGCTTGGGACCGGCTATCATTATGCCGCCATATGATCCATGTAGCCGACCCCACCTAGTGGGATAAGGCTTGGTTGTTGTTGTTGTTGTTGTATTACATGACTTGTTGTTATATAATTACATTTCAAGAGAACACAGGAACTTGTATGGATTGGAGGGTTAAGAATCAAGTAACTATATATGGCAACTATTATATGCAGAAATGAAATAAGATCACTAAGAATTGCAAACTTACAGAGAGGTGGACTCCTTTAGATTGGCAGAAAGCCTTCAACTTGTGTTGCTGCCATGAAGGATGACACTCTACCTGGTTGACCGCAGGAGGAACGCGAGCAACCTCCAACAAATCTCCTAGCTTCTTACAGGAGAAATTGCATACACCTATAGCTCGAGCTTTGCCAGAGTCATAGAGTGCTTCCATTGCCTTCCATGTGCTAGGTATGTCAGGTTGCACCAGATTTTCAAACTTATAGCCCACTGATTCCTTCTTCATTCGAATAGGCCAGTGAATCTTGAAAGACAAACTTCCTCAGTTAAATTTGCATTTCAAAAATAGAAATAATGCAGCATATGCTTTAGGCTACTCGGACGACACATAAATGTAGTGAATGAGTTGCCAGACACTGAATAACAAATACTTCATTCTTGTTTTGTAATATGAATTTAGATGGGGGGAAGTTATGCATATAGTATTTTTTTTTTTTAAAGCATTTTACATTCCATGAACCAATGGTCATTGCAGGGGTTAATTTTCACATAGTAAGAGCATGTAGAATAAAATGAAATTTATGATTTCAGAATCAGAACACTAATTTCTTGAAAATCCATACATTTATTCATGACATATTCAATCCAGATCTAAAACAAATTAAAAATAGACAAAACAATCTCCGGGTTTAGCATATAGAACGAATCAGTTATGAAAGAAAGAGATAACCCTCACCTTACAAGTTAGCTTTTGGGATTGAGTTAGGCCTAAACCCAAATTCTAATATGATATCAGAACCTATTATTCTAATAAAGAATATATCGAGATTGAGTGATAAGACATACAAGATATAAATCTATATAATCAAGTTGCAAGTCTCTCAATGTTCTGTCCAATGCTTCTGGTACATCTTCTGGAGCATGATCTGTAGACCTGCATATCATCTCAACGTCAGGCACAGAGAATCCTAGCAAATGCATGACTCTATTGGCATCACTTTAGCTTAAAGGGGGAAAATAATTAATATATAATTCAAACAAAACCAGAGTTTAGAAGTAATCCACAAATCCTCGCGTTTGACTACACCCTCCTCAAATAGCTTCTTTAATGCTGAGCCAATCTGCAAAAGAAGGATTTAATCATTAACACACAGCCAGGACAATATCTCAAAAACTAATGCTTCATGAAAAATTACACAAGAACGGTGAAACCAAAAACATTGACTAATAGTGGCGGACCTTAACCAAAAAAAAAAAAAAAAAATTAAAGAAAAAAATTAATGCCTTGCTCCCCCCACCCATTTTAAATAAAAAGTCCTTTTAACAAAGGCAGTGTTGTTTTGTGATTTCATGGATGCAATTTTAAATAACCTCCAACAAGAATTTTCTGGGGAGATAAAATGGTTAAACATAAGAAAATTGATATATTTTTCAAAACATAAGAAAATTGTTATATTTTTCAAAGGGTTTGATTGTTATGTATTGAAAGTATAAATTTTTTTATATTGTCAATCAAATAGAAATCATGACATGTGTGACTTTTAAGATAACTAAGATAAGAGTCAGATATTTTTTATGAAGTGTTAATTTATGATTAATTGATAATATAAAAATCTTTACTTTACCAATTAAATCTTTTTTCAAAAGGGAAAATGTGAAGTAAGGTGAAAATTGTATACATAGTTTCAACTTCTTCAGTTTAAAAACATGCTTCTAGTAATCAAATAGTTTAATAGGATGAGCAAACTTTTGATAAAATTATATATGATTCATATGACTAACATGTAAACAAACACATAATAATGAACAGGTTCCTTTTACATTCTTATTTAGTAGATTGGGTAGTTTTTTATGAAGATGTCTTAGGTGTAAGGTTTATGCTACTAATACTAATAATGGCTGTACTAAAACAATTTAAACAATTCAGCAGTAAAGATTAAAGGCCACACTATGACAATTACCTCCTTCTGGTTGCCATATGCTTGTGCACAATCAATATGGCGGTAACCAACCTGACGCAATGAAGAAAATATGATTAGTTAAATGCTAAAATATATTGTACCCAGAAACAAAAAAAAAAAAAAGAGAGAGATGCTATAACATAAACTGACTAAAATTTAACAGTAACAACTATGGATATAGTCAATTTCAAACCTCTAGCGCAATGTTATTTCATTAAAAAAAAAAAAAATCATTTTGTTCAGCTTGGTTGCATGCATACCAATAAGTCTACTAAAGGGACGGATAGGGAGGCAAGCTATATTATTTAAAAGTAAAAGAAAAACAAGGAACTACAGAAACATACTAAGTTCCACCCAAAAAAATAAAATAAAAAATACTAAGCTACTTTTAGAGACGAAGATATGAAGTTCACCACTCCAAAAATAACACACATATCAAATGTATATTAATAGGAATGATAATCTGTAGGATAGGATATAGTACTGTAGTTCCTAACTTTATATCCATATTTTATCATATATTTTGGATACCTATATACTAAAGTCGGATTCGTTATCCGTATTTTAATTAAATTATTGTTTTAACGTGTCCTTTTGAACACGTTAGTAAAGCAATAATATATTTTAATATTAAAATTAACTATAAAGAACTTTGATTATAAATGTTAAAATCAATTGTAAATTTGAGCAAAACCAAACCATTTAACAATGACTTAGTTCGATCGGATTCGAATCCAAAAAATATTAAAATATATATAAATAAAAGATAGTAAATATTAAAATATTAAACTACAAACATTAAAATATATAAATATATTAAAATATAGTAAATATTTGAATATTAAAAATATATATAAATATCAAAATATAGTAACCAATTCGGTTCGGTATCAAAATTATTGAATCCGTGAACCGAACAATTATCATCGTTTGGTTCGGATTCGAACACCAAAAAATACGAATCAATTGACTTGGTTCGGTTCAAATTTTTGGATTCATCGGATCGATCCAAATCAATAAACATCCCTAATTGTATTCGTAAAATGTAACAAATACCCAATTCAAATCCAATATAACAAAGTAATTAAATATAAAAAAATTATTAATTAGATATGCAATTATGGTCTTATGAAGCAGAGTTCATCCCAATAAATTTGTGCAAGTAATTAATCATTTCATCCCCATCCTCATTTAGTGAATAAAATCCTATCCATCATGGTTAATTTTTGTGGTGCCCATAGCATATGGTCCAATGATCATGTTATGAATGGGTAGCCATATATAAAGGGACCCCATGCATCATTGAAAGTTTTTAGGGTCAAAATGCATATTCCATCAATAGATTGGAGAAGCATCAAGAAATTCAAACAAAACTAACAAGAAGAAGAAGAAGAAGATGGACATCATGAAGTATAAATAAAATCCATAAGATGAAAACCTTGAAGGCAGTAGTTAAAACATCATAAAAAGTTTCAGGCTCAATCAGCCAAGTTCCCAATGCAACAGAAGGGATCTTAGCTCCATTGTTCAGCTCGAAGAATCGAATTTCGTTTGCCATTTTCTCACCAGAGGGTGAAATGACGTGAAGAAGAAAAAGATGAGAAGGGTGTGTGGGGTGTGTTGCTACTGCTCTTCATTTTCAAGTGCGCTATTTGTACGGATTACAGAACATTTAGATGAGGAGAAGAATTAATGTTGCTTTATTGGATACAATGTTCTGAGCATCAGTTAAGGAATCATAATAAAAGGTATATATTATTAGAAAATATTTTTTTTTAATGTTCATTGTACTAAATATATTATTTTCCATTTTAAAAAAGTTCATTATTTTTAATATAAATCTTTTATCATTGATTCCTCGATCAATGTACTCACATTGATTATCATTTGCCTTCTAAAAATAATTTGATTTTAAAATTTGAAATTCGAAGAATTCAACTTCTTTAGTTTTTTTTTTTGTTAATATTTAATTTTCCTGATTTAATTTTCATTTATTGCCTTTTATTATTTTTAATTCTCTTTTAATGCCTTTTAATATTATTGATTACATTTTCTTGATTGCACATTAGACTGCTGCTGCAGCATGCATAGTTCCTTTGAAAACGTGTCCAACTTATTTATTAAACAACTGATTATTGTCTAGTTACTGTATTTTGCCACAATGAAGAGAAAAAAAATCAATTCCTTCCGAAACACCGCATACTCATGTCCTTCTTATACACCCTATGCATACACATGGACGATGTGGTGACGTCTTGAATAAATATATTACACAAATATAGTTCGCATAGACCATTTGCAGTGTTCTCAGGGTTTAACCACCGTCGAAAGGAGTGATCTTTGGGGCCGTAGTGTTATATGACGAAACAACGGTCATACAAGTGGCTTTTGAGACATTTCTAGAGATACATAAGCAGAAAATGACTTAAACAGTTTTTACTGATCAAGGTCATACAATGACAAAAGCGTTACTTCAAGTTATGCCATTAAGTTACCATGGCCTATACACGTGGCATTTGATGCAAAATGCCATCAAGCACTAAGGCAACTTAATGAAAGGTCAATCACATTTAATTATGGACTCTAAGAAGTGCATGTATAGCTATGAAGATGAAACAATTTGAAAACCTATAACTGACTGCGAATCCCCATTAAACATGCTTTTTGTGATAATCAAAGGAAAATTGATAGCTAGCTCAAAAATATATATAATTGAAGGATAGAAATTAAAATCTATTCACTATTCATCTTGTTACAAAACAGAACCTCTTCAGAGTTGTTACTGCAGTTGCAGTGCAGAACTCTGCTTCCTTGCTTGTGCTGCAGTATGCAATTCTGCAGAGTTGCACCTTTCAAGAAATGGATCAAGAAGGTAGTGTGCAATACTGATTGCAAGAGAGAAAATGATCGAAACAGAAAAGAATGAAAAATACAAGAACACAAGGAGAGTTATCGTGGTTCAGGGCCAATGGAAACCCCTACATCCACACTGAGGAGAGCTACTTTCTGTGATGAATTCCAAAGAACAAATACAAGAGTTTTTCCAGTATTGAAAACTTGCTTTCTGCTATTTGATCTATCAGCTTGGCCATTATATATATACAATCATGCCAAGCTCTTCATCTAGCATTATCTATGACTTCTATGCTAACTAACTAACCAATACAGGTTGTTACAATCAGTTATCAACAAAAGAGTTATGCAAAACAGTTGTATAACTAACTAGCATCACATAGATTCTAAGTTTCTCTAAAACACACTACATCTGCCAGCTGCACTTTGATGATCCACTTTGCATAACATTCTCCACCTTGGATCTTCAAAGACTTTGACAGCCTCCTCACGAGGCTTACACATTACAGCTTCCAATATTAACCAAATTCAAGCAGTGACTGAATTTGGTAGTTGGAATCACCTTGGTCATCATATCCGCAGGGTTGTCTTCACTGGCCACTTTCTTGACTGCTATCAAACCTTGAGATATTATGTCTCTAATGTAGTGTAGCTTAACATCAACGTGCTTTGTCCTCTCATGGAACACTTGGTTCTTTGAGAGACAAATAGCACTTTGAGAATCACACCAAACACTTGTAGGAACAGTTCTCCCTTCCAGTTCATTCACAAGTCCTTTCAGCCACACAGCTTCTTTGATAGCTTTAGTTAGTGCAATATACTCTGATTCAGTGGTTGACAAAGCCACAACCGGTTGCAAATTGGCTTTCCAGCTCACCACACTTCCATATAGAATAAATATGTATCCAGTTATAGACCTGCGTTTGTCCACATCCCCTGCAAAATCAGCATCAACATAGCCTGAAATGTTTCCATCATCTTCATCCTTTCTGCCATAGATCAGACCAGTGGTCTTGGAACCTTTTAAGTACCTAAAAATCCATTTGACAGCCAACCAGTGCTCCTTTCCAGGGTTAGCTATGAACCTGCTCACCATGCTTGCCGAGTATGCCAAGTCAGGTCTTGTACAGACCATGGCATACATTAAACTGCCAGTTGCATTAGAGTATGGAATGCAGCTCATTGCTTTCTGTTCAACCTCAGTTTTAGGAGAGTGGTTGATAGACAACTTAAAATGTGCAGCTATAGGTGTAGAAACAGATTTGGCATCTGTCATATTGAACTTGCTGAGCAGTTTTTCAATGTACCTTGCTTGAGACAAGTACAATATGCCTTGAGATCTGTTTCTCAGAATGTCCATGCCCAAAATTCTTCTTGCTGCACCAAGATCTTTCATTTCAAACTCTGAGCTTAGCATTCCTTTCAGCTGTTTGATTGCTGTAGTATCTGCACTGGCTATCAGCATGTCATCCACATAAAGGAGTAGATAGATGAAGCAACCTGTCTTGGTTTTATTGAAGTAGACACAGCTGTCAAAAGAGCTTCTATAATAACCATTTGAAACAATAAAAGAGTCAAACCTCTTATACCACTGTCTTGGTGATTGTTTAAGACCATAGAGAGATCTTTTGAGCAAGCATACTAGTTGTTCCTGTCCACTCTGTATAAAGCCTTCTGGTTGATTCATAAAAATCTTTTCTTCTAGTTGGCCATGCAGGAATGCTGTTTTAACATCCATCTGTTCTAATTCAAGATCATAGGTTGCAACAAGAGCCAATATGACTCTAATGCTTGTGTGTTTTACCACTAGAGAGAAAATCTCATTGAAGTCCACCCCTTCCTTTTAGGTAAAACCTTTTGCCACAAGCCTAGCTTTGTACCTACTGCTTTCAACTCCAGGTACTTCTGCTTTCCTCTTAAAGATCCACTTGCATCCTACTATTCTTTGGTTTTTAGGCCTTTCCACAAGTTCCCAAGTATTGTTCTTACTCAGAATGAATCTCTTCTGTCATGGCAGCTTCCCAATTCAGTTTGTCAGGTCCTGATATAGCTTCTTTATAGCTTGTAGGATCTGAATCTTCCCTGTCTATTTCCACAGCCAAAGCATAGGCTATCAAGTTAGCATATCCAAATCTGAGGTGGTTTGATCTGCCTCTTTTCTCTGTCTCTAACCAGGCTGTATGATGATTCTTCTTCACTGATCTGAGAAGGAAAATCTGATCCTGAAAGAGTTCCATCATGAGTTGTTTCTGATGACTTGGATTGCTCTGAAGGTTGGTCCACCTCCAAATGAGTAGTATGATTTTCTGTGATAGGCTGTTGAGAAGTAGATGATTCTTTTCCAGCTTGTTCTAGCATGTCTTCTTCTCTAAAAATGACATCTCTGCTGATTATTGTTCTTGGTCCAGCAGTATCAATTAATCTTACCTTGTAGCCCTTTACACCTTCAGGGTAACCAAGAAAGATCCCCTTCCTGGCTCTTGGCTCAAGCTTGCCTTCACTGACATGTATGTATGCTGTGCAGCCGAAAATCCTCAGATTTTCATAGTTAGGTGCTTTACCAGTCCACTTCTCTTCAGGTGTTTTGAAATCAATTGCTGCTGAGGGGCATCTGTTGATCAAGTAACAGGCTGTATTGACTGCCTCTCCCCAATAGTTCTTGGACAGTTTTGCATTTGAGAGCATGCACCTCACCCTCTCCAAAATGGTCCTATTCATCCTTTCAGCTAGGCCATTTTGCTGAGGTGTATGCCTCACTGTTTTATGTCTTGCAATTCCAGCTTCCTTGCAAAACTCAAGAAACTCTCCTTCTAAGTATTCCAATCCATTGTCAGTTCTTAGAACCTTAATTTTCATCCCTGATTGGTTTTCCACTAGGGATTTCCATTGTTTAAAGCACTTGAAGGCTTGGTTCTTGTGTTTCAACAGATACACCCACAATTTCCTTGATCAATCATCTATGAATGTTATAAAGAACCTTGCTCCACCCAAAGAGGGTACTTTTGCTGGCCCCCAAATGTCAGAATGGACATAGTCTAGAATAGCCTTGGATGAATGGATTGCATTTGGGAATTTGACCCTTTTCTGCTTGCCATACACACAATGTTCACAGAAGTTTAACTTTTGTAATGTTCCATTCCCTATCAATCCTTGCTTGTGGAGTTCCTGTAATCCTCTCTCACTCACATGGCCAAGTCTATAATGCCACAGCTGTGAGGAGTTTGTCTTTGAAATAGACACTAGACCAGATGAGTGCAAGAGAGTATTACCTTGAAGCCTATATAAGCCATTCTGTCTGATGCCTTTCATGATCATCATGGATCCCTTGCAGATTTTGAGGACTCCACCTTCACCTTTGAAAGAGCAGCCTGATTGATCGAACATTCCTAGAGAAAGCAAGTTCCTTTTTAGGTCTGGTACATGCCTGACATTTGCAAGAGTTCTCACTGATCCATCTGCCAGCTGCATTTTGATTGATCCAATTCCAATAACCTTGCATTCCACATTATTCCCCATGAGTACTTTGCCTCCATTGATTTCTTTATATGAGTTTAACCATTCTTGATTCGGAGTCATGTGGAAAGAACATCCAGAATCAAGAATCCACTCATTGCAGCAATTTTCTGTGGACACTGTCAACACCTCTGCACTGTCATATCCATCGGCCAATACTGCTACATCGTCCAGCTCCCTGCCTTTTCCATTGTTCTTTCTCCTTCTCTCAAGACACTGCTTTCTGAAATGTCCTTCTTTATGACAGTAGTAACAAATCTTTTTACCTCTGGACTTTGATCTCTGTCTGTGCTTGTTCTTGCCATCTTTCTTTTCTGGTCTTCCCTTTGCATAGAGTCCTTCTTGTTCAGCACCTTCACCTTTGCTGTCTATTATCCTTTTCTTTAGTTCTCGAGAATTCAAGGTGGCTTTGACTTCCTCTAGAGTGAGAGTGTCTCTTCCATACAACATGGTGTCCACCAAGTTATCATAAGAAGGTGGAAGAGAGCATAGCAAGATCACCGCTTGATCTTCTTCATCCATCTTGACCTCAACACTTTTCAGGTCAAGAACAGCTTTGGTAAACTGGGCAATGTGCTCTTTGATGGACATACCTTCCTCCATCTTCAACTGATGAAGTCTTTTCTTCATGTAGAGCTTGTTAGTCAAAGACTTTGTCATATACAAGCTTTCCAGTTTTAGCCAAATTCCTGCAGCAGTGGTCTCTTCTGCAACTTCTCGAAGAACATCATCAGAAAGAGAGAGAATTATGGTGCTGTGTGCTTTCTTGAGGAGATCTCTTCTTTCCCTTTCAGAAAGAGTTGTGGGGAGCTTTGCTTCTCCTGCCAAGGCTTCTTCCAATCCTTGATGGACAAGAAGTGCCCTCATCTTGATCCTCCAAAGGCTGAAATCGTTTTCTCCAGTGAATTTTTCAACATCGAATTTGGTTCCCATTGCGGAAGATGCCCTCCAATCGAAATGCTACTGATACCAATTGTTACAAAACAGAACCTCTTCAGAGTTGTTACTGCAGTTGCAGTGCAGAACTCTGCTTCCTTGCTTGTGCTGCAGTATGCAATTCTGCAGAGTTGCACCTTTCAAGAAATGGATCAAGAAGGTAGTGTGCAATACTGATTGCAAGAGAGAAAATGATCGAAACAGAAAAGAATGAAAAATACAAGAACACAAGGAGAGTTATCGTGGTTCAGGGCCAATGGAAACCCCTACATCCACACTGAGGAGAGCTACTTTCTGTGATGAATTCCAAAGAACAAATACAAGAGTTTTTCCAGTATTGAAAACTTACTTTCTGCTATTTGATCTATCAGCTTGGCCATTATATATATACAATCATGCCAAGCTCTTCATCTAGCATTATCTATGACCTCTATGCTAACTAACTAACCAATACATGTTGTTACAATCAGTTATCAACAAAACAGTTATGCAAAACAGTTGTATAACTAACTAGCATCACATAGATTCTAAGTTGCTCTAAAACACACTGCATCTGCCAGCTGCACTTTGATGATCCACTTTGCATAACACATCTAACACAATACCTGCTTTCATCGCTGCGACAGTTGCAAGCTTAAAATGGCAGCGTTGAAGGAAGAGACAATTGAGAGAGAGATGAGGGACCGGAAACGGAGGTGGGATGGGGCGGCGGTGAAGGTCGTTGCCAGCGCCGACGAAGGTTGTGCAGGAGTGGAGAGGAACGTGCCGTCTAGAGGACAAGGACGTAACGAGGTCGAGAGAAACTTTAATCTGATTTGGGTTTTATTTTTTTTATTTTATAAAGGCCGTTTAATCTGAACCGTCAGATCTGGACGGACGGTCCAGAGTGGCACACAGGAGAAAGATACAGCGGGAGAGGATTCAGATTGTATCATAGCTGGTTAAGTCCAGCACCAATTTTGAGTATTTTTTAAGAACAATAGTGTTCTCATATTTGTGATATTCTGTTGAGTGTTTTTTCAAAGTGAGAGATAGCAAACAATTATAATATTGTGCGGCCCGGTCCCAAATTAGATGGGAATCTTGATTTCAGCTATCGGGAAATCTTGGTGTCAACTCACTTAAAGGCTCACAATATGAAGCCTTGTTGGACCAGGATTACAGAAGGGAGGTGATGCTACCCCTCAAAAGAGAGCGTTGTCGCAAATTCACCAAGGAGTTGACTATTCAGATTTTGGCAAAATAGCAAATGTCAAAACTGTTATATTCACCAATGTTTTCCTTGTATTCCTTGGTGGGTGCTCATCATACCCATTCTCAACAAAATGAGTGAAAGGAAGACGGTCTCCAACTGAGAATTCAAGTAATTATAGTGGTCACCATTGAAAAATAGAATTCAACTTGTTGTATTGTGAAAATATAGTTTGAATTTGATGTAGCCATTTTTGTATGACCTTTAGCTATGATGCCAAATTTGTTGATGAAAGTAGAAGCTCAGAGGCATAATAAGAATAAATTTATTCACTAGTGGAAAATATACATTAGACGGCAAAGGTTTACGTCAGTTAACTAAAAGCTAGACGTTAAAAAGGGGGCGGTGACAGTTTTGTAAATATCAGACTTCATTAATTCAATTTTAACGTCAGTTGTTGTGAGGACTGACGTTAAAAGTGAAGTGAATCACTTTTAACGTCAGTTCAATAAACAACTGACGTTAAAAGTGAACCTTTTAACGTTAGTTCTTCATTGAACTTACGTTAAAAATGAGTCACTTCACTTTTAACTTCTGTTCTTTCATCAACAGACGTTAAATGTTATTTTAATAATTTTTTTTATCTAGTATACGTACCCTTCCGCATTGCCTTCCTCAAAGTTTCAGTTTCACAATTGCTTTGATGTTTTGTGTTTCTGTTTTGAAAACTAAAATATATGTGCGAAGCATAAGTTGAATCAATAACCCAAATCGGATCTCATTCATGAAGTGTAATACAGACTGATACAGAAGATTGAAAGGGTTTAAAATCCTATAAAAAGTTACATTGAAAGGGTTTAAAATCCTAAACATTTGTTGAGGCTTCGTTCCCTTCACGGGTGAGCAAGAGAGGAGAGTCGAGCGAATGAGTTTTACAGAGCGGCTGAGCAAGGGTGCACCCGATCTGTTTCAGCAATGGTCTTGGAACAGTCATTTGCTTCCAAAGCCGAGGTTACGGGAGCAAGAGTCTGCGATTCTCCGGAAAGATGATAAGGTGAGCAACTCACATTATGTGATTTACACAATCTTATCACCCATGTTATGTGATTTACACAACCTCAGAAGTTGTTTCACCATTAAGACAAAGATCTTTGAGTCTAGGAATAGGAAGAAAGAGTGATGAGGTTAATCTCCATGGCAGAGCCATATTGTGAAGCAGAAAATTAAAAGGATGGAAGGAAGCTATTTATAGGAGTAGGGGATGAAGTTACTAAGCTATTCTGATTTTCTTGAAAATTTATCTATAAACTTAATGCTCATTAAGAGGATTAAGTTACAAGGTGCATGAGTAAGTAGCACAGTAGTCAAAGGAATGAATGTTCTTGCAGAAACTTATACACCTTTAACGTCAGTTGTTTAATACAACTGACGTTAAAAGTGTTTTAAAAATAAAAAATATTTATTTTTAACGTCAGTTTTTTATACAACTGACGTTAAATGTGTGATTTTTACTTCAGTATAATAAATAGCTAACGTAAATAATCCTATATATTATAAACGTGCAGAATGAATATTGGAAATAATGTAATATACGAGAACTTGGCAGTCATAAATTAAGTTGACGTTAAAAATGAGGTGGTGACAGTTTGTAAATATTAAATCACTATTTACGTCAGTTGTGTAAAGAACTTGTGTAAATATTAAACAAGTTTATTTTTAATGAAGATTAATTAGCTTGAATTAGTAAACATATTCTTGTGAAAATTAAAATAAATAAACACTTAACATAAAAGTGTTATATGTATAATCAAATCGTATCTCATTGAAGCGATTCATAAGTTACAATTACATGATTAAAAGATAAAAAATTTCTGCAACATAGCACTAAAATATTAAAAAGTTTCTGCTTCAACATCAATTTCTTCTCAGTTCTGTCCTCAGAAACTCCAATGGATGCATCAATCCCCTCCCTCATTTGAAGTCCTTGATGCTCCATCTATGTTTTATCCACAGTCACTCGGGGAGGAGATGGAATAAAGTGAGGGAGTCATATTATGTGATTTACTCAACCTCAGAAGTTTTTTGACCATTAAGACAGAGACCTTTAAGTCTAGGTATATGAAGAAATAACAAAAGTCTCAAATGTGATAGAACCATATTGTGAAGGAATAGAAAACACACAAAATATAGAGGAAAAGAAGAGGGTGTATTTACAGACTGATACAAAAGAATGACACTTTATATAGAGAATAGAGCCTCTCTGATTTTCTTGAAAACTTATCTATAAACTTAATGCTCATTAAGAGGATTAAGTTACAAGGTGCATGGGTTAGCACAGTAGTCAAAGGAATGATTTTTTTTGTAGAAACTTATACACTTTTAACGTCAGTTGTCTTCAACAACTAACGTTAAAAGTGCTTTTAAAATAAAAAATATTTATTTTTAACGTCGGTTGTTTAATACAACTGACGCTAAAAGTTTGATTTTTACTTCAATTAAATAAATAGTCAAAGGAATTAATGTTTTTGAATAAACGTATACACTTTTAACGTCAGTTTCTTAAGACAACCGACGTTGAATATATGACCTTTAATGTCAGTTTTTACAAACAACTGACGTCAAATGTTGTTTTATTTTGGTTTACACCCGCGCGCCTTCTGCACTTCGCTCTGTACGTCTCTTTTCTCTTTTCATCACGCTCAACCCTCACTCCCAACCCTCACTCTCACTCTCACTCTCACTCTGCCCTAATCGCGAGCTCATCTCCACCGCAACCACCGCGAGGGCTTCTTCGCCACCACCGTGAGGTACACTCTTAACCCTAACTCTGTCTTTCCATTCATTCTTTGCAATAACTTGACATCTCTCTTTCCCCTTCCCGCGCACTAACTCTCCTTGTCCCTATGCTCTCAGTAACCACATCGAACGTTGGCCACCACTCGAGCTCCCCTCCCCACCACCACGCGAGCACCTATTTCCGGTGAGTCTTTAGGGCACATTTTTTTATTTTTGGTTTTGAGTGTATGTTGAAACTGTAGTGTCAGTAGTTGAAACTTGAAACCGTGAGTTTGAGTTGTTTCGAATGTCTCTATTTTTTGTTTTGAGTGCATGTTGCTCTGCTGGTTGATCTGTCACGGCCGTGATGCTCATCACGGCTAGGCCGTGATCAGTTCTGCCTGTGATGGTCTGGTTCAGTTGACACGTTACGGCCGTGATGGACATCACTTACAGGCTGTGACCAGTGCTTGGCAATCTTCAAAAACTATAGTTTTCAATCTCCCGTATTGTCCTTATATTGGATATATGTTTTGTATATCTACAGGACCTATCTAGTTATGGATCGTAGTTGGATGGTTTGTAAGCGCACTAGTGCTGAGTATTTGAAGGGGGTGGGAGAATTTATAGAATTTGCTCAAAGGAATGTTCATAATAGTAATGGAATGTTCTGTTGTCCTTGTGTCAAGTGTTTGAATACGAGGAAATGTACGGTGAAGGATATACGTACTCATTTGATTTGTGAAGGGATTTGCTTGAGTTATACAAGATGGATATGGCATGGTGATGTGTTGTTGAGTAGTACGGCAAGTGTCTCCCAAAGTGAGGACGTTGACGTAGATATGGAGGATGATCGAGTAGAGGACATGATCCGTGATATTGGACAAGAATCTTTTCATCGAGCTCATGTGTATGATAGGTTGTGCGGTGATGCGGATAAGCCTTTATATCCAGGGTGTACTACTCATACACGGTTGTCGACGGTGCTAAAATTGGTTTGTGTGAAGGTGAGAAATGGTTGGACCGATAAAAGCTTCACGGAATTGCTTGAAGTGTTGAAAGACTTGCTTCCGGAGGACAACACATTGCCTGACCTTAACTATGAGACCAAGAAGGTATTGTGTCCTATGGGTATGGAGTATAAGAAGATACATGCATGCCCCAATGATTGCATATTGTACACCGGTGTTCATGAAAACAATCACGATTGCCCCAAATGTGGGTTATCACGATACAAAGTCAAGGGTGGTGATGATGATGATGATCTTGATGATGTGAGAAAAAAGGGTCCTCCTACGAAGGTATTGTGGTATCTTCCAATAATTCCAAGGTTCAAGCGATTGTTTGCCAATACGAAAGATGCGAAGAATCTTATATGGCATAATGATGAGAGGAAACGTGATGGAAAGGTTCGTCATCCTGCTGATTCTATGCAATGGAAGAATATCGATACTATGTTTCCGGATTTCGCCGATGAGCCAAGAAACCTAAGGCTTGGACTTGCTACGGATGGAATGAATACTTATGGTAACATGAGTAGTATTCATAGTTCATGGCCTGTTCTGTTGGTAATTTACAACATGCCCCCTTGGTTGTGCATGAAGCGCAAATACATGATGTTGTCTATGATGATTTCGGGCCCAAAGCAACCGGGAAATGACTTAGATGTTTATCTAGGTCCCTTGATTGAAGACTTGAAAACGCTGTGGGTGGAAGGTGTTGATGTAGTTGATGGGTATTCTCATGAGACTTTCAAGCTTCGTGCCATGTTATTTTGCACCATCAATGACTTTCCAGCATACGGTAACTTGTCCGGGTACAGTGTCAAGGGGCATAAAGCATGCCCTATATGTGAAGAAGGCACATGCTACACTCAATTGCATCATGGAAAGAAGACGGTTTACCTTGGGCATCAAAGATTTCTTAGACGTGATCACCCATATCGTATGATGAGAAAAGCTTTTAATGGATGCCAAGAGACAGAAGAAGCGCCAGCGGCCTTAATTGGAGAGCAGGTTTATCAGAGGGTAAAGGGCATCGATGTTATATTCGGCAAGTCCAAAAAGAAAGGTAAAGCTTCTGTGAAAAACATGTGGAGGAAGAGGTCGATATTCTTTGATCTTCCATAATGGCGCAAGCTTGATGTCAGACACTGCATTGATGTGATGCATGTGGAGAAAATGTGTGTGATAGTGTGACCGGGACGCTTCTCAACATTCAGGGCAAGACAAAGGATGGTGTGAATGCTCGTCTCGACCTCGTTGCTATGGGTATACGAGAGCAGTTAGCCCCAGTTGTTGAGGATGGTAAGCGGACTTATTTGCCGCCAGCATGTCATACTTTGTCAAAAAAAGAGAGACAAAGTTTCTGCAGGTGTCTTCAGGGCATCAAAGTTCCACATGGTTACTCTTCAAATATGAAGAGGCTTGTCTCTAGTGATCTTAAATTGGTTGGCTTAAAGTCTCATGATTGTCACATCTTGATGCAACAACTTCTGCCCGTTGCTATTCGTGGTATTGCTCCAAAAAATGTGAGACATGCCATTACTCGGTTGTGCTCATTATTCAATTCTATATGTAGCAAAGTCGTTGACCCCCGTATGTTGGATGACACTACAAAAAAAAACCTATTTAGCGACCGAAGATTTCGGTCGCTAAATATGATAATTCGGTTGCTATATAGTTTGGCGACCGAATTAAAGGGGTAGCAAAAACCCTGGTGGCTAAATGTTTAGCGACCGAACTTGTATTTCGGTTGCAAAATTATATATTTTGGTCGCCGTATAGTTGGTCGCATGCTCAGCTCACCTAATTTGGTTATCGATATTCGGTCGCTATTTCGGTCGCAAATTTTGAATTTTTTTTTAATTTTCCTGTAACTTAATCCTGCCGACCAAATATTGTTTTTCAACTATTACCCCATTGATTTTTAATTTCTGATATAAACAAAATACACCAATATTTTTTTTTGAATAAATAGAAAAAGTAAATATGATGTACTAACGATCCAAAACACCACAGTCAATATGATCAAGAAAACATATACATTAATTAACGCAAGTTTAATAATTGTTTATAAAAAAACACACCACAATCAATAAGTACTAATCAAAATATCAAAACTCATCAATCTTCCAAAGGGATGAACATGTAGAAGCGAGAACCCCCAAGATACTTAAACTTTGCCAATGCACCAGTGGACAACAAATACAACTCCCTGATATCATTTGTATCTGTTGCAAAATATGGACGATCCTCATGGATTACTATATTCCCATTGAACAAATTTCCTCTTTTGTCTTCAATAGTCACAACACGCGGTACTTCTTGTCCCCAACGACGGTAGAATGATCGCGGGATTGAAATCAAATCCTGCAAATACACAAGAACAATTTATTAACGATTAGTTTATGCCTTAACTATCATTACGTGAATCCGATCGTTATTCTTAAGTTGATGAGATACTGTACCTGGTCTATATGGATGGCTGCCTCAAAACATTTAGTCGGATCCATTTTCTGATAAAACAATAAGGAAAACAAGTCATATGACTAAACTTCATCAAGTGATAATAAGAAAAGATGGAAAGATCCATGTATCATACTAGCATGTTAAAATAGAACAAAGAAATGCAACTTCACATGCAACTTTACAGATTAGCAAACATAGTAGTTTTCATGAAAGCAGATGCTTTTACGTCGTTTTGAAGGATGGTCATAGAGAGGATTAGCATGGTTACTACCTTTGGATGCCTAATGGTGCTTCACAATCATTTCATCATAAGATTGAATAACTTAACTCATAAATCAATCTATCGCTTAACAACTAATGACATAAAACAAAACACATAAACCATTCACATGAACATTCTATAATCTCTCAATCTATCGCTTAACAACTAATGACATAAAATAAGAATCATAAACAAAATAGTTCTTCAGAAACAGTTATAAGGAAAACACTGAACCTATGTCCATACGGGTTTTCAGGACAGCAACTATAACATCTCCTTGTAAGCAATATAACAAACACCTGTCAAGCAAGATCCTTTAACATATATATTCTCACATATTGGCATATCAACACCATCACAAAATCAAAACCAAATTACAATACACATGCAAACAACACATAATTGCAAATGCATGCATAAATATTAAATTATCAGCACACAATCAGCATCTTGCCTTTCAGGCAGGATACCTTCCTATTGAGCTCAACTCTCCACTAACAAACAACAAGATATATAGTAGTGATAATAAGAAAAGATGGAAAGATCCATGTCGCATACTAGCATATTAAAATAGAATAAAGAAATGCAACTTCACATGCAACCTTACAGATTAGCAAACATAGTAGTTTTCAGGAAAGCAGATGCTTTTACGTCGTTTTGAAGGATGGTCACATAGAGGACTTTTCCTACCGGAAGTGCCTAGATAACCTAGTAAGGATGGTCATCAACAACTATTTCTGGAAAGCTCCACTTCCTAGTGAAACAAATGACTAGAAAACCAGAGTTGCTTTCATAATATTGTGTACAGAGCTGCTTTCTAAAATATGGAAGGTAAGATAGAAAACCACTGGAGTCAAAATATGGCAACAGACCTGGCAACAGAAAGACCAAAGACCAAAGACACAGCTTATTGCAACAGATAATAACCTCTAAAGAACTTGGATATCTAAGAGACTATGACTCATTCTGCGTAATGGAAAGAAAATATCAACAACATATCATGATTGCCTCTTAATTATCCAAAATCAATATGTCCATCAAGAATATCCTCTCCCAACCAAGAACTTCGATCAAATTGTGATGTAAGGGACGGAAATGATTTCATGTGAAAATATGTTTGGCCTTTTAGGCTTACTACATGGTGTATCTTTTTGCACATTTATATCTTACAATTAAACTTTAGTATAAATGAGAAACAATAAGGACAGAGAAGAATTACTTTGCTTGACCCTTCGTTTGAACTCACATACTCGCCATTTTTATTTTATGCATTTGAGTAATATGACTAATATAATATCAATCACTTTCTTAAATTCAAACAAAAATTAAAGCAAAAACTGATATTAGCAAACTGAAAATATAGGCAGAAAAGCAAGGGTCAAATGCATATATTAACATTCACCCAAAAAAAAATGCATATATTAGTAATCTGATAACAGGTCTCAATTTAAACTCTGAAAATAGTTTATGAACATAAAAATCACATCAAGATAAACTATATGAATGAGATAAAACTTAAGAAATGTCCTATAAAAAAATAAAAAATAAAAATTAAGAAATGTAGTGTGAAAGCCTGAAAGGCTTCTTAATCCACTTAGGAAGAAAAGTTCAGTTATCTAACTATTCCCTAGAGAAAAACTTGGCATTACCCCCAGAGAAAATTCTCAAACAACTCACGTGCATTTTTCATAATCAAATTAATTCACACAAACAACTTAACATCAAATATAATTTTAGAACAAAGAACAAACAATAGACAACATAGACAACAGAGAACTTGTGGTCAGGATTTAACCATCATTATAATTTGGCTGAAGAACAAAACCACTAAATGTAGCAGAACGAGACCAAAAACATACCAGATAATGCACAAACCAGAGGAATATATATAGAGAGAGATAGAGGCGAGGAAAGACGAAAACATACCAGAGAAGGAGGAGGACGACGGTGCTGCTCTGGTGGTGCCGGCAACGGTGGCTGCCGTGCGGAGAAGGAGGGAACTGAGAGAGAGAAAAAGTTAGAAACAGATAGAGATAGAGAGATGGAGAGAGAGAGAGGAGAGCTTACCGTGATGGTGGTGGCCGGAGGAGGGGCGGCAGTCGCGAACCGTGGTGGCCGGAGGAGAGAAAGAGAGATCGAGTGAGAGAGAGGAAGAGAGATCGCGAAATGGAAGAAGAAAGTGGTTTATGCGTTTTTAGGGATTTTAATTTTTAGCGACCGATTATTTCGGTCTCTAATTCGGTCGCAAGGTTGCCATTTCAAAATTTAAATTCATAAATTTAGCGATGGATTTTTAAATCGGTCGCTAAAACGCGCTCTTTTAGTTTTTTTAACGTGCCGTTTAGCGACCGAATTAATATCGGTCGTAAATGTAAATAAAATTTAACCGTTGCATTTAATTCGGTCGCCATTTCGGTCGCTAAAAAGGCATAAAATTTCTGACTTTTAAGTTCCTTTATTTAGAGACTGAAATAGCGACCGATAACCCTGCTACGCTCTATTTCAGTCTCTATTTCGGTCGCAGTATTAACTCTAATCAGTCTTTCATGTAGATCCTATAATCGGTCGCCATTTCGGTCGCCAAAAACAACCAAAAAATTCGGTCACTATTTTCGGTCGCTAAACAACCTTTTTTTTGTAGTGTGACTTGGAAGTTGAGGCTGCTACAATCTTGTGCCAATTGGAGATGTATTTTCCTCCTTCCTTTTTCGAAATAATGGTTCACTTAATTGTTCATTTGGGGAGGGAGATTAGATTATGTGGGCCGGTTTTTCTGAGATGGATGTACCTAGTTGAGCGCTACATGAAGATCTTGAAAGGGTACGTGAAGAATCCTCATCGTCCAGAAGCATCTATTGTTCAAAGGTATGTTGCAGAAGAAGCTATTGAGTTTTGTTCGGACTACCTTCATAACACGGATCCTATAGGGGTTCCTAAGCCTCGGCATGATGAGATCAGATGTCAAGGTAAGGGTACGCATGGCTTAAGAATTAATAGCAAGGATCGGGAGGAAGTGCTTCAAGCACATTTGTATGTATTGAACAACATCGAATGTGTTCAGCCTTTCTTATTTGAACATAAAAGAAAAGTCAATCAAGAAAACCCTCGAATGAGGGAAAGGTGGTTGTTGAACAAGCATAACAAGACTTTCTTACCATGGTTCAAGGAAGAAATGCTTAAGGATGGTAGTACTGCTTCTGATGACGTAAGATGGCTAGCACGTGGGCCTAGCTTCAACGTCATATGTTGGAGCGGATATGACATAAATAACTTTTCCTTTTATACAAAGGAACAAGATAACAAGAGTACCATGCAAAATAGTGGGGTTATGATCGTGGCCGAAGCAATGCACTTCTCTAGTGCAAAGGACACAAAACCCATTAAAGCACCGACACCTTACTTTGGATATATTGAAGATATTTGGGTGCTCGATTACACTAAGCTTACGGTGTCGGTTTTTAAATATAAGTGGGTTGATAGTAACAGTGGTGTACAAACCGACGAATTGGGGTTCACATTGGTAGACCTCAACAAGTTAGATCATATAAATGAGCCTTTCATAATGGCTTCCTAAGCAAAACAAGTGTTCTACATCACTGATCCTTCTAACAAAAGGTTGTTCGTGGTTCTCCAAGGAAAAAGCATGTATAATGGTAGTGATGAAAATCAAGATTCAAATCTTGATATTCCCGAGACTCCTTCTTTTTCAACAAACATGCCTACTATAATCGAGGAGACACGGGTGGACGATGTACATGCCACTCGTGATGATCATCACGAAGGGATATTGATATAGGTAGTTTAAACTTAGTATACATTTATTTTTATTTATATTTCTGTATTTATTTTGAGTTATAACCTATGTTAATAAATATATATTGTTTCTGAACAGGCATACATATGGATCATTGTTCCATTTTTCCTTTGCAATTCTGTAATGTGTGTGATATTCTGTGTTACTAGGATATTTACTGAATGCAGGGTTTTAAATATAAATAAAGGCAAGTGCATGTGAATCAATGTGGTGAGACGGTTATCGTATCCAGGGATTGGATGTCAATTACCATTGAAACTTAACAATATCTAGACTAAATGTATGGGTTAAGAAATAAAGAATAAATTTTTTGTCTTTTTGGTTTTGTCAAACACTTGGTATGAAAGGGATGTGGTGAATTGTGGGGTTAGACTACATAATCCTCCCTTAGTTGAATGAATGGCTTCTAACACGTCCTATTCATTTGCCAATCGCCTTTTCTAAGTACTGCCTATGTCTTGGTGATTGGCTAAACCCCAAATTAAACCCTAATGTCTTGGTGGAATATGAGATTTTGCATTGTTGACTTATGTTGAGACCACCTTGTCTGTTTTGCCTCTTGGCTTGTTATGGCATGCCTTCACCAACCTTTCATCATCTATTAAAGCAACATATCATTCCTTGGGTAGCTAATCCAAGGAAAGCATTAAACATCTATTTCGAAATGGCTTGCTTACACCATCATCACGTTGTTCATCTCCCCCAATGGGTTCTCTCTGTGGGAAGGGGAGGGAGGAGAACACTATGCAAGCTTCTCCAATCTTCTCCCCATCCAAGACGAGACGCCCCCTTTTGGGGAACCCTCTCCCCCTCACCTGCCTCCAAGTGTAGATTATTTTAGGTTGAGTTAGTCCCTTTTGTGGTGTTATTTTGGTCGGTCCGGCCGTGTGGTCTTGCCATGGTGCGGGCGGCCCTTGTTCGGGGTCTGTCCGGGTGTGCCATCCGCCGGGTGGTCTCGCTTTTCCTTTGTCCTTCATCGCCGTGTGGTATCGCCGTGTGGCTGGCTATTTCTTCCTTTTCTGCTCTTTTCATCGCTCCCCGGTGTTTCTCTCAACAACCCGGGTAATCTTTTGCTTTGCTGTGTCTGTGAGGTAAATCCAGTCACGTCGTGATATTTTAAAAACTTTAAAAAAAAAAATCTATTAATGTCGGTTGTATCAAACAACGGCGTGTATAGTATTTTATAAAATATACAAGACACTATTAATGTCGGTTGTGTAAAACAACCGGCGTTAAAATAAAACCTTTAACGTCCGTTTTAGTTATAACAACTGACGTTACTTTTAACAAAATTAACGTCCGTTGTCTTAAAGAACCGACGTTAATAGTTTTATGTTTAACGTCAGTTGTTTAAACAACTGACGTTAATTTTGACAAAATTAACGTCAGTTGTGTTAAAGAACCGACGTTAATAGTTTTATATTTAACGTCAGTTCTCAATTGACGTTAAAATTTTAACTTTTAACGTCAGCTGTATTTACGTCAGTCAGTATTCTGACGTAAAAAATCGATTTTAACTGACGTAAAAAGCACTTATTGCACTAGTGATTGCACTCAATTTTGCTTTTGCTTATATTTCCACTTATTGGAATCAAAACTTACAATACTTCTCTATTTATATTAGTGCACAAAGAAGTTTAGTGAGTGTACTTTAAAAAGAAACTGCAATGTGTGCTTAGTAAGTGAAAGAAACAATCTAAATAAGTTTTGTAACTTTTAAATATACATTACTTACTCTGCTCGTTCTATATCTCTTTCTCTTTCTAACTGCAAGAAAACTGCATCACAGCTGATCCATATGCACCCAACTTTTTGTTTCTATTACTAATATCTCTGAATCCTACATTTTTGCTCGGTAACCCTTGCCTGGCTTTGCCAAATAGGTACAATTATGGTTTGGAAACTAGACCCTTAAGGGGAAAAACTCTTTGAAAATGACTTGATAATAAAATAAGTAACTAAATAAGGGAGCAATTATCCTTGATTTAATTTAAAATGTATCATAATCCCGACTAACTAAACAATTTAGAGCTATATTACTTATTCAATCCGCAGATTAACTCGTTTTAGAAGAGCCTTCACCACCTTTAACAATATTAATTAGGTACTCAATCTCATTTGAAACTTCTTTCATTGAAGGACGCTTTTACCTCTGCTCATCCAAGCATGTAGCTGCAAGATAACCCAATGACTTCATTGTATCCAATTCCAAATTGCTAGCTCCCTCTTTAAGCAATATTGGATCAACCACATCCATCAACCTGTCTTCAATAATTTTCTTCTTAGCATATACTGCTAAGTTGACATTCTCTTGTTCCCTATTGAAATCAATAGCTTTCTGAGCAGTGGGCAGCTCCATTTGCACCACCCCAAAGCTATAAACATCACTCTTATCTGTCAATTGAAAGTTCCTATAGTACTCAGGGTCAAGATAACCAAGTGATCCTTGTGCACTAGTGAGGATATGGCTCTTGTTTTCTTCAGCTAACTCAACAAGCCTAGATAAGCCAAAGTCAGAAACTTTTGTATCAAGCTTGTCATCAAGAAGAATATTGCTCGATTTCACGTCGCGGTGGTAAATGGGAGGCACGGCAGCTGAATGCAGATAGGAAAGCCCTTCAGCTGTTTGGTGTGCAATTTTGAGTCTTTGTTGCCATCTGAGGGGTTGCCTTGTGCCACAAGGTATATGATGAAGGTAATAAAAAAAGGTCCCATTAGAAACATGTAAGAATTAATGTCTCATGTGTGTGACAAATATTAGTGGTGGTTTAATATTTGAATGAAAGTACATATTGTTTGACATTTGAATGAATGGTTATGACTCTTGGGAAGGAGTCTTATAAATGAAATGATGTATTGCTTGATGGAAGCAATTATAAAAGGAAGGAAATGAAACATTTCCCTATCTCTGTCTAGAAAGAAAGTCTCCTAATTTCCATCAAAGTTAGAGGCATAAAGAGAAAGGAAAGGGATATAAGAGTTTCCACTGTTGATTGAAGTTCAAGCAAAGAAGTATTAACATTTAAGTATGGAGAAAGGTTAGTGTTTCTATTCATCCTATTAGTGAAGACTATGAATGCTCAAGATCCTTATTAATGGCTCATGTATGATAGAGTTTACATGTAGTATTAGAGCATGTGTTAGGGAATTTATAGTTTTCCATTGATGATGTTTGAATTCCCCAATTATGTCAACCCTAATTTTAAATATTGGGAATTTATAAATTATGATTTTTTATTCTACTGCACTGTGATTGTTAAAAGTATGTATGTTTCAATTATGATTTTCCCTGTATGTTTTCGAAATGCAAATGTCATGATGAATCCTTTTGAAATGCTTTCAAATATCATTTTGAAACTAAATGCTCCTATACGTGTTTCGAAATTGGGGAACAAGGAAACGTGAAATTTTCGGAATTGAGAATAACTATTCCCAAATGTGAATTGCTTCCATATTTTAAATGATAATCAAATATCAATTTGATGAAAGTCTCCCTGTACGTGAACTTTAATTACCGAAATTGAGAGTTATGAGTTTTTTAAAGCTTCTGTACATGATGATTGTATATATTCGTATATGTTATGAAGTATGTATATTTTGGGATTAAATGTATGATGGATTTGTTAATCACCAAAGTGGTCAAATCTGAAAGTTTATTTAATTCCAAATGAATGATAATTTATTTCAATTACCCATAGAGTGTGATGCTATAAATGACATGATGATTGTTAGTTTATGGGTAAATTGAAGTTCATTGTTATAAGGTATTTATGGATCACCCAAAGGTTGATTATTTGTTCTTATAATTAATGGACATGATTGATAGTGATGTGAATGCACTATTAGTTTTATTTATATGTCCAAAGATAGTAAATATTTCTAGTTAGTGCATATTTCATTGCCTAATAATGTTGACTGTATTAGCATCATTACGTTTGTTGTGCATTGATGTATCACCCAAAGGAGAACATTAATGTGCATTGAATGTTTAATGTTTATTGTCTGAATTTGATTGTATGTTATTTTATGACTTAAAGCATTAATGTGAAGCATGTGTTAATTGCAGTATATGTTCCTATGTCTTTACATTCGCATGCTACGTCTGTTCCAACATTTAATGGACTGAACTTCTCTGAATGGAGTGAACAAATCCAATTTCACCTTGGTGTAATGGATCTTGATTTGGCTCTTCAAGTTGAGAAGCCTGCTGCTATTACTGATGCTAGTAGTAATGAAGAGAAGGCTCATTTTAAGGCTTGGGAAAAGTCAAACAGACTAAGTTTGATGTTTATGCGAATGAGCATAGCAAGTAACATTAAGTCTGCTCTTCCTAAAACTGAAAGTGCAAAAGAATTTATGAAGAATGTGAAAGAGCGCTCCCAAACTGCTGACAAGTCTTTTGCTGGGACATTAATGAGTACCTTAACCACCATGAAGTTTGATGGTTCTCGTACTATGCATGAGCATGTTATTGAAATGATAAATATTGCAGCAAGACTTAAGTCATTGGGAATGGAAGTGGATGAGAATTTCCTTGTGCAGTTCATTTTGAACTCAGTACCGTCTGATTATGGTCTGTTCCAAATGAACTACAACACCATGAAAGATAAATGGAATGTGCATGAATTGCACAATATGTTGGTTCAAGAGGAAACGAGACTTAAGAATCAAGGAAGTCACTCAATCCATTATGTGAACCATCAAGGAGCTGGTAATAATGCTGATAAGAAACATGGAAAGGGGAAAGGACCACTAAAGATAAATGAGTCCTCCGTTAAGATCCAGAAGAAAGGAAAGAATGACAAATGTCATTTCTGTGGGAAACCTGGACATTTCCAGAAGGATTGCCCCAAACGTAAGGCTTGGTTCGAAAAGAAAGGTGAGCTTAATGCTTATGTATGTTTAGAATCAAATTTAACTGAAGTTCCTCATAATACTTGGTGGATTGATTCTGGATATACGACTCATGTTTCTAATACGATGCAGGGATTTCTTACGATCCAAACCATAAGCCCAAATGAGAAGTTTGTATTCATGGGGAATAGAGTGAAAGTTCCAATGGAAGCTATCGGGACTTATCGTTTGATCCTTGACACTGGACATCATTTAGATTTATTTGAAACTTTGTATGTACCTAATATTTCTAGGAATTTAGTTTCTTTGTCTAAACTTGATGTTGCTGGATACTCTTTTAAGTTTGGTAATGGATGTTTCAGTTTGTATAAGCATACATTTATGATTGGATCTGATATACTTATTGATGGTTTATATAGATTGAATCTTGATAATCTATATGCTGAAACACTTATGACCTTGCATCATAATGTTGGCACTAAACGTGGTTTAGTGAATGAACGTTCTGCTTATTTGTGGCATAAGCGCTTGGGTCACATTTCCGAGGAAAGAATGGTAAGACTTATAAAGAATGAAGTCCTTCCAGATTTGGATTTTACTGACCTTAATATTTGTGTGGATTATATTAAAGGAAAGCAAACAAAACACACAAAGAAAGGCGCCACAAGAAGCACTCAGCTTCTTGAGATAGTTCACACTGATATATGTGGACCTTTTGATGTTAATTCTTTCGGTAAGGAAAAATACTTTATCACCTTTATTGATGATTTTTCACATTATGGATATGTCTATTTACTGCATGAGAAGTCTCAAGCTGTGAATGCCTTAGAAATTTATGTAAATGAAGTTGAAAGGCAATTGGACAGAAAGGTGAAAATCATAAGGTCTGATAGAGGTGGTGAGTATTATGGAAGGTATGATGAAAATGGACAACACCCTGGTCCGTTTGCTAAATTCCTAGAAAAGCGTGGCATATGTGCTCAATACACAATGCCAGGTACACCACAACAAAATGGTGTATCGGAAAGGCGTAACCGAACCTTAATGGATATGGTTAGGAGTATGTTAAGTAATGCATCTTTACCCTTATCATTGTGGATGTATGCCTTAAAAATTGTCATGTATTTGTTGAACAGGGTTCCTAGTAAGGCGGTTCCAAAGACACCTTTTGAACTGTGGACTGGAAGGAAACCTAGTTTAAGGCACCTGCATGTTTGGGGTTGCCAGGTAGAAATAAGGATTTATAATCCACAAGAAAAGAAACTGGATGCAAGAAAAATCAGTGGATATTTCATTGGTTATCCAGAAAAGTCTGCGGGGTTTAGAATTTATTGTCCTACCCATAGTACAAGAATTGTTGAAACTGGGAATGCTAGGTTTATTGAGAGTGGTGAAACCAGTGGGAGTGAAGCTTCACGAAATATGGAGATTAATGAAGTAAGAATACAAGTTCCTTTGACTTGTGTTCCTACTGCTCAAGTTGTTGTTCCTCAAATTATTGAACCGTATAATAATCAAGAAGAACAACAAATTAATGTTCCCGAGGTTGACAATGAACCTATAATAGAACAACCACAAGAAATAGCATTAAGAAGATCCCAAAGAAAAAGAAGATCTGTTATACCGAATGATTATGTGGTATATCTACAGGAGTCAAAAAATGACTTAGGAATTGATGATGATCCAGTTTCGTTTTCACAAGCCATGAATGGTGATAATGCTGATAAATGGTTAGATGCCATGAAAGATGAGCTTAAATCCATGGAACAGAATGATGTTTGGGACCTCGTAGAATTGCTTGAAGGTTGCAAGAGAGTTGGGTGTAAATGGGTCTTTAAGACTAAGCGTGACTCTCATGGCAACCTTGAACGTTACAAGGCCAGACTTGTTGCTAAAGGTTTTACTCAGAAAGATGGCATCGATTACAAAGAAGCGTTTTCACCAGTTTCCAAGAAAGATTCTTTCAGAATTATCATGGCATTGGTAGCTCATTATGATTTAGAGTTGCATCAAATGGATGTGAAAACTATCTTTCTAAATGGGAACTTAGAGGAAGATGTTTATATGAATCAACCAATGGGATTCATAGAGAAAGGAAAGAAACACATGGTATGTAAACTTAAGAGATCAATATACGGACTTAAACAAGCTTCCCGACAATGGTATCTTTAAGTTCAATGATACTGTTGTTTCTTTTGGATTTAAGAAAAACACTGTTGACCGGTGTATATATCTGAAGATCAGTTGGAGTAAGTTTATATTTCTGATTCTGTATGTTGATGATATCTTGCTTGCAACTAATGATCTTGGTCTGTTAAGTGAGACCAAGAACTTTCTCTCTAACAATTTTGAAATGAAGGATATGGGTGAGGCAAGCTATGTGATCGGAATAGAAATATTTTGGAATAGATCACTTGGATTGTTGGGTTTGTCTCAAAAAGCATATATTAATAAAGTTTTAGAGATATTTAGGATGGACAAGTGCTCAGCATCTCCTGTTCCAATTCAGAAAGGAGACAAGATTAGTCTCATGCAATGTCCAAAGAATGATTTGGAACGGAAATAGATGGAAAATATTCCTTATGCATCTGTTGTTGGGAGTTTGATGTATGCTCAGACATGCACGAGACCAGATATAAGTTTTGCAATTGGAATGTTGGGTAGATACCAGAGTAATCCAGGAATTGACCACTGGAAAGCTGCAAAGAAAGTTCTAAGATACTTGCAAGGAACGAAGGACTACATGCTTACTTATAGGAGATCTAATCACCTTGAGGTGGTTAGATATTCAGATTCAGACTTTGCTGGATGTGTGGATACAAGAAAGTCCACTTTTGGTTATATATATCTTTTAGCCGGAGGAGCTAATATCATGGAAGAGTGTGAAGCAGTCGATCATTGCTGCATCCACTATGGAGGCTGAATTTGTGGCATGCTTTGAGGCCACTATTCAGGCTAATTGGCTGCGGAACTTTATTTCAGGAGTTAGAATAGTCGACAGTATTGCCAGGCCGCTGAAAATTTATTGTGATAATTTCGCAGTTGTCTTCTTTTCGAAAAACGATAAGTACTCTAAGGGTTTTAAGCATATGGAAATAAAGTACTTTGCCGTTAAAGAAGAAGTTCAGAAACAAAGAGTGTCAATTGATCATATTAGCACTGAACTTATGATTGCCGACCCTTTAACAAAAGGGTTACCGCCCAAAGCATTTACTGGTAATGTTGAAAGAATGTGCATTATGTCTGCCAGCGAATGTTAAATTATGTTTTTAATTCATTAATGATGTATGTATGACACTCTAAGCTTATTAATGTATAAATTTCTGAAATTTTTGTTTTCAAACTTAAGTGTGCACAATTATGAATGATGATGTTGAAAACCATGAATGGTCTTTAAAATGACATTATTGTTAGACATATTATGTATTTCCCATGAAAGTGTCATATTAGGAAGAAGACTAATATAGTAGTGCATGGAAGGAACTATGTCAAAGTAGGGATATATGACTGCCATGACTCTTATTATTTCTTGTTCTTAAATATGACTTACGATGAAACAATTGTCCTTATTTATGCGCATTATGATTGAGAATTTATTGGACCACATGAGGTTGTACTTTGTCACATGAGCCAAGTGGGAGAATGTAAGAATTAATGTCTCATGTGTGTGACAAATATTAATGGTGGTTTAATATTTGAATGAAAGGACTTATTGTTTGACATTTGAATGAATGGTTATGACTCTTGGGAAGGAGTCTTATGAATGAAATGATGTATTGCTTGATGGAAGCAATTATAAAAGGAAGGAAATGAAACATTTCCCTATCGTTGCCTAGAAAGAAAGTCTCCTAATTTCCATCAAAGTTAGAGGCATAAAGAGAAAGGAAAGGGATAGAAGAGTTTCCATTGTTGATTGAAGTTCAAGCAAAGAAGTATTAACATTTAAGCATTGAGAAATGTTAGTGTTTCTATTTATCCTATTAGAAAAGACTATGAATTCTTAAGATCCTTATAAATGACTCATGTATGATAGAGTTTACAAAATATACTCATATATTAGCAAAGGGTGCTCGAGTTCCAAACAACAACCAAGGAGTCTCACTAGGCTCCTATGGTTCACTTGGCATAGTATTCGAACCTCATTTTGTATTTGATCAACGCCTTTGGTGTTTCCAAGCTTGGCACGTTTGATGGCAGTGATGGTTCCATCATCAAAAGTTCCTTTGAACACTTCACCAAAAGCACCAGAGCCAATGAGGTTTTCTTGGGAGAAATTGTTGGTTGCTCTCTTTAGCTCCCTGCTGGTGAAGATCCTGGATGATAATGCACTAGCTTTGGCATTTGAGATTTCTTTCCTCTTATTTTTTATTTTTGTTTTCTGTGCTTGCTTCTTTAATTGATCATTATGCTTCTTGTAGAAAAGGACTCCAATTACTATTACAATTGAGACTATTCCTCCTAAGGAAGCAGCCACTGCTGAAAAAAAGTAAAGTGTAGGTAAAAAGCACAAAAATAATGGTCAACTACTAGGAAAAAAAATTGCATTTGCCAAAGAGAAATCTTGTGAATTACAATACAAGAGAACAAAGTGACACCATATTGTTAAGGTGGGGATTCATTTGTTGTAAGAAAATAGAAGAAGAAACGTTTGAAGTATAAACAGAATTATAGATTAGTAATATACCTGCCAGAAGCTTTTTTTTTTCTTCTTAACTTTGCAGTGGTTGTCTTTTACATGTCCCGAGCAGTTTGTATCTGCATATTAGAAAGAAAACAAAACAAATCATTCATGAGAGGCAATGAATTTACATTTTTTTTAGGATAAAAATAATTGGAAATTTGAAAGGCAAAGTAAATGAAAAAAGGGGTAAAGAATTCTGTTGTTTAATGTTTATATTTAATTTACAATTATTTTAAAGGAGACGTCCCAACATTACAATAAAAATCACTATGAAAATTAAAATAATGAAAGACAAAAAGATGATACTTTATAATATTAAAGCTTATAAATTAAGGAATATTTGTTTTGTCAAAACAAACTTGTTATTCGTAAAAAACAAATTATTTAATCTAGTTTTTTCACAAAACTTAAAATATAAACACATTTAATATAATCGAATTTTTACAAGTACTTTTTATGAACCATAAAAAGTTTTTTATATTTGAGCCATTAAAAATATTTAAAAAAATTACAATAGCAAGAATATTTCATTTTTTCTGCAAATAATGTGAATATATATTAAATACAGTAGAATTACTAACACTTTACAAATTATTAGTATTTTTTAAAAGGTTTTAATTGATATACACTAACAATGTAAAGTATTTTTACACTGTCAACCAATCAGAAATTGATATAACATTATAAATGTTTGATTCTTATCCTAACCACCTTAAAAGTCATCGTCATCAATTCCATGATTTCTGATTAATTGTCAATATAAAAATCTTTACACCGACAGGAGATACAAATTAAACTCTTTTTAAAATGCTCAAATTGTAGCTTTAAAAAAGTTGTTTTTGGTTTAAAAATTTAATCAACAACTTTTAGTCCTTTTTTTTTAAATAAAAAACTTTTAATCTTACTACCCCAAACATGTTGTCAAATGATGAAAAAGCTTTTTGAAAGATAAAAAAAACTATTTCCCTAAATATTCAACCAAAACACTGCATCCAACTCTTACAAATAATTGAATAAAAATATTTATAAGTATATGGTATAAACTAATAAACATAACAATGATTTAACTATATGCATTATTAATGTAAAAAGAAATTTACACCATTAATCAATTATAAATTATCATATTATTAAAAATATTCAACTTTAATCTTAACTAACTTAAAGTCATTCTGAAAGTCATTCATATCTTGTTAATAAAAAAAAAGGGTTAAAGTAACATTTTGGTCCTTACACGTGACACGAATTCTCGATTTGGTCCCTATACATAAAAAATTATTAAAATGGTCCCTATACATACAGAAAGTCCCCATTTGGTCCCTATACGTTACCCTTTTGGTCCCTATACGAGCAAAAAATTATCAAATCAGTCCCTAAAATTTTGTACGGCATGAACCAAATGGAGACTTTTTGTACGTATAAGAACCATTTTAATAATTTTTTTATGTATAGGGACCAAACCGAGAATTCGTGTCACTTATAGGGACCAAAATATTACTTTAACAAAAAAAAAAGTCATTCATATCTTTGAATTATAATTGATGGACAATGTAAAAATCTTTATAGTGTGTGTTTGGATGAGCGTGTAATAAACGTGATTTTGGATGAAAGTGATTCTGTAGAATTGATTTAGGTTAAAAGTGAGTTGAGTATGAAGTGATTTACGTTTGGATGCATTAATGAAAAAAAATGATTTTCATCAATTCATGTTGTTTGGATAATTTGGATCAAAATTGCTTTTAGATGTATAATTACTAAAAAGGGCTTATATATACTCAAGTAGATATATATATATATATATATATATATATATATATATATATATATATATTAACAATTCAAATAGGTAGGTTAAGATAAATATTTTAATTTATGTTAAATTATTAAATTAAAACTAATTTAATTAACATCAATCAGTAAAGTAAAAAAAACATCAATGAATTTGCTTGCATCAACTCATCAACTCTTCCCTCAAAAAAAAAATAACTCATCAACTCATTTAACAAAAGTTATTTTAATGCAAGTTGAATTGAGGTTGGGCCATGTGATAGTTGGTTGGGCCGTGTGACATTAGGGACCAACAACAATCCGCACTGCCATGCTCCTTGAACTTACTTGCGACGTGGTGCTCTGCTCTGTGCTCTACCTCCCACCGTCATACAAATTACAAGGTTTTTGTTCAGTTACAAAGAAGGGCAAAAAAAGAACATATCTCTTCCTCTGTTTCAGAATCGAGTCTCCGATCCAGAAGCTACTCTGTGTAGCTTCGATTCCTAAGTGCTTTTGGGATTGGCAAATCACTTTTTTGTAGATTGCCAAACATGTGGGTCATGAGACAGGAATTGCGTTAGAGCCCAAGACGCACGTTTGAAGGAGAGGAAACACAGAACCAAACACGCACATAATAATAATGATCACTTATTAAACTCAAATAACAAATAAATGAAAATAATACAATATATTAACTTTCGAGTTCAACTTAATGCTTGTTTGGAAAAATGGATTATTCCACTTTTAGTCATTTTTCTTGTAAAAAGTAGTTTTATAAAAAAATCTATTATGTTTGGGTGTCAAGCTTAGTTTTTAAAATAGTTTTTTTTTTTGAAAAAAAAAAATCTATTTTGCCATAAGCTACTAGAGAGGACTGTTTTGAAAAAACACTGGAATGAGAAATTGCATTTTCTATGTACCCTGGTTATTGTTGAAACATGACGACCTACCAATGAACAAAACGCAGCCTCAATATTGAACCTAGACTAGGGTTGTCAATTTCTACCCACGTGTGAGGATTCCCACGGGACTGCTCCAATCGAGGCCCCGCGAGCGAGGAATTTTTCCCCATACGATGGGGACGGGGAAGAAATCCCCTGTGATCAGGATGGGGACCAATCCCCCCCTCCCCTCCCCTAAATTACATGATTATCCTTAATAGATATATCGTATATTATAATTATATGTCTCTTTTTGTCTTTTTATATATTTTTTTTAAAGAAAAGAAGAGTCTTCTGTCTTGTTCTCATATACACCCTAACATTTTGACTCATTGAAACCCGGATCTGGATTCCCTCCATCAGTTTCCCCTCTATCATCCCTCCATTATCTTTTTTCTCTATTAACTCTATTCTCTTTTCATTATTTATCATTTTCTCTCTCACATCCAAAACCACCCCCTTTAATTTTTTTGCCGCCTCCATCGCTGGAGGCAATCGTGATTATTGAAACCCTAGCTCTATATTGCTTTGCGCCGCACCCCAGACGGCAGATCCACCGCACTCCGCCGATGGTCTCTGCTGGTTCGTCGTCCTCTGATCGCGTCTCCTCGCTGCTCGCTTCTGCTCGTTGCTCGGTTTCTGCCTCTGCTCATCGGCCGACCACCGCACGTCATTGACCGCATCTGTTTGTCTGCTCGCATCCCCCTCTGCTCATCTGCTCGCGTCTCTGCAGGTTTACTCAGATCTGATGCATTTTCTTTGCTCTTTTCTTTGAATGGTATTATGCCTGATATTATAATGGGGTTGAGCAATTTGCCAACACTGGACCTTAGTGGAAACAAGTATACGGGTCATGTATTGTTCTGAGTATGCCAAGCTTGACTGTGTATTGTAATGGTTGTTGTTTATTGTTCCACTGAATCTTTGAAGAAGCAAAAAGAAAGTATAAATATATTTTAAGAAAAGGGTAAGAAAATGAAACACTTACAGATATTTTATTGGATTTTAAGTTTTTTTTAATCCTCTGTGGAATTTTCAGGGTCCCTGTGGGGATCTGCGGAGATCCGCCGCTACAGGACGGGAACAGTGGAGAAAAACCCCGCCCCCGCTCCCGTGCTGTCTCATTGACATTCCTAAGGGAGACCCACCAATAAACAAACATATTAGAATATATATATATATATTTTAACATGTTTTGCTCTGAATTATTCTATCATAATATAATTTTGTTTATTTAACTATTCTTAAAATAATATATTTTAACATGTTTTTCATAATCATAAAAAATTTGTACAAAATTTATTCAATTTTTTATATGAAATTTTTTTTTGAAAATAATCAAGCTATAATGTTACAAAAGCATTTAATATTATTAATATAAACAAATAATTTCACGTATCCTTTTTCGTAATTTATTATGTAAAAATGATTTTTTTATATTATCCAAACAAAACAGATTATCTTAAAATCATTTTTAAACAAACAGACAAAAAATAAAGATTTTATTTATAATCATTATCAAAATAATTGATTATACAAAATCGATTATAAGTATGATGTTTTTTTTTTTCCACTTTTCTCAATTACACTCTCACTTGTAGTGAGATTTTGAGTTTGACACAATCCATTGATTGGGTCCCACTTGAATCCAGCATTGCAGAAGCACCTTTGCGCCCTTCCACCTTCAGGCCCCACTGCACATTTTGAGTTTAATATTTCCTTGCAATCCATTGGCCCCTTACAAACCGGTTGCTATGGTGCCATCCACTCTATCCCCATCCCAACCTTCGGTCACCGCTTCCCTAGCGGCACCACCGTACCATTGATATCCACAAAACTCTGATATGCCGCACACCCTCCGTTGTGCACCCTAACCACATACTCTTTGCGGGCCCCACCAGCTCTATACTCGCAGCGCCTGCTCACGCTCCTACACGCGCCTACGTCCGCATGATCCGTGATGTAGCTATGGCACAGGTTGCTCGATGTGCAGCTCATCAACGGCGGTGCATGAAGTGCGTTGGAAGTACAGTTGAACATAAAGATGGTGTTACCGGCGGCAATGCTGAAAGGAAGGGTTTCATTCAGGTGCATGCCTTCGCTGTGGAAATCCGTGGAGACGCACGCGCTTCTGAAGAGAGTAGCGGGTTGAATTATGATCCGACGGGTTATCGGGTCAATGGATCGGATCATGTAGGATGACCCGGAAAGTGCATCGAACCACAGCGTGCCTGCGGTGCAACGGATCTTGTACCACGGGTCGCCACATTCGGGTCTTGTGCTTAACGGGTATGGAGCCGGGTTTGTGCCTCAGTTCCCACAGCACGACGCTGCCATTGCGCATGATAGCAAGAGTACGGCTACAATTGTGAATGTTAACGTTGTAATCTTATAATGCTCCATTATACCAAGAAGAAAGCAATTGCTACATATATATGCAGTGGTGTTTATTACAAATTTTCTTTATTTTATTTTATCTTTTTTATTACACCAAAAGTATAATGACAGGAAGTTTGAAGACTAATTTCTTTCAAGATATAAAGATTATATATGTGAATTTTGTCTTGTTCAACAAACTTTTTTCATACACTCGATAAGAATAATAAAAAACTCAACTATTTATCAATTGTGTTGTATTTTATTGATTGTTTTATTTTATTTTTTTAGTTGAAATTGAAGGTAAAAAATAGGCAAAAAAGATAAATTGGTCTTATCTATATGTTTATTTTATTTTTGATATTCGTCCAATAAGTTTTTTATTTTTCAAATTAGTCCTACACGTTATATTATGTTTTCACATTAGTCATTTCCATCAATTTTGACCTAACGCCGTCAGTTTTAATATGATGTAGCTATCACCTTAGTCTGACACGTGGCATTTGATATGACTCTCTCATATCAAAATTGACGAAAATGACTAATGTGAATACAGAACGTAAGTATAGAACCAAATTGACAAATAAAAAACTTAAAGAACAAATATGAAAAATAAAATAAATGTATAGGATTCTACCTATTTTATCTAAAAAATATTTAGAAACAAGAAAATAAGCAGAGGAGAGGCGTCAGCCAGATATATGCATGTAGGGGAATGTGAAATTTGCCGTGCTTTTCCATAAGTTTGTGCACTTTTATGAAAAAGATTAAGATATGGTAATTCATGAGATGCAGAGGACTACTGGAGTATAATGAAAAAATGACCCAAGCGATTAACGAACTGTGAACATATAAGATCTGGGAAATATTGGACGAAACTGATTTAGGTTTTCGCAACGTATATCTCTCACTTTTCCAAGCCAGATATGCAGGTTTCATGGTTTGGCAACGTACAATGTCATGCTCACATTACCCCATTCATATCACATGACGCACAGCACATGGTTATGGAAATGGTATTGCTTTGTTTACATACAATTTTATTATTATTATTTTTTTTTACGGTAAAACATGGATTTCGTTAGATAAACTAAATTACATCATACATAGATTGATCAGAAGCCAAAGGGGCATCTAAAAGTTGGAAATCAGATCCTAACAAACAACCTTTCAATTTGTTCCACACACGATCCATAACAAAGGAGAATAGAGAAGCCACAATCTTTAACCCTATCCAGTTACGGATCATTTCTTTGATCTCTGCAAGCTTGATTCGACTATAGGAGGTTTCGAATTTGTTCAAATAAACCACTGGTGCATAGACCAAATGATAGGTGGAGAGGATGCTAAGATTGGTGTTAGCCACATTATATACAATTTTATTATGGTCACAAGACTTGGAAATTAACAACGTATTATGAGATAGATAGGTTGTCTTCTTTTATTAGATTATGAACTGGTATATTGAACTCCGGCTGTTATTAATTCTTTTAAACAGCTTTTAAAATACATTTTTCAAAAACAAATCAACACTTTCTGTACTGGTCGAAGAGTAAATCCGGTCACCGAGCTCGGATATCCGGCCCAGTCCGGAAGTTAAGGATAATAAATTAAAGATCACTTAATTAGGGAATAAGATATTAAATATTAAATCATGATATTATCTGATTTAACCTTATCTGGTTAAAAGAGATAATATCCCTTAAATTAAGGAATCACAACTCAAAAGAGATTTAAGAGATAAATCAGATCTCTAAAAGATATTTAGAAGATAAATCACATCTCAAAAGAGATTTAAGAGATAAATCAGATCTCTAAAAGATAGGGGAATCCTATTATAAAAGGAGGAGTACCCATGATAGAAACCCACTTTTCACTGAACGTCGGTGACTCTCTCTTAAGCGTATCAGAGAAGCTAGCGTCGACCAAGAGACTATCAGAGAGTCCTTGCTCCCTAGTATTCATCCGATACAAAATTAAGAGATCGAGATCACCACGGCCAAGGTTTGAATCAAGAACTACGTCTGGCTTTGATTCCCATTGGGATACGTAGGACCGGAATATCACATTCTGTCAAGTCATAGCCGAAAACAACCCCAATTGTTCATCCCTGGTTTGACGTTCACGGCGAGGTTCCGGTAAACCGGATCTCGGCAGGAACATTTGGCGCCCACCGTGGGGCCGAGGTGAAACTTTCCCCGGTTCCACAAGAAAAGCTCGATGGTGACCACACGGAATGGTTTGCGAGGAGGGGCGAGCAACATGAATCATGAGGACCACGAGGCTTCGAATGCCCAGAATCGCAGCAATCATCTTTCCTCCCCCCTCCATGAAGACAACCCTCGGTTGGAAGAAGTTATTGAACAGCTTAAGCAGTTGCGGAAAGAAAACGAGGAGATACGCGTGCAGAATCAGAAGCTCCTAAGAGTGCGGAAAAGAGAAAGGTCCCTGACACCTTCAGACGGAGAGCAATCCTCACCCGAGGCTGGCCAGAAGGATCCTCCAGCGCACTCTCCTCGGGGAACTAACCGAGCATCCAAAACTAAACCTACCCTGGGGGATTCAGAAGTCAAATCTCACGCAGAAAGGACTAGCCAGAAAGGAAGGACATCGGACCGGCGTCCGAGGTTGCCCTTCACTGATGACATTAATGAGGTAATCGTGCCAACCCATTTTAAGCCCCTTAACATCGACAAATTCAATGGTACCACTGACCCAACCGAGTATGTGGAGTCCTTTATTTCCTCTATTTACTTGGTGACTGATTCGAAGGCCGTCATGTGCAAAGTTTTTCCAACTACTTTGCAAGGCCCAGCTCTGACCTGGCTAACAAATCTACCACCTCGGTCAATTGACTCCTTTGATGTGCTCATAACCAAGTTCACTGCATAATTTGCGGCAAGCCGAAGGCACTCAGCCTCACTGGTAAATTTCAAACAGGAAAGGAATGAATCACTCAGATTACATGGCCCGCTTCAATGCTAAGCAGATCCTGATTCCCAACATGAGCTCGGAACTCTGCCTCCACACCGTCATGGACGGTCTTAAGCCAGGACCATTCTTCGAGTACCTATCTCGGAAGCCACCAAGAGATTTTGAAGAGCTGCAGGAAAAAGCTGCAGGAAAAAACTACAGCCTCACAGAAACAGGGGGTCTGACTCACAAAGGACCTAAAAAACCAATGAAAGAGAATTCCCGCAGAGGCATCCCAGATATCCATCTTATACTCCGTTGAACCGATCTCGGGCATCCATCCTTCAGGAGGTGTGCAGCGCCGAGTTGCTTACCTTACCTGAACCATCCAAAACACCGGACAATACTGACAGAAGCAAAGAATGCATGTGGCATCAAAACTATGGACACTCCACTGAAGAGTGCAGAACACTCCAGAGAAAGATTGAGGAGTAAGTGCAAGCAGGTCGTCTTGATCGTTTCATCCGCCGAGATGACAACAGCGGCAGACGACCCGGTCGAAGACAACGAAGACACGGTGATGATAACCGAGACCGAGATGCAAACTTGCGAAGAACCATCAGGGCGGAGATCGGCTAAATAACCAAAGGACCCCTATCGAAGAATCAGAGGAAGGAATTAGGGGGGTCATCAATACAATCTTGAGGGGATTTGCAGGAGGAGGAACAACGAGCTCAGCTCGGAGGCACCATGTGAAAGCCCTCCGATCTGTTAACACGGTATCTGGAAGGTCTCCAAGAGCAAGACCCCCCATAACATTCACAGATGGTGATTTCCAAGGGCTAGATCCAAATCAAGATGACCCAATGGTCATAACGGTCGAGCTGGCCAACTTCTCGGTCAGACGAACACTTATTGACCAGGGGAGCTCGGCCGATATTCTCTACCTGGAAACCTTCAAGAAGCTCGGAATCCCATAAAAGCTGATAAAAGAGCAGGAGGACAAGCTGGTAGGGTTTGCCGGGGAACAAGTCAAGACCCGAGGTTATATAGATCTCTTAACAACGTTCGGAGAAGGCAGACTCTCCAAGTTCGTATCAGTCAGGTATGTTATTATAGATGCCAGCACGTCGTACAATATCCTTATCGGATGACCGACGTTGAATGAGCTCGGGGCAATTGTCTCTACCCCGCACCTGACAATGAAATTCCTAGTCGACTCTGGGGATCGGATATAATTGCAGTCCGAGCTGACCAAAAGCTAGCGAGGCAGTGCTATGTGGACAGCCTGAAGGTTACCCGTCACCAGGACGGCCCAAAGAATACCGAGGATGGTAAAGCAGAGGTGGTAAGCTCGGTCAGCTCAGTAACTTCAGCCAGTTCGGTCAGCATGTTTGAGCTGGACCCAAGGGCGGAGATGTACGAGTCCAGGACCGAACCAATAGAGTCTTTAGAAAGGTTTCAGTTGGGAGCCCATCCTGAACAGTGCACCCACGTCGGTAGTCAGCTGGACCCTTCACTCAGAGAGAGGCTTCACCCGGTCCTAAGAAAGAATACTGACCTGTTTGCCTGGAAGACATCGGATATGCCGGGCATAGACCCCAACTTTATGTGCCATAAGCTGTCTATATGTCCCGAAGCTAAACCTGTAACTCAGATAAAAAGGAAACTGGGTGAAGAAAGGCGCCGAGCAATGACCGAGGAGACTTCTAAACTGCTCAAAGCAAATTTCATCCGAGAAGTGGAATACACCACTTGGCTGGCCAACGTGGTATTAGTTAGGAAGGCCAATGGTAAATGGTGGATGTGCACCGACTATACCGACCTCAACAAGGCATGCCCAAAGGATTCCTATCCCTTGCCCAACATCGACAGACTGGTGGATGGGGCCTCAGGTTACAAGGTTTTGTCCTTCTTGGACGCATATTCAAGTTACAACCAGATTAGGATGTACCCACCCGACGAGGAAAAAAACATCGTTTATGATTGATGGGGCAAATTACTGTTACCGAGTAATGCCCTTCGGCCTAAAAAATGTCGGGGAGACATATCAGAGGCTTATGGACAAGGTTTTCGCCGGTCAAATCGGAAAAAACATAGAAGTATATGTTGATGACATGGTAGTAAAATCCGATGATCCGAGCCAGCACCTTGCCGACCTCGAAGAAATCTTCGGCCAACTCAAAGTACAACATGAGGCTGAATCCAGAGAAGTGCTCTTTTGGTGTACAAGGAGGAAGATTCTTGGGGTATATGCTAACACACCGAGGAATCGAAGCTAATCCAGATAAATGCAAAGCCGTCATGGAAATGCGAAGTCCTCGGAATGTGAAGGAAATTCAGAGGCTAGCCGACCGATTAGCCTCCCTATCCCGCTTTCTCCCGAAGTCTGCAGAAAAGGCAAGACCTTTTTTCCAGCTCCTTAAAAAGCCAAAGGATTTCATTTGGACTGAAGAATGTGAGAAGGCCTTCGAAGATCTGAAACTCTTCTTAGCATCTCCCCCAATCCTCACTCGGCCTCAGCTCGGCAAAGATCTGTACCTATACCTCTCCGTCAATGATTATGCAATCAGTGCAATGATTATCCAAGAAGAGGAGGAGCAACAGATGCCGGTATACTATGTCAGTAGGATCCTGAAAGACGCGGAAACACGATACCAAGTAATTGAAAAACTGGCTCTCGCCTTAGTTATGGCAGCTCGGAGGTTAAGACCCTATTTCCAATCTCACCAGGTCATCGTCAAGACGGATCATCCGATAAAGTAGGTACTCAGGAAACCTGATCCAGCCGGACGAATGATAGCTTGGTCAGTGGAGTTGTCAGAGTTCGGTCTACGGTATGAACCGAGGGGGCCAATGAAAGCCCAATGGCTCTCTGATTTTATTGCCGAGCTTTCTTCCAAACCGAGGTCAGAATCCTTCATCTGGCTCCTATATGTTGATGGATCATCTAACTTGAAAGGAAGCGGGGCTGGAATAATTCTTGAGGGGCCCGATGATCTGATCCTCGAGCAATCTTTGACGTTTGGGTTCACTGCTTCAAACAACCAAGCAGAATATGAAGCCCTTATTGCTGGGCTATTGTTAGCTAAAGAAATCAGGGTCCGGGAGCTAAAATGCAGAAGTGACTCACAGCTCGTGACGGGACAAGTCTCGGGCAATTATCAGACAAAGGAACCCCAACTAACTAGATATCTCTACAAGGTTAATAGCCTCATTTCTAAATTTGAGCATTTCTCCATTGAGCACATACCTCGAGAAGAAAATTCCAGAGCAGATCTGCTGTCCAAATTAGCAAGCACCAAGAGGGCTGGCCAACTAAGAACTTTCATTCAAGAAAACCTCCTCGAGCCGAGCATTAAGAGTGCCGAAGTGACAGTGACCGAGCACTATGACCGGGGCTGGATGACTCCAATCTGGGAATATCTAACCTCGGACAAACTACCTGATGACCAAAAGGAGGCGAGACGAATCCGTCTGAAATCTTGTCACTACACCATCTTAGACGGTGAGCTGTAAAAGAGGGGATTCTCCAGGCCGTTACTGAAGTGACTCACAAAGGAGCAGTTCGAGTATGTAATGGATGAGATGCACCGAGGAATCTGCGGAATGCATTCAGGTGGCCGATCTCTGGCAGCTCGGATCCTGCGAGCAGGGTTTTACTGGCCAACCATGAGACTTGATTGCTCTACCTGGACCAATAGGTGTGACCCTTGTCAGAAGTTTTCCAACATAGCTCGTGCCCCAGGAGAAGATCTCCACTCCATGTTCTCACCATGACCCTTTACTATGTGGGGGATGGACATAGTCGGTCCTTTCCTAGTGGCCAAGGGTCAAGTCAAGTTCCTCCTGGTAGGGGTAGACTACTTCACCAAATGGATTGAAGCAGAGCCATTGGCTACGATAACTGCCAAAAAGGTCCAGAATTTTGTATGGAAAACATTATATGCAGGCATGGCCTTCCTTATGCAGTTGTCACAGACAACGGAAAGCAATTCACCGATAAGGAGCTCGGAGAGTTTTACTCCAACCTCGAAATTAAACACAAAGTAACCTCGGTTGAGCATCCACAAACAAATGGCCAAGCAGAGGCAGCCAATAAAGTTATTCTAAACGAGCTCAAAAGAAGGTTGGGACAATCAAAAGGGGCTTGGCCTGAGCAGTTACCGAGCATTGTGGGCTTACCATTGCTCACCACAATCCTCAACGGGAGAAACACCGTTCAAACTAACCTATGGAACCGATGCAATGATTCCAGTTGAACTCGGAGAGCTCTCCTTTCGAAGGCAGCATCACAATCAAAGTAAAAATGAAGAAGAACTCCGAGTTGAGCTTGACATGGTCGAGGAAGTCCGAGATACAGCAAAAATCAGGGACGAGCTGTGCAAGCAAAAAGCAACTAGGAAGTACAACTCAAGGCTGCGCCCAAGGGAATTTGTGCAGGGCGACTTAGTGCTGAGACTGCAAAGCGACGCGAGAAAAGACTCCAGGGAGGGTAAGCTCGCAGTAAACTGGTCAGGCCCATTCAGGATAGCAGAAAATCTAGGAAATGGTGCCTACAGTCTAGAGAAATTGTCAGGAAAGTCGGTTCCCAGAACATGGAACACTTCCCACCTCAAGTTTTATTTTAGCTAAAGTTAGAAGTGATGCACTCTTTTTCCTATCTCGGTCTTTTTCCCATGAGGTTTTGGCCGAGAAGGTTTTAACGAGGCACACTAGGAAAAATAAATAAATAAAAAATTTTCTTCAGTTGAGCTATTATTAAAACTGTTAAATCCTAAAGAGGCCGTCCGAGCCTATAAAGGTGCTTAAATCCTAAAGAGGCCTCCCGCCGAGCCTATAAAGGTGCTTAAATCCTAAAGAGGTCGTCCGAGCCTATAAAAGTGCTTAAATCCTAAAGAGGCCATCCCGAGCCTATAAAGATGCTTAAATCCTAAAGAGGTTGACCGAGACAAAATCGGTCGATCAGGGTCGAAGTGCCGAGCCTATAAAGGTGTATAAAGCATAAAGAGGCTGACCAAAGTTAAAATTGACCAATCAGGGTCAACGTGCCGAGCCTATAAAAACATCAGAAAATTTTCCAAGTGCAAATAGATTCACAAGTAAATAAGAAATTTCATTAAAATAAAGGGGCAAGTCCCTGAATACATAAAGGTTCAAAAAGAGGAATGCACAAAAAAACGTGTTTCCTAAGCTACTTATACAATTTCAGGGATCAAGATCCTCCTCGGCAATGGAAGGGATGATAGCAGACTGGATCGGTTGGCCCACTTCACCTTCAGGTCCCTCCTTCCTCGGCCCCTTGACCCTCGTCTTCCTCCCCGTGAGTTACGGCGTCCTCATCCTCGTCCTCCATCTGGGCCAATGGAACAAGGATTCCATCTCGGTTGAAATCCTTGTCCACATCGACACTGGAGAAGTCAGCAGTTGGGTTGAAGTGCTGGAGTTGCTTCACGGCTCGGGAGAAACCGTTAACATGCTCCCTCATGATTGAAGCCTCAGCGTCAGCTAGATCAGCACGGAGCCTCAGGTTCTCCTCCTTCTCGGTCTCCAGCAACTTCTGCAGCTCCTGACTGGCTTCCTTCTCGGCTTGCAACCCTTTCACAACATTCTGAAGGTTGAGTCGGTCGGCTCTTTCCGTTTCTAGCTCGACCTTGAGGGTGGCATGACCTTCTTCCAGCTGCGTCTTCTGAGCCTTCAGCTGACCGATGACCCGGCCTTGCTCCTCACACTTGGCCAGGGCCTGAGAAAGCTCGTCTCTCACCCTCAGGGCCCGGGCCACATCCTCCCTCATCACCTCCATCTTCTTCACGTTATCAATTAGATGCTTGCTCCAGAAGCGGGTGATCGAGGCAATGCGGAGACCATAGGCGCCGGCCGCCTCTATACTTTCCTCAGGGCTCTGCTCCAACAACAGCCGGGCATCAGACGTTTTCAGCACTTGGCCATCGATCAGGCCCGCAGGGTCAAACTCATTTGCCCAGAGCGAGCTGATCCCTGGATTACAGTTACCATTGTACCATTTAGTGTCCGAGGTGAGATCGGTCACCATGGGAGCGTTGCTCGGTCGACCAGGAGAAGGAGGAGTCTCTCCAATCATCAGCAAGGGAGGAGAGCTTCCAATCGACACCTCTGGCCCTAGATCTTCCCGGGTCCTCTTCGGAGGACGAACATTCAAGTCAGAAGCTTCAGCAAACTTCTTCTTCTTCCCCTTCACATTTGAAGCGACAGCTGACCCGCCAGCGACCGACTTCTTCATCAAGGCCTTGAAGTTAAATTTTCCCATTATCACTGCAAAAGAAGGAAAATCAGTTAGATGCAAGTACGTGACTGGGTAGGGAAAACACCCATTAGAAAACTACTTACAATCAAAATCGGCTTGCCGAGTTGATGACTTGGGGAACGATAAAAGTCTACCACAGGGCAATGACCGAGGATAGAGTTTTAAGAGCTCGACGTCGGTTTTCTCTTGGGTTGTCATGCAGCCGACGTCATAGCTGTGGAACTTAGTGGGGTGGGGTTGCCAGTAGAGGGGAAATCTGGAGACTCTATCCGAGTCATGAAATAAAGACTCGTTCCCTGCAGTGGGTCGGACCTTGGAAAAGTCCGACTTGAAGAATTTATATGAGCTCTTGTAAAGCCCAATAATGCCCCCGGACTCAGCCCCGCTGAGGGAAATCCAACCAACCCGGTCCCCAAACCTGACCTTATAAAAATGAAGGAAGATAGGAGCAGTGGCCACCACTCCTACCTGTTCACACAGGATCTGGAAAGCCTTTAAAAGAGCCCAGCTGTTCGGATGGAGCTGGGTTGGGGCAACATTCATGATTTTTAACACATCACACTCAAACTGGGTAAAAGGCAGACTGACTCCAATATGTTCAAATAGGGTTTTATATACATATATGAAGGAGGGTTGACCTGGAGCTGAATGCAGAAAGACATGTTCATCCCCAGAACATGGCAGACACTACACACTGCCCCCAAAGGAGGAAACTTTGTTTTTTATAGAGGAAAGGGATTCAAAATTCCTAAAGTTGGAATGAAAAGCTCCCACATCTGGCCTCACCTAGAAATACCCGAGTATGGTAATGTCAGGGTAGGGAACTCTAGGCATCCTAGTGGTATGCTTACGACGCCTGGAAATGGGTATGACATCGGGAATAGCTGAGCTATTCCCATCAGTGGAGGAAGAGGCACCATTGCCACCACCACCGCCACGAGAAGAAGAGGGAGAAGAATGGGGGGAGCCCCCAATCAGGTTAAGTTCAGGCTCCACAATCGGAACCCCGGAAGAAGCATTCTGAGATACTTCAAATGAAGTCTCCATGGATTCACAATTAGAAAGCAAACCTAAGGGAGTTTGAAGGAGCAGGACGTACCTTGAAGGACGTATGAATGCTTGGACCAGAAAGGAACTTGAGGATAAGAAGAGTCTAGGGCTTAAAGAAGGATGAGGTCCAGCGCTAGAAGCTCGCCCAAATTTATAGGAAAAATTATAACGTCCTCTCCTCGCATTAATGACGGTTGTTGGGCGAGAGCAGGGAAACGCCCCCTCGAGTCTGACCGAATTCACCAGCTAATGGAGAGGCCACACGTGGCAAAGATGTCAGAATGTAAACCGCCATCATGAGAAACTAGGAGCACGCCACAATCCGCAGATCTCGGGAACAATGCTACGAAGGCCACGCGTCACACAGGGTGACATTTCTTATCCATCTCAAAGCCCGAGAAAGTATGGCGTCAGCACAGAATAAGTAACCACCTCCACCTCGGTTAGCCTCGGCTCCCATGAAAAAGCTTCCACGCCGCTGGCTCAAAGCTTGGGGGGCTTGTGTATGAGCCGAGATACAGAGTCCGGCGTCCAGAAAGCACCAAGCTCGGTCACCCAGCATCAAGCTCGGTCATCCGAGCTTCTCACCGAGTTGGAGTGTATGTATATGCAGAGTATGAAGCTCGGTCAACCACCTCGGCTGGCCTAAAGACATAAAAATGAAATCGAGTTCCTGAGCTCGGCTGACATAATGAAAGCTTTTACGCCTAATCAGCTCAAAGCTTGGGGGCTTGTGTACTGGCCGAAGAGTAAACCCGGCCACCGAGTTCAAATACCCGGCCCAGTCCGAAAGTTAAGGATAATAAATTAAAGATCACTTAATTAGGGAATAAGATATTAAATATTAAATCATGATATTATCTGATTTGACCTTATCTGGTTAAAAGAGATAATATCCCTTAAATTAAGGAATCACATCTCAAAAGAGATTTAAGAGATAAACCAGATCTCTAAAAGATAGGGGAATCCTATTATAAAAGGAGGAGTACCCATGATAGAAACCCACTTTTCATCGAACGTCGGTGACTCTCTCTTAAGCGTATTAGAAAAGCTAGCGTCGACCAAGAGACTATCAGAGAGTCCTTGGTCCCTAGTATTCATCCGATACAAAATTAAGAGATCGAGATCACCACGGCCAAGGGTTGAATCAAGAACTACGTCTGACTTTGATTCCCATTGGGATACGTAGGACCGGAATATCACATTCTATCAAGCCATAGCCGAAAACAACCCCAATTGTTCATCCCTGGTTTGACGTTCACGGCGAGGTTCCAGTAAACCGGATCTCGGCAGGAACACTTTCAAATTTTATACCTTTATATGCAATTTAACTAAAATCTAAATTAAACAGGCTCTTAGAAGTTATATCAATTACAAAATGTATATGGGGTGAATTTAAGTGCGCCTAATAATTCTGCATATGCTGATTTAACATACTCCTTTATATGAAAGTTCAAAATTTAATGTCATCACCGCACTAGATATAATAATATAAAGGGTCTTGTTAACTAATATTCTAAGCGTCTGTTTGGTTTGTCAATTCCGCTAACGTATAGCGGATGAAAAAATAGCCTCGTTTGATAACTATTTTTAAAATTAGCTGTAGTGTTTTTTCATTAGCGTATAATGTTTCTGATGCTACTGGGAGTAGCATTTGAGCGTCAGTTATCTTTTTTCATTAGTCCCTTATCTTTTTTTGTTCCATTTTGGCCCTTTATCTTTTTTTTTAGGTTTCATTTTGGCTCATTCCGTCAGTTTTGCACTGACGGCGTTAGGTATCTACCGTGAGTCGCCGGAAACCGCCGCCGTCACCGGAAACCACCGTCAAAATCTGGGTTTTAGAGAGAGAAAAACTCGTTTCTCTTTCTCTCTCTCTTCTTCCTTCTTCTTCTTTCATCCTTCTTCCTCCACGAAACAGTGCCAACATCAATGGGATTAAGGAAGGGGAGAGGAAGGAGGAAGAAGGAAGAAATGAGGAAGAAGGAAGAAGAGAGAGAAAGGAAAACGAGATTTTCTCTCTCTAAAACCCAGATTCCGACGACAGCGACGGTTTCGGCGGCTAACTGAGGCGGTTTCCGATGACTGACGGCAGCAGATTGACTTAAGGGACCAAAATAGGCTAATGGTTGAAAGATATGGGACCAAAACGAAACAAAAGAAAGATAATAGACCAAAATGAAATCTAAAATAAAGATAAGGAACCAAAATAGAGATTTAGCCTTAAAAAAAAACTTTCCAGAAAGGGAACACTTGTACAAAATGGCCAACAAACTGGAGTTTTCCTCCAGAATTGGGGTTCCGTCTAGTTGACTCTCCTCTAAAGGAGGCTAGTCTTCTATTAGTTATTTGACTGTTAAGTTTATGTCAAGAATTTGGCATTCAACCCTATAAGCACAATAATTATTAAAAAATAACTGAATTTGACATTTTCGTTTTGGTGGCCAAATTAACTTTAAACTTACAAATTTACTTGTATTATAAATATATCCAAATAATAATAATAATAATAATAATAATAATAATTATTATTATTATTATTATTATTATTGACTTTTAGCAAAATTTTCTTTTATATAATGAAACTTCAAGTTTTAAATTATGTAGATAGTCTTTAAACCGTTTATTCTAATTAGTTAATATAAATCACGAAAGAAATTATTTCAATATTCAACGGAATTTCAAAAAGTGTCATAATTTATATAAAATGTTAACAAAATGAAAAAAAAAACGTAAAAGAGGAATAAAATCAATATAAAATGTCTAGCAATTGAGTTCTGAGTGTGGGTTGAGCATCAGAAACCCAAACATGCTCTTTTGAAACGAGTATATCAACTTTAAAGCTCATTTCGAACCCAACATTGTTGGCAACCATGGTTTTTTGGTTGGGCCTTAAATCTCAAGCCTAAATTCCATCATTTAAATATGCCTTGAGGTTAAACCAAAAAATAAATAAAAAATTGCTTTGAGGCTATTTTAGAATTTTCAGCATACCCCCTCTCGACTCAATTATAAGCAAAAACATATCTATAGAGACTATACTTTAGATTCAAATATAAGCAAAATCCAACTAACTTAACTCTATTTAATGTCGTTATTCCGAAAATCAAGAAAATTAATCAATCCAACCAATTATCATTTAACTTTTCCAGGAGCATTGTACACTCCCGAGACAATTATATTGTAGTTTAGTAATTATAACTCATTTTTTTTACATAAATCAAGACAATTAAAATAAATTAACTAACTTCCTTAATAAGTGTGAAATTAGTTAATTTTACTTATAATTGAGTACGGGGGAGTATTGCTTAGTTTTTAACTTTTTGTAATTAATTGTAGCATACCATATTTAGGAGGTCTAATTAGGATTGACCATCATCACCCTATAAATTAAATACATTAATTATGTTCTATACTGTACTTTTCTTCTCAAACTTTGACTACGCTTGTAATTCCAAAGGTTTAGTCGAGTGTTAACTTTGTGTTCACGAAGTTTGTCGTGTAATCTTATTTGGCATAAGCATAACATTTGATTGCTTGCACAATCTAATGGCAGGTGACATAGTTAGAGCAAGCGTGGTTCTCATGATAAAGGTTGTGGAACCATAATTGTATAATCCGAATGAGGCATCAGCTTGGTCAAAAGCCCAAATTATGGAAAACAGCTGTTTGTCTTATCCAAACACCTAGCATCACTGTTAATTGTTTAGGAAAGAAGGTACTCCAAGTAAATAATCACCAAAATTGATGTTACTTTTGTCTTTAGATAATGTTGATGGTATTTTTCTGAGTACAAATCTCCAAGATGATAAACACCTCACTCATTTACTCATAAATTAAAGACACTTGTCCCTCTCATCCCATTTTTTTTCACTTTCTTTTCCTCATTCTTTCTCTTGTGCTCTCACAAAAAGAGATTTATCAATGTCCCTTCCCTAGAAGGAATAATGATGATAACAAAACTAGGAAACAAAATGAGGTACTCAAAGGATAAATGGATCACCATTCACCAATGAGTTCATTCACAGAATTAAACCACTAAAGCCTCAACCTTAACATCAGAAACAATGCTGATAATGTACTCAATCTCATCAGCAACATCTTTCATTGAAGGCCTACTCTGCCTCCTATCATTCAAGCAAGCAGCTGCAAGAGATCCAAACACCTTTATGAGACTTGGTCTATTCACTTTTACTTTTGGTGAAAGTCACCCAGTCTGATTTTGTCAGACTGTTGTTGTTTTAAATCGTTGTGTAGTAATTTTCTTGTGAAAGAAGGAACTTTATTAGATTCAAGTTTGTAAATGTGTACCGATCATGTATTTTTACATCCATGAACCTATTAGAGAATCTGTCATGCACAGGATATTCTTATATTCTTTTCAGATCGATAAAATTCTTCTATATATACTTTCTTGTGAAAGTAAGGCTTCGTGATCTTTCAATCCTGTCTAGCTTCGTGTCACGAAATTTCGAGGACGAATTTTTTTTAAGAGGGTTAGTCTGTAATACCCCGACTTTTCGCTGCTTTCTAATATCGGTAATAAATATATAAACATATATATTTTTATCCGAGACTCAAAATGATTTTGGATAAACCAAGGTCATTTTCATGTTATACTTATTTTTAGAAGGTTACGAGAAAGTTTTTGGTTGGAAATTTAGACGGAAACCGGTCTATCGTTTTCTGCGTTTTCACTGACAGTAAAAGTTTACTGCTCATAAAACCTAATTTTAATACGTGAATGAGATGAATAATGTTTTTATTGTATTTTCTACGATACTGGAAGTTTTGAAAAATTTAGCGTAAAAATATAATATAATATTTGCTGCGGGCAAAAACGTCGAGATATCTCTAGGAAAACCTGAGTTAGGTGAATCAGGGAGTCAGCAACGAAGCTGAGATGACTGATGTGATGAGCATTTATGACAATCATATCCGAGTCATAATGGTCATAATGGCGCATTTATGACAATTAGATATTTTGGCATGGAAAAGACAATTTTGCCCCTAGCTTCACATAATTTTTACAAGCTTTGTCATTGTGTTTTTGGACCAAAACATCCTCCCCCCACACGGCTCCCCCTCTTTAGCACCACAATTAGGCAACTTTGATTCATTTTCAAGTCATCTTCTTCAAACATAAAGCCTTTTCTCTTCAGAACTCCAAGAACACCCACCCATAGGTGTTCATACTCACCGAAATTGCACAGAAACTTTGACCCTTTTATGTTATGAATATCGAAAACTTTCTACATGAAAGTTGTTACTCTTTCTCTCTTCTTTCCAACAAGCTAAATATTATCAAAAACGGATAAGTAGTTTAGGAGATATGCCCAAATTACCGAAACTGCTCAAAATCTTCATCTTCCTCACTTTTCTCTCATTTTCTCTCAAGAACACATAGTGATTTTTGTGAAGAACTTGATCATCCTCATCACTTGTTCACCAACAAGAGGTAGAATCTTTCTCTCCATGATCAATCATGAACTCATCTTCATTCATTTTGTAAGATCTAGCCATGAATCATCATGTTCTTCATCATATTCAAAGTTCATGATACAATCTTCAAAAATTCATAGAAAATTGTGGAAAAATCCATTTGACTTGAAACCAATTTCTATGAACTCATCTTGATGTCTATATTCATCATCTAGAAGCATGAACCCAAAATAAATTTCTTCCCTATTTTTCCAAGCAAGGCCGAAACCTATGTGTTTAGGTGTAAATGGGTCTTACTTCAACTTTTGAGTTATGATCCATGATTTCATCTCTTAAACCATGATAGGTATTGAATCTAAGTGGTTGAGAAAATCAAATCAAACCCTAACCTATTTTTCTTCATGAGGGCCGGAACCCTAATTTCTTGTAGTAAATGAATTTTGATTCACTTTTTGTCTTGTGACACTTGAGTTCATTCCTATACTATGTATGTTTGTTGAATCCAAGAGATGAAAATCAAGTGAAGCTTCTAACAAAAATTTAGTGTCAAGGCTGAAAACCCTAACTCATGGAGTAAGATGAGTTTTCTTCAATGTTCGTAGTTCATGATCTTTGATTAGGTTTCCATCATGTTTAAGGATCATAAATCCATGAGTTAGAATTTTTTTAACATCCTTAGCCTAATGATCTTGACTAGACCGAACCATTATCATATGGTTTAGAAAGTTTTGTTGTTTGATTTTCATTAATTTTTTGATGATTTGTTGTGAAGGATAAATCGTTGTTGATTATCCTGAGTGTACGAAGGAAACAGAGATCAAATGGGGAAATCGTTCGTTAAACAAATACTTGAATCTTCAAGAGGTAAGGGGAGCTTACTTGAGGGATTTTTTCCAATAACCGTATGTGATTAGTGTGTGGTCTGTATTATTTATTTGTGGTTGCGGTGCTTGTTTAATTTGGTTTGAGTTGTTTAAGTTATGTTATTTTTATCTATGATGGGATATTTGCATTTAAATTGTTAATCTGCAATTATATTATAATGTGTTGTGATGCATGATCTGCCTGAAAATATTTTTGTGATATTGTGATTGATTGTTGTTTGAGAAGCCTGACAGTGGTCAGTAATCAATTAATTAAATGAGGTAAAAGCTTTATGAAGATATACGGAGAATATTCAATGTTTAATTGAGAGATATCGGAAGATATTATGATTTAAAATAATTTTTTGAGAAAATAAGGATTAATTGAAAATATTATTATTTTAATGATTTATTAGTGTAAAAGCAAAATATGAGTCACGGTGAGGACGTAACCGTGAAATTATTTTTGTATTGCTAATTTTTACGTAAGAAATTCCGTAATATTATAAAAAGTTATTTTATAGAATTAATCTTCAAAAATAACTTAATTATTATTTTAGAAAAATATTTAAGTGGAAAAAGCTAAGTTTTGGCTTAAATGACTTTAAAAATGATAATTGACGGCAATTTGGAAAAGTATCGACGACAATTGTTTTAAAACGGCAGTATGTATTTTAAGCAAGTTTAAAACTCGATTTACTCTCTTTTTTTGAAAACCAAGATTTGGTAACCAACGATTTTATTAAAGAATTTCCCATTTGAAAACGATTTTCCGAAATCAAGTTTAACTCAACTGTGTTAAAAGTGGTGTTGAACTTAGTAACCGAGATGTCGGGGTTCTAAGGTTCGTTGTGTTATGGACTTGGGGTCCTTTGGACTTTGAGGTCCTATAGACTTGGTGTATACTGTATACGTGGTGTATACTGTTTAAACATTTAAGATGTTTTCTATTACCACAAACCTATGACTGGTGCATCGGTTTAGGGTTTCGTGACTAAACACTTGGACTGCGTGTCCTGTGTTGTTAATAAAAGACTTTAAGACATTGAAAACTACGTTGGTCGTAAGCTTTTGAGATTTGGCAAAGGAAAGATTATACACGAAGAAAACGACGAGAACAAAATGTTTTATATGCATGCATTGACAGACGTGCCCACGTCCTATGTCTGATACCTTAATGATAGGGTATTCGGGCTACGAAGTTATGTATGGTGCCTTGATGAATAAGGTATTCCATGCTACGAAGTTATGTATGATGCCTTAATGATAGGGTATTCATGCTACGTCCTATGTCTGATACCTTAATGATAGTGTATTCGGGCTACGAAGTTATGTATGGTGCCTTGATGAATAAGGTATTCCATGCTATGAAGTTATGTATGGCGCCTTGATGAATAAGGTATTCCATGCTATGAAGTTATGTATGGTGCCTTGATGAATAAGGTATTCCATGCTACGAAGTTATGTATGATGCCTTGATGAATAGGGTATTCATGCTATGTCCTATGTCTGATACCTTAATGATAGGGTATTCGGGCTATGAAGTTATGTACGGTGCCTTAATAAATAAGGTATTCCATGCTACGAAGTATGTATGGTGCTTTGATGAATAAAGTATTCCATGCCACGAAGTGCCTAATATACCTGGCTATCGAGCTGGATCAGTTCATTTACGCGATGCTGTGATCTCCGGAGATTAGGTAAAAGTTAGACGACGATTATTGAAGTGTACATGCATAGTTTTTCAAACGATGATGTTTCGGGTATGAAACCCAATGATGACTACTTGTCTATTTAAGAACTGATGTTGTATGAAAATATATATGTTTATATGCTTTCCTTTGAGTTGCGCATGCGGTTATTGTGTTAAATCCATATATTGGCATCTCACCCTTACAAATATATCAGGTTCTTCTGGTAAGTACCGTTGTATCTTGGGATACTAGTACAGATGAAGCGGAGGAGTTCTTTAAGTCACTTGCGGACTTAGATTCTAGATGCTTGAAGAAGTATCCGTTCGTGGGAAAGACCACGGGGGTCTTTCCAATAATGTCTTGTTGAGCGACTAGCTCAAGAGTTTTGCTTTGGGTTTTATGTTGAAAAGGTCGGTAACTGGGATGTTGTAATATTATCTTTGTTTTAAGTTTCTCTTTTTGGAAATTGAGACCTTTTGAAAATAAAACGGTATGTTCTCGTGACTTCTTTAAGAATATGACTTTACTATTTATTGTATTTATTAAGGTGTTCTACAGTTATTCGCGGAAGAAATTTTTTTTTTACATCCGAGTTTTCTGACCTCAAATAAATAAATTTTCTGAAAGCAACCAACCAATTAAAGTTTTATTTTCCGTTATGAGTTAACGGGTAACCATGTGATGACCTAGGTTAGGGTGTCACATTAGTGGTATCAGAGCTGGTCGAGTCTTTCGGGAATGTTGGGGAATAGGTCTGTTAGGTTTTTGTTGTGTGATCACTGGTTATACTTTGTTTGAATCGTTTTCTTGTTGAAACAATGTGTGTTCACACACAAGTATGGGTGTTTCGATGAGTCTCTAATCGAGTGGAGAACTTGTGAGAACTCATCTTTAGTATATGGTGGGATGTGGATTTTTGATTGATCTAGTTTCTAGATTCAGTCAAATCTCCATCATTTCGGGTAAAAACACCGCCTACGAAGCTAGCCGAGTTAGGTTACATAAAATGGAACTTTCGTTCATTTCTTGATTTGTTCGTTATCATCTTCATCGATGATGTTTTTGTTTATTCTAAGAATCCCGAGGAGTATGAGGAATCTATACGGCGAGTGTTACGGAGCTAGTGCTAGAAGAGTTGTTGCGAGGATATCTAAGTGAAAGTTTGACACGATGAGGTGCAATTCTTAGGGCATGTTATTACAAAGGAGAATTTGTGCTCACATTCCTAAATAACCCTCAGTGTATTAGACATTTGAGTGGGTTGGTTTGATAGTATCCATTGGTCGGGATATTTTTCCATTTCATTGAAAAAGTCGTTGAGGTTATCTCTCAAATTGCAGCACAAATTTCTTTTTATAAAAGAAGTTTCTTGATGAGACTTGGTCTATTCACTTTTACTTTTGGTGGAAGTCACCCAGTCTGAATTTTGTCAGACTGTTGTTGTTTTAAATCGTTGTGTAGTAAAATTCTTGTGAAAGAAGGAACTTTATTAGATTCAAGTTTGTAAATGTGTACCGATCATGCATTTTTACATCCATGAACCTATTAGAGAATCTGTCATGCACATGATATTCTTATATTCTTTTCAGATCGATAAAATTCTTCTATATATACTTTCCTGTGAAAGTAAGTCTTCGGGATCTTTCAATCCTGTCTAGCTTCGTGTCACGAAATTTCGAGGATGGAATTTTCTTAAGAGGGGTAGTCTGTAACACCCCGACTTTTCGCTGCTTTCTAATATCGGTAATAAATATATAAACATATATATTTTTATCCGAGACTTAGAAATTGATTTTGGATAAACCAATGTCATTTTCATGTTATACTTATTTTTATAAGGTTACGGGAAAGTTTTTGGTTGGAAATTCAGACGGAAAGTGGTCTGTCGTTTTCTCCGTTTTCACTGACAGTAAAAGTTTACTGCTCAAAACCTAATTTTAATTCGTGAACAAAATGAATAATGTTTTTATTGTATTTACTATGATACTGGAAGTTTTGAAAAATTTAGCATAAAAATATAATATAATATTTGTTGCAGGCGAAAACGTCGAGATATCTCTAGGAAAACCTAAGTCAGGTGAATCAGGGAGTCAGCAACGAAGCTGAGATGACTGATGTGACTGATGTGATGAGCATTTATGGCGATCTTATCCGAGTCATAATGGCCATAATGGTGCATTTATGACAATTAAATATTTTGGCATGGAAAAGACAATTTTGCCCCTAGTTTCACATAATTTTTACAAGCTTTGCCATTGAGTTTTTGGACCAAAACACCCTTCCCCCCACATGGCTCCCCCTCTTTAGCACCACAATTAGGCAACTTTGATTCATTTTCAAGTCATCTTCTTCAAACATAAAGCCTTTTCGAGCCCGAATGTCCCTAATAGTCCCAAAGACCCAAGAATATATCTTTGATCCATAACAATCCAATTTGCCAATCCACCATTTGTGAGATTGTAGCTCGATACACAATGGCATGTCTGCCAGACTATGCATGTAAACCAATGGTTTTCGTTTTCTTTTTCTTTTACGCTTTGTTCTTTCCTCGTCGAAGCTTAAAGCTCCCGACTACTTTTATTCAGGTATTAAATTGATTTTAATATTAACATAGGATTTTAAAACAAAAATAATGATTTAAAATCTCTTTATCCAATGAACACTAGCCCGACGTCTCGGCAATCTAGGTTTTTATCCCTTTCCTCAGATTTTCCAATAGGGACACTAGCCCGACACTTCGGCTATTCTAGGTCCTTCCCACATCCATATTTTTCCACTTGGTTTTTCGGTCAGTGAAAACTAAATCGAAAAACAAATACAAAATTCTTCAACTTTGTGTCATAAAGACCTTTTCGTTCTTGTAAATACACTTTTACAGAAACATTTTCTTTTATAATCTATTTTTGAAAAACTTAGAAACCACTAAAAACCTTTTTCTCAACTTTTGACTAAATACTAAACTTTTGTCAATAAATTTATCAAATGAATTATTTTCTTTAAATCTTTTCATTTTGAACAAAAACTTTTGTAAAACTTAAAAGAAATCTCTATTTTCAAAAGACTTTTTCCTTCAATACTTTTAAACATTTTCATAAGGTTTTGATGTCTTCCGTTTTCTTTCTTTTTCCTCAAAATAATTTAGGTTAAAAGAACATGCAACTTGTCACAATTTTTGGTTCTCACTAACCCTAATTGAAAATTTATCCATGACTTTCTTGAATGTAACTTTTACCAAAATCTTGAAGTTACAAACATTATCATTATTAGAAGTCTTCTCACTTCCAGAAACAAAACCAATTTCTCAAGTTTTATGAGTTAAGCATTTTAATGATTTAATTCTTCATTAACAAGCAATGACCATTGTCATGCCCTCAGCCAATCACAATCAAGCAATAAAATCTCAATCAACATCGTTAACAACAATAACATTTAAACTCCAAACAAATTCTAAACAATTTAAGCAAAACATCATTACAATGATTAAAAATTAACATACATTCAAATACAACAATAAGTACATGACTAACTAAAACTCCTCAAGTAAACTCCCTTTACATCAGAGTATGGATTTTCGTTCATAAAATGATCTCCTGGATCTCAGCTTCCTCCACACAACTCCAAACAACAACTAGTCAACAATTCCTTCACAAAACAACATAGAACAAGTTAAATTTTGAAGAAATCCTACTAACTCACATGGGTGTGAATTCGGCCAATCATGAAAAAAAAGGCTAGGGTTTTCAAATTCTCCTAATCTCTTGGATACATGATCCTAGAGCATTAGGTATACAAGATCAATTGATATAACTCAAGAATTTGAAAAATTTTGTTTAATCTCCTTAGGGTTAGGGTTTCGGCCCTATAAAGAAAAATGGGTTAGGAATTTTCTTTGGATTCAAGCTCTTAGATTTAGATCATATAGGTACTAGAGAGCTTCAATCAAGTATTAGATTTCAAAAATTGAACAAAAATCATCAAACCCATTTTCATGAGGGTTTCGGCCAACCTAGGGTTCATAGGGTTATGGTTTATATTTTCATCATATCTCTTAAATACAAGATGCTAAGGCCTTAGATGGATGATAGAAACTATCATGATTCAAGAATTTCATCTATACAATTGGTTATGAATCTTTTTCATGAAACTAGTCAAAAATGGGTTTCAAAAATGAAACATGAAAAGAGATGAAGTAGTTTCAAGGAGAAGAAGAGATGATCATGGCTCATGATTTTACCTCAAGAAGTTGAAGATAGAAGAAGAAGATTGAATGATCTTGATGAACTTCAACAAGATAGCAACTTAGAGCTCTTGAAGTGAACTTATGGTTTCTTGTCTTTGTGTTTTTGTGAGGAGTACTGAAGTGAACAAATGAGAGCTCAAGTGAGTATTTGGTGGGTTTCAAGGGTAGCTTAGGTAGAAATGTTTCACTTAGGACTTGTTTGGATAATCAAAGAATAAAAATGGGTTTTTACTTGATAAAAACTAGATATTTTAAGTTGTCATCATGACTTTCGATGAGTCATGATGTGACACTTTTCACAAGTCCCATCAATCACTTCCATCATTGATCAGCCACTGGCTCATCTAGTTTTATGGCTAGTATGACCGTGGTTTTGTGCTAATTATATATCATTTTCGCCCAAATTAGACTTGATTGTCTTTAAGCAGCATTTTGAGTCTCTAGAGTATTTTTAGGTTAATTTAGTTGATTTAGAGTCAAATAAAGCACTTATGCTATTTCCTATTGTTTCAGGTTAGAATAAAGTACTTAGAGCCAAAGGAATGAAGAAAATAATGGAAAAATGCAATTCTGGAGGATTCGCCTCGCGAAAGGATTAAGACCAGCACGAGCAGCAACAGTCACCCTCTCTGGCTCGCCTCGCGAATCATGTTTCGCCTCGCGAAATAGCGACTGTTCATAAGATTCGCCTCGCGAAACATGTTTCGCCTCGCGAGAAACCACAACCTAGAATCTGTATTTATAGTTGTTTTAGGTCAGAACTGAAGGGATCTTCTCTTATCTTCTTCTTTTCTTTCATAGGCGGCTACGAAATTAGGTGTAGGTTTATGTTTGTAATGGAGAGCTAGTCTCCTTTGATTAATCTACTGCGATTGGGTTCCACTACACTTGAGGTTTTGTAATTCCTATTTTAATTGCTTTTCCCTTTTCAATACCATATTATACATTTCTGTTTGTTTAATTCAGGAGTGTATAGTGTTGTGTTGATTCATTGCGGTGATGTTATGTTCCTATACTTAATCGCGTTTGTTTAATTCGCGTGTGTTCATTCATGTTCGTTTAGTTCATGAGGGCTTAACCCCGTTTGTTTAATTCGGGAATAGGAACATATATCTGTAGTAGCGATTTCGTTTGTTAATTGTTGCTACAACCGAAAGGGGATTAGAATCTGCTAAGGGCTTGGAATTTACATGAACCAATGATAGTGGGAAACCGAAAGCAGTAGGTTGATCGCTTTAGCTTATTTGGTAATTGTTTAGTTTACATTGTTTTTTTGCTTTGTTTTCTTTATTTAATTTCAATTATCCAAAACCCCCCAAAACTGATTTTTGTGTTAATAACAACAACCCAAGAGTCCTTGTGAGACGATACTCAAGTTGTCGCTCCCTAAACTGCATTTTTACAAACCGCTAACTTTTTGGCGCGTGCGCGACAGCGCGACCAATCATCCCTGCACCATCATCTCTGCACCATATTCAGCTCCGCCGTTTACCTGACTTAGGTTTTTACGCGCATTTGATTTGAATTTTTCGCCCAAATAAAATAAAATATTTATTTTAGAGAGAAAATTTTGAAATGGCTCATATCACTTAAAAAGGGATAAGAATCATTGATGTTTTGTTCACGAGTTAAAATTAGGTTTTCTGATCAGTAAACTTTTACTATCAGTGAAAACGCAGACCGGGTTTCGTCTGAATTTTCAACCCAAAATTTAACTGAAACTTTCTACCATCAAGTAGAGTCTAGATATGATTTTGTTAGTCAAAATCATTTTCTAGGCCTCAGATAAAAATACAAACATATAAATATCGTACAGATATTGGAAAACAGATTGGGGAGTTACAATGTCCATGTTTATGTTTGCTGCCATAGATGTTATGATCAATCAAAGTCGCAACAAGCAATTGTAACGAAGTCACCAGTGTCTCAGGGTTGAAAAAAAACCAAAAACGTCTCAGGGTTGAGAGAAAATATATGGATCTTATTGTTGGGAAGGCTGATTATAGGCTAAAATACATTTTCAGAATTTGGGTGATTAACGGTACAAACCTTCTTTCAAAAAAAAAAAAAAGATACAAACCTAACACCATTAGTATCAATCTGATGAAAAAACTAATATATTGGTGTAAAGTTTATAATTTAGAAGATCAAAACAAAATTTTTATTATTTAGAGGACTAACTTATTAAAACTCAAATATTTATTTATATATATGTGTGTGTGTCTATATATATATATATATATATATATATATATATATAGATGACCAAAACTTTAATTTAACCTTGATTATATTAAAAGTATAATTTTATTATAAATTAAGGTGTAAAATGAAATGTATATTGTCAATGTGGTCCAGTTTCAATACAAATTTACCTTTAAATTTAATATATTTAATAATTTATATTTATTTATTTAATCTAATTATTTACTATTTTATTTACAAATTTACCACCTAATATACCTTTACAAGAACAAAGATGATACTTGACAACAACAAAAATTTGCCCAAAAATATTTTCCAAATGAAAAGATGACAATAAAAATGAAAACAAAACTGCATATTGAAACAAATATTCATCCTTCATCGATCCCAATTCCCAACATAAAAAATAAAATAATTGCAAATTTAATATACCCGCTACGTTTTATATAGACGTTGCATTCCTCATATAAAAAAAAATATAGACGTTGCATTATTCACCACAACATTCTTGAAAAAACATTCTTGTATTGGTTTTCATTTTTATCTTAATCCAATATAGAGGTAGTACAATTCATTTGAATACATTGTAATATCATCTATGCACTTTTGTTGAATCACAATTACATTTGCAAATTCCATAATCAAATCCAGGTACACAATGGCCTCCGCAATGTCCTTCGCAAAAATCTTTACAATCAGCTTGCCAGGTGCATCATATGCGTGTGCTGTCAAACCTTTAAAATAAAACAAAAAGGCAAAAATTTTTTTTTTGAAGATAAGTTTGTATGTTAACTGTTAGATTCAATTAACATAAAAATGAAAATAATAAATATATTAACATTTAATTAAATATCTATTTATAATAATTTTTGAACTTTTTAGTTGACATTTTTGTAGGAACCTATGCATTTTTGTGCATGAGGAAAAACTCTAACATAGGTAAACACAAAAGAAGGATGGAGGAATACCAGATGCAACCAGAACCAAGAGCACAAAGAGAGCCAATTGAAATGAAGCTTTTGCCATTCTTTCTCACTTTTTCGATGCAACTAATGTGCTCTCCAAGATATGATTCTAAACTAGAATTTTCTTTGTCTCCATTGGTGTCAGAACTATCTGAAGCTGATAATTTTGATCCCCTGTCGTACACGGGTCAAAAACGAGTGATTGGAAAAATAATGTAGCAAGGGAACGACAACTCGAGTATCGTCTCTCAAGGACTCTTGGATTGTTATTAACCTAGAAATCGATTTTTTTTTTTTTGGGGGGGGGGAGGATTTTAGATTTGAAATTTGATTGAGATAGCAGAGCAGAAAACAGAGCAATTAAGTGATTTATCAATAAGCTAAAACGATTAATCTACTGTTTCGGTTTCCCACTATCATTGATTCATATAATTCCCATGCCCTAAGCGGATTCTAATCCCTTTTCGATTGTAGCAGCAATTAACAAGCGAAATTGACACTACGAGATATATGTTCCTAATTCTGAATTAAGCAAACGGATTGAAGCTCTCGTGAATTAAGCAAACACGATTGAACACACGCGAATTAAGCAAACGCGATAAGGTTTAGGAACATAGAATCATCGAAATAAATCAATACTTGTTCTATACAACTTGAATTAAGCAAACAAGGAATATAGCATAGTATAAAAAGGGAGAAGCAAATCGATCCAGGAATTATAGAACCTCAAGTGTCAGCGAAAACCGACTACAGCAGATTAATCTCTGGGGATTAGTTCTCCATCATGAACATGACAAAAACCTAAGAAAATAATATGTAAACAGTGAAAATTGGATGGCTTTCTGTCTGCCATGATGCCTCTTTTATAGATCAGTATCGCGTCACGGCCGTGATGCCTATCACGGCCAAGCCGTGACCGGTTCTGCCAAGGGTACGCATTCAAATTCTTGTCTGTCACGACTGTGATGCCTATTAGGGCCAAGGCGTGATCCTTTCTGTCTATGGGTGCTGATTTGTCACGGTTGGACTCCATCAAATTCTTCACGCGTGATGGATATCAGGGGGATGCTGACTTGGGAGATCCGGGGGCGGTGGCCGCAAGGTCCTTCCTTCTCTTCTTATTAACGAAAGAAGCCTATTTACCAAACCATCCTAAAACTACCTAAGAGACTCAAAATGTTGCTTGAGGACAATTAGATCCAATTTGGGCGAAAAGAGATATAATTAGCACAAAACCATGGCTTTTCTAGTTATAAAATTAGGTGAGCCAGAGGCTTATCAAAATACCCCAAACTTAAACCTTGCTTGTCCCCAAGCAAACTAAAACTAAAAAAGACTCAAAACTTGGCAAGCTTAAAGGATTCAATCAATTCCGCACAAATTTCATGCAATTCATCAATACAATTTTTCTTCAATGTTTTCCCCCATTGCAACAATGTAATCCCCACATTCATTTACTTTAAACAATTGAGAATTCTATCATTCATGCAATCAGTAATCTGAGTTGAGGGTCCAAGTTACACACAAAATGGAGATCACCAATTTCAAACAATTGCCCTCCTCACAAGGTCTTTTAATGTTTCACTCATTCGCTCAATTTGTCTAGGCTATCAACTTTTCACTCAATATCACGTTTCAAGAGCACTTCCCATGAATTTGATCTTCATCTCAAGAATAGTTCCCACGAAAACATGCATGCAACATCAAAAGGTCTTTTAAAGGTTGTAATGGGGCCTGGCTAAGGGTAGGATATTCAAAGGTTCTAGGCTTTACATCCCTGGAATTAAGAGAGCATGAAACATGTTTACACTTTGATTTTCACTCTAATTCCTTTTTTTCCATTTTTCTTTTTGATGCTTTGGGTGGCCACAACCTTTTCCTTGCTAAGTTTTTTGTTTTGCCCCTTTTCTTTTGGCAATTTTTTTTCCTTTTCTTTTTGCCTTTGGCTTCAACCTTTATTTTTTTCTTTTTCTCAACCCAGAATGACATATCAAACCTTTGTAGCCACCCCAAACTTAGTTTCTTTCAACCTTTCTTTTGCTAAACTTCCATGCTATCCTAATCCTAAGATTGGGTTAACATGTTTTTTTTTCCAGATTTTTGGCTTATAACATAAGGTCATCAAGAAACAATAGGCTTATTAGGCTCAATGTGGCTAACTAGGGAACATGCATTAGGGATGGTTCTTTTTAGGCCAAGTGGTTTTTTCAAAGAAAATCGCCTAAATCATTTGATGCAACCATATAAACATGCAAACCATGAAGAGATTCAAGCAAATCCGGGAAAGTGCAACTTAAAAAATGATTCACACAATTAAGAACATGTTGGAGGCTCAAATTCCTCACCTGGACATTTTTGCAAATTGTTTGATCGAGATACAATTCCTAGTGTGTGCACCCCTTCACCCCAAACTTGTCATAAATCATGCAATCACCACAAAATTTCTCGAAGTTCAGTTTTTCAATTTTTCACATGGGGATCAATTCTCAGTTTTTTTTTCAAAACCTAGGGGGAAATCATCAACAGTCAACAAGTACCATGCAATCAATCTATGCTAAATTTAATTAAAATCCACCAAGCTTGCCGACACAAGACTCACACACAAACGACTCAAAGCAACACAAACAAGGAAAACAAAACAAAAACAAAACAATTGGTTCCCTCCCCCACACTTAAGACATACATTGTCCTCAATGAAAGAACATAAATATAAAATAAGAGTGAGGGAAAGGAGAAGGTGCTCCCCGATCAAGTTGTAGTGTAGGTGGGCTCTTCCAAGGAGAGCTCTTCAACAGTAGCATCTTCAGGCAACGAGCTCTCATGGAATAGCTCCAAGCGCTGCCCATTAACCTTGAAAACCTTGTTGCTACCTGCACTTTTTATTTCTACTGCACCATGAGGGAAAACATCAGTAACAATAAATGGGCCAATCCACTTGGATCGAAGTTTCCCAGCCATCACTTTTAGGCGGGAGTTAAACAATAAAACCTGTTGGCCTACAGAGAATTCCTTCCTAGAAATCATCTTATCATGGAAGTGCTTAGTTTTCTCTTTATAAATTCGAGAGCTTTATAAGCCTCCAACCTAAGCTCTTCAAGTTGCTGCAATTGGAGCTTCCTTTCAATGCCTGCCTTTTGCATTTCCAAATTGCAACTTCTGACAGCCCAATAAGCACGGTTCTCAATTTCTACAGGAAGATGACATGCCTTACCGAACACAAGTCTATAGGGAGACATCCCTATTGGTGTTTTGAAAACTATTCTTTGAGCCCAAAGTGCGTCTTCTAGACGGCGGCTCCAGTCCTTCCTATTTGGCTGCACCACTTTCTCTAAGATCTGTTTGATTTCTCTGTTTGAGATCTCAGTCTGCCCATTAGTCTGGGGATGATATGCAGTGGAGACCCTGTGCACAACTCCATACTTTCGGAGTAAAGCTTCCATGGTGCGGTTACAGAAATGAGTGCTTGGTCACTTATGATAGCACGAGGTATTCCGAACCAGCAAAAAATATTGGACCTGACAAAATTTGCAACAACTTTGGAGTCATTAGTCCTAGTGGGGATAGCTTCCACCCACTTTGAAACATAATCAACAGCAAGCAATATATATAGAAAACCAAAAGATGCAGGGAAAGGACCCATAAAGTCAATTCCCCACACATCAAACACCTTACAGAAAAGCATAGGTTGCTGAGGCATTTCACTCTTACGAGTGATGGCTGTACCTGCTATCTGACACTCTTTACAAGTGCGGTAGATCTCATAAGCATCCTTAAAAATAGTGGGCCACTAAAAATCTGAGTCCAGGATTTTTCTTGCAGTCCTTTGAGGCCCAAAATGTCCCCCTACTTGAGAAGCATGAGAAAAGTACAAAATAGATTCAATCTCATAGTCGGGGACACATCTCCTAATTACCTGATCACTGCCAAATTTCCAAAGATATGGATCATCCCAAACATAATATTTGGCATCACTCTTGAGTTTGTGAATTTGTGACCTAGTTGCACCTGTCGGAAAAACACCAGCAACAAGATAATTAACAATATCAGCAAACCAAGGAATCACCCCATGTAACTGTAGAAGCTGCTCATTAGGAAAGTCATCCTGAATGGGGGAAGGATCCTTATCCCTCTCTATTCTGCTCAAGTGATCAGCCACTAAATTCTCAGCTCCACTTTTATCTTTAATCTCCACACTAAACTCTTGGAGCAACAACATCCACCGAATCAGTCTCGGTTTTGCTTCTGGTTTCTTCAACAAGTACTTTAGAGCTGCATGGTCAGTGAAAACAACAACCTTGGAACCTAGCAAATATGATCTGAATTTATCAAGAGCAAAAACAATAGCTAGAAGTTCCTTTTCAGTGGTGGTGTAATTAGCCTGTGCAGAATCTAAAGTTCTAGAAGCATAATAAATGACATGGCCAGCCTTGCCCACCCTTTGTGCAAGGACCACCTCCACGGCATAATTAGAGGCATCACACATGATCTCAAAATGGAGGGTCCAGTCAGGAGGCTGGATGATGGGAGTGGAGGTCAATGCTTTCTTCAGGAAATCAAACGCCTTTTTGCAGTTGTCATCGAAGTTGAAAATGACATCATTCTTCAGCAAGTTTGACAGAGGGAGAGCTATCTTGCTAAAATCCTTTATGAAGCACCTGTAAAAACCTGCATGACCAAGAAAAGAGCGAATCTCATGAACGCAAGATGAGTAAGGCAGTGTAGAAATCACCTCAATCTTAGCAGGATCTACTGAAATACCCTTTTCGGAAATAATATGCCCCAAAACAATTCCCTGTTCAACCATAAAATGGCATTTTTCATAATTCAAAACAAGGTCAGTTTCAATGCATCTCTCCAAAACCATATTTAAACTATTCAAGCATGCATCAAATGAGGAACCATAAACAGTAAAATCATCCATGAACACTTCCATGCAATTCTCAATATATTCAGTAAAGATACTAATCATGCATCTCTGGAATGTGCCAGGAGCATTGTAAAGACCAAATGGCATCCTCCTGTAAGCAAACGTGCCGAAAGGGCACGTAAAAGTGGTCTTTTCCTGATCCTCTGGTGCAATGTGGATTTGAAAGTAACCTGAAAAACCATCCAGAAAACAATAGTGTGATTTACCAGCTAGCCGTTCAAGCATCTGATCGATGAACGGCAAAGGGAAGTGATCCTTTCTAGTAGCCTGGTTCAATCTCCTGTAATCAATACAAACTCTCCAGCTATTCTAAACTCTAGTGGGAACAAGGTCATTGTTTTCATTTTTCACCACTGTGAGTCCAGATTTCTTGGGTACAACTTGCACTGGACTTACCCAATTGCTGTCAGAGATAGGATATATGATACCCGGATGGAAGAGTTTTGTTACCTCCTTCTTCATAACATCAAGAATCAAGGGGTTAAGCCGCCTTTGGGGCTGCCTAACCGTTTTAGCCCCATCCTCCAACAGAATCCTATGCATACACCTGGACGGGCTAATACCTGGGATGTCGACCAAGGTCCACCCAATCGCCTTCTTATGCTTCTTCAAAACCTCCAAGAGCTTAGTTTCCTGGTCAAAATCGAGTTTAGAGGAAATTATAACCGGAAGTTTTTCATCCCTCTCCAAGTAGGCGTATTTCAGATTTCCAGGAAGTGGCTTAAGCTCCAAGGAGGGTGGGTGCTCAATAGATGGTATGTTTGGGGCAGCCGTGCTGTCAAGAACTTCAGCTGAACAAATAGCTTCATCTATACTATCACCTTCCAAGGCAGCATCAATCTCAGCACAAAAAGCACAAGGGTCAGTGTCAGTGCAATCAGCACATGAGTAGACATCATCAAAACTAGAAACAGATGGGAAATCAGCAGCTGCAACCAAATCATCATAAGTTTCATCAACAATTTCAGAGAGCAACTCTATTTGGAAAACAGAATGCTCTTCTAAGGGATGCTTCATAGCATCGAAAATGTTGAATTTTGCAACAATGTCACCAAATTCCATGGACATGGTTCCATCGTCAACATCAATCTTTGTCTTCGCCGTTTTCGTGAATGGTCTGCCCAGAATGATTGGTGATCTGCTTGAATTCGTTTCTCCTGCCATATCTAGAATGTAAAAATCAGCAGGAAAAATCAGGTCATCAAATTGAACAAGCACATCTTCTACTACTCCAATGGGACGAGCATTTGTCCTGTTTGCCAACTGAATAGTAAGACCTGTATGCTCCAAAGGACCAAGATCAAGATTGTTGAAAACAGAAGTAGGCATAACATTAATTGAAGCTCCCAAATCCAACATGCAGTTGTCGAATTTACTGTCGCCAATGGTACATGGAATAGCAAAAGTTCCCGGATCCTTGCATTTCTGTGGCGTTGCCTGGCTGAAGGCTGAAACGGTACCCTTTTCAGGTGCAGGTTTAGGTTGAATGAGGGCTGAAACATTTTGCCCCAAATTGACTCTCTCATTTCCCTTCAACCTCCTTTTGTGTGTGCACAAATCCTTCAGAAACTTTGCGTATCTTGGAACCTGCTTAATCACATCAAGAAGCGGAATGTTTACCGCCACTTTTCTGAATACATCCAGAATCTCTCTCTCTTTGTCTTCCCCATCAATCTTTTTATTTTTCAGTACTCTTTGTGGGAAGGGAATTGGTGGCACATACTCTTTTTCAGGCTCAACAACAGAAGGTTCAGGTGTTACCTCAACAATTCTTTTATCTTTTTCAGGGGCTGGTTCTACAACCTTTCCGGATCTCAAAGTAATTGGACTCACATTAGGACTAGGGACATTTGGATTCACCACTGTTTGTGCAGGTAGTTGGTTCGATCCCTGAGCTTGCTGCATGGCATTCATCGAAGTGACAAGCTGTCCAATCTGTGTCTGCAAAGCATGAATACTAGAATCTGTTCACTGCTGAAACTGGAGATTTTTTGCAGCCATTTGCTTGACAAGGTCCTCTAGTGAAGGTCCAGAAGGTGCAGAGCTGGTCACTTGGGGAGAATTTTGTGGTGGTGCCAGCGGTAACATTGGTTGTTGCTGTTGTGCAGATGAGTTTCCATACCGAAGGTTTGGGTGGTTTCTCCAGTTGGGGTGGTACTTATTAGTGGAAAGGTCAGGAATGCTGTACCGGTTCTGATTGTTGCCTTGATTGTAAAGATTGACTGCATATGCTTGAGGCAAATCAGTGACCGACTCATCTTTCAGAATGGGACATGCATCGGTCAGGTGCTCAGGAGAAGTACAAATGCCACACAACCTTGCTGTTTGAACTTTATCCACTGCCAACTGTTTCACCAAAGAAGTAAGCTCATCAAGTCTGGCTTCAAGAGCTTTGTTGGAAGAAGAAACATGGATCTCATTCACACCCCTTGTTTCGACAGAATTGTTTCTAGTTGTGAACTGCTGGGAGTTGAGAGACATGTTCTCAATAAATGACTTGGCAGCAGCTGGAGTCTTATCAACAAGTGCTCCCCCTCAAGCAGCATCCAAAATGTTTCTATCCATTGGTAGCAACCCCTCATAAAAGTACTGAATAAGCAGTTGCTCGGAGATCTGGTGCTGAGGACAACTGGAAACCAACTTCTTAAATCTTTCCCAGTACTCAGCCAATGATTCATTGCCTTGTCTAATGCCACATATCTCTTTTCTGATTGATGCAGCTCTGGAGGCAGGGAAGTACCTCTCTAGGAAGACCTTCTTCAAATCATTCCAAGTTGTAATGGAATTTGGCTCAAGATAATACAATCAATCCTTCGCAGCACCTTGAAGTGAGAATGGAAAAGCTCTCAGCTTGATATGGTCTTCTGTTATTCCTTCAGGTCTCAAAGGCGTAGAGCAAACAACCTGGAATTCCTTCAGATGCTTATATGGATCCTCACCTGCAAGACCACTAAACCTTGGCAACAAGTGTATTAAACCAGATTTCAATTCAAAAGGAGCAACGACATCAGCATATTCAATACACAAACCATTGTAATTAACATCAGGGGCAGCAAGCTGTCTTAATGTTCTTTGATCAGCCATGTTATCAAAAGCAAGTGCAGAATCAAAATCATTACTGGTTGGCGAACTAGTGCTAGCCCGAATTGTTCTACGGAGTGGGTGCAAGGTTCTCTCAATTTCAGGATCGAAATCAAACAAGTCAGAACAACCAAACCTAGTAGCCAGAACTAATTCAGCAGAAAATCAAAAAGAGAAAAAAAATGCGAAAATAACAACAAGAGTCCCCGGCAACGGCGCCAATTTTGATCCGCTGTCGCACACGGGTCAAAAACAAGTGATTGGAAAAATAATATAGCAAGGGAACGACAACTCGAGTATCGTCTCTCAAGGACTCTTGGATTGTTATTAACCTAGAAATCGCTTTTTTGGGGGGGGGGGGGGGGGGGATTTTAGATTTGAAATTTGATTGAGAAAGCAGAGCAGAAAACAGAGCAATTAAGTGATTTATCAATAAGCTAAAACGATTAATCTACTGTTTCGTTTCCCACTATCATTGATTCATATAATTCCCATGCCCTAAGCGGATTCTAATCCCTTTTCGATTGTAGCAGCAATTAACAAGCGAAATTGACACTACGAGATATATGTTCCTAATTCCGAATTAAGCAAACGTATTGAAGCTCTCGTGAATTAAGCAAACACGATTGAACACACGCGAATTAAGCAAACACGATAAGGTTTAGGAACATAGAATCATCGAAATAAATCAATACTTGATCTATACAACTTGAATTAAGCAAACAAGGAATATAGCATAGTATAAAAAGGGAGAAGCAAATTGATCCGGGAATTATAGAACCTCAAGTGTCGGCGAAAACCGATTACAGCAGATTAATCTCTGGGGATTAGTTCTCCATCATGAACATGACAAAAACCTAAGAAAATAATATGTAAACAGTGAAAATTGGATGGCTTTCTGTCTGCCCTGATGCCTCTTTTATAGATCAGTATCACGGCCAGGCCGTGACCGGTTCTGTCAAGGGCGCACATTCAAATTCTTGTCTGTCACGGCCATGATGCCTATCCTGGCCAGGGCGTGATCCTTTCTGTCTATGGGTGCTGATTTGTCACGGTTGTGACCTCCATCACGGCTAGGCCGTGATCAATTCTGTTCTTCAGGGCCTTCTCATCACGCCCGTGATGGATATCACGGCTGGGTCGTGATGCCTTATGACTTTCATGGGTAGCTCATCACGGCTGTGACCAGTGTCACGGCCTGGGCGTGATGGCTTCTGCTTCAAGAGTCCTTCCCTTTTTGCTCTTCTTATTAACCTGAAAATATGAAGTAGCAGTAAGTGCTTTATTTGACTCAAAACTAACTAAAATATCCTAAAACTACCTAAGAGACTCAAAATGTTGCTTGAGGACAATTAGATCCAATTTGGGCGAAAACGAGATATAATTAGCACAAAACCATGGCTTTTCTAGTTATAAAACTAGGTGAGCCAGAGGCTTATCAATGATACTTGACAACAACAAAAATTTGCCCAAAAATATTTTCCAAATGAAAAGATGACAATAAAAATGAAAACAAAACTGCATATTGAAACAAATATTCATCCTTCATCGATCCCAATTCCCAACATAAAAAATAAAATAATTGCAAATTTAATATAGCCGCTATGTTTTATATAGACGTTGCATTCCTCATATAAAAAAATATAGACATTGCATTATTCACCACAACATTCTAGAAAAAACATTCTTGTATTGGTTTTCATTTTTATCTTAATCCAATATAGAGGTAGTACAATTCATTTGAATACATTGTAATATCATCTATGCACTTTTGTTGAATCACAATTACATTTGCAAATTCCATAATCAAATCCAGGTACACAATGGCCTCCGCAATGTCCTTCGCAAAAATCTTTACAATCAGCATCTATCGAACATTTGCCAGGTGCATCATATGCGTGTGCTGTCAAACCTTTAAAATAAAACAAAAAGGCAATTTTTTTTTTGAAGATAAGTTTGTATGTTAACTGTTAGATTCAATTAACATAAAAATGAAAATAATAAATATATTAACATTTAATTAAATATCTATTTATAATAATTTTTGAACTTTTTAGTTGACATTTTTGTAGGAACCTATGCATTTTTGTGCCTGAGGAAAAACTCTAACATAGGCAAACACAAAAGAAGGATGGAGGAATACCAGATGCAACTAGAACCAAGAGCACAAAGAGAGCCAATTGAAATGAAGCTTTTGCCATTCTTTCTCACTTTTTTGATGCAACTAATGTGCTCTCCAAGATATGATTCTAAACTAGTATTTTCTTTGTCTCCATTGGTGTCAGAACTATCTGAAGCTGATAATTTGAGGCCTGTAACCATTGGTGTCTTCATGGGTTTAGCATCTGCCATATTGGCTTTATGAAGTAGATCTTTTATGTATTTGGTTTGTGTTAAGGAGACTTTGTCTGAGTGAACTGTAGCTTAAATACCAAGGAAATAGTTGAGGCCTCCAAGGTCTTTGAGTGAGAATTTGGAGTTGAGATTTGCACATGTCAGCAATAGTGGTAGGAGAGTTACTAATGATTAAGATATCATCTACATAGACTAAGGTGAGAACTGTAACACTATGAAGCACAGACACTCCTGGCTTTTGGGGTGTCCGAGTGTCGGACACGCGTCCAACACCTGTGACACCCTAACTCGGGTCATCACATAGTTACCCGTTTGCAGAAATAAAACTTAATTTGCTGGTTGCTTTCGAAAAATAATGTTTTCTCAACTTTTTATATTTTCAAAATATGGTGATAAAATTTTTTCTTCTTTTTAACCTCATAACAACAACAATGTAATCAAATCACACTTAAATACATAATGTATATAAGTCATACAACTATACTGCCTCATATGATTTCACACCTAGATCATTATCAGTTTAGTTTATTCTCAAAACCTACTATAACACTGACGCGCTGTCGTACACGGGTCAAAAAGCGAGCGGTTTTATAAAATTGTAGTAGAGTGCGACAACTCGGGTATCGTCTCACAAGGACTCTTGAATTGTTATTTACCACAAAAAATAGTTTTTTTTTTGGGGGGTGGGGGGGGGGGGGGTGGGGGTGGGGTGTTGGATTGAAATTCAATTGGAAAACAAAGCAAAAACAGAGCAATAAAAACAAAGCAGTTTAAGAGATTAGCAAATAAGCTAAAGACGATTAATCTACTGTTCTCAATTTCACAATCATCATCAGTTCATATAAATTCCAAGCCCTAAGCAGATTCTAATCCCCTTTCGGTTGTAGCAACAATTAACAAGCGAAATGGCTACTACGAGATATATGTTCCTAATTCACGAATTAAGCAAACGGGGCTAAGCCCTTCGTGAATTAAGCAAACACGAATTGAACACAAGCGAATTAAGCAAACACGATTAAATATGGGAACATAACATCATCTAAATAAATCAACACAAACACTATACACTCCTGAATTAAGCAAACAGAAATATATAGCATAGTATTGAAAAGGGAAAAGCAAACAAAACAGGAATTACAGAACCTCAAGTGCGGTGGAAATCGATTACAGTAGACTAATCCAAGAAAATTAGATCTCCATGGAAATCATATCACAACCAGAAATTCTATAAAATAAACAATGGATAATGAAAAAGTTATTCTAATCTGCCCAGAACAACAATTTATAACTTTCAGGACTGCGCCCTCTCGCGAGGCGAACACTGACTCGCGAGGCGAATCTTATGAAGAAATCTGCAACGTTTGGCATTCTCGCGAGGCGAAGAATGGCTCGCGAGGCGAGGATTTGAAGAGTCTTCTTATTATGCCCGTTATGAGAATCAGGGCCTGGGCATGATGGCTTTTGATCTTCATTCTCGCGAGGCGACACAGAAAGGTTTGCATTTTTCTGGAACAGTCAGCCTTCAGGTTCGCGAGGCGAGAAGAGTATTCGCGGGGAGACACAGAAAGGATGACATTCTGCTATTCAGGTTGGTCTTCAAGTTCGCGAGGCGAGAATACTCTCGCGAGGCGAACACCTCCAGGATTGAAATTTCCCTGTTTCTTCATTCCCATAACTTCTAAGTTAACCTGAAAGCAAGAAATAGCAATAAGTGCTTTAGTTGACTCTAAATCAACTAAATTACCATAAAACTACTTTAGAGACTCAAAATGTTGCTTGAGGACAATCTAATCTAATTTGGGTGAAAACGAGGTAAAATTAGCACAGAACCACGGTCATACTAGTCATAAAATTAGATGAGCCAGAGGCTGATCAAAATACCCCAAACTTAAACTTTGCTTGTCCCCAAGCAAATTAAAACTCAAAAACTCAAAAAGACTCAAGACGTGGCAAGCTTAAAGATTTAATCAATTTCGCACAAATGTCATGCAATTTCATCAAAACAGTTTTCTTCAATGTTCCCCCCTTTTCAAATAAAGCAATCCCCACATGCATTCACTCTAAACATTTGAGAACTTCATCATTCAAACAATCATTAATCTAAGCAAGGGATCCAAGTTACACACAAGAGGGAGATCACCAAATTCAAACAATCGCCTTCCTCACAAGGCATTTAGTGTTTCACTCATTCGCTTAATTTTTGTCTAGGCTATCAACATTTCCCTCAATTTCACTTTTAAGAGCACTTCCCATGAATTTGATTTTCATCTCAAAATGGTTCCCACGGAAACATGCATGCAACATCAAAAGGTCTTTTAAGGTTGTAATGGGGCCTGGCTAAGGGTAGGATATACAAAGGAACTAGGCTTAAGTCCCTAGGAACTAAGAGAGCATGAGCATTTGATACATTGAATTTCCACTCAAGTTCCTTTTTCCATTTTTCTTTATGCTTTGGGTGACTACAGCCTTTTTCCTTAGATATCCTTTTTTTTTTCTTTTTCTTTTTCTTTCTTTTTTTTCTTGCCTTTTGCTCCAACCTTTTTATTATTATTATTATTTTTTTTCTCACACCAGAATGACATGTCACAACCTTGTAGCCACCCCAAACTTAGTTTCTTACAAACCTTCTCTTTGCTAAGCTTCCATGCTCTCCTAATCCTAAGATCGGGTTAACATGGTTTTTTCCAGATTTTAGGCTCATAACATAAGATCAACAAGAAACAATAGGCTAATCAGGCTCAAATGGGCTAACAAAGGAACATGCATTAGGAATTGGTTCTTTTCAGGCCAAGTGGTTATTTACAAAGAAAATGCCTAAATCATCTGATGCAATTACATAAGCATGCAAACCAAGAAGAGATTCAAGCAAATTCGGGAAAGTGCAACTCAAAAGTGATTCACACAGTTAAAAAAAATGTTGGAGGCTCAAATCCTCATCTGGACATTTTTTTGCAATTTGTTTGACCGAGATTCAATCCCTAGTGTGTGCACCCCTTCACCCCAAACTTATCATAAATCATGCCATCACAATAAAATATCTCAAAGTTTAGGAACCAAGTTATATATATATATATATATATATATATATATATATATATATATATATATATATTTTTTTTCATGGGGATCACTTTTCAATTTTTTTTCAACCTAGGGGGAATCATCACATAAATCATGCAATCAATCTGTGCCAAATCAATCAAAACCAATCAAGCTCACCGACCAAAGACTCACACAAATTATTCAAGAGCTAAAAGAAAAACAAGACAAAACACAAAACAAAACTACAATTGGTTCCCTCCCCCACACTTAAAACATACAATGTCCCCCAATGAACAACATAACTATAAAATCAGAGTGAGGGAAAGGAAAGGGTGTTCCCTGATCAAGTGGCAGTGTAGGTGGGAGCTTCCAAGGAGAGCTCCTCAACATTAGCATCCTCAGGCACCGAGCTCTCATGGAATAGCATCAGCCTCTGCCCGTTAACCTTGAAGGCCTTGTTGCTACCTGCACTTTTAATCTCTACTGCACCATAAGGAAAAACATTAGTAACAACAAATGGGCCAATCCACTTGGACCTAAGTTTCCCAGCCATCAATTTCAGGCGGGAGTTAAACAGTAAGACCTGTTGGCCCACAGAAAATTCTTTCCTAGCAATCATCCTATCATGAAAATGCTTGGCTTTCTCTTTATAAATCCAGGAGCTTTCATAGGCTTCTAGCCTAAGCTCCTCAAGCTGCTGTAATTGGAGTTTCCTTTCAATACCATCTATTTTCATTTCCAAATTACAGCACTTGACCGCCCAATACGCACGGTGCTCAACTTCCACAGGAAAATGACATGCCTTACCAAATACAAGCCTAAAGGGGGACATCCATATTGGCGTCTTGAAAGCGGTCCTCTGAGCCCAAAGTGCGTCTTCTAGACGGCGACTCCAGTCCTTCCTATTCGGCTGCACCATTTTCTCTAATATCTGCTTGATCTCCCTGTTTGATATCTCAGCCTGGCCATTGGTCTGGGGATGGTAAGCAGTGGAGACTCTATGCACAACTCCATACTTCCGGAGTAGAGCTTCCATGGTGCGGTTGCAGAAGTGAGTGCCCTGGTCACTGATGATAGGCCGAGGTATGCCGAACCTGCAAAAAATATTGGATCTAACAAAATTTGAAACAACTTTATAATCGTTAGTCCTAGTGGGGATAGCTTCCACCCACTTTGAAACATAGTCAACAGCCAAAAGAATGTATAGAAAACCAAAAGATGCAGGGAAAGGACCCATAAAGTCAATTCCCCACACATCAAACACCTCACAAAAAAGCATGGGTTGCTGAGGCATTTCACTCCTACGAGTGATGGCAGTGCCTACTGTTTGACACTCCTTACAAGTCCGGTAGACCTCATAAGCATCTCTAAAAATGGTGGGCAGTAGAACCCAGAATCTAGGACTTTCCTTGCAATCCTCTGTGGCCCAAAGTGTCCCCCTACTTGAGAGGCATGAGAAAAGTGCAAAATGGACTCGATCTCATAGTCGGGGACACACCTCCGAATTACCTGATCACTGCAAAACTTCCAAAGGTACGGATCATCCCAAACATAGTACTTGGAATCACTCTTGAGTTTGTGGATCTTGGATCTACTTGCACCTGCAGGAAAAACACCAGCAACAAGATAATTAACAATGTCAGCAAACCAAGGAGTTACCCCATGCAGATGTAGAAGCTGCTCATCAGGAAAATCATCCTGGATGGGAGAAGGATCCTCATCCCTTGCTATTCTGCTCAAATGATCAGCTACTAAATTTTCAGCTCCACTCTTGTCTTTTATCTCCACATTAAACTCTTGGAGCAACAGCATCCACCGAATCAATCTCGGCTTAGCTTCTGGTTTCTTCAACAGGTACTTCAAAGCTGCATGGTTAGTGAAAACAATAACCTTGGAACCTAGCAAATATGACCTAAATTTATCAAGAGCAAAAACAACAGCTAGAAGTTCCTTTTCAGTGGTGGTGTAATTAGATTAGGCAGCATCTAAAGTCTTAGAAGCATAATGAATGACATGGGCAGCCTTGCCCACCCTCTATGCCAGGACCGCTCCCACAGCATAGTTAGAAGCATCACACATGAGCTCAAAAGGGAGGGTCCAGTCAGGGGGCTGGATGATGGGGGTAGAGGTCAATGCCCTTTTCAGGTAGTCAAATGCCTTCTTGCAGTTGTCATCAAAGTGGAACATGGCATCATTCTTCAGCAAGTTTGACAGAGGAAGAGCTATCTTGCTGAAGTCCTTAATGAAGCACCTGTAGAAACCTGCATGACCAAGAAAAGAACGAATCTCGCGAACGCAAGATGGATAAGGCAATGTAGAAATCACATCAATTTTAGCGGGATCTACTGAAATACCCTCTTTAGAAATAACATGCCCCAAAACAATCCCCTGTTCAACCATAAAGTGACACTTTTCATAGTTCAAAACCAGGTCGGTTTCAATGCATCTTTCTAGAACCAAATTCAGACTATGCAAGCATGCATCAAATGAGGAACCATATACAGTGAAATCATCCATGAACACTTCCATGCAATTTTCAATAAATTCAGTTAAAATGCTAAGCATGCATCTTTGGAAAGTGCCAGGAGCATTGCAAAGGCCAAATGGCATCCTCCTGTAGGCAAACGTGCCGAAGGGGCACGTGAAAGTGGTCTTTTCCTGATCCTCTGGTACAATGTGGATCTGGAAGTAACCGGAAAAGCCATCAAGAAAACAGTAGTGGGATTTACCAGCCAGCCGTTCGAGCATCTGATCGATGAACGGCAAAAGAAAGTGATCCTTTCTGGTGGTCTGGTTCAACTTCCTATAATCAATACAGACTCGCCAGCTATTCTGGACTCTAGTGGGGACAAGCTCATTATTATCGTTTCTTACCACTGTGAGGTCGGACTTCTTGGGTACAACTTGCACTGGACTTACCCAAGTACTATTAGAGATGGGGTATATGATACCCGCATGCAGAAGTTTAGTCACCTCCTTCTTTACAACATCCAGAATCAATGGATTGAGCCGCCTTTGGGGCTGCCTAACTGGTTTAGCCCCATCCTCCAACAGAATTCTATGCATACATCTGGAGGGGCTAATTCCTGGGATGTCAGCCAAGGTCCACCCAATCGCTTTCTTGTGCTTCTTCAGAACCTCCAAGAGCTTAGCTTCCTGGTCAGAGTCAAGGTTGGAGGAAATAATAACTGGAAGTTTTTCATTCGTCTCCAAGTAAGCATACTTCAGATTCCCAGGAAGTGGCTTGAGCTCTAAGGAGGGTGGCTGCTCAATGGATGGTATATTTGGAGCAGCCATGATGTCAAGAACTTCGGCTGAACAGACAGCTTCACTCACACTATCACCCTGCAAAGTAGAATCAATGAACTCAGCACAAACAGCACAAGGGTTAGTGTTAGTACAACAAGTACATGAATAAATATCATCAAAGCCAGAAACAAATGGAAAATCAGAAACCAAGTCATCACAGGTGTCATCAATAATTTCAGAGAGCAACTCTATTTGGAAAACAGAGTGCTCTTCCAAGGGATGCTTCATAGCATCGAAGATGTTAAACTTTGCAACAATGTCACCAAACTCCATGGACATGGTTCCATCATCAACATCAATCTTTGTCTTTGCCGTCTTCATGAACGGTCTGCCCAGGATGATTGGTGATCTACTTGAATTTGTTTCCCCTGCCATGTCCAGGATGTAAAAGTCAACAGGGAAAATCAACTCATCATCTTGTACCAGTACATCTTCTACCATTCCCATGGGGCGAGCATTGGTCCTGTTGGCCAACTGGATAGTGAGACCCGTATGCTGCAAGTGACCAAGATCAAGGTTGTTGAAAACAGAGGTGGGCATGACATTGATGGAAGCTCCCAAATCCAACATGCAATTTTCGAATTTGCTGTCCCCAATGGTGCATGGAATAGCAAAAGTGCCCGGATCCTTGCACTTCTGTGGAAGTGCCTAAGTGGGGGCTGAAACAGTAACCCTTTCAAGTGCAGGCTTAGGCTGAATGAGGGCTGAAACATTTCGCCCTAGATTAACTTTCTCATTACCCTTCAACCTCCTCTTGTGGGTGCATAAATCTTTCAGAAATTTTGCATACTTGGGCACCTGCTTAATCACATCCAGAAGCGGAATGTTTACCGCCACCTTTCTGAACACATCTAGAATCTCCCTCTCCTTGTCTTCCCCACCAATCTTCTTATTTTTCTGCACTCTTTGTGGGAAGGGGATTGGTGGCACATACACCTTCTCAGCTTCAACATCAACTGAAGGCTCAGGAGTTACCTCAACAGTTTCTTCATCTTTTTCAGAGGCTGCCTCAACAACTTTTCCAGATCTCAAAGAAATGGCACTCACATTAGGATTGGAGACATTGGGATTCACCACTGTTTGTGCAGGTAGTTGGTTTGATCCTTGAGCTTGCTGTATGTTATTTATGGATGTGGCAAGCTGTCCAACCTGTGTCTGTAAATTTTGAATGCTAGCATCCGTTAGCTGCTGAAACTGTGCCTGCGAGGCCTGAAACTGTCCAACTTGCTGCTGAAAAAGTGTAGTCATTTGTGCAGTCATTTGTGAAGTCATTTGCTTGAACATGTCCTCTAGTGAAGGTCTAGAAGGTGCAGAAGTGGTCACTTGAGGAGGATTCTGTGGTGGTGCCACCGGTTGTTGTTGGGATGAGTTTCCATACCGAAGGTTGGGATGATTCCTCCAGTTGGGGTGGTACTTATTTGTGGAGAGCTCAGGAACGCTGTACCGGTTCTGATTGTTGCCTTGATTGTAAGGATGGACTGCATAAGCTTGAGGCAAATCAGTAACTGACCCTTCTTTCAGAATGGGGCATGCATCATACAGGTGCTCAGGAGAGCTGCACATGCCACACAACCTTGCCGGCTGAACCTTATCCATTGCCAATTGATTCACCAAAGAAGTGAGCTCATCAATTCTATTCTCAAGGGCCTGGTTGGAAGAAGAGCTATGGACCTCATTCACACCCCTTGTCTCAACAGAATTTCTCCTGGTTGTAAACTGCTGGGAGTTTAGTGACATATTTTCAATTAATTGCTTGGCAAAGAATTTGAGTCTTATCAACAAGTGCTCCCCCACTAGCAAAGATCCAAAATATTTCTATCCATCGGTAGTAACCCCTCATAAAAATACTTGAATAAGGAGCTACTCGGAAATCTGATGCTGAGGGCAACTGGATACCAACTACTTGAATCTCTCCCAATACTCAGCCAATGACTCATTGCCTTGTCTGATGCCACATATTTCCTTCCTGATTGATGCAGCTCTGGAGGCAGGAAAATATCTCTTTAAGAAAACCTTCTTCAAATCGTTCCAGGTGGTAACAGAGTTTGGCTCAAGATAGTACAGCCAATCCTTTGCAGCGCCCTGTAGTGAGAACGGGAAGGCTCTCAGCTTGATGTGATCCTCAGTTATTCCCTTTGGTCTCAAGGGTGTGGAGCAGACAACCTGGAATTCCTTCAGATGCTTATGTGGATCCTCACCTGCAAGACCACTAAACCTTGGCAACAAATGTATTAAACCAGATTTTAATTCAAAGGGAGTAACAGCACCAGCATATTCAATACACAAGCCATTATAATTAACATCAGGGGCAGCAAGCTGTCTTAATGTCCTTTGGTCACCCATGTTATCAAAAACAGTTTCAGAATTAGAATCACCACTAGTGCTAGCCCGAATTGCTCTATAGCGTGTGTGCAGTGTTCTTTCAATTTCAGGATCAAAATCACACAAGTCAGGGCAAGTAGACCTAGTAGCCAGACTAATTCAAAACAAAAACGAAAAGAGAAGAAAAAAAAATGCGAAAATAACAAACAAGAGTCCCCGGCAACGGCGCCAATTTTTGACGCGCTATCGCACACGGGTCAAAAAGCGAGCGGTTTTATAAAATTGTAGTAGAGCGCGACAACTCGGGTATCGTCTCACAAGGACTCTTGAATTGTTATTTACCACAAAAATCAGTTTTGGGGGGGGGGGTTGGATTGAAATTCAATTGGAAAACAAAGCAAAAACAGAAAAACAGAGCAATAAAAACAAAGCAGTTTAAGAGATTAGCAAATAAGCTAAAGACGATTAATCTACTGTTCTCGATTTCCCAACCATCATCAGTTCATATAAATTCCAAGCCCTAAGCAGATTCTAATCCCCTTTCGATTGTAGCAACAATTAACAAGTGAAATCACTACTACGAGATATATGTTCCTAATTCCCGAATTAAGCAAACGGGGTTATGCCCTTCGTGAATTAAGCAAACACAAATTGAACACACACGAATTAAGCAAACACAATTAAATATGGGAACATAACATCACCGAAATAAATCAACACAAATACTATACACTCCTGAATTAAGCAAACAGAAATATATAGCATAGTATTGAAAAGGGAAAAGCAAACAAAACAGGAATTACAGAACCTCAAGTGCGGTGGAAATCGATTACAGTAGACTAATCCAAGAAAATTAGTTCTCCATGGAAAACGTATCACAACCAGAAATTCTATAAAATCAACAGTGGATAATGAAAAAGTTCTTCTAATCTACCCAGAACAGCAATTTATAACTTTCAGGACTGCGCCCCTCTCGCGAGGCGAACACTGACTCGCGAGACGAATCTTATGAAGAAATATGCAACGTTTGGCATTCTCGCGAGGCGAAGAATGGCTCGCGAGGCGAGGAATTGAAGAGTCTTCTTATTACGCCCGTTATGAGAATCAGGGCCTGGGCGTGATGGCTTATGATCTTCATTCTCGCGAGGCGAGACATGGTTCGCGAGGCGACACAGAAAGGTTTGCATTTTTCTGGAACAGTCAGCCTTCAGGTTCGCGATGCGAGAAGAGTATTTGCGGGGCGACACAAAGGATGACATTCTGCTGTTCAGGTTGGTCTTCAGGGTCGCGAGGCGAGAATACTCTCGCGAGGCGAACACCTCCAGGATTGAAATTTCCCTGTTTCTTCATTCCCATAACTTCTAAGTTAACCTGAAAGCAAGAAATAGCAGTAAGTACTTTATTTGACTCTAAATCAACTAAATTACCATAAAACTACTTTAGAGACTCAAAATGTTGCTTGAGGACAATCTAATCTAATTTGGGTGAAAACGAGGTAAAATTAGCACATAACCACGGTCATACTAGTCATAAAACTAGATGAGTCAGAGGCTGATCAAACACAATAGGACATAAGCTGGTTGTAACTAACAGACGCTACAGCCGATAGAAGCAGCAACAGCATGTCCCGAACTAGACAGCCTTCTTCTTCTTGTAGAGATCATACCCCTTGTGCGGCTCTGATATGTTTGTAAGGGTGAGACGCCAATATATGGATTTAACACAATAACTAAATGCGCGACACAAAAGAAGGCACATACACATATACCTGTTTATAACAACATAAGCATTCATATTATAGCATATAGTTTATCAATGGGTTCCACACCCCAAACATCAACATTGGAAAACTATGCATGAACACTTCAATACATCATCTAAACATTCACACTTAATCTCCGGAGATCCCCAACGTCATTTAAAATAAGCTGATCAAGCTTGATTACCAAAAGAGGCACGTCGATTTTACCATAGCCCACTGTCCGGGACAGTGAGAACTTCGATTTATGATTTTTCATTGTACGTCGATTGCCCAAAGACACAATGAATACATCGATTACATGAATTCATTGTACGTCGATTGCCCGAAGGCACAATGAATACGTCGATTACATGAATATCATAAAGATACCATGATTAACAAATACGTCGAGACATGAATACCATCATGATATCATGATTAACCTCGTAGGCATGTTTGCCAAAATATGCATGTAAAACACTTTGTTCTCATCATTTTTCTTTGTGTTCAATCTTCTCAACATAGTTTAACATTTTAAAACTTTCATTAATAACACAGGACTTCAAAGTCTGAGTGCTCAATCACGAAACCCCTAGACCGATGCACCAGTCTTAGGTTCATGGTAATAGAAACATCATTTATCTTTTACCGTAGTTTATTACGTCGTGAAGTAGACACACCATCTACTGAACACCAAGTCTACAACGTCATAAGAACACTAGCACCCCGACATCTCGATTACTAAGTTCCATATCGTCGTTTACATCATTTTTCGTTATGTGAAAAACAAATCCAAAATAAGATCTCCGCAACTTATCCAAGTTACCGGAAATACGTCATTGAGAAAAACTCATTTACAGAAAATCCTTTCTACTTGAATTTGTTTGTAAAACGTCACATCATAGAAAATCTATTTTCCTTAGGAAACTCATTTTTGTCGAAATAACTTCAAATCATCAAGAACTCTTTTACTGAAACTTCAACTCTTAAAAAATAAATCAATTGAGATTAAATCTCTTCTCAAAATAAGTACTATTGTTTTTAAACTCCCGCCGTAAATAATTTTGAATCTTGCCGTCGTTTAGCATTTTCAAAGAAAATGTTTTTAAGTCCAACTTTGACCTTTCTTCTAAAATAATTTTCTTATATAAAAAATAAGCTATTTTCGAATATTAATTTCACAAAATAACTTTTTATAATATTACAGAATTTCTTATGTAAAAATTAGCAGTAGTAAAATATTTTCACAATTGCGCACTCTCTGTGACACATAGTTCACTTTTTCATTAATAAATCATTAAAATAATAATATTTCTCAAAACTCATTATTTTTCCAAAACAATATTTTCCACCACTATTATATTCCAACATTTCCCATAAAACATTGAATATAATTTACACAGCTTATTAAAGCTTTTATCGGATTAATCGGTTGTGCACTGACCACTGTCAGGCTTCTCAAACAACATTCAACAACATCATCAGAATTATATCACCAGGCAGATCATGCATCATAGCAATATAATATACAACTGCCGATAATTACATAATTAAAAGCAGATCAATCACCGATCCACAGATAAACAACACAACGTAAACAACATAAACAAGTAACCACGACCACATATAAATTATACATACTACACTAAAGCAAATGGTTATTGATAAAAATCCCTCAGGTAAGCCCCCCTTACCTCTCGAAGCTCCTCAGTGAAATTAAAAGAACTCTGTCGATTGTCGGAAACCCTCGTACCCCGTAGAACAATTAACCTTCAACAAAACATCCAAACAACCAATCAAAACAAGTAAAACAAACACCTAATCCTCTCTAATAGGTCACGGCCTCCTTAGGGTTTTGTGGCTCAAAATCTCCAAACTTGCTTAAGTCATGGATTAATGATCCTAATATACTTAAGGAATTGGATTAGGGCTAAACAACAAAGTTAAGAATCAAAACCATCCTAACCCTCCAAATGGTAGATTCGGCCAACACAAGGACATAGGGTTAGGGTTTTCATTTTTGACAAACCAACTTAGATTTAACATAAACATTTATTAACTAGATGATTACATGATCACCTTGATAAAACTTAACAAAATCATTCAAGTTCCTCACTAATGAATTTCGGTCAAGACATGAAAGACATGGTTAGAAATTTCAACTTGATACAGGAACTTGGATTTAGCAAGTACATACCCTAGAAGCATGAGATCTATGAACATTTTCAAGTAGAAAAACAACAAAGTTCCTCCACCTCTCACTATAGGTTTCGGCCATGCTCAAAAAATGAGGAGGAATATTTTGTTTGCAACAATCTCTTAGATCACGATAGTAGAGATAATAGTAAGAACATAGAAAGTGGTTTCACATTTTTAGGATTTTTCTATGATTTATGGTGATTTTTCAAAGTTATGAACATAAGCTTGAATCTACTTTGAACATGGTGATTTAAGACTTCAAAACATGAAAACTTATGAAGAACATGACATTAAATGAAGGTAGAGAGTAAGAATCACCTCTTGAAGAACAAGAAATGAGCAAGAATCACTAACTTCCTTTGAAAACTCAACCTTTTTCACTTGTAAGAAAATGGAGTAAATGAGAGTTTGGAGAGGATGAAGAAGAATGTGGAAGAATGGAGAAGCTCCTAGCTTCTTCAAGAGCTTATGGCAGCCACAAGGAGGCTTGGCCATGCGAAATTGGGCTTGGCAAAAGCCCAAGTCCATTACCAAATTTTGCAACATCAAAAATGCTTAAGACTTTAATCAAAAACCTAGGAAATTAAGAGTAGGAAATTGGTTTTCACGGAATAACTCTTGGCCGCGAAATTTGGGCCTCAAAACTACAGCCTCACATGATTTGGATGAGTGAAAAATTGATCCACTTCACTTAGTGTATCATAGAAACTAGTTTAGGGACCAAAGTGCCATTAAGAATAAGTTTAAGGACCAAAATGCAATTTCCATAAAAATTGTCATCATGAGGCCATGTGCACCATTAATGTGTTCACATGGGTGACTCGCCATATGTGACTCATTGGTATCATCCGTTAGCGGCTCCTGGAAATCCCGTAATCTGCTCAGTTACTTCCCCGATTTAATATGACACCCGGATAAAATATAATATTTCACTTTTTAGTGAAATATTTCAAAATAATCAAAATCGTAGGAAATTAAATTAAGTTTTTCGTTCACGAGTAAAAACCTTATGTGTTGCTGAGGTTTGTAGTGGCCAGAAACACTTTAGGCTTTGTAATTCCTGCTTTACCCCTTGTGATCATAGGATGACTGTTAGTAGTGTGAGAATGAGATGTTGTCTCTGATGGTGAGGAAGTGGCAGTGGTGATTGGAGGATCTTGAGCATTTGGTGCTTGTTCAACACATGGTGGCTGAATTGTAACAGAAGTTGCTGGAGGAACCTGAATTGTTTGTGGTTCCTGGTGTAATGTTGGCGACTCAGTAGTGGAATGAGGTACATGTTCCAAAACAAAAAATCTATTAGAGCATGGTACATTAGGCAAGTGAGATAAAATAGGTATTGATGGCAAATACTGAGTGACAGATTGAGATGATTTTGCAGGCATACACAAGAAGTTACGATTTTGTTGAAAAGGAAAATGAAACTCATCAAATATAACATGCCTTGATATGTATGTTTTAACTTTTGATGATAAACATAACTAGCCTTTGTGTTTGACACTATACCCAAGGAAAACACATTGTTCTGACCTAAATTGGATTTTATGTTTGTTGTATGGTATTGTCTAAGGGTAACAGAGGCAACTAAATGTTCTAAGGAACTGATAATCAGATGATTTATGGAAAAGAAGTTCCATAGGGCTAGAGTTTTGAAGATTAGGTGTTGGCAAGCAATTGATTAAGTGTACTGCAGTTGTGAATGCCTCTCCCCAAAACTGAAGTGGTTAGATCAATATCAGAGCTGCAAAATAACCGAGAAAAGAAGAAAGAAACAAAAGTTTGATAGATGAAAAAAATCCTAAAATATGAATTGTGGAAGGCGAATCATGATTGGTAGTTCTCACTTTTCAATTCTCTCTGACACCTTACTCAAGATAGATTGTTATATGGAAACATAGAAACATAAATAGATATCTTGGAAGATACGTTGTTGAAGAAAATTAAAAGGAAAAGGGAATGAATGCACATAGGAATTGAATGGAATACCTTTGGAACGCAGTGAGGATTTCAGGAAGCATTTTTACATAACTTGGCATGAAGCATATGTTTTCCAGTCAAGTGTGTTCATGAGTGGGTTGAAAGAAGCCTAGATGAAATGAAAAAAAAGAAAATAAAATATATGGATCTTATTGTTGAGAAGGCTGATTATAGGCTAAAATACATTTTCAGAATTTTGGGTGACTAACTGTACAAACCTTCTTTCAAAAAAAAAAAAAAAAAACCGATACAAACCTAACACCATTAGTATCAATCTGATGAAAAAACTAATATATTGGTGTAACGTTTATATTTTAGAAGATCAAAACAGAATTTTTATTACTTAGAGGACTAACTTATTAAAACTCAAATATTTATATATATATATATAACCAAAACTTTATTTTAACCTTGATTATATTAAAAGGATAATTTTATTATAAATTAAGGTGTAAAATGAAAAGCATATTGTAAATGTGGTCCAGTTTAATTACAAATTTACCTTTAAATTTAATATATTTAATAATTCATATTTATTTATATTTATTTATTTACTCTAATTATTTACTATTTTATTTACAAATTTATCACCTAATATACCTTTACAAGAACAAAGATGATACTTGACAACAACAACAATTTGCCCCAAAATATTTTCCAAATGAAAAGATGACAAAAAAAAATGAAAACAAAACTGCATATTGAAACAAATATTCATCCTTCATCGATTCCAATTCCCAATATCAAAAATAAAATAATTGTAAATTTATTATACCCGCTACGTTTTATATAGACGTTGCATTCCTCATATAAAAAAAATATAGACATTGCATTCTTCACCTCAACAAACTAGAAAAACATTCTTTTATTGGTTTTCATTTTTATCTTAATCCAATATGGAGGTAGTACAATTCATTTGACTACATTGTAATATCATGTATGCACTTTTGTTGAATCACAATTACATTTGCAAATTCCATAATCAAATCCAGGTACACAATGGCCTCCGCAATGTCCTTCGCAAAAATCTTTACAATCAGCATCTATCGAACATTTGCCAGGCGCATCATATGCGTGTGCTGTCAAACCTTTAAAATAAAATAAAAAAGGAAAAAAATATTAAGATAAGTTTGTATTTTTTTTTTTTTTTGACTAAAGATAAGTTTGTATGTTAACTGTTAGATTCAATTAACATAAAAATGAAAATAATAAATATATTAACATTTAATTACATATCTATATATAATAATTTTTGAACTTTTTAGTTGACATTTTTGTAGGAACCTAAACATTTTTGTGCGTGAAGAAAAACTCTAACATAGACAAACACAAAAGAAGGTTGGAGGAATACCAGATGCAACCAGAACCAAGAGCACAAAGAGAGCCAATTGAAATGAAGCTTTTGCCATTCTTTCTTACTTTTTTTATGCAACTAATGTGCTCTCCAAGATAGGATTCTAAACGAGAGTTTTCTTTGTCTCCAATTGTGATTGTTCCTCCAAGTATGCACCAAATTTATAGTGGCACATATGTTGGGATATTTTCGTAATTAAAGATATTAAAATATGATGTTCTTAAAAAAAAAATGTATAATATATTATTAATTAGAGGATATCAAAGGCATTCCTCGGCAAAGACCATTGTTGACCATTCTATATTTCCTTAAATAAAAGCCATTAATATATAGTCAACAAACTGTGTCTGCTAATAAATATTATTTAATTTACAATAACATTTAATTATGTTATTTCCATAATTATTTTGAAATCTTTCCCAAAAAGATATTTTGATTTTAGAAATACCCATGCATCAGATTTAATGCCATCACTTTATAATTACTTAAATAGCCACCAAACCAGGTTTTTTTTTATTATCTAAATACTCACCCATAGAGGTGGGAATAGGCTAGGTCCAGCTAAGTCCTGACAGGCATCTGTTGTGTCAGAACTATCTAAAGCTGATAATTTGAGGCATGTAACCATTGGTGTCTTCACGGGTTTAGCATCTGCCACATTGGCTTTATGAAGTAGATCTTTTATGTATTTGGTTTGTGTTAAGGAGACTTTGTCTGAGTGAACAGTAGCTTAAATACCAAGGAAATAGTTGAGGCCTCCAAGGTCTCTGAGTGGGAATTTGGAGTTGAGATTTGCACAAGTAAGCAATAGTGGTAGGAGAGTTACTACTGATTAAGATTTCATCTACATAGACTAAGGTGAGAATTGTAACACTACGAAGCACGGACACTCCTAGCTTTTGGGGTGTCCGAGTGTTGGACACGCGTCCAACACCGACACTCGTTCGACACCGACACGACATGTGTCCGACACTTTTTGTCATGTGTCCAATTTTAAATTTTTTTTTTGGCTAAGACACTTTCCGGACACTTCTATATGTGCCTTGAACACCTCAAAGACACATCTCAATTTTTTAAAAAAACTAAAAGATAAATTAAAACTTCTAAATAATAAAATGTAAAGAACAAGACTCTTTTCATTGTCGTTTCTTCCATTTCAGTAAATGACTTTTTACATCCTCATTGTATACATTCCTTCCTCCTTCCAGCAGTCTCCGTTTTTTGCCCGCACCTCCACTTGTAAAAAAAAAGTACTCAAAATGTATAATGATGTCTCATTGTTTTTTTGTGAGACTCATTATCATAAGAAAACGTAATACTTAAAAGGTTATATTAGATGATAAATATATAAATCTTGATTTTCAATTTAGATCTTTAAATGATGCTCATATTTAATTTTATTTGATTTAACACACACACATATATACATATATAGCCGTGTCGCGGTGTCCTATGTTTTGGACATTGCCGGTGTCCGAGAGTCTGTGTCTGTGTACGTGTCAGTGTCGGTGCTTCATAGACAACACTTGAGACTTTGATAAAAAGGGAATTGTCACACTTAATGGATGTAAATTCAAGCTGAATGAGGTAACCGTGCAGTTTGAAGAACCAGGCACTTGGTGCCTGTTTTAGGCCACATAGAGCTTTGTTTAACTTGCACACTAGTGAACCATCTCCTTGTACAAATCCTAGAGGTCGCACCATAAACACCTCCTCATTTAGGTCACCATTTAGAAAGGCATTATTGATGTCTATTTGTCGAATTGGCCAGTTGTTGGTTAGAGCCAAAGTCAATACTATCCAAACTGATGTAGGCTTCACTACAGGGCTGAATGTCTCAAAGAAATCAAAGCCTTGTTGCTGGTGAAAGCCTTTTGTCTTGCTTTGTAATTCTCAATTGTGCCATCTACATGTCTTTTGATTCTATACACCCATTTACAGCCAATTGCATCTCTTCCTTGAGGAAGATTTGTTAGTGTCCAGGTGTTGGTTTTCATGAGAGCATCATACTCCTGCTGCATTGCCATTTTCCATTTTGGATGACCAAGTTCACTTTTCACATATTTAGGTTATGTGTTGCTGAGGTTTGTAGTGGCCAGAAACACCTGCTTTACCCCTTGTGATCATAGGATGACTGTTAGTAGTGTGAGAATGAGATGTTGTCTCTGATGGTGAGGAAGTGGCAGTGGTGATTGGAGGATCTTGAGCATTTGGTGCTTGTTCAACACATGGTGGCTGAATTGTAACAGAAGTTACTGGAGGAACCTGAATTGTTTGTGGTTCCTGGTGTAATGTTGGTGACTCAGTAGTGGAATGAGGTACATGTTCCAAAACAAAAAATCTATTAGAGCATGGTACATTAGGCAAGTGAGATAAAATAGGTATAGATGGCAAATACTGAGTGACAGAGGCAACCAAATGTTCTAAGGAACTGATAATCAGATGATTTATGGAAAAGAAGTTCCATAGGGCTGGAGTTTTGAAGATTAGGTGTTGGCAAGCAATTGATTAAGTGTACCGCAGTTGGGAATGCCTCTCCCCAAAACTGAAGTGGTTGGATCAATATCAGAGCTGCAAAATAACCGAGAAAAGAAGAAAGAAACAAAAGATTGATAGATGAAAAAAATCCTAAAATATGAATTGTGGAAGGCGAATCATGATTGGTAGTTCTCACTTTTCAATTCTCTCTGACACCTTACTCAAGATAGATTGTTATATGGAAACATAGAAACATAAATAGATATCTTGGAAGATGCGTTGTTGTGAAGAAAATGAAAAGGAAAAGGGAATGAATGCACATAGGAATTGAATGGAATACCTTTGGAACGCAGTGAGGATTTCAGGAAGCATTTTTACATAACTTGGCATGAAGCATATGTTTTCCAGTAAGTGTTCATGACTGGGTTGAAAGAAGCCTAGATGAAATGAAAAAAAATAAAGAAAATAATTATACACTACTAGAAACTCATGAATTTTTTGGGGATTTTTTCGCATGAATTTCCTACGTAATTTTTTTAGAAAAAGGTTTTTTCTTGTATATTTAAATTTGTAGGAAATTTTGACATTTCCTGCGAATTTTCCCGCGGATTTAATTTTTTCGCAAGAAAATCTGCAGGAAATTTCTTGTGGATTTTAAAATTTGCAGGAAAAAATTATCCCCAAGACAACAACCCGTAGGAAAATTCGCACAAACCTGTTTCCTACGAGTTTTTGAGCTAAATCCGTAAGAAAATATGAAGGTAATAAGAGAGTTTCTAGTAATGATATAGTCATGGTGAATGTGTTGCTGGAACTGTGAATTGCATAAATTGATTTTAAGAGTTAAATGAAATTATTTGAATTCAATAATGCTGACAAAAATAGCATGATCGGAAATCATTAAAAAAAAAAATTCAACATGGCCGTTAATGCTCTCCAAATTGAATCAAAGGATCAAATCAAAACAAATCAAATAGAATAAAAGGAAAATGATTTGAAAACAATTTAATTAGCATACATATTAATTAATGGAAATAATGGCAGGTTAATGATGACAAAACATGGAAGTGCTATTTCCCCTCCCTCCTCTCAACCAAATACAATGTCTAATTAAAATCCATTCCCTCCCTTCCCCTCCTCTCCATTAAAATCCCTCCCCTTCCCTTCTTTGAACCAAACACATCCTAAGGGAGATGATTCATGGTGGGATCTATTTTCCTTTCGGAACCGATGGCCCATTAAACAACCGCATGACCATTGGTTCATCTTGATGGAAATGGGTATGTAATTTTCATTCTTTTCACAAACTTATAGTAATGGAAAAGTCATATATGGTTAAGGTGGATATAGAAAGAGTTAGAAGAAATAAAGTTGTCATATGAATGAATAATCAAGTATTCAAGTTAACCTTGGATGGTCTGTTAAGTGATTCTCACTTAAATGTGTAGCCTATTTTTGCTAATGTAGAATTTAAAAATTTGTTAGGCCACAGTTTGTCTTCATGTAACTTTTGTATTGGACTCATTAATCATGTTTCATAATTCTTCTCTTTTTTTAATTTTGTTGAAACAATTAAAAAAATAAATGAGTTATGAAACATGGTTAATGGTTTTTCATTGTATGTGTTGAAACACGGTTGTATTGAAACTCTTTTCTTTTTTAATGTTTCATTGTATGTGTGTGAAATGATTTTTCCTTCTTTATTTGGTTTTTTGCAGATTTGTCGATCAAGTGATGGAACCAACCCAAGTCTTGCCTATACTGGACTTGTGTGTATGAGAATAAAATTGAAGTGCAAAGTTTGGGCTTTAGCCCCATTTCTCACCAAAAAATTAAAAATCGAACTACAAAGTTAGACTTCTCATTTTATGGGAAGAAGGATGAGAGCACATGACGTCCTCTCAATAACAATTTATTGTGATTTCATCACCCATAAATTTTTCCTTTTCTCGGTGATTGTATTATGATTTTATCTACACTCTACTCAAATTCTTCTGTTGCACTATATCGATTCTATTTTATATTGTAATAAAATTGTATATTTTATGAAAAGCTTAAAATTTTCATTAATTTTTTAAAACTTTAATATATAAAAATATAATTATTATAATAACATTAAATTATTTATAATTGTAATTATAAGAATTTTACTATCAATGACATTAAGTAAATGATTATTGCTACAGATTTATATTTAAATAATTTGGAATGGAGATTAAAATGAAAGGTTACGAATTGATTAACATTTATATGAATTAAAATGATATATTCAATATTGATATCAATTTGTGATGAGATCGATGTCTTTCTTCCTTTAAATATCAATTATCAGATTGTTAGGGGTTATAAAGTTGGCTTGGTGGTTGTGGTGGGTGTGTTAAGGAGTTGAGTGATAAGGAGGGAGAGGGTTAAACCTCACCCACTAACAAAATACTAACATTAACATTAACATTTGCCTATCAAAAAAATATCGTTGTAATTGCTAAATTGGAGAAAGAGATCCTTGGTATACCTTTTCTTTGATTGGAGTTCAGTGTTACCCTTTTTAAATTATGAGATCATGTTATTTTGCCAAAAATCAATGATTTAATCATATTCATACATGTTCGAATGATTGATTAGTCAATTTAATCTTATTTATTGATCAATAAAATTTAAATGTTTGATTAGTCAATTTTAAATAAGATTATTTTAGTTTTTTTTATAAATTATTATTATTTAGTGTCCTTAAAATAAGTCTATTTACTCTATTTAACATTAGCAATTTAATTTATATTTTTTATCTTTCAAATAAATATATTTTGATGAAATAGTTTCCTTTCACAAGAGCGATTTTTTTGTTCACTTTCCTTGTTGAGGTAGAAACAAATCGTTATGAGGAAAAAATAATAATATGATAGATAATTGTTTTTTATAAAATGATTAACTTACACGAGGAAATGGGAAAAATAAATCAAATAGATTTTCAAGAGAGAAAAAAATTCATATTATTACGAAGATCATTGTGTTTAGTATTAGTACTATTTAAATAAATTATATCGAGAATGATTATTCGGTTTCTTCCTTTGGAAATATACAGTTACTATTAAATATTTAGAGAAGTAAGATACTAAGATTAGGGGTGGCCATAAGTCGGGTTGGGTTCGATTCACTGGGTTTTAGCACCCAACCCAATCAACAATGAGTGAGTTGGGTTGGGTTTGTAAAAAAAGTTATAAAACCCGAACCAACCCAACCTGACCACTTATGGGTTGGGTAGTCGGGTTTGACATGAACGTACACGGACTTCACCTTTGGGTCGGGTCAGTGGGTCTGTCAGGGCAAAAAAACGTGAAAAGGGCAGAAAATTACAAATAAACATGTTCTCCAACCGAAACCAAGTTAAAACACTACACCGAAGTCATCAAAGTTTACCAAACTACATTCTACAACCATCAACTAAAATATTACACTAAAATCATCAACAACCATTAACTAAAAGTCTAAATTATTACAATGAAAGAGTGAAAGTCATCAATATCCAACAACTTATCAACACAAAACCTAGTCTATGGGTTGAGTTGGGCTCGGTGGGTTTGGAATTCTGAAACCCAATACCCAACCCATACTCTATGGGTTCTATGTATTTTTACCCAATCACCCGAACCAACCCATAAAATCTAGGCTGGGTTGGGTCGGATTGGTAGGGTTCATGGGACTACCCAGACCCATGGCCACTCCTAACTAAGATAGTGGAAGAACGAAACAACAAATTTTTTATTAATCACAATCTTTTTTATGGTGTTTATATACATAATCTTTTTTTTATTATCATTAAATTTCCTTTACAAATAAACATCTTTTTTAAAAAATAACAATATTCTTTCTTTATTTTTTTTTCTCCAAATACAAATATTTTTTATATCATCTTTTAACATTGCATAAATATTGTGATATTCCCTTGCATAGCACATGTAACAAGGTAGAGTGCATATTTACAAGATAGTATGTACTTACATAAGAGTCACTATTTGTATTATAATATATATCTAATATCCATTAAGTTAATATTTGTAACACTTTGTGATCGATATTTCAGATGAAATAAATTTTTTTTAACATTTTTTGGTTTATAATTCCCCATAAAAATTTAAATTAAAAACATAAAATTAACATCTTTTTTAATGAAATACTAAAAAAATTAGCATATTTCCCGTGTGCATAGGTCCATACAATAGTATATATATATATACACACACATTATGGTTGATCCTCCCTGCACAAAGGGCTCATTAAGGTGGGTTCTGAACAAAAAAAAAGTTTTATGAAGTTATTCTATCAAAAAAAATATGAATTTATGCACTGTTAGTATAAAAAAAATTTCACTGACATTCACTAACATTTTGATTTATGTGTTTTTATTTTAATAACTAATAGAAAGGAATAACAATGATATTGATTTGTCAAGATATTATTTGATGTCTATGTAAAATTCATTTGCACTGACAGTGCATAGAAATTAAACTATATATATATATAGTTATTGTGAGAGTGAGAAGAACAAATCTGGGCATTAAATCATACATGGATGGTCAGGATTAGAAGTTAGTTGATGGTCATTTTTTTGTTGTTGATAAAAGCCAAATTATGGCAATTCATTCATAATAGTGTCAGCAATACAACTAGGAGCAATGTAAAAACAACAGGAGCTAGCATACAACAAAGACGCCCTAGCCAAAGAGTGAGCCACTTTGTTTGCTTGCCTCCTAATAAACTTTGTTGAAAAGTTTGTAAAGTAAGAAGTAAGACCCTTGCAACAATTGACAATGATACCAAATTCAGTAATATTTTCCTTTGATGAAGATAACTCATCCACCACCCCTTTACTATCAACTTCAAAGTGGACGTTGGTGAAACCCAGCTCAGTGCACCATTTAATGGCAAACAAGAGACCCATTGCTTCCCCCACCTTCACTTCCAACTTTGATTCTACCCACATTGTTTTAGCTTGAACAAACTTGCCCTCATGATCACGGATGCACATGCCAAACCCGGATAAATTTATGGCCTCAAAGAAAGCTGCGTCAACATTGCATTTCAAAGACCCAAAAGGAGGAGGTGACCATCTAGCTCGGGTAATTCTAGGACCAACAGCCACCCAAGGGGGTTTCCTTTTCCTAGCTAAAATCCATCTGGACAACATCTCTTTTGAACAGCTGATGACTTGAGTTCCAGTCATATCCTCATTGTTCCACAATTTTTGGTTCCTGGCCTTCCATATGCCCCACAATATCATCACAAAATCCGCCCTTTTATTTGAGTCAATAACACCACTGACCAAGAAATATAACTCAGAGAAAGAGTTCACCTGGTTAAGAAAAGGATCAATGATATACCAATACCCAGCTTGAATCAAAATATCTCTACTCTTGTCACACTGCAGTAATGCATGACACTGAGATTCAAGACCAGTTTCGCATCTCACACACGAACTTGTACAAGCCACCCCACGCCTCTGCAGGTTTATTCTAGTGGGAAGAACCTCCCTGCATGCGCGCCAAATGAAGGACTTCACTTTGGGGGGCACTTCCAAGTTCCAAATACTTCACCAATCTCCATCTTGTTTCAGATGAGCCGTGTTCAAAGCCGTCCTTACTATATTTCCATATGCGCATGTCCTCCCCTACTTCATCAACTAAGGGCGTGGCTAGTATAATAGCAGCATCATAAGGAGTAAAAACTGACGCACAAAACCTTCATTCCATCTTCTGGTACCAGGCATAATAAAATCACTGACCACCCAATTATGAGCCATTTGGGTTAAATTAAAATGGCGATTCAGCCTTTGACCATTTGCAATCCAAGGCTCATTTAGGATTGAAATATTGTGTCCATTGCCAATTCTCCATCTAGAGCCCTCATTCAACAAGACCTGGGAATTCCAGATGCTACGCCAAATAAAACTTGGATTATGACCAAGAATTGAATCCAAGAACTGGCCTCTAGGATAGTATTTAGCTTTAAAAATCCTTGAGACCATAGCTTCTGGGTTAGAAACAAATTTCCAACCTTGCTTCCCTAGCATTGCCAAATTAAAAGCTCCCAGATTTCTGAAGCCGAGGCCACCAAATTCCTTCCTCATAGATAGCTTATCACATTTCAACCAATTAATGCCACGCATATCTCCCTTCTTGGATCCCCACCAAAAAGAGTTCATCATCCTTTCAATCTCTTCTGCCAACGAAGGAGGTAGTAAGAAGACACTCATGCAATAAGCTGGAATCGCTTGGAGCACAGACTTCACCAGAACCTCCCTGCCAACCTTGGAAATATATCTGCCAATCCAAGAATTAATTTTCTTCCACACCCTATCCTTCAGATAATTAAATGTAGCTTTCTTTTTTCTACCAATTAATGAGGGAAGCCCCAAATATTTTCCTGACCCAAGACAGGTCTGGACTCCCAAGATATTAGATAAAGCCAATCGAGTACCATCATCCACATTCTTACCATAAAAAATCTCAGATTTACTGAAATTAACTGCTTGACCTGATGCTGCTTCAAAAGTATCAAGAATTGACTTCATCACATTACATTCACGCTCACTAGCTCTAAAGAACAGAAAGCTATCATCTGCAAAAAGAAGGTGACTAACAGAAGGAGCACCCCGACAAATTTGAATACCATGAATGTCACCCCTCCCCTCAGCTATTTTGATTAGGGAAGTAAGGCCCTAAGCACGGATAAGAAAGAGATAAGGGGAGAAAGGGTCACTTTGCCTTAAGCCTCTGGCTGGAACAATTGGTCCAACATAATCATCATTAACCATAACCGAGTAGCTAATAGAGGAAACACACAGCATAATCCATCTGACCCATCTATCACAGAAACCCATCTTCTCCATCATAGCACGGAGAAAACCCCAGTCCACTCTATCATAAGCTTTGCTGATATTTATTTTCAAAGTCATTTCACCTCTAACTCCCTTTGTTTTGCATTTCATATGGTGGATAATTTCAAAAGCTATGAGCACATTATCCAGGATAGATCTTCCTTCTACAAAAGCAGACTGTTCTTCTGAGATACACTTTGGCAATAATTTTTTCAACCTGTAAACTAAGACTTTTGACACTATTAGGTCTCAAGTCTCTCATAGAAGAAGGGCTATCAAATTTAGGAATTAAAACAATATTTGTATCATTAAGAGTTGATGGAAAGTTACCAGTCTCCAATCAGTAGCAACAAGCCGTGAAAATATCCTTGCCACAAATATCCCAAAAATGCTGGTAAAAAGCAGGATTTAAACCATCCGGCCCCGGAGATTTATCTGGGTGCATCTGGAAAATAGTTGCTCTGAATTCCTCTCCAGTGAAGGGAAGTTCCAACCCTTGATTATCTTCCACTGAGACAATAGGGGACACTGCCTCAATAACTAGAGAATAAATGCTCTGTTGTTCTAGAAACGGGTTTCCCAAATAGTCATTTGCAAGCTCACAAAGACTCGGTTGAGCACCTACCCATTCATTGTTATCATTTTTCAGCTTGTCAATAATTTTCCTTCTCTTCCTGGCAGTAGCAGTCAAGTGAAAAAAAAAAAATTTATTTGCATCTCCATCTCTAAGCCAAAAGGCCTTGGCTCTTTGCTTCCAATAGATCTCCTCTTGAGCTAAAATTGATGCAAGCCTTTCTCGCTGTCTCTCATAAATCGAGGCATCCTCTGGATCATGAGAAATTCTAGTAGCCTCCAAAAGCCTTTTACATTGATTTGCTTCTTTGCGGAAATTCCCATTAAGTTTCTTACTCCAAACTTCTAAGTCCTTACTACACTGCTTTAGTTTAGAAATAACATCATCATGTTTCCCATTCTCCCAGCTAGACCGCACCACATCACCCACCTCGAGTTCTTCAAGCCAACGATTCTCAAAGCGAAACTTCCTCTGGTGCTTCTGAGCAGGGCACTGATCAATACAAAGTAGGAGTGGTGAATGATCCGAGACAGGAGCTAAAAGATTTGATAATTGTGCATTCGGAAATAAATTCAACCACACCTCAGAAGCCAAAGCTCTATCAAGATGTTCTTCCACTGCACTGTCAGAATCACGACAGTTTGCCCAAGTAAACTGATACCCATTCAGAGGAAGATCAATTAGATTACACTCTTGAACAGTGTCACGAAAACCATTATAAGCCAGTTCGGATGATCGACTCTTCCCCTCTTGTCCTCAGCCATTAACAAGTCATTAAAGTCCCCAATAACGCACCAAGGAAGCAATGACATTGTAGCTAAGTTTCTTAATAAATTCCAGGAATCACGTCTTCTTGTCCTCTCAGGATGGCCATTGAACCCAGTCAACCTGCATAAACCTCTGTCGTTATCAGACACCTCCACATTAATAAAATTCATCGAGTAATTGATAATGCGACATTCAAAGGATTGTTTCCAAATAATCGCAATACCTCCACTACGTCCCTCCCTATCAACAGCAAAAGAAAAATCAAATCCTAACTTTACACGAATTTCCTCTATTTTATTTGAGTGACATAAAGTTTCAGAAAGCAAAATAACGTCCGGTTTGTGGTCCGGAACGAGGTCCCTCAGCGAAGAAACTGCACGCATGTTGCCCAGGCCTTGCCAGTTCCAACTTAGTATACTCATAGTCCCCGACAACCCTGGCTGCCAGGGTTTGCCGCAAAAAAAAATTTTGGAATCACACTATCAGGACCAATTTCCATGTAGTTGATAGTGTGATTTCACATCATAATTCTGGTACATTTCTGCATGCATTTTCATATAGTTTAGGCATATTTAATTTGATTTTAGTTAGTTTTTACCTTGGAACGGGTAAGGCGGTGTTGTGGTGTTGTTTTGTAGGAATTAATGATAAAATGCTCAAAATTGACCATGATGGAGCTCGGATGAAGATAGAGCCTAAAAGGTGAAGAAAATGAACCAAGAAGAGGCCATCACGGCCTAGCCGTGATGACCATCACGGCCATGATCAAGAAAACTGAGAAGATTGAAGGCAAAAGTCAGAAGCTGTCACGGCCTAGCCGTGATGACCATCACGGCCGTGACAGGCCAGCAGAACCCGATCACGGTCTAGTTGTGATGAGCATCACGGCCGTGATGCTCCTAATTTGAAAGCGTGCCCATTCCAGAACACGTCACGGCCTGGCCGTGATGGCCATCACGGTCGTGACGCGTGCCCAGTCTATAAAAGAGGCCCAGCGCAGAACAGAAAAGGGGGATCCGGGAGAGATTCTTCCAGACAGAAAAAGAGGGACTTTTACCCTAGGAGCACTTTCACCCTAGGAAGACCTTGGAGGCTGGCAGTTGAGGAGGAATGGAACCCTAGAATCAAAGGAGGCGGACGGCTGGGAAAAGCTTCCAATGAAGTTTCTTCTTTCCCTTCTTCTTTCCTTTGTCCCTACTGTTTTAGTTTTGGCTTTCTCTATGAGTAGCTAAATCCCTGTTGTTGGGATTAGATGTAACCAAACTGAATATTATGTATTTACCATGATTGATTAATCTGTGTTCATGCCTTCGTATTAGTGTTTAATTCCAACGCTTAATGCTTTTTGTGGTTTAGCTACCCATAAACTGATTTTAAGATTTGATTTGCAATGGGGACGTTCTTATCAATTCTTGATCTGGAATTAATCACCTAGTAAACCTTGCATCTAAGAATGGAGTTTGGTTTATTAGTAATCACGTAATCCCTACTCTTAATGCAAATTCATTAATCTAGGCCACCTAAGGAATTAGGGTCTATTAGTGGATTTAGGCTCTTGTCATCTGAGGAATCAGGGCTTGAGAAATTTCGTGGGTTGATTTTAATATTTGAAGCATGAATGGGAGGTATCCAGTCTTGGTATTGCATGAGGCTATGGTTTGGTGAAATTTAATCCCAACACCTCTTTCTGCACTCCAAGTGTTTGTTAAAAGTTCCCAAAAAGACAAAAAAAACATTTTATTGCTTTTATTTTTATGTTTTGATTTCTCTTGATTTATATTTTAGTCTAGATAGTTGTTTGATTTGTGAATTGGTAATTGGCAACCGATCCCTGTGGATACGATAACCGGTCTCACCACCGTATTACTTGTTCGACTAGGTATACTTTCCTAGATTTCATCGAACAAGTTTTTGGCGCCGTTGTCGGGGATTGGTTTTGCCAATATCATTAGTAATAAAGGAGGCAACTAATTTAGATATTTTTTATTTTTTTGTATATATTTGATCTTTTCTTTTGAGTTTCAGTTGTGCAAAGTGGATGAAATTCATGGACAACTATCATTATCCATCTAATGAGGAAGACGCAAGTCATACTTGGGAGGACAACTGGTGTTGGGAAGATTACCCAGAATTGGCAAATTTTCTTATTCCAGCACAAGTTGATCCTATGATCAAGAGCTTGTATATAATTTCTCCGAGGAGGAATGGGAAACCTTTTGTTCGTATTTACCACATCCACCACCATGTTTTTTACCAGCGATTCCCGAAGAGCCACGTGAAGCAGAATTTGAGCATAATATGGTTGTGGGAATGGATCAAAATGAAGATGAAGTGGTGGTGGTAGAAGAGCCACAAGAAGAGGAATGGGAATGGAATGAGCAAACACCTTTGAAAGTTGCTCTAGAACAATATTCCCAAGAGCTGTCCATCTCTGAGGCCAAAGCAAGAGCCAATTGTGATAGTATCGAAGCTGTGATGCAGAATTTCACAACACAAGTTGAGGAAATTTGTAAACGGTTAGTACAAGAGTCACATGGAGCACAATTTGACCAAAATCTGGTTGTAGGGATGAATCAAAATGACGATGAAGTGGTGGTGGTAGACGAATCACAACAAGAGGAATTACCTTTCACACATCCTTGGGAAAGAACAAGTGAGAAGGCAGGTCATATGGAAAACATTCACTCCACCATGCTTGCTAAGAAGCCTGAATTTGCTGCATTAGATAAATATGTCGGCTTACAAGCATGTGTGGACACTGCAAAGTTGGTCCCTTCCACTTGTCTGTCAAACTTCCTCGTGGAAACACCAGTTGACCCGGGCAGAAGTGAGTACGTTATTGTACTTAAAGAGGTCAATGGAGTTTTCACACACTGGCTAGGAGGAATTAAGGGTGAAGTCATATTGCTTCTGCAATCACCACTTCACAAGCTATGGGATCCGGGAGGATGCCCTTACATATTGAGCATCTCTTGGTCTTTCTACCACAGGATATGGGATCCGGGTGGGATTGACCATAGCTGTGCGCCTTCGTGATCCTTGAGATCACAGGCCTGTCAAGCTAGTGATGTTAAAGAAGCGCTTATTGGGAGGCAACCCAAGTTTTCTTTACCCTTTTCCATTTGTTTTTTATTTCAACTCTTGAATAATTTGAGAAGATCAAGAGTAAATAATCATAGATTAATTGATTTTGTTAAGTGTTTTCAGGGTAAAGATGAAGGAAGAGCAAGAAGACAAGAAAAAGCAAAGTCAGCAACCATCACGCCCAGGCCGTGACACTGGTCACGGCCGTGATGAGTCAGAATTGAAGATCAGAAAGGATCACGGCTAGGGCGTGATGTGAGGTCCCTAAAGATCAGAGAGCATCATGGCCTAGCCGTGATGGAGATCACGACCGTGACAGGCCAGCCCTATGAACCAGAATGCATCACGGCCTAGCCGTGAGGAGCACCACGGCCGTGACACATTTTTCAGTATCTCTTTGACTTGCCATGTGAACCAGCATCCGCTACCACCTCGGTGAGTGTTCCATTCTTTTCTTCCTCTCTCCAACTTGATTATTTACATTGGGGACAATGTAAGTTCTTAAGCTTGGGGTAGGGGTATTTTGCATTTGCATTTTGCATGTTGCATTCATATAGGAATAGTTTTGCATGATCACATGATTCGATTGCCCCCTTGCTTAGATTATGCATCCGATTGTGAGAACTTAGTGCCAAATAAATTGAGATAGTGAATTTTTGAACCCAATTTTATTTATTCTTGTGATAAGGCTACAAATAAAAATTCTTGAGATGATCTTTGATAGTTGATAATTAGCATGTGGTTCCGTAGATTTGTGTTTCTCACTGATTTCTGAACTACAAAATGTGAGATTTTGAACCAAAAAGGGGTACTCACTAAATTTACCCCATTCTTTGTGATAGAGTGTTATTCCTCTTGGATTGTATTTCTCTAGAACTTGACTTGAAACCGTTTTGAAGCTTAAAAATTTTTGAAAACATTTTTGAAAATGATTGAGGCACTAGGTATTTTTCCGGCCTTCTGAGCTTTGATTGATTAAATGCTACTGACACGGACTCGGCAAGTGTACCGGTTCGTTGCAAGTAATAAAACGGTAAGACCGGATATCGTTCTCAGGGATCGTGGACAATTACCACTTCGCAAATTTGACTACTATCTAGGCGATCGAATTTTGGATTGAAGGTTGTTCTAACATCTAACAAGCAAACAAGAAGAAAATGTTTTGTTCTTTTTGGATTTTTTTCAAACAGTTAATGTGAAAAATGAAAGATGAATAACAATGACATAGAATTGCTGGGGTTAAACTAAGCTAATCCTCCCTTGATTGTTATGAAATGATAACTAACACAGTTCCTAGTTCTAATATGACAATCAAGTCTTTTCAGAGATACTCAAGCCTAATTCCTTAGGTGCATTGAGCCTAAAATCCCAAGTTAAACCCTAATTCCTTAGGTGGATTAACCTGAGATTTTGCATTAAGTAAAGACTTATAAGATTGCAAGCACCTCAAGACCTATTCCTAGGCTCATGAACTACCCGGCATTTGATTCATGAGCAAGCTCTAACACCAACCTTCCAGTTATCTATTAAAGCAACTAATCATTCATAGGGTGATCAAGCCTAAGAAAGCATTAAGCATAGAATCAAACACTCATAAAGAACAAAGAAACTGCATTATAATCAAGTCATTTTACAACCAAGTTCAGATAGCAATAGTCTAACCCCAACAAAGGGGAGTTTAGCTACACATAATTGAAGATAAAACAAAAGAAATAATTACAGAGATGAACAAAGGAGAGAGCTCCATGAAAATGATGCCCAGCAGCCACAGCAGCAGAGGATTTTTCTTTAGGGTTTTCTGAATCTCCCTTCTTCTGTTCTGCTCAGTTCTTTTATTACTCGTGGCCGGTCACGGCGGATAGATGACCATCACGGCCAGGCCGTGATGGTTTCTGACTTGGCACCGCTTCATTTACTGATTCATCACGGCCGTGATAGTCATTACGGCTAGGCCGTGATCGTTTCTGACTTTTCCAACTGATTCATCACGACCGTAATAGCCATCACGGCTAGACCGTGATCGTCTCCGACTTTTCCAACTGATTCATCACGGCCGTAATAGCCATCACGGCTAGGCCGTGATCGTCTCTGACTTTTGGAGATCTGGCACAGCTGACACGTCACGGCCGTGATAGCCATCACGGCTAGGCCGTGATGACCTTCCCGACTTTTGGCTCAATTCTTTCTTCACTCTTCGCTCCTCACTCACTAGTGAGGCCATCACGGCTAGGCCGTGATACTCTCTGCTTGGCTCAATTTCTTATCTTTCAAAGCTCTAAGTCATCCAAGCTTCATACTTGCTAATTCTTGGGCATTTAATCATGAATATCTGCAAAACAACACACAATACCACCTTATCCGTTCCAAAGGAAAAACTAAACAAAATAAACACTAAAATGGCCTAACTATATGCAAATGCATGCAGAAATGTACATGGAGAATGAGGTGAAATCACACTCATCAGCTACCCCTAAGTTGCCCAATTTTGAGCCTGAAAGAATAAAATACTTTTCTTGGTACCTTGAAATATATTGATGAATGATGATTGGTAGGTGACCTCCTAAAGTATTACAAAAGGGTAAAAAGGTAGTTTGAAAAAGTATGGGATGAGAAAATCAGAAAAATATTTCTCTTGAACTGAAAATCTCCCCTTCTCCAAACAAAAGAAAAATATAAAAAAAAGGGATATACAAATGGATAAGGGGATGACAAAAGAAAGTGAGAAATAAAATGAAAAGAAAGAAAAGAAAGGTGGAAAAAGGAATCAAAACCCAAAAAGGTATTTTAGAAGGTGTCATGCTTTGCAATACTTGATATTTTGGTAGCCTTTTGAAATTTCCTTTTCTTGATTTCCCCACCTAACAATTAATCCCATGGCCACGCTACATCCAAAGTAAAAGACCTCTTGATTCTTAATTGTTTTCATTAATAAAGTAGAGATTTGGTTGATAGTCAAGCTTATGGTAGAATTCATTCCTTGAGGAACTTGAGCGAATTGTCATATATCCTTGAACACTTGAGTGAGGTGAGAATGAGTGCCCGAATCAGTGAGAATATGAGCCTAGGAAACCTAAGCTTCTAATTAGACTTGAGATCGATTGTCTCTTGCTGAATTATTTGAAAATGCCTGTTACTTGGATTAGTTACTCGGGTTCTTGGTTCACTATCCATGATCTGCTTATCTATATCTTCTGGCCTTAGTGTTTGCTTGAGGACAAGTAAAATATTAAGCTTGGGGTGATTTGATAGTGTGATTTCACATCATAATTCTGGTACATTTCTGCATGCATTTTCATATAGTTTAGGCATATTTAATTTGATTTTAGTTAGTTTTTACCTTGGAACGGGTAAGGCGGTGTTGTGGTGTTGTTTTGCAGGAATTAATGATAAAATGCTCAAAATTGACCATGATGGAGCTCGGATGAAGATAGAGCCTGAAAGGTGAAGAAAATGAACCAAGAAGAGGCCATCACGGCCTAGCCGTGATGACCATCACGGCCATGATCAAGAAAACTGAGAAGATTGAAGGCAAAAATCAGAAGTCATCACGACCTGGCCGTGATGACCATCACGGCCGTGACAGGCCAGGCAGAACTGATCACGGCCTAGCAGTGATGAGCATCACGGCCGTGATGCTCCAAATTTGAAAGCGCGCCCATTCCAGAACACGTCACGACCTGACCGTGATGGCCATCACGACCGTGACGTGTGCCCAGTCTATAAAAGAGGCCCAGCGCAGAACAGAAAAGGGGGATCCGAGAGAGATTCTTCCAGACAGAAAAAGAGGGACTTTCACCCTAGGAGCACTTTCACCCTAGGAAGACCTTGGAGGCTGGCGGTTGAGGAGGACTGGAACCCTAGAATCAAAGGAGGCCGACGGCTGGGAAAAGCTTCCAATGGAGTTTCTTCTTTCCATTCTTCTTTCCTTTGTCCCTACTGTTTTAGTTTTGGCTTTCTCTATGAGTAGCTAAATCCCTGTTGTTGGGATTAGATATAACCAAACTGAATATTATGTATTTGTCATGAATGATTAATATGTGTTCATGCCTTCGTGTTACTGTTTAATTCCTACGCTTAATGCTTTTTGTGGTTTAGCTACCCATAAACTGATTTTAAGATTTGATTTGCAATGGGGACGTTCTTATCAATTCTTGATTTGGAATTAATCACCTAGTAAACCTTGCATCTAGGAATGGAGTTTGGTTTATTAGTAATCGCGTAATCCCTACTCTTAATGCAAATTCATTAATCTAGGCCACCTAAGGAATTGGGGTCTATTAGTGGATTTAGGCTCTTGTCATCTGAGGAATCAGGGCTTGAGTAATTTCGTGGGTTGATTTTAATATTTGAAGCATGAATGGGAGGTATCTAGTCTTGGTATTACATGAGGCTAAGGTTTGTTGAAATTTAATCCCAACACCTCTTTCTGCACTCCAAGTGTTTGTTAAAAGTTCCCAAAAAGACAAAAAAACATTTTATTGCTTTTATTTTTCTGTTTTGATTTCTCTTGATTTATAGTTTACTCTAGATAGTTGTTTGATTTGTGAATTGGTAATTGGCAACCGATCCCTGTGGATACGATAACCGGTCTCACCACCGTATTACTTGTTCGACTAGGTATACTTGCCTAGATTTCATCCAACAGTAGTCCATGTTCTTTGATTCCCCCTGCACGTGATCTCCTTCACCCACCAACTCTGTTAACTTTCTTTTCTTATCCCACTTTGCCTTCTTTCATTTCTGTATCCATTCCTCTCTCTCTCCTCATGATTGTCCTCATAGTTGCCCTCATGATTGCCTTCTTTCATTTCCGTATCCATCCTCTCTCTCCAATAACTTTATCCTTAATTTTAGGAAAGAGAATATTTGGGTTTCTAAATATGTCAACAACTGAAACCAAAATTTTCTTCTTGATTTTTGCGTCATTTACTGCCCCAGTAATCACCTCCTTAGGATCCGCATCTGCATTAACTGCAGATTTGAATTTTGAAACTTTCTGCAGATTTGGTGCTTCCCAACTCTCAGCTCCTTCCTCCCTCAGCCACCCCTCACCATCATCCCCTTGGTTCCTCCGCTGCTCAACCCGTAACTCCTGTCCCCACAATCGGCTACCATCATCATCATTTAGCAGAAATAATTTCTCACAGAAATCCTCCATGTGACTTAGCATTCCACACAGATAGCAAAAAGACCCCAACCTTTCATATTTAAACTGAGCCTCCTTTGCCTCCCCTCTTGGTTTCTTCACTCTCTTCAGTCTCTTCAGTGGCTTGCGCACATCAAGGAGCACTCGGAATCTCATATAGGACTTAAGGAAATTTGAATTGTTTTTTGCATCGTACTCTATGAATTCACCCAGAAAGTTTGCCAGGTGCTTCCCCACCGCTTCTGTCATAAACCCTACAGGGATCTTATGAGCTTGAACCCAGAAGGGTACGTTGAAAAGTTCCACTTCCTGGGGTGTCCGACCTCTCCCGCATCGTTCCCGGTATCAACAAATGTCCGTCGAAAGACCACGGTCCACCCTCGCACCGTTGGACATCCACCTTATGGAAGAACTGGAACGGAAATATGCCTCCCTCTGCCTCCTTCACGTTTACGCCCCTTCCTGGCTTCCAAACGCCAGCCATCCTTTTCCTCATCATGTGAAACTTGATTGACCTCATTGTCTGGAATCTCCCAACCAGACATAGGGCTGGGTCTCCATCCAGTACTTGTCGAAACTCTTCCACCGGGACCTCCAAATCCGCCTCCTCATCCTCTAACGTTAACTGAGCAAAGCTAGAAGATGCCATTGATAGATATCTCACACACAACTCACACTCTTATCAGATATAGGAAAACTTCTCACAGAGGAGAGAAAAAAAAAGTTGGTGGTCATGTTGTAACACCCCCCTTGGGCATTACATGACTAACTTAATTTCGTAATAACATATTAAAATAAAATAATAGCTGGTTTGCTTTCGAAAAATGATTTATATACATGTACTTAAGTACCGATCTATTACTTTTACACAAATTTCGACAGAGTCTCCTCTGTAATTTCAACATCCCAAAATAAACACACCTGCTAAAATATTTATATTTTCATCCCAAAAGAAAGGCTCTCCGAGCCATAAACATCCTATCCACAATAGAAGCTCTCCGAGCCTTAAACATACATACGCATAACAGTAATCCAATAAAAGACTCTCAGAGTTATAATACCTATTACTATGACTTTCTCCAAATAAAATTTACTCGATAAACTAAGCTGGTCGCACTAAAAGATATTCATGGGGAAGACCCCATGGTTCTCACCATTATAACTAACATCAGACATCTTCAAGGATTGGGACTAATATCCCCGAGTGAAGCTGGGAACTTCTCTGCAACATATGTACACTCAAACCCAAAATACCACAAAAGAAACCCAACAGAAATAATGCAAAGGTGAGATACCGACATATGAGTTTTATCATAGCAGTCACATACACGACTCTCACATAATGACATACAATATATCATAAACATAAACATAAGGATCCAATCCCGACAATCAAATGCATTTTTGTAAATCATTTCATGTCACTTCAATATTCACTATCTAGTTCACTATCTCCGGAGATCCTAACTTCCCTTCGTCGAGCAATGATTAGGCTGCGATACCCTTAACACAATTGTCTCATGAGATCGGCCTCTAAATTTAGGTCCGGCTCCAATTGTTCAGGGAATATCACGATGGAGCACCTAAAATAATATTGGAATAGTTCCCTATTGAGTACATTCGTGCCGGGTAACCGAATTCCACGACCCGAGGTTGCAAGGCCCCAAGTATTCGCTGGATTTTCGAAGCCCGAATGTCTCTAAGACCCAAAGACCCTAGAATTTATCTTTGGTCCGTAACTAACCAATTTACCCAATTCACCCTTTGTGAAATTGTAGCTCGATACCCAAGGCATGTCTGCCCAAAATGGCATGTCTTCCAGACTATGCATGTAAAACCCTTTGTTATCGTAATTGTTCTTTGTCGTTTGTTTTTCCTCTGTCGAGGCTTAAAGCTCTCGACTACCCTTCCTTAGGTATTCCAATTCCTTTCCCTTCCAAGTGCAATTTCCTTTTAGGAACATTAGCCCGACATCTCGGCAATCTAGGTCCTTAGCATTTCCTTGAAACTAGAATAGGAACTCTAGCCCGTCAATCCGGAACACTAGGTCCTTTCTACTTTCTCGAAACTCGAAACAAGAACTCTAGCCCGTCAATTCGGAGCACTAGGTCCTTTCTTTTCCTCAAAACTCAAAACAAGAACTCTAGCCCGTCAATCCGGAGCACTAGATCCTTTCTTTTTACTCTCTTTCCAGAGGTTTTCGTTTAGTGAAAACTAAATCAAAAAAGTTCAAGAGTTTCTAAATTTTTGTGTGTCATAAATACTTTTCGTTCTTAAAAATACTATTTCGCTAAAACTGTTTTCTTTTAGAAATCCATTTTCTGAAAACATAGGAAACCACTGAAATCTTTTTCTCAACTTAGAACCAAATACAAAACTCTTGTAAATAGATTTATCAAAGAGAGCATTTTATCTAAATGTTTCCATTTTTGAACAACTTTTGGTCAAACCTAAAAGAAAATCTTTGTTTTCAAAAGACTTTTCTTTTCAAAAATTCTTTAAACCTTTTCATGAATCTTGATATTTCCCATTTTCTTTCTTTCCTAATTTTGTTCTATCTTCACACTTTCATCATTTAGGATTTTCTTCTCATTTTTCCAAAGAAGACAAAACACCACTTTTTCGATATTTCTGAGTTAAGGTACTTTAATGTCTTAATCTTGATTAACAAGCAATGACCAGTGTCATGCCATCAGCCAATCACAGTCAAGCAAAACAGTAATATAATCAACAAACAATAACATTAAAAGTCCAATCAGACTCTAAAGAATTCAGGCAAGACATCATTACAAAGATTTAAAAATTAACCTACATTCAAACACGACAAGAAGTATGTAACTAATAAAACTCTTCAGGTAAACTCCCTTTACCTTTGCAAACCATAAAAGATTCTCTCCTTGATGCATTCAACAATTAGCTCCTCTCACCACGAAACTGCTCAAGTTCAAATCCCAACTCGACGTTCCAGTTTCCTCTAAATAGCTCCTATCCACTCCCGAAAATCATAAAACCTGTTTCCCCCAAATAATCACAACCACAACAACATCCCGTAAAGGGAGTCAAAGTAGTTTCAATAATCAGACAAATATAACAGTCGATCATTCATCATCAAACACTTACTCTAAGTTGATTTAAACACTTAATTTCACAAAACATAACCAATGTCAAATAAGATCAGATTGAGACCTTAGGGTTCATAAATCAATTTGGTAAAAACTCATTTTAACTAAGGAATAACGAAATTGGTTTAGAGAAACATTAATTCACAGTCCCAATGATATAAAACAAGTGTTAATTTCACACTTTTGAAACTAAAATCCAAAATCTTAGGGTTAGGGTTTCAAAATAAATTTGGGGCTTTTACAATCTAGAAGAGAATACGGGTAAACACTTACCCAAGATGAAGGAAGATAGGACATGGTGACTGAAAGTAGTGGTGACGGTGGCGGCCTCACGGTGACGACGTGGCGGCTGATGGTGGCAACGTGTTTCTAAAATACCCATGGACAAAAATGAAATTAAAACTCATGGAAGCAGAGAAAGAAGGTTTCAAATAACATAACTATGGTGGTCGGACTGCTCGCCCGTGGCGGAGGCACGACGCGAAACGACGGAGGCGCAAGGACAGCACGCGGTTGTCTCCTCCTCATGTCGACTGTGACGACCGGCTGGGCTGGACGACGACGCGATCTGGGCGGAGCAAGGTTGAAGGAAAGGAAGGTGGAGGACTTGAGTTGGAGGGAGGAAGAAGAAGAAAGTATCAGGAAAAGATAGAAAGAAAATAGTGAGAGAGGGGGGGGGGGGGGGGGGAGTTCGACGCTAACAAGAGAGGGAGGAGAGAGAAAATTGATTTTTGTATTAGTGGGTACACTATGAGTGATAAATATTAAGCCTAAAAATAAACATGTTTTTAGTTTTTGAATCAAAAAAATAAAGGATGACAAATATATGTTTTCAAAATTTAAAATAAAGTAGAGATTGATAGTTGAATTGATCAACTAAGAAAATCCACTGTCCAACATTTAATCTCCGATTAATGTCAAACAAATTTATTTTAAAATCTAAAATTAAATAGAATAAAATAAGAAAATAATTTTCTTTCAATCACATCATTTAAAACATTTTTCTATACTGGCAATAATAGTGACAATAACGTAAATTATTGTCTAGTAAACGTGCATACACTGAAATAAGGCAGTGCTAACGCACTTAGTAAAATGATTTTAAATGAGTAATTAAAATTACTCAAACTAAACCACATAAAATAATTATCCAGATAATTAACCAATCCAAATTAAATAATATAAACATATACATTTACTGTTATTGAAGAATAGTAAAAACTGACATTATTGCAAAATATGCTTTTAACATCGGAGATTCCACATCGGTTTCTAAATAACCGATGTGTAAAATGAGGCGGTGGCATTTTTGAAATTAAAAGCAAAGGATTCCACATCGGTTTAAAAATTAACTGATGTGTAAATATTTTCCACATCGGTTATATTTTAACCGATGTTTAAAATTAAAACAAAAAAATTTTAAATTGTAAACTTTTATCTTTTAACATCGGTTCTTATGGAACCGATGTGTAATATATAGATTAACCACATCAGTTTTACTATAACCGATGTATAAAATTTTTAAAAAAAATTAGAATTTAAAATTTTATCTTTCCACATCGGTTCCATTGAACCGATGTGTAATATAAATTAACCACATCGGTTTTATAAAAACCGATGTAATAAATTAAAAAAATGAAATTTTAAATTAAATTGTAAGTTTCTACATCGGTTATTATAGAACCGATGTGAAATATGACTAACCACATCGGTTTTTCAATAATCGATGTGTAATAATTGACAAAACCCTACTTTTTGTTTCTATTTTCATTCCCTCCATCTGTCACGCGCCCTTTTCCTTTGTTTTGGCTCTGTTCTTCCATATACGAGCAAGAACTGGAACCTTTGTTTTGGTTCATGCTGACGAAGGCTTCACACTCTTGAGCACACTAAGCAGAAATCACGTTTGGTTGCTTCACCGCCAACAACCTTCTGTGCTTGCTATTAAGAACAGAGCATTCCTTTGTTTTTCATTCCCTCCACTCGCGATTTCCATTTGCTCCAGGTATTCTTCTTCTTCTTCCACTCGCGTTTTCCTCTTCCATTTGCGCCAGGTATTCGTCTTCTTCTTCTCTTTTGACTTAGCTTCCTCTTCTATTTCGTTTCTTCCTCTGCAAATCTGACTGAGATTTCGTTTCTTCCTCTGTGATTTTGTTCTTCAATATTGAGTTACGCCTCAACAAGGTTTGAACGAAAACCTAACATCTGTGATTTTTTTTTTCAGATTCTTGAGATTTTTTAGATTTTTTATTTTGTGTCTGTGAAAACCTGGTTGTTGTGAGGCTAATGGTGAACTGCATCCATGTACAACTGCATGTCTAGGCTCTGTCATGAGTGTGTTAGTGCCTTGTTGTGACCCCTTTGATGAAGTTTGTGTCTTGAGTCCTTGTTCTGTGTATATCTATGTATATACATAAATATAATATACTTGTGTTGTTCTGTGTGTGAAGTGTTTTAAAGTGTGAATCCGTGTCTAATCCACCATAGTGGAAATGGCTCCAAGACTGGATTTTTCCAATTGGTGGACAAAGGATACACAGAAAGGAACACCAGTGGTGGTATCACGCGTCACGGCCGTGATGCCTGTTACGGCTAGGCCGTGACGGATTCTGCCTTGGAGGTTGCTTCACTGGTTGGTCTGTCATGGCCGTGACCACCATCACGGCTAGGCCGTGATCAGTTCTGCATGTGAGGGTCTGGTTCAGTTGGCATGTCACGACCGTGATGGACATCACGGGCTGGCCGTGACCAGTTCTGACCTTACCCGTTCCAAAGTAAAAACTAACAAAGAATCAATTAAAATATGCCTAAACTATATGAAAATGCATGCAAAATGACAATGAAATATAAGGTGAAATCATACTCATCATCAAGCTACATAATTAGTAAAGCCTTAGTTTCCCGTTTGAGATGCAATACTAATGAGCACACGTGTACGTGCTTAATGTACCGCTCATTCTGTTGGATCTTGAATTGTCCAAAGTTGGACAGTTTGGGAAAAAACTTTTTCTTCATTCAGTTAAAATAGTTATTCATTGATTCTAATGTTATATACTTGATGAAAGTTCGGATTGATACATTTCCTTTCGTTCTCCGGGTGCATACTTTATCGTGGTGGATGTCATCGCGTTCAAGTCGTGTACGTCGGAGACTGAAGGGAAATGCTGCCGAAATTTTGTCGAGTATGAGCATGAGAGTTAAGGACTAACTGTTAACTGAATGTTGAAAAAGTTTCTTCTCAAATGGGATAGGGCCATACCCTGTCATAAGAAGTGGTTGATGAATATGTTGGACTAAGTACGAAGTTATTGGTTTAGCCATGGATCGCGGTTGGATGAATGCTAGACGGACAAGTGATGAGTATGAGAATGGAGTGGAAGATTTTCTACAGTTTGCAAAAACAAATGCTACTGATAGTGGTAACGGAAGGTTTTATTGTCCTTGTGTTAACTGTTTGAATGAGAGACGACTAGAAGCTGAGGAGATACGTGATCATCTTATTTGTGAGGGGATTTGCAAGAGTTATACAATATGGATATGTCATGGTGAATCGTTAGACAGGCCGAGGGTGTCGGATAGAGAGGAAGTTGATGACGTGGAAATGGACGATGGACTAGAGGACATGATCCGTGATGTTGGGCAAGAGTCTTTTCGGCGCGCACATGTGTATGATACTTTGTGCAGTGATGCGGAAGTGGCTTTGTATCCGGGGTGCACTAATTTCACACGGTTGTCAGCGGTGTTAAGATTGTTCAATGTGAAGGCGAGAAATGGGTGGAGCGATAAAAGCTTTACCGAATTGCTTGAGTTTTTGAAAGACATGCTTCCAGAAGGCAACACATTGCCATCTCGAAACCCTGAGGCGAAGAAGATATTGTGTCCGATGGGTATGGAGTATAAAAAAATACACGCTTGCCCCAATGATTGCATATTGTACAGGAAAGAGTTTGAAGAGATGCACGAGTGCCCCAGGTGTGGGGTATCACGCTACAAAGTGAAGGATGGTGATTCTAGTTGTGATGTGGTCACCAAAGGTCCTCCTGCAAAGGTGCTATGGTATCTTCCCGTGATTCCGTGGTTCAAGCGATTGTTTGATAATGTAAATGACGCAAAGAACATTAGATGGCATGCAGATGAGAGGAAGTGTGATGGACAGCTTAGCCATCCTACCGATTCTTTGCAATGGAAGAGAATTGATAGTTTGTTTCGGATTTGAAATGAGCCCAGAAACCTCAGGGTTGGACTTGCTACCGATGGAATGAATCCATATGGAAACTTAAGTAGTATTTATAGTTCATGGCCTGTTCTCCTGGTAATTTACAACCTGTCTCCTTGGTTGTGCATGAAGCGCAAATACATTATGTTAAGTATGATGATTTCGGCTCCTAAACAGCCAGGAAATGATATTGATGTTTATCTGAGTCCCTTGATTGAAGACTTGAGAATGTTGTGGGATGAAGGCATTGATGTGATCGACGGGTATTGCCGTGAGACATTCAGATTGCGTGCCATGTTATTTTGCACCATCAATGACTTTCCAGCATACTGGAACCTGTGTGGGTATAATGTTAAGGGGCATAAATCATGTCCAATATGTGAAGAAGGCACATGTTACCATCAACTGCAACATGGAAGGAAGACAGTTTACCTTGGGCATCGGAGATTTCTTCGACATAATCATCCTTATCGTAGATTGAGAAAAGCTTTCAATGGACTTCTGGAGAATGAAATTGCTCCGGTGGCCTTGACTGGAGAGCAAGTTTATGAAAAGGTGAACAACACTAATGTTATCTATGGGAAAACCCAGAAGAAGGCTACCGAGAAGAAAATATGGAAGAAGAGGTCGATTTTCTTTGATCTTCCATACTGGTGCAAGTTTGATGTAAGACATTGTATTAATGTGATGCATGTGGAGAAAAATGTGTGTGACAGTTTAATCGGAACACTTCTCAACATTCAAGGCAAGACAAAGGATGGTGTTAATGCTCGTCTGGATCTAGTTGCGATGGGTATATGAGAGCAGTTAGCTCCACATAAAGTGGGGGATAAGAAGACTTATTTGCCCCCAGCATGTCATACTTTATCAAAAAAAGAGAAAAGAAGTTTCTGTGAATGTCTACGGGGAGCCAAAGTGCCACAGGGTTACTCTTCAAATATCAAAAGACTTGTCTCAATGAAAGATCTCAAATTAGTTGGCTTAAAGTCTCATGATTGTCATGCCTTGATGCAACAACTACTACCGGTGGCCATTCGTGACATATTGCCTAAAAAAGTCAGACATGCCATTACTAGGTTATGCTTATTCTTCAATGCTATAAGTAGCAAGGTCATTGACACTAAAAAGTTTAATGACTTGGAAAATGAGGCAGCCATTATCTTGTGCCAATTGGAGATGTATTTTCCACCTTCATTTTTTGACATCGTGGTTCATTTGATTGTTCATATAGTGAGGGAGATTAGATTGTGCGGCCCCGATTATTTAAGGTGGATGTACCCGACTGAGCGATACATGAAGATATTGAAAGGATACATGAAGAATCCACACCGTCCCGAAGCATATATTATTGAAAGGTATGTTGCAGAAGAAGCTATTGAGTTTTGTACAGACTACATGTCAGAAAGCGGAACCTGTAGGGCTTCCGAAGTCTCGTCACGAAGGAAGATATGATGGTAAGGGTACACGAGGTATCACTGTTAAGAGCATGGATCGGGAGGACGTGCTTCAAGCACATTTGTATATATTGAATAACACTGATGAGGTTGAACCATACATATGTGAGCACAAAAGCATCATCAATGAAACTTACCCTAGAATGAATGAAAAGTGGTGTTTGAACAAGCATAACAAGACTTTCTTGAACTGGTTTAAAGAAAAAATTGCAAAGGATGGTATTGCTTCTGATACATTAAAATGGCTAGCACAGGGTCCTAACTTTGATGTCATATGCTGGAGTGGGTACGATATCAATAAGTTCTCCTTCTATACAAAGTCCCAGGATGACAAAAGTACTATGTAAAACAGTGGGGTTATGGTCGTCGCTGAGTCCATACATTTCTCTAGTTCGAAAGATAAAAACCCTGTTATGTCATCCGTTTCATACTTTGGAATCATTGAAGAGATATGGGAGGTTGATTACACGAAGTTTAGAGTACCTGTTTTTAAATGTCAGTGGGTCGACAACAACAATGGTGTGCAAACCGATGAGTTAGGATTCAAATTGGTGGACCTTAATAAGGTAGGTAATAAAGAAGAGCCTTTCATCATGGCATCCCAAGCAAAACAAGTGTTTTATATCTGTGATCCTTCTAACAAAAGGTGGTCAGTGGTTCTCCAGGGAAAAAACATGTATAATGGTAGTGAGGGAAATCAAGATTCAACTCTTGATATTTCTGATACTCCTTCTTTCTCAACACGAGTGCCTAATTTCAATGAGGAAAATGAAGTGGATGATGTATATGATACTCGTAATGATCACCAAGAAGGGTTATGGGAGAACTTTACAAATTGTCCACAAAGTAAGTTTAGTTTGAGTTATGTTTAAAGGTATATTATATGTTTACGTTGATATTTATAAGTTATGTTTACGTACGTTGATCGATATTTATAAGTTATGTTTGATATTTATCCTGACATACTAACAAGTTTTTTTTTGTTTAAACAGGTATACATGGCTGATCCCGAGGATATCCCTCCTTCATGCAATGGTCGAGACCCCGTCTGAGTAGAAAGGGTAGACGTGCCACACGAATGAGGAATTTGACTGCCAACCGTGGTTCAAATCAAAGGATAATAATAGACTTTGATAATAACCTTAATCATATTGGGTCAATGGCATAGCAGTTTAACAGTTTTGTGGTGACCCTTGCTAGAAGCAGGCCTAGTATACTTATTGATAATTGGAAAGATGTACCGGCGGACGTGAATGATCAGATATGGGAGAGTATTCTGGTATCTATACTTTTACGTCCTGTGTTTGTCTATATCTACTTTATTTTAATATTACTAATATCATACAAGAATTCGTTGATTCTTTTGGTGTTAATGTAGCTCACCTTTGACATACCCTGGATACGACGGATATGAAGAAGCGTTTGAAAAAGTATGCTGGTGAGCGTTGGAGGGCTTTTAAGGTCGACCTGGGCAGATACTATGTATTCAATCCAACATGTGAAAAGAACCCACTTGAGGTGTACCCGTTTCTTGACCAAGCGACGTGGGATCGCTTTGTTCAGAGCCAACATGATCCCGGCTTTCAGGTTAACTTATTTGATTTGTCTCTAAATTTATGTAATTTCATTAATTTTATTTACTTATGTAATTTAATTGTCTTCTATTTATAACAGGAGAAGAGGAAAAAGGGGCAGAAAAACCAAAGCAAGAATGTCTACCCCCATGTCATGTCTCATGGGGGATATAAAAAGCTTGGTCAGATAATGGTGGAAGAGGAAAAGAAAGCACGTCAGGAAGCAGCATCTCAGGCGAATCCTAACGCTTAGAATCGTCCAGAGGTTGTTGATCAACCTCCACACCCACGCCATCGTAAATGGAAGAGGGCCCGACAAAGAAAAACGGGACAATATACATCTGAGGAGGCCCGCCAAGTAGCTGAGAAGATTGTAAGTATAATTTGAATTGTAATTGTCATTTTAAGATGGTTACCGAATTGTAATGTGACCTGATATTTTATATGTTATAGGATACTTTTGACGAGCAGGTAACCCAAGGAACCTTTGTTCCTAGAGGACGCGATGATATCTTAGCTGCTGTCATCGATAAACCAGACCACCCGGGCCGTGTCATTGGTGTTGGATGGGGCATCGACATTCGCCAATACCATGGTTCATCTTCACACCAATGCCACAGGGATGTTGATGCAGATAGAGCACGGCTAAAACAGGAGATTGCAGCTGAGCTTAGACAGGAGATGGCCGAGCAGTTTGCCCAGTAGATGGCAATATTGACTTCTATGTCCCAGCAGATGACAGCCAGTGTCTAACCCTCTGTCCAACCCTCTGTCCATGTGAGCACTAAGGGCTCATGTGATCCTCCTCATCAGCCTGAAAATGATGATGATGGTGATGATGATGATGATGATAACGACAACCCTGATAGGTGTGAGCTGTATGTTGATGATCATCATGATCGCTGCTTAGTGGCATTGGGGAGGGCACATAATAACTTAGGTAATACCATACACCATCGTTTATTACCGGATGATCAGGTGAGGGTCGTTGTTGAGATTATTCGAGATGCTGATGCTCGAGTCCTTGTGCCCACTGAGGAGGTTCAAACAGTGGGTCAGGCCCCCGGTAACTTCATCCCCTGGCCAAGAAGACTGGTCAGCTTTCTTGTTGTATCTGAGGTATTCAGTTAGTTGTGTTTTTCTATATTCATAGTTGAAATTATTTATTATTGTTTAAAGATAATGCTTTATTTTTATTCGTTATAGGATGTTGGAATTGATATTATGCCTAAAAGGTCGGTTCTAGGAAGACCAAAGATGTCTGCTCCTACCAAGGTATTCATTTGACCATTTAATTAATTACGAATGAAATAACTTATCTGTGATTACTAATATATATCTTTGTTTTTTAGGGGATCGACAAAGGGGCACCTGGTAATGTTTTTAAACTTCTGGCTATACAGGTTGTTACCATGGAGAATGACGCAGCTTTGTTAAGGTTGGAACATGATGCCAGTCCAGGTGATGAACTATATATCCCAAAGAAGGAACTTATGGAGATTGTACTCGATAAAGAAATGGCTAGTTCTGCACACTTATCGTTATGGTGCACGTAAGTACATTTTATTTATAGGTTAAGTAATTAATTTTTAAATACTATGATAATTAACATGTTTTTTCAATATATTAGGTATCTGCATCGTATGTTAGTTGATCAGGTTAACATCGCCCTTTATGGGTTCATTGACCCCATGCTCATTCATGGTGATGTTCTCCTAGCATCAGAAGACCCGGCCACCGCCATACGTGATATACTTGCTCAAGACGATTATCAATTCTACCCTGCACCTTATCTCAATAAGTAAGTACCGGTTATTTAATTATAACTATATATGACTTAGTCACTAATTGTTCCTCAAATACAGCAAGCATTGACAACTGTTGATCTTGTACCCTAGGATGAACGTCGTGGTCTTCTTCTGCTCAATTGGAAATAAGCCGGCGAATGAACTGAAGATGATCATCGAAACGTAAGTATTAAAATACTTTATAATCAGTAATGCAGTTGTTTTAATTATCTGAAATCTATTAGATATACTTTAATTAATGTTTATTTTGTCATGATAGTTCTATTAATGCAAACCACATGTTGCGTGGTGAAAGGCGTCGGTCTATCAGATGGATTATTCCTAGCATAAGATATTTATTAGTTCAAACGCTTCAAATGCAGTGGGTATACTTATTGATTTATATTTAATTCCTCATATTCTAATTGGGTTTCATTTGTACGTAGTCACGTATACAACGTGGATCATGGGAATGTGAATACTATGTGATGAAGTGGATGTTCGAAATTATCTCCTCCAAGATCACTGAAAGATGGCACGAGATAAATGTTAATTGGTAACAATTAGAAGTAACAGTTATAGATTTGTTATATGTTTTATGTTAGTTTATTACTTAAAGATATAATCTTTTTTCCAATTAAACTTGCAGATATTCAACAATCCAACTCCATTATCTGGTTCCGACATCAACAACATAAGGAGACGTTGGGCAACTTTCTTTCTTGAAGTGTATCAACCATAGTTTGTATATATGTAGTTAGTTTAAAAACTTATCATGTACTAGCTATAGTGTACTTTTGACTGATCATATGTATTTTGATATGAAATCTATAATATATCATGTAGCTTTTTGGTTTCTAATTATCTTTGTTGTCTGAATGTAATTGAACGTACATATGTATTGTTCGTAATAAATTCAATATATATTAATTTAGTATGTTTTTGTTGTACAAAAGTGATTGTGTTGAGAATATTTAGAATATGTTATTCTGGTATTGATCTGCATTACTGAAACAGGGGAAATGAATGATAGGAATGTAAAAAAGAGTTTTAAAAAAAATTAGACTTTACACATCGGTTACTAATAAACCGATGTGGAAAGTGATATTTCCAATAGGTTACCCATTGACAAATGAGTTTTCCACATCGGTTATTATGAAAACCGCTGTTAAAAATGTACTTTAAACATCGGTTTTAAAATCGATGTGAAAAGTAACAATGAACAACATCGGTCTTTTCAACATCAGTTTGAAAACCGATGTGAAAAGCCAAAAATAACCGATGTGAAATCCTTTTTCTACACTAGTGTGAGGTGTTACACATGTGATCACTTTAAAAAGTCACATGACTTTATGTTCTAATCTTGATCATTCATGTATAATCCAAATGTCCAGATTTACTCTTCTTATCTCTTGTAATAACATACTCCTCTCACTTGAGTTGCTCCATATATATATATATATATATATATATATATATATATATATTAGTTTGTTGGAACCAACTAACGGTAATTTCACATTACTTAATGTTTATAAATTAAATTTCATTCAACTTTATTCATGTTCTGCTTTTGCACCAAAAAATAAAAATGATTCAAAATTACTGATTTTAATAAATGATATTAATTTTCAAGTTTACCCTTAAATAAAATTGGTCATTAATATGTGGTCAACTAATTAACTCTCTGCTAAAGATTATTTTTAATTTACAATAACATTTAAGAAAAATGCTACCTAATGCCCTGAGAATAATGATTAGCAAGATTATGATATATATAGAAAAATGCTACCCGATGCATTTTTCTGTAAATATCATACCATTGCCGACTTCTCTTAAGATTAAAAAAATGTAATCACGTTGGGGAGTAAGCGGGACTATTATCGACTTCCCTTATTGATTGAGTAAAATTATATATGGTGAGAAGTCGCAACCAAAGTAAAAACTTCTCTTAATGCACTAGAAAGATGAGTATTTGGTTAACCTATCTCCCATGGTGAATATTTTTGTGAATAATTTTTTATTGTTTTTAACAAATTTACCAACACACCAACCAGTCTTTTGAAAGTTTTTTTATATTGTATTGGTAAAAAACTTTCAATATATGATAGAAAAATGCGATTATCCATCATAATTACCTACCAATTTAATAGCAAAAATAGGTATTTCGCAATGGATTTAATGGCGGAAAGAAATTCATCGCTACTTTTTGTAAATAAAAAAAAACCATATTTTATATAAATATCAATTACACTCTAATAAGTTGAATTACCAACGGATCTTATATCAAATACACAGTGTCGGACCAACATATTTTAGGCTTAAGCGAACTTTAATGTGAGACCTTTTATACGAGATAGAGTAACATAAAAATCACAGACCTTAAAAAATGAATTAAAAATAAATTAAAATGCATTGGTTACTCATATATGTTAAAAATAAATTAAAATTAAAGTTAATTTTTTTTAGAAAAAAAATCAAAGATAAGAGGGTAAGTATGAGCCCAATAGAGAAGTCTCGGACATGCGTGGGTCAGATAAAATAATCTAATCATACAAAATTTACTATACGTTAAATAGTCAATAAAATAGTCGAGTCATATAATCTAAAGCTTTTGACCCAGTTTTAATGTTAAAGTGCAAATTTAAGACCAAAACCATTATGCACCATGTCAAGTCGAACACCATTCTGCCCACATTTTTTTGGTCCAACTGAGCTGGAAGGAAAAAGAAAATAGGAAAGAGAGGCTGCTCAATGTGGATTAATTCGAACCCACAACATAAAAGAATTAATATAAACTTTATTTGCTTGGCTAGTTGCCTTATACTTGGGTTGACCCTACAAGTACACACCAAATAAAACTTTTTTTTTACGGACACACCAAATAAATCTTAATATCATACCAAAATAATTTAATATTAATATCAAATATCGAACATAAGTGTTGTATATGGATTTGGTATCTCTTATAATCTTATGTATGTACTTTTGCTTATAAAAAATATCAAAAATAATTGCAAATTTCTTATACTCGCTTCATTTAATTCCCATACTCAAACGGGTAATGATTTTCGATATGAAAAATTTTCATATGAAATCCGACAAATGCATATTACATTGACACATATGTAATCTTTTTAGTTTTTATCCACTTTGAATGGTTATTGAATATTGAAATATCTATTTGGTTACAACAAATTCACTACTTCTCCGTATATTATACTTTTGAACGAAATGTCGCAATATTCACCACAACAAACGAGAAAAACATGTTTTATTAAATTCATTTTTATTTTAACCCAATATAGAGGTTGTACAATTCTTTTGACCACATTATAATATCATATATGCACTTTTCTTCCACCACAATTACAACTGCACTTTCCAAACTCACAATAGCGTTCGCCGCAACCAAAGCAAAATATTATACAGTCATCTTCTGTATTACATGTGCCAGGAATTTCATGGGCTTGTGCTGTCAAACCTAAAAGTTTTAAAATTAAACAAAAAGGCAAAAAAACATATTCTTTAATCAAAATACTCTCTCGATTCAGTCCAAATATAATCATTGAATATTAGTTTGTATGTTAACTGTTAGATGCAATTAACACAAAAATGAAAACATTTGCATTTGTTTTTGGTGTGTGTGAAGAAAACCTTTGCATTTCTAACGAAGGCAAGCACAAAAGAAGGAAGGAGGAATACCAGATGCAACCAGAACCAAGAAGACAAACAGGGCCAATTGAAATGAAGCTTTCGCCATGATTTCTCAATGTCTTCCTCTCAAATTGTGGTTAGAATCCTTGGTATGCACCAAATTTATAGTGACGCATATGTTGAGATATTTTCATAAAAATATTAAAATAAGATGCTCTTAATAGATAATAAAATATCTTCAGTCAAAGAAAAAAAATTACAAAATATATGTAGTGATGGCCACGAAATTTAAAATTAGATATATAAGGCTATATTAAAGGCAATCGGCAAAGATAATTTAATGACCAATAAATGGTCTTTGGTAAACTTCCTTTGAATATTATAATGTGCAAATGACCTATTTTTATATGCTAAGACTGAACACATTAATTTCGATTTTCGAATCTTTTAATCACCCCTGAATAAGATAAGATTATCATTAAGAATTTAAGACCTATCTGTTGACTATTCAAAAATAAAACGAAATCAATAAGAGCATCACAATATTTGGTTTTGAACTTGAATTTCGGAAATTTTCACCTAATTTAATGGTACTAATATATATATATATATATATATATATATATATATATATATATATATATATATAATCTATATATAATAATAATAATAATAATATATACATACGAAAATATATGCAGGAACATTTCTCACATGTATCGCTCTGTGACAGCTCCACATCATCAGAATCCTACGTCACTACAAAATAAATAAAAAATAATTTCTATTGCTTGCTCAATTGGAGAAGTGAAAATAGACCAAGCCTTATGTGACATAGGGGCTAGTACGAGTTTGATGCCACTTACCATCTTTAAGAGGTTAGCAACCAAGGAATTGAGTCCATCCAAGTTCTCTTTGAAATTTGCCAATGGCTTAACTAAAACTCCTCTAGGCATACTAGAGAATGTCCCCATAAAGGTAGGGAAAATTTTCATTCCTACCGATTTCATGGTGTTGGATATGAACGGGAATTCTAAATTTTCCCTATCATTCTTGGAAGGACATTCTTGGCCACAGCTGGAGCAATAATAGACGTAAAAAATGGTAAGCTCTCCTTGAATGTAGAGAAAGGAATGGTGGATTTTGATTTGACTAACTCATATAACAACCCTCCTTTTGAAAGTCATGTGTGCAGGATTGAGATAATGCCTCCAAAGGTGAAGGAAGAACTTCACATGGAAGCAACTCCCAAACTTAGCATGACAAATGAAGCACCAAATAATGATGAAATTGGAGTTGCTCAACATGTGGTGTTAAAACTTCCGCCGGGAGGAAGTAAGGCCATGAAACTCAGAGTGAAAAGAGCAAAGTGAAAGCATATGTGGCCATATGAACAAAATAGGCTCTTTGAAGGACTTCCTTGGAAGAGAGGAGTTCTTTCACTTCCAAGCCCAACTGATCCCAGTTGATTGAAAGGAGTATGGTCAAGCTTAAGACCATAAATAAGCGCTTGTTGGGAGGCAACCCAAGCTTTCTTTCCCTTTTTAATTTGTTTTTGAATTTTGTTTTTGAATAATTTGAGAAGATTAAGAGAAGAAAGATCACAAATTGATGGTTTTACCAAGTATTTTCAGGTTATGAAGGCATGAAGAGCAAAAAGGCGTGGAAAAATAAAGTCAGGGGAGATCATGGCCTAGCCGTGATGAGGTCACGCAACGTGATAGGCCAGAAGCTGAAAACCAGAATTGATCACGGCCCAGCCGTGATATCCATCACAGGCATGATGAGAAGTAGCCCAATAGAACAGAATTGATCGTGACCGTGACATGGCCCAGTAACCAGCATCCGAATCGATCACGGCCTGGCCGTGATGAATGTCACGGCCGTGACACGTATTCCAGCAGCTCTATGATTGACATCTATGCCAACACCCTCCACCACCTCGGTGAGTTGTTCCATTTTTTATCCTCCCTCCGACTTGACTATTTACATTGGGGACAATGTAAGTTTTTAAGCTTGTGGTAGGGGTATTTTTGCAGTTTTGCATTTTTCATGTTGCATTCATGCGGGTGTAGTTTTGCATGATCACATCACTAGATTGCCCCTTGTTTTGAAATTGCATCCTATTGTGAGAACATTGTGCCAAATGAATTGAGACAGCGGATTTTTGAACCCAATCTTTGTATTCTTTTAATAGGCTAAAAATAAAAATGCTTGAGATGATCTTTTGATAGTTGATAATTAGCATGTGGTTCCTTGAATCTGTGTTTCTCATTAACTTCAAACTAGTAAATGTGAGATTTTTGAGCCTAAAAGGGGTACTCACTAAATCTACCCCATTCTTTGTGATTGAGTGTTTTCTTCCTCTCGGATTGTATTCTCTACAACTTGACTTGAAACCACTTTGAAGCTTAGAAATTTTTGAAAACATATTTGAAAATGATTGAGATACTAGGTATTTTTCTAGCCTTCGAGGCTTTGGCTGATTAAATGATACCCCTTAGTTACCCAATTTTTAGCCTAATAGAATAAAATTCTTTTCTTGGTACCTTGATTTATTTGGATGAATGATGCTTGTTATGACACCTTTTAAAGTACTGCAAAAAGGGCAAATAGGTGGTTTGTAAAATAAATCATGGGATGAAAAAGTTAAAAAAAATATTTCTCTTAAGTTGAAAATCTCCCTTTCTCCAAATAAAAAAAAAGAAAAAAAAAGAAAACAAAAACAAATGGAGAAGGGGATGAGAAAAAGAAAGTGAGAAATAAAATGAGAAAGAAAGAACGGTGGAAAAGTGAATTAAAGCCCAAAAGGTATTTTAGAAGGTTGTCATGCTTTGCATTGTTTGATATTTTGTTTAGCCTTCTTGAATTTTCCTTTTCTTGATTTCCCCACCTAACGATTAATACCATGGCACCATTACAACCAAAATAAAAGACCTCTTGATTCTTATGTGTTTTCATTAATAAAGTAGAGATTTGGTTAATAGTCAAGCTTATGGTAGGATACCTTCTTTGGGGAAATTGAGCGAATTGTCATATGTCCTTAAATACTTGAGTGAGGCAAGAAGAGTGCCCAAATTGGTGAGAGACATGAATTTAGGGAACCTAAGCTTCTAATTGGACTTGAAATTAATTGTCCCTTGGTTACTTATTTGGATGTGCCTGTTACTTGGATTTGTTACTCGGGTTCTTGGTTCATTGTCCATGCTCTGATTGTTTATCTTGTCTGGCCTTGGTTATTGCTTGAGGACAAGCAAAATCTTAAGCTTGGGGTTGTTTGATGAGTGTGATTTCACCTCATATTTCTTTATCATATTTCATGAATTTTCATGTGGATTAGGCATTTTTAATTCGATTTTTGTTAGTTTTTTACCTTGGAACGGGTAAGGTGGTTTTGTGGTGTTTGTGTGCAGGAATTGATGATGAAAATGCTTAAGACCAGTTGATTTGGAGTTTGCATGAAGATGGAACTTGAAAAACAAGAAAAATGAGCCAAACAGAGCCCATCACGGCCTGGCCGTGACAAGCATCATGACCATAACCGAGTAGGAATGAAAAGAAAGAATAATGGAAAACTCATAAGGGTCAGCATGTGACACCCCATTTTCGGGTATCACATTTATGTAACATTATTCAAACACCAAACCGAATAAAATATTAAGTTGCTGGTTTTCTTCGGAAAATAAGATTCATTTTTTTCTAATTCCCTATGCTTCTTTAAAAATAGTGATAATTTTTTTTTTTTTTTTACGTACATGCATTCAAACACTCATAATATAATATACACCACTCTATATATATTTCACATATACTTCAATATTTTACAATTGACCTTTTTCTTACTAGGTCACCATCTACTTGTCACACATTTTTTTACACTATCCGATATCTCACAACTACGTCATAGTGGGTGTCCGAAAATACTACGCAAAAGATGACTCTCGGGAGTCACTAAGTCGACTAACCTAAAATTCCCACTTTTTCCTAAAACTACATCCTAAGCTGGTCACCACTACAGAATTCCATTGGGGAGTCCAGTGTACACTCCCCCACCCCGGAAGATGTGTGCGGAGAGGAGACAACAGCCCCTCTCCAATAGCTTCGGACCCTTCATCTACTAAAGGAACATGGTCGGGATTTTCCACCGGGATCCTCCTCCCGGATCTTCCTCCATCTCCTCCGGAATATTCTCCGGAATTAATACAATGGGTACAAGAGGTGATTCTGGTGCAACTTGCTTGTAATGGTTGAACAAACTGCGGCGGTTGATGCTCCGGACTCCGTGTTGTACCAAATACCGTAATATCATCCGGATAGGTGGTAGCGAGACTTCAATGGTTTCCTGCTTTGTGAATTAACTGCTGTGGTCCCTCAGCTACCGTACCTCGGAGTGTCCTCAAAGGACCAGTATAAGTAGCACTTCGAGCTCTTGGGTTAATAACCCAGGCGTCCCCTCGATCAGCGTTGTCAAATGTCAGGGATCGTACCCCAGAATAGTTCAGATCCACCTCTTCCGGATCCATCTAAATGCCCACATATATAGATTCCACATATCAGATAAAATCACACAGAAATTTGCAAGGGTAAGTTTCCAATATATGAGTTTTAATAAGACAACCTCATGCACGACTCTCAAATAACAAATACCAAATATTCACAATATAATAATCATTAATTCGAATAGCAGAATGATTTAATTCACAGGGCTTCATGCCCAACAGTCATTGTAACATCATAAAATTCTAATATAATTAATTTAAAAAAAAAGATTAAGCTATAAATAAAGTAATAAAATAAATAAACAATAATGATATAATAAAAATAAAATATGATTAAGAGGTTTAGTGGTGAGAATTTATTAGAATTGGTTAGTGAATACAAAAGAAATATTAAATTAAAATAAATATAAGAAAAAAAAGAGAGATCCTGAAATGCACACAATATATATATATATATATATATATATATATATATATATAGTGGCGTGCGGGCCTCTCCTGATTCCGGATTTTAGGCGTGCGAGCCTCCAACCCGGTTCCGATTTTGCTAATAAAAATCAAAAAAAAAAATAGAAATAAATGAAGACCCTAATTCAACATGCGCACAAGTATATTTATATATACTCTAGTCGCACTTGGAAAAAGGAGACGTCGCCGTCTGGTGAGGGAGTATAGCGAGGGAGAGAATTCCTTTCGTTTCAGTATGAGCGTAACAACACAGATCCAAAAATGCACCAAACGGGAGAAGAATTTTTAGAGAAGCGCAAATTCCTGTCATAAATAATTTTTAGAGCACATTGGAGGTCTTCGAGAGGTGAGTAACAATACCTTTTAATAACCCTTTCCATGGTACATGTGTTTATAGTGTTGAGCGATTCACCTATGATTTTGAGAGGTTTTAATTGAATGATGCATGTTATTAATAAACAAATTTTTTAGGGGTTTTGAATTAAAATAAAAAAAGATCATTAAATTGGGTATTTATTCTTGTTATTGATGGCATGAAATATATGACTAGTATTGGTATTAGTTGAATGACGTGCTTATTGGTGTATGCTACGCCATATGAGTTTATTTGACATGCATGATGAGATCAAATATTTAATTTTTGGTAAATTAATTGTTACACGTATGAGACATGAAATTGTGCTTTATGATGAATTGTATGATGTTTGCCGCAATACCACCTATGATAGGGGTATCGAAGAGAAATACCGCCTTAATGGGGTATCGAAGTAACATCGCCATGTGAATGGGGTGTCGAAATGAGTAATACTACCTAAAAAGGAGTATCGAAAGTAACACCGCCACAGGTTGGGGTGTCGAAAAAGGAGAAATACCACCATGTGCGCATGGGAGGTATCGAAATGGAAATGTCCCCGACAGGAGGGTGACATCGAAACACTCCTCGTGAGTAGGGGTGGGCATGCAATGAGACGCCATTGTCGTGTGATGTGTGAATTTATGGCATGCCGGAAAGAGGCCAATTTAATTATGAGGTCTTCGGACCACTTGGATTAAACTAGAATTTATCTGGTATATGAGATGTGATGCATTGAGATGAAATTATTATTGATATTAAAAGTATTTTCTTTTATATATATTATTTTGGAAAATTAGAGGGTGCCATGGACAGTTTTTCCGGTTACCGCGTCGGCTGAGAACAATGCTATTTTCGAAAATATTTTTTTAAAGCACGAGGAGGACGTCATTGAAACCGAAGAGGCATGAAGACTTAGTGGACTCCATTAGTTATTCTTTCTAGTTTGGTTAGTATTTTCTTAAATAAGGAGCCGTATGTGGCTAGAAACATTTATTTATCGTTGGGATTATAATTAGACACCCGGTTTTGAGGCTTTTGATTTTCATTTATATTTATATTCATTACATGGATATTTTTTTTACCATTTTATTTAATATGAGGTATTTTTCTACTTAGTTATTTGAGAAAAAATTTATGACTTGTGTTTTTAATTAAATGTTTTGAAGGATTTTTATTGAAATTAATTTGGGTTACTAATGTAACGAAGGGAGTTACATTTATGGTATCAGAGCAGTTCGATTCTAAATCGGACTGTGGCATTGGGGCTTTTATAAAAAGAAAACTTGGCGCATATGATGCTTGTTAGAGTTATAAATGCTGCATGCTATTCTTTGGGATATTGAACTTGATCAACCCAGTATTTCATTGGTAGTGAGCAGATTTATGGTGATTAATAGGCGAGGGACGAACGTTGCACTTGCACCAGCTTTGGATTGTATGGCCAGAGTTATGCAAGCGCGAGCGGAGACTCTCCGTCAACTGAATGGGAATGGAGGCCAGTGACTAATGAAGTGGTGGCAAGCTAGGACCCTTAACACGTGTGACTTTCCGAATTCAAGAAGAACAACCCGCCATCATTTCAAGGCAGCTTGAATCCGAAGGAGGCTGAATTTCTTCAACTCGTACAGGAGAAAAGTTACTCTATTGTTCGATTCGGGAGCAACACCTTCATTCATTTCATTTAAATGTGCTCAATTATTAGAGTTACCTGTTACTAAACTGTCATATTATTTGTGTGTTTCTACTCCTGCTAAAGATAGATCGATTACTTCTTCATCCGCCCTGCAATGTCCCTTATTGTTTCAAGACCGACTTATATTGTTGATTTGATATGTTTACCTATATGCAGTCGGATATTATTTTGGGCATGGACTGGTTGTCTCGTAATAATTGATTGTGCTAGTCGAACTATTTCTTTCATTCCACATTCCATGTCTGTTAACTCTCCTAGGACAGAACATCTTATCTCTGCTGCCTCATGTCGTAAGTGCTTAGTTGAGGAAGCTCAGGGATATATACTTCTCTTTTCTGCTAAGATAGAGGCTGAAAGTGATATAGCGGGCGTTGCCTATTGTGTGTGAGTTCCCGGATGAGTTTCCTAAGAATGTCTCTAACTTACCTCCAGGATAGAGAGTTGAGTTTACCATAGATCTAGTACTGGGAGTGGACTCTGTCGGAGGCACCCTATAGGATGGCACCTCTAGAGTTGAGCGAGCTCAAGAAACAGATAGAGGATATGTTACAAAAGGGGTTTATTAGGCCTAGTGTGTCACCTTGGGAGCACCAAGGCTTCTAGTGAAGAAAAAGGATGGGAGTATGAGGTTGTGTGTTGATTATAGGCAAGTGAATAAGGTAACCATTAAGAACAAATATCCCTTTCCTAGGATAGATGATCTCTTAGATCGATTGAGGAGGCGTCAAGGTGTTTTCCAAAATAGATCTAAGATTGGGATACCATCAAATTAGGGTTAGAAGCAAGGACATCCCTAAGACAAACTTCTTGTGTCAAGGTATGGGCACTACGAGTATGTAGTGATGCCTTTTGGTGTGACCAACGCCCAGGCCGTTTTCATGGACTACATGAATCGGATCTTTAGGACCTTCTTGGACAGGTTTGTCGTGGTGTTGATAGATGATATTTTAATATACTCTAGGACACCAGAAAAACATGGAGAACACTTAAGGTTGGTGTTACGGATCTTGGGGACGAGCGTCTTTATGCCAAACCGAGAGAAGTGTGAGTTTTGGCTAGACAAGGTAAAGTTTTAGGACACACCATCTCAAAGAATGGTGTAGCGGTTGATTCCTCTAAAGTTGATGCGGTGTTGGGATGGGAACAACCTAAGACGATTAGAAAGCAAAGAAGTTTCTTAGGCTTAGCTGGTTACTATAGGAAGTTCATAGAGGGATTCTCTTGATTAGACTTACCTTTGACCCAGTTGACTAGGAAATGGAAACCTTTTGTGTGGAACCAGGAGTGTGAGGATGGGTTCCAAGAGCTTAAGAGGAGATTGGTGTCATCACCAGTCTTAACTATACAGGATCCCTTAGTGAGTTTTGTGGTATCTTTGCGGACGCATCTAAGAATGGCTTGGGATGTGTCTTAATGCAGGGAGGGCAAGGTGGTAACATATGCCTCTAGGCGAAGCTTAGGCCACATGAGGGAGTTACCCTACCCATGACCTAGAGCTAGCAGTGGGTTTTTGCCCTTAAGATTTGGAGACATTACCTTTATGGGGCGAGTTTGGAGTTTTTAGTGACCATAAAAGTCTAAAATATATGTTCGACCAGAAGGAGTTGAACATGAGACAACGAAGGTGGATGAAGTTCCTTAAGGACTATGACTTCGAGTTGAAGTACCATCCGGGAAAAGCCAATGTGGTGGCAGATGCTCTGAGTAGGAAGTCCCTACACGTGTCGAGCTTGAAGGTGCAAGAGCTGAACCTCATGGAAGAGTTTAGGGACATGAATCCGGAGGTGTTGGATGTGCCCTTAAATGTCTTAAGCTTGAAGTTGAATAGGTTGGAAATTAATAGTGACCTTAGAGATGGGGTTAGGCGGGAACAACTTTTAGACCAGGAGTTGCCGTCTCGGTTGGAGACAAGAGGGTTTTGAGTTGTGCGGTTGATGGGCTAGTGAAGTTTAAGAATAGGGTCGTTGTTCTAAGGAGGGGAGCCTTAGAGAGAAGATATTAGAGGAAGCTCATAAGAGAAAGTTTACCATACATCCTAAATAACTAAGATGTACCAAGACCTTAAGAGGATGTATTGGTGGCCAGGAATGAAAAAGGATGTGGCTAGCTTCGTAGCTTAGGTGTTTAGTGTGCCAAAAGGTCAAGATAGAACATCGAAGCCTTGGGGTTGTTGCGGTCCTTGGAGATTCTAGAATGAGAGTGGGAGAGAATTTCTATGGACTTTGTGATGGGGTTACCTAAGACGCGTTTGGGCTTAGACGCCATTTGGGTGATAGTGGGTAGGTTGACCAAGTCTGCCCACTTCTTGCCAATTAAGGCAACCTATAGCTTAGACAAGTTGGCATACCTCTATATCAAGGAAATAGTCAAGCTTCATGGGATACTCACGTCTATAGTGTCGGATAGAGACCCGAGGTTTACCTCTAGATTTTGGAGAGCTTTTCAGCAAGCCTTTGGGACTAAGTTGAACCTTAGCATGGCCAATCATCCCCAAACAGATGGTCAATCAGAGCGGACCATTCGGACCCTTGAGAACATGCTTAGGGCATGTGTCCTGGATGAAGAGGGAGTTGAGATAGATTCCTACCTCTCATTGAGTTTGCGTATAACAATAGTTATCATGCTAAGTATATGCATGGCACCCTATGAGGTCCTATATGGGAGGAAGTGTAGGTCCCCTTTATATTGGTGTGAGGTAGGAGAGAAAACCTTGATAGGACCTGAATTGGTCCAGGAAACCTCTGAGAGAATCAAAATGATTAGGGAGAGGATGCGCACGGTGCAAAGTAGACAAAAGAACTATGCCGACAAAAGGAGAAAGCCTCTAGAATTCCAGGAATGTGAGCATGTATTATTTTGAGTCACTCCTAAGACGGGGGTAGGGAGGTCGATGAAAGTCTGCAAGCTAAATCCTCGTTTCATGGAACCTTTCCAAATCCTTAAAAGAGTCGGGCCTGTTGCTTATCAATTGGCTCTTCCGCCACAGTTGGCAAACCTTCATGATGTTTTCCATGTGTCGCAACTCAGAAAATATGTGTCTGATGAATCTCACGTGATAGCTCCCGAGTCTGTACAATTGAAGGATAATTTGATCTATAAGCCAAAACCTAGTCAAATCCTGGACAAGAGCACTAAGACTTTAAGGAACTAGGCGATTCCATTGGTGAAAGTGTTATGGGACGGATTGACTCCTGAGGAAGTCACTTGGGAGATGGAGGAGGACATCGTGCGTCAATACTCAGATTTTATTATCTTAGGTATGGTAACCTTTAAGTTTAATATGCCATATGTTAAAATGAGTGCGTGAGTATGAGGCGAATTTCGAGGACGAAATTCTTTAAGGAGAGGAGAAAATGTAACATCCTAAAATTCTAATATAATTAATTTAAAAAAAAAGATTAAGCTATAAAAAAAAGTAATAAAATAAATAAACAATAATGATATAATAAAAATAAAATATGATTAAGAGGTTTAGTGATGAGAATTTATTAGTATAAAATTTATTAGAATTGGTTAGTGAATACAAAAAAATATTAAATTAAAATAAATATATGAAAAAAAGAGAGACCCTCGAAATGCACACAAAATATATATATAGTGGCGTGCGGGCCTCCTGCCAGTTCGGATTTTAGGCGTGCGGCCTCCTACCCGCTTCGGATTTTGCTAATAAAAAAATAGAAATAAATGAAGACCACTAATTCAACATGCCACAGTATATTTATATATACTCTAGTCGCACTTGGAAAAAGGAGACGCCGCGTACAAGTGAGGGAGTATAGCGAGGAGAGAATTCCTTTCGTTGCCGGTGCAAGCGTAACAACACAGATCCAAGAATGCCACTAAACGGGAGAAGAATTTTTAGAGAAGCGCAAATTCTGTCATAAATAATTTTTAGAGCACATTGGAGGTCTTCGAGAGGTGAGTAACAATACCTTTTAATAACCCTTTCCATGGTACATGTGTTTATAGTGTTGAGCGATTCACCTATGATTTTGAGAGATTTTAATTGAATGATGCATGTTATTAATAAACCAATTTTTTAGGGGTTTTGAATTAAAATAAAAAAAGATCATTAAATTGGATATTTATTCTTGTTATTGATGGCATGAAATATATGACTGGTATTGGTATTAGTTGAATGACGAGCTTATTGGTGTATGTTACGCCATATGAGTTTATTTGATATGCATGATGAGATCAAATATTTAATTTTTGGTAAATGAATTGTTACACGTATGAGACATGAAATTGTGCTTTATGATGAATTGTATGATGTTTGCCGTAATACCACCTATGATAGGGGTATCGAAGAGAAATACCGCCTTAATGGGGTATCGAAAGTAACATCGCCATGTGAATGGGGTGTCGAAAATGAGTAATACTACCTAAAAAAGGAGTATCAAAGTAACACCCACAGGTTGGGGTGTCGAAAAAGGAGAAATACCACCATGTGTGCATGGGAGGTGTCGAAATGGAAATGTCCCCGACAAGGGAGGTGACATCGAAACACTCCTCGTGAGTAGGGGTGGGCATGCAATGGGACGCCATTGTCGTGTGATGTGTGAATTTATGGCATGCTGGTAGAAGAGGCCAATTTAATTAGGAGGTCTTGGACCGCTTGGATTAAACTAGAATTTATCTCGTATATGAGATGTGATGCATTGAGATGAAATTATTATTGAAATTAAAAGTATTTTCTTTTATATATATTATTTTGGAAAATTAGAGGGTGTCATGGACAGTTTTCCGGGTTACCGCCTTTAGGCCGAGAACAATGCTATTTTCAAAATATTTTTTTAAAACTGTATTGTTGATCACTTGGGATTTTAAATCCCATTATAAGCATTGTTTTCGGGGAGCACGAGGAGGACGTCATTGAAACCGAAGAGGCGTGAAGACTTAGTGGACTCCATTAGTTATTCTTTCTAGTTTGGTTAGTATTTTCTTAAATAAGGAGCCGTATGTGGCTAGAAACATTTATTTATCGTTGGGATTATAATTAGACGCCCGGTTTTGAGGCTTTTGATTTTCATTTATATTTATATTCATTACATGGATATATTTTTTTATCATTTTATTTAATATGAGGTATTTTTCTACTTAGTTATTTGAGAAAAATTTTATGACTTGTGTTTTTAATTAAATATTTTGAAGGATTTTTATTGAAATTAATTTGGGTTACTAATGTAACGAAGGGCGTTACAGTCATCGTCATTTTATAAAAATGCATGACACTTCTATGTTCAATCTCTAATTTGATACCTAATCTCCGGAGATCCCACAACTTTTCGTTTCGTTTGCAAGGCGATCAAGGCTCGCACATGGCACATTGTAAAAACGAACAAAACAATGCCCAAGAAAATCACTGGTGCACATCCCTATTCCCGTTAGGATGCTCATACAAAGCAATGACACTATTCCCCCATTCCCGTTAGGGAATAGCTGCACACATATTCAATCTGGACACACAGTCCTATAAATTTGGACACACAATCCTATATATTGGCTCACACATATAGAGGCCTAATATTTAAATGGAACACAGTCCATAAAAGATACATTGATCCACTCCGAACTCAATGATCATCATCACCGACACGTCTGCCGTATACATTGATCCACTCGGATTCAATGCCCATTTACATGACACAATTGCCATTGAATGCATGAGAAAAACTTTTATTTTCGTTTTGTTTTTTCTTTGCCGTAATAATCTTTCCTTGTCGGAGCTAAAGCTTAACGACCATGCTTAATTTTTTTAATTAAGACTTTTCACTTAAAAAAAATACAGACACACACGGTCAAATCTTTTTAATCTCAACCACAGGACACACGTCATGAATGCTCAATCACGAGGCCCTAAACCGATGCACCGTTTTAGGCTCGCGGATATGGAACTCACACTTTCCACATCAATTTAGGACACATACGGTCCAAAACAAAACTTTCAGACACTCGCCCCATGACAATGCATCCTTGATCTACGTGTCCATACAACACTAGAACCCCGACGTCTCGGTTTCTAGGCTTGTTTATCTGCTTGTAAAACATTTTGCTCAGTGTAAATACACAAAACAAAATCTCGGAAAACTTATCCAAGTTTAACGGAATACTTTCATCGAATAAAAACATTTATACAAATCCTTTCTCGTTAAAACGTTAAGAAATTTTGAAAATCATTTATAAATTCCTTTTATTTCTAATTGTTTCACTTTAAGAATTAATTTTCAATAAAGGTCAACAAAATAATAAAAAAAAATTTAATAAATAAATTTCGAAAATTTAAATAATTAAATAGTTAATAGTTAATAATATTAAATAAATAATATTAAATAACTTGTATCAATTTTCTATCAGAAGTAATTGTTCTGACTGCTATAAATATTATTTTCGAAATTTAATCACTTTAAATAACATTTTATAATAAAATTGAATTTATTATATAAAAATTAGAGCCTCGTGAAAAAATTTCACGGTTTTTGCCTACTACGGCTTATTTACACGTTTCACAAAAATATTATTAAATAATAATTTTTTCATTTTTCTCAAAATCTCCCAAATTAATCCCTCCGATTAATTAACCAAGCTTATTAAGTTTTTTATCCTTAATTAAAATTTTTTAACACTGACCAATGTCAAAGTTACTCGATCCAACACTCAACAATGAGATAAATTCCAATCACAAAACCAAGATGGCATATATCAATTCATGACATGCATCACAATTATAATATAAACAACTAATCATAATCATGTAAGTCCACACATCACATCAATTCAATTATCGAGATAAACATTACATCAATCTAGCAATTAATAGTAAAGATGTACTATATAATAAAAATATTTTATACGAGAAAATTAATAAATGACTCCACAATTAAGCATGAGATCATCTTAACTCCTCAGGCATACCCCCCTTACCTCTGGAAGATCAAACCACAGTTTCTGTTGATTTCCTGATCTCGATCCGATTTTTCTCCATCAACGTAAATAAGCTAACTCAGTTGTTTCCTTCAAACGAATTGCAACCAAAATAAATCAAATCAAACAACAATACACTTGGCTCATGAAGGTTAGGGTTCGGCTTCAACCAATTTTCTTGGTTAGGAAAATTAAAATTTGGTTAACTTAAGGATTAATGATCCATAAGTTACTTAAGCATGATTAATCACTTAAACCAAGATTATGAACCAAGAACATGAACTAAAACTTCTCTAGTTCTAAGAACTAGGGTTCGGTTTTCTCAAGATCCATAGGCTAGAAATTTTAAAATTTCTTCAACTCTTGGACTTAATCAACATACTAGACCTAGAGTTAGATTCAAGGATTACAAACAACTTTTGAATCACAAAACCATCAAGTGCTCGTACCTAGGGTTTCGGTTTGATGAGATCAAATAGGCTCAAGTTTGATTTTTGATCTTATATATACTTGAAACAAGAACTATCAAGATATAATCAAGAATCAAGACATGAAAATGAAACAAAACCTAAGAACACAACTTTGCCTAGGTTCGGCCATGACCAGAAATCAAGGAAAGAAATTTCTCATGATCTTATGCTTATATATGTTGAAAATAGAGATGATTATAAGATCATAGGGAATTGGTTTCATGTCAAAAGGATTTTTCTAGAATTAGTTATGAATTTTTGAATCTAGTTCCATGAACTTTGAAGTAAATGAAGAACATGTTAATCTAAGGCATGAATCTACAAAAGTGATGAAGAGAAATGATTTAAATGACAAGAGAATAAGTTATTACCTCTTGATGATCCAAGGAAAGCAAGATTTGGATGATGTTCTTCAAAGTTTTCTTATGGTGTTTTCTTATGGCAAAGTTAAGAACTTTGGAGAAGAAAGACATGGAAATGGAAGAAAAAGTACTTAAATGAAGAAGACAACATATTTAAGTGAAGAAGACAAGAGTGAGCCGTGAGTGTTGGATAGGATTTGGTCAAATTTTCCAATAGCATGGCTTGTAATTGTCATAAAAAGACAAGGGCAAAATGGTCATTTCATAGCAAAATTCACTTTGTCATAAATGTGCCATTATGGCCATTATGACACGGATAAGCTCGTCATAAATGCTCGTCAAGTCGGTCAAATCCATCATCTCATCTACGTTGTCGACTCCTCGATTCATCCGCGCAGCTTTTCCTAGAGATATCTCGACGTTTACGCCCGGAACAAATATAATATTTTAATTTTTTTACCAAAATTTTCAAACTTCGATCGTACGTATTAAAACAACAAAAACATTTTTCATCTCGTTCACGAGTCAAAATTAGGGTCTTCCGAAAGCAGAAACTTTACTTTCGATTGAAAACGGCAGACCGGGTTCCGCCTGAATTTTCAACCCAAAACTTCATCGTAACCCTAAGATATAAAACATGACGGGAAAATAACAATATTTTGCCCAAAACAATTTTCTAAGTCTCGGATAAAAATATATTTTTATATATTAATTATCGACACTAGAAAGCAAAGGAAAATCGAGGTGTTACATTACTACCCCACAAAAAAAAAAATCGTCCCTCAAATTATGTACCTCGTAAAAAGTTCGGATATCTGTAATCTCATTTTGTCCTCAGCCTCCCACGTTGCTTCTCCAGTAGTTTCATTCCAAATAACTTTGACTAAAGAGATTTGCTTACCCCTGAGTTGCTTAATCATCTTATCTTCGATTCGTACAGGCGAAGTCTCACAAGATAAGTTTTCTTTTAATAGTACTTCATCGGGTTCGATTATATGTGATGGATCAGAATATACTTCCTTAATTAGAAACATGGAATACATCATGAATATTTGAAAGAAAAGCGGCAAAAAGAAATTTGATAGACTCTTGGACCAACACGACGAAGAATTTGGTATGGTCCAATGAATTTAGGAGTGAGCTTTCTGGATTTCATAACCCCACCTACCCCTACATTGGTGTGACTCTCGAAATACATGTTCACCTTCTTCAAACTCGAGAGTCGTCTCCTTTGATCTGAATAACTCTTCTTGTCTACTTTGTGCTGTTTTCATCCTTTCACTGACGGTTTTACTTTTTAGTCAGTCTGCCATGACGATTTCGTGCTTTAACATCATGCCTTCCCCGTCTTGGTACCAACACACAGGTGTTTGGCATTTCCTTCCATACAAAGCCTCATAGGGTGCCATCCCCATATGCTTGAATGAAAAACTATTGTTATAGGTGAATTCAATCAGCGTAGTAACAAATCATCCCAACTCCCCGATGATCTAAAACACATGCTCTCGAAGAAATCTTCTAACGATTGAATCGTTCTTTCCGTTTGTCCATCAGTTTGAGGATGATAAGCTTGAACTTAACCTTAACTTAGTTCCTAAGGCTTGATGTAAACTTCCCCAAAAACGTGAAGTAAACTTTAGATCTCTATCGACACTATACTCGATGGTATCCCATGTATCGATCCACTTCCTTGATATAGATATCCGTCAATTTCTCTCTTGTATAATTAATCTTAACGGTAAGAAATGTGCCGATTTTGTTAGCTTTGTCTACAATTACCCAAATTGAATCAAAGCCCTTTAGAAGTTCGCGGTAAACTTACCACAAAATCCATTGAGATGCCTGTCTCCCACTTCCATTCTCGGTATATCTAGTGATGTAAGTATACCCCCTAGCCTTTGATGTTCCACCTTTGCTTTTTGACACGCGACAAGATGCAACGTGATTCGCTACTTGCTTTTCATGCCTGGCCACCAAAATCTTTGTTTCAAGTCTTGATACATCTTCTTCGATCCAGGATGAATACTTAATTTACTTTTATGGGATTCATCTAAAATCATCTTTCTCATCTCAGGATTATCGGTACACATTTTCGTCCATTGCACCTTAAGATATTATCTCGATCCCAAAATTAAATTATGCAACTTTTCCTTGTTTCATCAACTCCCTCTTTTCCTCGAAGATAGACATCCAAAATTTGTGGTTCTCGGGATTTCTTCCATTAATCCACTAGAAATTTTGATCATTCCCACACTCATCTTCTCCTTATCAAATTCCATAATCAAATTGAGATCACGGAACTCTTCTAGTAATTTTAATTCCTTATCATCATAGCTGAGATATGAATGGCTTTTCCGCTAAGTCGCTGCCGGCTAACGTTAGCCTTTCCAGGATGATCTGCAATTTGAAATCGTAATCTTTTAAAAATTCCATCCAACGTCTTTGTCTCATGTTGATCTCCTTCGATCAAATAGATACTTTAAACTTTTGTGGTCACCGAAGACATCGAATATTGCCCCGTACAAGTAATGCCTCCGGATCTTTAGTGCAAAAACTCTGCAGCCTAATTCCAGATCATGTGTTGGATAATTTCTTTCATGTGTCTTCAAGCGGGCGTGATGCGTAAGCTAGAACTTTCCTATGTTGCATCAACTCACATCCTAATCCTTGATAAGAAGCATCACAATACACTTCGTAAGGTTCATTTGGTTCGAGCGATCAAACCGGTGAAGTTGTCAATTGTTCCTTAATCTTCGAAAACTTTCTTCGCATTTGTCTTCCCATACAAAAGGTTGATCTTTCCTCGTAGGCAAGGTTAACTAGCGCAACTATCTTAGAAAATCCTTCAATAAATCTTCTATAGTAACCGGCTAGACCCACAAAACTTATCGATCTCAGATCTTGTCTTTGGTCTTTCCCAGAAAGTGCCGCTTCTACTTTGCGGGATCGGCAAAGAGTACCTTCCTTGGTAATCACATGTCCTAAGAACTTTACTTCCTTAATCCAAAATTCACACTTAGACGATTTAGCATACAGAATTTTCTCACTTAAAATCTGCAAAACTTGTTGTAAGTGCTCTTCATGTTCTCTAATTACTCTTAGAATAAATAAGAATATCATCGATGAACACCATAACAAACTTATCAAGAAACCACGAAAACTCCGGTTCATATAGTCCATGAAAATGACTTCGTGCATTCGTCACTCAAATGGCATTCACGGGATATCCATAATGTCCGTAACGAGTTACAACGCAGTTTTTGGAATATCTTCACTTTTTACTCTAATCGATGATAACTTGTTCTCAAGTCAATCTTCGATAACACAACCACTCCCTCGCAATTGATCCATCGGATCATCTATACGTGGTAATGGATACTTATTCTTAATCATCACTTTATTGAGTTGTCGAAAATCCACACAAAGTCTCGAACCTCCGGTCTTTCTTTTCTCACTACGAAGCGGGTGCTCCACGGGAAACACTTGGTCGAATGAATTGTTTTGACAAAATGTCCTCTAATTGAGTTTTCAATTCCGCAAGCTCTGTGGCGCCATCCTATATGGAGAAATAGAAATTGGTCCTGTTCCTGGTATCAAATCGATGGAGAATTCAATTTCTCTATCGCGGCAATCCAGGGGCGTCATTAGGAAACACATCCCAAATTCTCTTACAATAGCAGTACTCAAATCGATCTCCTCTCGACTTCTAAGTTAGTTAAAGCATGTATCCCCGACCTCTTTCTCTGAAAAGTTCTTATATGGTTGGTAGATAAGATTCCATAAATCTCAGGATTAGGAAAAATTAGAGTCTTATTTGCATAATCTAACATAATATGGTTGGAAGATAACCAATCCATGCCTAAAATTACATCTAACTGTATTAAAGGCATGCATATCAAATCAACAAGAAAATGTCTATCTGAATAATGATAGGACAGGTTGGACATATAGAATTCAACAACTGGCTTAGCAATTGGAGTTGAAACAATCAAGTCATAGGACAAAAAAGAAATAGGCAATTTCAAATGTTTCACAGCATCCATCGAAATAAAGATGTGTGCACCGAATCAAAAGTACAATTAAGAGATTACGGTTATGTCGCAACTACCTTGTATGAGATCGTCAAATCAGCTTCCCGGCTGCTCTCATGGTGTAACTCTACCCTTAGCTATCGGTTTATTGAGCCTTTGGTATTGTCTAGCGTGCGGTCCTTGGCTTACACGGTCTTTAGCCATTATGTCCCGTCGACCTCAATTGAAACACTTGAATCTTCTCCTTTGGACAATTGTTAGCCATATGATTTGGGTCTCCCACAGAAACATTTCACGATTTGTTTTTTTGATTTTGGTCTTTTGGCTTCCACTACTTTCGATGAAGTGGCTTCTGGGATGATAGGGTTGTTGATAATGATTATTTTCGATTGCTTCGATAATCACGGTTTACTCTGGACTGCTTCGCTTTACGGTTACGATGTTGACCTTTGGATTTTTTGATAGTCTCCATATCTCCCTGTGTATCTCTTCCGTTTCTCGTTTGCTCTATCTTCTACTGCTTCTCCGACCAAAGCTTGGAAATTCTGCGATTTCCAAGCGGAAGTGCAATTCCTTAATCTCGAACCATAATCTGCTTCAAAGCGTTCACACTTCCAATCTTCATCGAGGTTGTTTTGGAAAAAGCGGAAGTACTCGACCAATGACTCGAATTTAGTTCGTATCTTCACCGTGCAGATAAATCACTTTGAGATAGGCGTAAAAATTCTGCTCTGTGCTCGGCTACGTGGAAAATACTTGTTGAGAACATGTTCTTGAATCTTCGCCCAAGTAATCACACGATTCTCTTGCCCACAGTATTCTTGGTGCCTCACAAGCCAAATACTCGGCATCTAGCTTTGAGATGGTGGCATACGTTGCCTTCAGCTCCTTAGAACTTGATCAGTCAAAAATTTTCTCCACTTCACGAATCCATAAGTCGGCCTTAATAGGATCCACGTCTCCATGAAATTGTGGAGGATGCAGCGTCTAAGCGTAAGACCTCTACCTGCCGGCGGCTTTGTTCGCTCAAATTTGTTCTGTAAGTTCCGGCAGCCATCGTTGCTCGAGTTTGTTGTATAATAACTTGCTGCATCGCCATTGCTTGTGCAGCAAAATCATACCTCCTCGGCTTCTTCATAATTTTCCTCAAAAATTCCCTTGGCCAGTTAACATGACCACTGCTGACATACTTCCGCATTGCGTCCACGTCCACCCTCACGGTTCCATAGCCACGACCTCTGGACATGTCCGGTTAAATGGCAGCAGGAAAATAAACTTTTGATCTAATAACTATCTGATTACTTCTAAGTAATTCAGACAATTCTCTTGAGGAGATCCTGCGACATCAACACAGATTTTTTCCCGAAGATTTCCCGAAGAACTCGAGCGACTACGATGCCACTTGACGACACCCGATTTCGGGTATCACATTTGTGTAACATTATTCAAACACCAATACGAATAAAATATTAAAGTTCTTTGGTTTTTAGGAAAATAAGATTCATTTTTCTAATTCCACAATGCTTCTTTAAAAATAGTGATAAATTTTTCTTTTTTAAATACGTGCATTCAAACACTCATAATATAATATACACCACTATATATATATTTCACATATACTTCAATATTTTACAATTGACCTTTTTTTCTTACTAGGTCGCCATCTCCTTGTCACACATTTTTTTTTACACTATCGATATCTCAACTACGTCATAGTGGGTGTCACGAAAATACTACGCAAAGATGACTCTCTGGAGTCATAAGTCAAGACACTCCTAAAATTCCCGCTTTTCTAAAACTACATCCTAACATGGTCACCTTTACGAAATTTCCGTTGGGGAGTCGATGTACCTCCCCCACCCGGGAAGATGTGCGGAGAGGATACAACTGACCCACTCTCCAGCCAACCGGACCGCTTTGGTCTACTAAGGAACATGGTCGGGATTTTCCACTAGGATCCTCTGCGGATCTTCCTTCGTCTCCTCACGGAATATTCTCGGAATTAATACTGATGGAGTACGGAGGTGATTACGGTGCAACTTCTTTGGAATGGTTGAACAAAGCGGCGGTTGATGCTCCAAACTCTGTGTTGTACCAATCTGTAATATCATCGGATAGGTGGTAGCGGGACTTCAATGGTTTCCACTGCTTGTGGATGTATTCTTGTGGTCCCTGGCTCTTCTTTCCGGGTGTCCTCGAAGGACGTTATAAGTAGCACTCAGGACGCTCGGGCTTAATAATCTGACGTCCACTCGTCGACAATGTCCAAGCGTCGGTTAGCGTACCCGAATAGTTGATCATCTCTTCCGGATCCATCTAAATGCTTACGTATATATATTCCACAAGCTGAAATTTACACATAGAAATTTGCAGGGTCAGGTTTACCCAATATATGGGTTTTAATAGACAACTTGGCGTACGACTCTCGAATTGACAAATATTAAATATTCACAATATAATAATCATTAATTGAAACCGAGATGATTGGAGTGATAGGGCTTCATGCGACAGTCATCGTCATTTTATAAAAATGCATGACATTTCTATGTTCAATCTCTAATTTGATACTCAATCTTGGGAATCCCATGACTTTCTTTTTCGTTTCGGTGTCGGGGCTCAGCACGGCATCTTGTAAATGAACGAAACAATGCCCAAAGAAAATCCTCTGGTGCACATCCCGTTCTGTTAGGATGCTCATGCAAAAGCAATGACACTATTCCCGAGTCTCAGTTAGGGAATAGCTACTACAACGTATTCAATCTTTGGACACAGTCCTATAAATTTGTCCCTGATCCTATATATTGGCTCACACGTATAGAGCCCGATATTTAAATGGAACCGCAGTCTATAAAGATACATTGATCCTTTCGAACTCAATGATCATCATCACGACAAGTCGCCATATCGTTGATCCACTCGGATTGATTACCCATTTGTGTGTGCGTTAGAACATAGAAAAACTTTTATTTTCGTTTTGTTTTATTTGTCCTTAATAATCTTTCCATGTAGAAGCACAAAGCTTAACGACCATGCTTAGTTTTTTGTCAGCTTTTCACTTAAAACAAATACGGGACGCGGTCGAATCTTTTTAATCCAAACCGTGGACTTGGTCAGAATGCTTCAATCACGAGGCCCTTAAGCTAGTGCACCGGTTTAGGCTTTCGCGGATATGGAACTCACACTTTCCACATCAATTTTGGACACAGTCCAAAAAAAACTTTGGGAGCACTCGGATCGCTGACCGCAGATCGCTTGATCTGCGTGTCCAGTCTGGCTAGTAGAACCTGAGTTGGTTTTACAGCTTGTTTATGGCTTGTAAAACATTTTGCTGTTCTACATACAAAACAAAAGCTCGAAAACTTATCAGTTTAACGGAATACTTGCTGAATAAAAACATTTTATACGAAAATCACTTTTACGTTAAAAGCGTTAATAAATTTTGAAAATCATTTATAAATTCCTTTTATTTCTAATTGTTTCACTTTAAGAATTAATTTTCAATAAAGGTCAACAAAAATAAAAAAAAATTAATAAATAAATTTTGAAAATTTAAGTAATTAAATATTTAATATTAAATATTTAAATAAATAATATTAAATAACTTGTATCAACTTTTCTATCGAGAGTAATTGTTCTTTGCTATAAATATTATTTTGAAACTTAATCTACTTTAAATAACATTTATAATAAAATTGGTTATTATATAAAAATTAGAGCCATGAGAAAAAATGTCACGGTTTAACCCTAACTATGGCTTATTTACCCAGTTTCCACAAATATTATTAAAATAATAATTTTTCATTTTCTCAAAAAATCTCCCCAATTAATCCCTCGATTAATTAACGAAGCTTATTAAGTTTTTATCCTTAGTTAAATTTGCAACAGTGACCAATATCAGGGTGCACAGGTCAACACTCAGCAGTGAGATAAATTCGAGTACCAAGGCAGTGGAAAATATCAATTCATGACATGCATCACAGATTATAATATAAACAACTAATCATAATCATGTAAGTCCATCACATCAATTCAGTTGCTCTGGATAAACAATCGCATCAATCTAGCGGTTGGTAGAGCGATGTATATAATAAAATATTTTATACAGAAAATTAATAAATGACTCCACAATTAAGCATGAGATCATCTTAACTCCTCGGGCACCTCTTACCTGACGGAAGATCAAACCACTAGGTTTCTATTGATTTCAGATCTCGATCTGGATTTTTCTCCGTTAACGTAAATAAGGTAACTTCGGTTGTTTCCTTCAGACGAATTATGACCAAAATAAATCAAATCAAACAACAATCCACTTGGATCATGAAGGTTAGGGTTCACTTCACAAATTTTTCTTGGTTGAGAAAATTAAAATTTGGACAACTTAAGGATTAATGATCCATAAGTTACTTAAGCATGATTAATCACTTAAACCAAGATTATGAACCAAGAACATGAACTAAAACTTCTCTGGTTCTAAGAAATAGGGTTCGGTTTTCTCAAGATCCATGGGTTAGAAATTTTAAAATTTCTTGACTCTTGGACTTAATCGACATACTAGACCTAGAGTTAGATTCAGGATTACCACCATACTTTTGAATCACAAAACCATCAAGTGCTCATACCTAGGGTTTCGGTTTGATGAGATAAAAATAGGCTCAAGTTTGATTTTTTGATCTTCTATATACTTGAATACAAGAACTATCAAGATATAATCATGAATCAAGACATGAAAATGAAACAAAACCTAAAGAACACAACATTGCCCTAGGTTAAATAATGACAGAAATCAAGAAAAAATTTCTCAAGATCTTATGCTTCTAGATGATGAAAATAGAGATGATTATAGATCGTAGCAATTGGTTTCATGTCAAAGGATTTTCTAGAAGTGGTTATGGATTTTCAATCTAGTTCCATGAACTTTGAAGTAAATGAGAACATGTTAATCTAAGCCATGAATCTACAAAAGTGATGAAGAAAAATTATTTAAATGACAAGAGAATAAGTTATTACCTTGATGATCCAAGGAAAGCAAGATTTGGATGATGTTCTTCAAAAGTTTTCTTATGGTGTTCTTATGGCAAAGTTAAGAACTTTGGAGAAGAGATCACAAGGAAATGGAAGAAAAAGTACTTAAATGAAGAAGACAACATATTTAAGTGAAGAGAAGACAAGAGTGAGCCGTGAGTGTTGGATAGGATTTGGTCAAATTTTCCAATGGCATGGCTTGTAATTGTCATAAAAGACAAGGGCAAAATGGTCATTTCGTAGCAAAAATTCACTTTGTCATAAA